>CM038669.1:647589661-648791755 GCA_021605145.1 Aegilops bicornis
TACACATCCGGATGACCCGGCAGTAACAATCGCAGAGGTGCTCCCTTTATTCCCTAGCCGAACTAACGGGAACGTAGGGCATAAGCACAGGAGCCAGGCAACCCAGCTTGGCCAAAACTGAAGTCATATCGATGCATATAGTGGCGAATAAAATGTACATACGGGAGAACTTGTATGTCGGGAGCTTAATGCTCGAAGAATAATGATAAAAAGCTTCTGTTCAAGAAGCCCCCAGGTATAATTAACATACATATTTAAAATATGTATGTGTTAGCGGTGTGTGGTCTAGCCGTACCAAAACTTTAAAGTGAAGAGGAAAAGGGTAATCGGGAAAGAGAGAAAAATAATGGAAACAACAGGGGAGAAGGAGACGAACTAGGAGTTCGGCACTAGGCATAGAATCTTTTAAGTCTGGCCGCGTTCTAGGGGTTCGGCTCAAGGCGATTGTCTGATGCATCACGAAGATGGTACGCTCCTCCGGTGAGAACTTCGTCAATTATGAAGGGACCATTCCATTTGGGCTTGAGCTTGTCCTTTTTCTTCTCCGGCAGGCGTAGAACGAGTTCGCCAACATTGTAAGTCTTGGCCCGTACTTCTCTGCTTTGGTATCTTCGAGCCTGCTGTTGATAGAATGTTGAACGGGATTTTGCGACATCGTGTTCCTCCTCCAGGGCATCTAGGCTGTCCTACCGATCGGGCTCGGCTTCTCTCTCTTCATACATACGCACTCGAGGTGAGTCGTGAATAATATCGCAGGGAAATACGGCCTCTGCACCATACACCATGAAGAAAGGTGTGTATCTGGTAGTACGGTTGGGCGTGGTCCGCAGCCCCCAAAGTACGGAGTCAAGCTCCTCTACCCGGTGCTTGCCTGATTCTTTCAAGGACCGCACTAGTCTAGGCTTGATGCAGCTCATAATGAGACCATTGGCTCGTTCGACTGAACCGTTGGTTTGTGGGTGATAGACGGAGGCGTAATCGAGTTTAATACCCAGATTAGTGCATCGGGTTTTTACCTCGTCAGCTGTGAAATTGGAGCCGTTGTCGGTGATGATGCTGTGTGGACACCATAACGGTGCACAACACCTGATATGAAGTCAATCGGGCCGGACTCAGCCGTTTTGACCGGTTTAGCCTCTATAAACTTAGTGAATTTGTCCACCATAACCAGCAGATATTTTTTCTTATGGCTTCCCCCCTTAAGGCGTCCGACCATATCCAGACCCCAGACCGCAAAAGGCTAGGTAATAGGGATGGTTTACAAGGCAGTTGGGGGCATGTGGCTTTGGTTGGCGAAGAGCTGGCATCCGACACAGCGTTGGACAAGGTCCTACGCGTCCGCTCGGGCTCTCGGCCAATAAAACCCAGTGCGGAAGGCTTTGCTAACGAGGGCGCGAGCTGCGGCGTGGTGTGATAACCCACAAGTATAGGGGATCGCAACAGTTTTCGATAAGTAAGGGTGTCGAACCCAACGAGGAGCTAAAGGTAGAACAAATATTCCCTCAAGTTCTATCGACCACCGATACAACTCTACACACGCTTAATGTTTACTTTACCTAGAACAAGTATGAAACTAGAAGTACTTTGTAGGTGTTTTTGGGGAAGCTTGCAAGAAAGTAAAGAGCACGTAAATAAAGACTAGGGGCTGCTAAGGTAAAGATAAAACTAAAGTAAATATAGCGAGTGTGGAATAGTGATGGTAGGTGTGGCGAAATTGTCCCTTAAGCAATTGACTACTTTACTAGACCAATAGCAAGTATTATGTGGGAGAGGCCACTGCTAGCATGTCATCCCTTACTTGGAATTTTATGCAGTTATGATTGCAACTACTAGCAAGCATCTTCAACTACTAACGTTCATTAAGGTAAAAACCAACCATAGCATTAAGATATATTGGTCCTCCTTCAATCCCGTATGCATCAATTTCTATGATAGGTTGAAGCTTCTGTCACTCTTGCCCTCCAATACATAGTCCTATCAACATACAACTAACCCTATGGTGTGATCCACGCGCGCGCTCATATGATGGGCACCAAAGGACAGCAACATAACCACAAGAAAATTAAATCAATCATAGCAATTCATCAACCACCGATAGGACAACGAAAATCTACTCAGACATCATAGGATGGCAACACAACATTGGAAAATAATATGAAGCATAAAGCACCACGTTCAAGTAGAGGGTACATCGGGTTGTAGGAGAGTGGTCCACTGTAGATAGAGGGGGGAAGGTGATGGAGATGTTGGTGAAGATGGCGGAGGTGTTGGTGAAGATCGCGGTGATGATGATGGCCCCCGGCGGCGTTCCGGCGCCACCAGAAGCGAGGGGGAGAGAGCCCCCCTCCTTCTTCTTCTTCCTTGACCTTCTCCCTAGATGGGAGAAGGGTTTCCCCTCTGGTCCATGGTCTCCATGGCGTGAGAGGGGCAAGAGCCCCTCCGAGATTGGATCTGTCTCTCTGTCTCTCTCTGTTTCTGCGTTCTGGTCTGGTTCTGTTTCATCGTTTCGTGTTTATATGGAGATCCGTAACTCGATTGGCCTAAAACCTTCGCCGTGATTTTTTCCCGAATATTAGCTTTCTTGCGGCAAAATAAGAGCGTCAACCGCCTTACGGTGGGCTCACGAGGGTAGGGGGCGCGCCCTAGGGGGGCGCCCCCTACCTCGTGCCCACCTCGGACACCGGTTTGCGTTGATTTTCCTTCCAGATTTTCCATATTTTCCAAAAATAAGCTCCGTCCGTTTTTATCCCGTTTGTACTCCGTTTGATATGGATATTCTGCAAAACCAAAAACATGCAACAGACAGGAACTAGCATTGGGCACTGGATCAATATGTTAGTCCCAAAAATAATATAAAAAGTTGCCAAAAAGTATATGAAAGTTGAATAATATTGGCATGGAACAATAAAAAAAATATATACGAGAAGACGTATCAGCATCCCCAAGCTTAATTCCTGCCCGTCCTCGAGTAGGTAAATGATAAAAAAAATTGATGTGGAATGCTACCTAGCATAATTTTGATCATATGTCTAATCATGGCATGAATATTAAGACACGAGTGATCCAAAGCAATAGTCTATCCTTTTACATAAAAACAATAATACTTCAAGCATACAACCAAGCAATTATCTCTTATTGAAATAACATAGCCAAAGAAAGCTCATCCCTACAAAATCATATAGTCTGGCTATCTCCGTCTTCACCACACAAAATATTTACATCATGCACAACCCCGATGACAAGCCAAGCAATTGTTTTATACTTTTGACATTCTCAAAACTTCTGAACTTTCACACAATACATGAGCGTGAGCCATGGACATAGCACTATAGGTGGAATAGAATATGATGGTGGGGGTTATGTGGAGAGAGAAAGTCTCACATCAACTAGGCATATCAACGGGCTATGGAGATGCCCATTAATAGATATCAATGTGAGGAGTAGGGATTGCCATGCAACGGATGCACTAAGAGCTGTAAGTGTATGAAAGCTCAAACTGAAACTAAGTGGATGTGCATCCAACTTGCTTGCTCATGAAGACCTAGGGAATTTGAGGAAGCCCATCGTTGGAATATACAAGCCAAGTTCTATAATGAAAATTCCCACTAGTATATGAAAGTGATAACTCAAGAGACTCTCTATATGAAGAACATGGTGCTACTTTGAAGCACAAGTTTGGTAAAAGGATAGTAACATTGCCCTTCTCTCTTTTCTCTCATTTTTATTTTCTTTTTTGTCTTTTTTGTTTTGATGGGCTTCTTTGGCCTCTTTTTTATTTGGGCTTCTTTGGCCTCTTTTATTATTCGTAAAGTCCGGAGTCTCATCCCGACTTGTGGGGGAATCATAGTCTCCATCATCCTTTCCTCACTGGGGCAATTCTCTAATAATGATGATCATCACACTTTTATTTACTTAAAACTCAATATTACAACTCAATATCTAGAACAAAGATATGACTCTAGATGAATGCCTCCGGCGGTGTACCGGGATGTGCAATGATCTAGCGTAGCAATGACATCAAAAAATGGACAAGCCATGAAAACATCATGCTAGCTGTCTTACGATCATGCAAAGCAATATGACGATAAATGCTCAAGTCATGTATATGATGATGATGGAAGTTGCATGGCAATATATCTCGGAATGGCTATGGAAATGCCATAATAGGTAGGTATGGTGGCTGTTTTGAGGAAGATATAATGAGGCTTATGTGTGACATAGTGTATCATATCACGGGGTTTGGATGCACCGGCGAAGTTTGCACCAACTCTCGAGGTGAGAAGGGGCAATGCACGGTACCGAAGAGGCTAGCAACGATGGAAGGGTGAGAGTGCGCATAATCCATGGACTCAACATTAGTCATAAAGAACTCACATACTTATTGCAAAAATCTATTTGTCATCGAAACAAAGTACTACGCGCATGCTCCTAGGGGGATAGATTGGTAGGAAAAGACCATCGCTCGTCCCCGACCGCCACTCATAAGGAAGGCAATCAATAAACACCTCATGCTCCGACTTCGTTACATAACGGTTCAACATACGTGCATGCTACGGGACTTGCAAAGCTCAACACAAGTATTTATCAATTTCACAATTACTCAACTAGCATGACTCTAATATCACCATCTTTATATCGCAAAACTATTGCAAGGAATCAAACATATCATATTCAGCGATCTACAAGTTTATGTAGGATTTTATGACTAACCATGTGAATGACCAGTTCCTGCCATCTCTCTAAATAGATATAAGTGAAGCAAGAGAGTTTAATTCTTTCTACAAAAGATATGCCCAAGCTCTAACAAATATAAGTGAAGCAAAAGAGCATTCTACAAATGGCGGTTGCCTATGTAAAGAGAAATAGGCAATCCAAACTTCAAATGATATAAGTGAAGCACATAAAGCATTCTATAAAGCCATGCTCATAAGATATAAGTGAAGTGCATAGAGCATTCTATAAATCAACCAAGGACCATCTCATACCAACATGGTGCATAAAAGAAAAATAAAAACCTAATTTGCAAAAGACGCTCCAAGACTTGCACATATCGCATGAACGAAACAAATCCGAAAACATACCGATATTTGTTGAAGAAAGAGGATGCTCTTCCCAAAGATCCCCAAGCTTAGACGCTTGAGTCTCCTTGAATATTTACTTGTTGTGCCTCGGGAATCCAGCTTGAGCTCTTGCCTCTCTTCCTTCTTCTCACATCGAGACCTTCTCGATCATCGAACACATCATCCACACAAAACTTCAACAGAAAACTCGGTAAGATCTGTTAGTATAATAAAGCAAATCACTACTCTAAGTATTGTTGCAAACCAATTCACATTTTGTTTTTTCATTGTGTCTACTTTAGTATAACTTTTTTCATGGCTTAATCCACTGATATAAATTGATAGTTTCATCAAAACAAGCAAACTATGCATCAAAAACAGAATCTGTCTAAAACAGAACAGTCTGTAGAAATCTGAACATTCACCATACTTCTGATACTTGAAAACTTCTGCCAAAATTAGTAAAAATAAAAAATTTCTACTGCAAGACAGTGCAAAAAGAATCAGAACCATTTGACTTTCCAGGAAAAAATTAAATTCGCGCACTACAGCCAAAGTTTCTGTCCTGCACCGCACAAACCAACAAGCATTGCAAACATCCTAAAGGCAAACCTTGGCACATTATTTTTATAATACAATGGAATTGTACAAGGGGATAATTATTTTTGTTGAAAAGTTTCTGTAATCAAGATTCACAAAGTTTCCGTGAGCATGAACAAAGTTCAAGGCTAGCTCCCACATCAACAATGCTCGTCTTTCTCACTTCCGCTTTTCTTTTTTTTAAACTATATGAAAGCACTCAACAGAAATAAATGACTCTCTAAAACTTCCGAGTTGTCTCCCTGGCAGCGCTTTCTTTAAAGCCATTAAGCTAGGCATCTAGTGCTCAAGTAGTGAATCCACCCGGATCCCAAGGTATATGAAAGCCAATTTTAATTAGAAATGATTTGTAATTTAGTAGTGTGCACAAAGAAAAATATATCTTGTAATCGCGAAGTCTAGCTCTCTTCCTATGCATCGGCATGTCATAAAAGAACAATTCATGCACACCTAGTAAAGGCCAATGCATAGTATAAACAGTTTCTTGCAATTTTATCATGTGGGAAACATAGAGAGGTGGAGATATAGTTCCTCTCTCATAATAATTGCAAGTAGGAGCAGCAAGCACATGCATATTATATCTATCAAAATCATCATGTGCAACGGTAAAGGCAACCCATCAATATAATCCTTAATAAGAGCAAACTTCTCCGATATAGTGTAGTCGGGAGAATTCAAAAAGATGATAGGACTATCATGTGTGGGTGAAATAGCAACAATTTAATGTTTAACATAAGGAACTATAGCAAGTTCATCTCCATAAGCATAATTCATATTGGCGTCTTGGCCATAAGCATAGCAAGCATCGTCAAAAAGGGATATTTCAAGAGAATCAACGGGATCAAAGCAATCATCATAGCAATCATCCTTCGGTAAGCACGAAGGGGAATTAAACAATGTATGAGTTGAAGAGTTACTCTCATTAGAAGGTGGGCACGGGTGATCAATCCGCTCTTCCTCCTTTTGTTCTTCGCTCTCCTCGTCATCTTTTTCATCCAATGAGCTCACAGTTTCATCAATTTCTTCTTCCATAGCTTCCTGCAAAATATTAATCTCTTCTTGGACAGTGGAGACTTCCTTAATAAATGCATTAATATAGTAATTGTATTCATAATTTTCATAGCAATATCTAAGTATAGCAATATTTTCTGGCCTATAAACATCATCATCTAAAGCTTCATACTTTTCAAACAAATATTCAATTTCATAAGCAGCCTTAAAAGCGACAAATTATTCTATTTGTTCCACATCATAGTAATCATATATACCATTACCATAAGAAGCTAAGGTTTCATTATCATTAAATTTGCATGAAAAGGGAAGCTGTGGAGCCTTCATCCTAGAGCAACAAGTAATATCATATCTCAAGCATAGATTCCAGGCATACCAACGCAACATAATAAATTGATCCCATAATAGTTTCCCTTTTTGTGTCGAGCGATAATCCGTGAAGTATTCACGTTGATCCAACGTGTCTCCCATTATAAATTTGAATGGGGTTTTCTCAGGATTATCAAAGTAGTACATAATATCTCTTGCATAATGAGAATCGAGGGTTTTAGGAGTTACCCCATCTCCATGAGTAGCAAGTACACCTAATTTTTTTTGGTATTTCGTGTTCCATATCCATAACTAAAGATAGAGAACAACTAAGAACAACAAATAAAAATTACTTAGTGATAAAGCAAACAAGCACACACGAGAATATTCACCCCATGCTATGACTCCCCGGCAACGGCGCCAGAAAAAGGTCTTGACAACCCACAAGTATAGGGGATCGCAACAGTTTTTGATAAGTAAGAGTGTCGAACCCAACGAGGAGCTAAAGGCAGAACAAATATTCCCTCAAGTTCTATCGACCACCGATACAACTCTATGCACGCTTAACGTTTACTTTACCTAGAACAGGTATGAAACTAGAAGTACTTTGTAGGTGTTTGTGGGGAAGCTTGCAAGAAAGTAAAGAGCACATAAATAAAGACTAGGGGCTGCTAAGGTAAACACACAACTAAAGTAAATATAGCGAGTGTGGAAAAGTGATGGTAGGTGTGGCGAAATTGTCCCTTAAGCAATTGACTACTTTACTAGACCGATAGCAAGTATTATGTGGGAGAGGCCACTACTAGCATGTCATCCCTTACTTGGAATTCTATGCACTTATGATTGGAACTATTAGCAAGCATTCGCAACTACTAACGTTCATTAAGGTAAAACCCAACCATAGCATTAAGATATATTGGTCCCCCTTCAATCCCGTATGCATCAATTTCTATGCTAGGTTGAAGCTTCTGTCACTCTTGCCCTCCAATACATAGTCCTGTCAACATACAACTAACCCTATGGTGTGATCCACGCGCGGGCTCATATGATGGGCACCAAAGGACAGCAACATACCCACAAGCAAATTAAATCAATCATACCAATTCATCAACCACGGATAGGACAACGAAAATCTACTCAGACATCATAGGATGGCAACACATCATTGGAAAATAATATGAAGCATAAAGCACCCCGTTCAAGTAGAGGGTACAGCGGGTTGCGGGAGAGTGGACCGCTGTAGATAGAGGGGGGAAGGTGATGGAGATGTTGGTGAAGATGGCGGAGGGGTTGATGAATATCGCAGTGATGATGATGGCCCCCGGCGGCGTTCCGGCGCCACCGGAAGCGAGGGGGAGAGAGCCCCCGTCCTTCTTCTTCTTCCGTGACCTTCTCCCTAGATGGGAGAAGGGTTTCCCCTCTGGTCCATGGTCTCCATGGCGTGGGAGGGGAGAGAGCCCCTCCGAGATTGAACTGTCTCTCTGTCTCTCTCTGTTTCGGCATTCTGGTCTGGCTCTGTTTCACCGTTTCGTGTATATATGGAGATCTGTAACTCTGATTGGCCTGAAACCTTCGCCGTGATTTTTTTTCCGAATATTAGCTTTCTTGCGGCAAAAGAAGGGCGTCAACCGCCTTACAGTGGGCTCACGAGGGTAGGGGGCGCGTCCTAGGGGGGGCGCCCCCTACCTCGTGCCCACCTCGAACACCGGTTTGCATTGATTTTCCTTCCAGATTTTCCATATTTTCCAAAAATAAGCTCTGTCCGTTTTTATCCCGTTTGGACTCCGTTTGATATGGATATTCTGCGAAACCAAAAACATGCAAATGTATGTGAACCGCATCGGGCAATCGGATCAATATGTTAGTCCCAAAAATAATATAAAAAGTTGCCAAAAAGTATATGAAAGTTGAATAATATTGGTATGGAACAATCAAAAATTATAGATACGACGGAGACGTATCATGGTGTCCGCCGAGGCCAGCGTGAATTTTCGCTAACAGCTGCCGCCCTTCTTCTTCGGAGATACATCTTTGAAGTACTCCGGTAGTGCTTTTCTTTTAGAGCTCTCCGTGGTGGACCATGTAGGCCTTCGAATGCCTGACAATGCGGCGAGCCTCATTCTGGTCGTCGGGAAGATCCTTCCTATAATGTAGGCCAAGAAGGGTTCGGTCCACGGGGCAATGACTGCCATAATGAGATGGGCCGATGGTGTTATTTTGGTGGCTGATCCCCCGGTACTGTCTGTGTGTTCAGGATTTGATGTTGTGTTCAGATCTGAACTGTGGTTGCCGCCCTCCCCTTTCCACAACACAGATGGCTTAAAGAGCCTTTCTAGGAAGATGTTAGGTGGGACGGGGTCGCTCTTAGCGTCGATGTGAGTCAGGACGTCAGTTGCTTGATTGCTTTCTTGGGCAACATGGTGAAATTCAAGTCCTTCGAACCGAGCCGACATTTTTAATACGACGTTGCGATAAGCTGCCATCTTTGGATCTTTGGCGTCAAAGTCACCATTTATCTGAGATATCGCGAGGTTCGAGTCCCTGCGCACCTCCAGGCGTTGTATGCCCATGGATGTGGCCATCCGAAGACCATGCAATAGGGCTTCGTATTCGGCTACGTTGTTGGAGTATGTGTGTAATATCTGGAGTACGTATTGGACGACGTCTCTAGTAGGGGATGTTAATACGACTCCCGCTCCTAGTCCTGCCAACATTTTGGAACCATCAAAATACATGACCCAATTTGAGTATGCGCCGTACTCTTTAGGGAGTTCGGCCTCTGTCCAATCGGCGACGAAATCGGCCAGCACTTGAGATTTGATGGCTCAACGCGGCTTGTATGTTATGTCGAATGGTAGTAGCTCTATGGCCCATTTGGCGATACGTCCCGTGGCATCGCGGTTGTTTATTATGTCATTGAGTGGGACCTCGGAAGCCACCGTGATTGAACACTCCTGGAAGTAGTGTCGTAGCTTGCAGGATGCCATGAAAACTGCGTATGCTATCTTTTGGTAGTGTGGGTACCGATATTTGCATGGTGTGAGGACAATGGATACATAGTATACTGGCTTTTGAAGTGGGAATTTGTGTCCGTCCTGTTCTTGTTCGACGACGAGCATGGCGCTCACCACATTATGTGTTGCCGATATGTATAGCAGCATGGGTTCGCCTGCGTTTGGTGTGGCCAGGATTGGATTGCTTGCTAGGAGGGTCTTTATTACCTCCAGTGTGGCAGTCGCTGCGTCTGTCAATTCGAAGTTATCCGTGCGCCGTAAGAGGCGATAGAGTGGTAGTGCCTTTTCTCCTAGTCTGGAGATAAAGCGGCTTAGTGCTGCCACGCATCCTGTCAGTTTTTGGACCTGTTTGAGGTATGTTGGTGTAGCCAACTATGACAGAGCTCGGATTTTAGCCGGATTTGCATCGATTCCTCTATTGGAAACTATGAAGTCCAGCAATTTTCCAGCGGGAACACCGAAGACACACTTCTCCGGGTTGAGCTTAATGTCATACGCCCCGAGGTTGTCAAACGTAAGACGTAAGTCCTCTATTAGTGTTTCGACATGCCTAGTCTTGATGACACGTCATCAACGTAAGCTTCTACCATTTTGCCGATCTGTTTCTCCAGGCATGTTTGGATCATGCGTTGGTATGTCGCGCCGGCGTTCTTGAGCTCGAAGGGCATAGTATTGAAGCAGAATGGCCCGTATGGGGTAATAAATGCTCTCGCAGCTTGGTCGGATTCCTTCATTTTGATTTGATGGTATCCGGAGTATGCATCGAGGAAACACAGTGAGTCGTGTCCTGCGGTGGCGTCAATGATTTGATCAATGCGGGGGAGGGGAAAAGGATCCTTAGGGCAAGCCTTGTTGAGATCCTCGAAATCGACAGATAGGCGCCAGGATTTATCTTTCTTTGGTACCATTACCAGGTTTGCCAGCCAGTCCGGGTGCTTGATTTCTCTGATGAATCCGACCTCGATGAGCTTGGCCAGCTCCTCCCCCATGGCCTATCGCTTGGGTTCAGAAAAGCGCCACAGTGTTTGCTTGACTGGTTTAAATCCCTTTAATATGTTGAGGCTATGTTCGGCCAACTTGCGTTGGATCCCCTGGCATATCCGAAGAGTGCTAGGCGCATGTGTCCCAGTTTTCGCGCAGGAACTCTAGTAGTGTCGCGTCAACTGTTGGGTTCAGTTAAGCTCCGATAGATGCTGTCTTGTTGGGGTCCGTTGGGTGGACCTAGAGTTTGACTATTTCTTCTGCCGGTTTGAATCAGGTGGATTTAGGGCGTTTGTCGAGAATCACATCGTCCCTGTCCACTGTGGAGCATAGTGCGATTAATTCTTCAGCCGCGAGGGCTTCGGATAGAGCTTCCAGGGCCAGGGATGCGGTTTTGTTTGCAACGCGAAGTGCTATGTCCGGATCACTGACGAGAGTAATTATACCGTTGGGTCCGGGCATTTTGAGCTTCAGATATCCGTAGTGAGGTACAGCTTGGAAGCGTATAAAAGCATCCGGCCACAAAAGGGCGTGATATCCGCTGCTGAAAGGGGCCACGTGGAAGGTTTTTTATTTGGACCGATAGTTCTCCGGCGTGCCGAATACCACGTCAAGTGTGACTTTGCGCGCACACCGCGCCTCCCTACTAGGAATAATTACCCGGAAGGTTGTGTTACTTTGTTTGATGTGCCTCCTGTCCGTCCGCGTTCTGGGAACGGGGCTCCCGAGACTTGCCTGCCTGCGGCCCATGGCGTGGCCATGCTGGCGGGCCTGTACGGCCGATCTTCATCAACAAGGAATCCAAGACCCTCACGAGGGGCCAAGCCTCGTGAGGCGGATGACGCAAGACCTTTCCAGGAGCTGCCTCGCGAGGCAGGCTCATGAGGAGCGGAGATATCAAGGCGGAGCAAACCTCGCGAGGCTCTCGTGACGTGAGCCATGACGATCAGGATCAGGCGGGCGCCAGGTGGGCGCCAGCACAGCGTCCTTGTTTCTTCTTCGGTGCTAAGGTGGCAAGCGCAGGCGCGGAGTACTGAGGCATCAGGCAAAGGTTTCCATATCGGTGCAACAATACCAGGACTAGAAGAACGGCAGGACGGAGGTCACCATGGAGCCCAGGACGGCGTCACCGCCCGAGCCATTTGCAGGCGAAGACCGCTTTTGTCAGGATAGCTTGTACTAGTTGTCCCCTTTCAAATTGCCCGCCGTCGTTGGCTCCCTTCCCGCTCAATATTTGGGAAGATGACCAGGGCCTATATAAGTATAGCTAGCCACCACAGTAGAGGGATCATCTCACCCGATCTTGAGCCAACCCATGCTCGCAGAACAACACCTCAACCTCAGGAGGCTATTCTTCCCCTTTACTATTCATCATCAGCCCAAGAGGCAATCCACCATCACACACTGTAGTAGCGTAATACACCACCACGGTGGACTGAACCAGTATAAATCTCGTGTCCTTCTGTGTTGCGAGTTCGTCCATGAGATCTTAGCAAGCTAAGGCGTGGAAAGAACTGCGTGTGCACCCCAGAGTTCGAACCTTAAGGGTTTTGCCGGAACCCGTGATCCGACATTTGGCGCGCTAGGTAGGGTTGGGCCGTAGCTTCCCTTTCATCGATCCATCATTCCGCCGCTCCGTCGTTTCCATGGCGGATGCTCGCCGCGCTCGAGCTGAGCGCCGGGCTGCCCTCACCGCACGCTTTGCCCAGACGGCTCCCGTCGGTGGGCCACCTCGTCGTTCTCCGTCTCCTGCCGCTAACGCCGCCTCCGGTCCAGCGGGGAACAAGCAACAAGCGTCCTTGCTGCACCCATCGGTGCGGCAGGACGGCCGCACCACCACTCCATCGCTGACCCCGGCCGGTTCTTCATCTCATGCACGCTGCGCTCCCATGGATACGTGGGCCGCGCTCCTCGCGGCAAACGAGCTCCTGCGCTACCGCCCGGTCGACGACCTCTACAAAGAGTGGCTCGACCGCGTCATCGCCGAGCTCGTCCGCGCCGCAGGGAGCTTCCCAGCACCGTCCCTCTCACTGCCTCACCCTCCGCCAGCCACGGGCGACGCGGCTCATGGAGCGCCTCCACCACTTCTACCCCAAGACTGCGCCTTGGCGCCAAGGTGCGCGGCCCCACGGTGCGATCCACCACGCCCGGTGCCCACGCGCGAAGAGAGGAGCTGCCAAGAAATCCCTCGGCCGCGAGAAGCTGCACCCGCCTCATCAAGACCGCGCGCTGCCTGCGGTGGCAGCGCGTGGACCTCATCAAGACCAGGCTCCACCTCTGAGGCGAGCCCCGGCAACCACGGCCGGCTGCCGCACCTTCACCCCTGAGCTGCGTAGCGTCACCTGGCCGGGCAAGTTCAAGCCGGATCTGACCCCTCGTTACAACGGCACCGCTGACCCGGCAGAGTTCCTACAGCTCTACGAGCTGAGCATCAAAGCAGGCAACGGCGACGAGAAAGTCATGGCGAACTCGTTCCCTATGGCTCTCAAGGATGGTGCCCGCTCCTGGCTCCTGAACCTGCCGCACGGCTCGGTCTCCTTCTGGGACGAGATGCGCGGGCGCTTTGTCGCCAACTTCCAGGGCACCAGTGACCGCCCGCCTGCCGCGGGCGACCTACGCCGCATCAAGCAACAACTAGGAGAGACCCTCCAGAAGTACATCCAGCGCTTCAACAACACTCGCCTCAGGATCCCCAAGGTCACGGAAGAGGCCATCATCTCTGTGTTCTCTGACGGTGTCCGCGACATCAAGATGAAGGAGGAGCTCGCCATCCACGAGGAGTTGTGCACGTCTCAGGAGCTGTTCAACCTGGCGACCAAGTGCGCAAGAGCTGAGGAGGGGCGCCTTGCCCTCCTCGAGCTGCCAGCTGCGGGCGCAAAGGAAAAGAAGGCCAAGTCCAAGGACGTGAAGCGCAAGGAAGCGGTCGTGCTTGCAGCGGAGCCGGACACCAAGAGAGGCAGGGACGAGCCCGGGTCATCCAAAAACAGTCGGCCCTTCCGCGCCTTCCACAACCTGAACACCCACAACACCAGCGACTATCAAGAACTCAGAGCCATTTGCGAAGGACGCTTTGGTCGACGCCCCGAGCATAGCGGCCGGTGCTATGGCCGAGGAGGAGGACGCTGGGACGACCGTGGCCCGCGCCAGGAGTGGCGCAACAGGCCTCATGAGGACCGCTGGCACGATCATCCTCGCGAGGGCGCGTGGAGGGACCAGCCTCGTGAGGATCGTCCTCAGGGCTACGCCGGTCTTCCCCCGCTGCCGCCAGCACCAAGAAGGAATGACGACCACCATCAAGATGAGGGGGCTGGGGGCTTCCAGGAGCCGCGTGCAATCGCGTGTATCTTGGGCGGATCTCAGGCACCAGCCTCGCAGCGCATCTTCAAACAGTTTGCTTGTGAAGTGAACGCAGTCCTCCCCAAGCTCGAGGCCACACGCCCACTCAAGTGGTCCCAGTGCGCCATCACCTTCAACTCGGCAGATCAGCTCAAGTGCGCAGCCACTGCTAGCTCCCTCCTGATGCTTTGTTCCCCAGTCATCAGCAACGTGCAAGTTACCAAGACCCTCATCGACGGCGGCGCCGGGCTCAATGTCCTGTCCGACGACACATTCAACAGCCTCCAAGTGCCATACGAGCAACTTCGGCCTACCAAGCCTTTCTCAGGGGTGACCGACGGTTCCACCATGCCGATTGGGCAGTTCCACCTCCCTGTCACCATCGGGGAACGCAAGAACTACCGCACCGAGCTCATCGACTTCGACCTCGCCCACACCCGTGTGCCATACAACGCCATCCTCTGGTATCCAGCCCTAGCCAAGTTCATGGCCGTCACCCACCACGGCTACAACGACCTCAAGATGCCAGGAAGCGGCGGAATCATCACGGTCCCATGCGAAGAAAGAGATGTTGTGTGCTCCCTCGAGCGCGCCTTCCAAGCTGCAGCAATCAACGACCCAGACAGCAGAAGTGAGGGCCCTCCGGAGGCCATCCCCAAGAAGAAGCAGCTGCGTCGTGCCGGGCCTCAGGAGGGTGGCATCGCGGCTGGAACTTCATCAGGATCAGCGCCCGCTTCAGGGGCGCCTCCCTCCATCGCATAGGAAGGCGCGCCCAGCACCGTCCTCGGGCAGGGCTCGGGGGCTTTCTCCTTGAGGGCCTCAGACGTTGCCCACATCACGAGGGAGGCGCTTGGGCACCACATGGAGGCGTGCTTCATGACACGTTTCCCTCAGGATGACACAGGGCAAGGAGCGCCAACCACTCAGGAGTTTATCACCAAGACCACTCAGGAACTGCAATATGCAAGGGCCATGCGCGGCGGCCGCTGCTCACGAGGCGCAACTCCCCATCCAGGTGAGGATGCCGGGCTGCGCATCTGCATTGACGTTCCAGGGCTCAACAGGGCCGCATCTCAGGAGCTCTTATGGCCTTCACGCGTGGGCCGTTGTGAGGGTCCACCGCATAGCTACATTCGCATGCCTTTTGGCTTGCCGAGCGTGTCGTTCGTCTACCAGCGCATCCTGGCGGCTCAGGAGGCCAAGCACCACGCTGTCCTGGCAGAGATGGAGACGGTCCTCAGGGGACCACCTGAGCCCCCAGAGCCCGTGACGAGCTACCCCTTCGCGACACGCCTTCAGCTGTACCAACTATCCTTCGTTGACAGAACCAGGTGACATTTTCCAAGTTCGTTTAGCTGGGAGCGCCCCTCGGGCTGCATTATTCCCAGGTCGCATGGGTCCGTCCCTATGGCATGTATCCCTTTTGCTTATGTCTTCAGATTACCCTGTTGGGGCGCCCCTCGGGCTGCATCATCCCCAAGCCGCTTGGGCCGGACCCAGTGGCATGTATCTTTCTGCATTTACCCAAGCGGATTTGCCTTCCATGCTTAATCTACCTATGATATTCACCTGCTCGATCGCCACCCGCCACCGGTCCATTCACCCCGTGCAATTCGCTTGCGCGTTAAAAGGGGGGCTCCTGAGCATCGCGAATCAGGAGCTCTTACTGGCTCTCCAGCCCTCACCCCCTAGCCTTGACCACGACATCGCGACCTGGCATACCAGCGGCGGCTGAGCTCGCTCGAGGGCCGGGACCTGAGGACGTAGAGCGCTTGCACCTAACCACCTTGCAGGAACATAAAGTCATCAAGACTCAAGACCAGGCGCAACCCACCTTGAGGTAGGGCCACGTGAGTCCCGCGCTGGCTCACGAGTGCCCAGATACACCTCGAAGCCCTACCGTGCAAGCCACGTGTCATGGCAGGGCTGTACACGCCCCGGGGGCTCCTCCCGGAGGGGGGCCCTCATCCCATGCACAAGTGGAAGCACCATGCTCCGCGCTGGCCGTCGACATTGCCGACGAGCGGCTATGCCCGTGCACAAGCGGAAGCACTATGCTCCGCGCTGGTGATAAACAACTGAGGGCGGCCCCATGGTCGTATCAACCTCACGGAGCCCAGAGCTCAGCGGCCAGCTTCACCACAACGCCTCTCCTCGGGAGAGCCGCGCGAGGGGGCTGGGCACGGGGGTTGCGCTCGGGTCACACCCAAGCGCACGCCACCCAACCAGGTGTCCCGGACCTGGGCGTCGCGTGCCCCTCCCAAGGCCTCGGCGAGGGCAGGTATGGAAATTGTTTGCACGCCAAGGGGGACTCCTAAGCATTGTTACTCAGGAGCCTAACTGGTCACATAGCCCCTCACTCCTTGGTCTGTCCTGGTCTCCAGTCGGCCCAATGGCGGTTGAGGTATGCGCGGGGCCGGGCTCTGCCGACGTAGAACATCAATCTATCCTCACGTACTCTCCCTATAAGCTGTTTGCGCGTCAAGGGGGACTTGTGAGCATCGCAACTTAGGAGCCTAACTGGTGACGTAGCCCCTCACTCCTTGGTCCGTCCTTGTCTCCGGTCGGCCCAACGGCGGTTGAGGTATGCGCGGGGCCGGGCTCTGCCGACGTAGAACACAAAGCGAATAGGAAGAAAATCGCAAAATCTTGAAGCAAATATTATAACACATATTGTTCTCGCAATATCAAACGCAAGTTTAACGCCTCCATGAGGCCTGATGCATGGTTGCAGGAATAAACAAGAGAACAGCCGCAGGTCACCCCTGGACATCACCATCACCTGCAGAAGATGCGTCTCCCCCGGTAGCGTCGTCTTCACCTACACCGCTAGCCGCAGGATCAGCGGCATCACCAGACAAGGGTGCGGAGACAAAGCCGCGGAAGTTCTTCAGTAGGGCCGCCACCTGACCTTGTATGTCTGCGGCGGCGACTGCGTAGTGATCGTCAGCCACAGGCTCCAGCAGCTCGTCAAGACGAGCATTGGGGTCGAGGAGGTGCAGATGGCTAAAGACACGAGTCAAGGCTGCTGAGGACAGGACGCGAGCTTCTGCCTCCGCCATGGGACAGAGGCCATCCAAGACTTCCTCGAGCGCCTTCACCAAGAGAGGAAGCAGCCGGGCGGGGCTATCCTCATCGGTGGCCAGCGACCTCTCCAAGCCGTGCTCGTAGAGCGTCTGCAACGCCACACGAGACCTCTTCTCGGGATCGGCAAAAGCCCGCGTTCTTCGGCCAGGACCCGCGCCTTGGCATCAAGATTGGCCTCCCTCGCCTTCACCTTCTGCTCCAGCTCTTCCAGTCGGCTGCGCTCGGCGGCCTACGTTTTCCCTAGCTCCTCCAGTTCAGCATCATGGTTCATGACAGCGTCCTCCCGGGCCTTCATCTCCTCCTCCTCCGCCAGGTGGCCGCGTGCTTCTGCGGCATGCTGGTCGCGCAGGTTCTTTAACTCGTCCTCCAGCTCTCGGCAGCGGTCGTGGGCAGCCTTGGCATCTTTCAGCGCCGCCTCACGATCGGCTGCCGCATTGGCGGCGCTCTGCTTCTCCTTCTCGGAAGACGCCGCAGCCTGGCTTAGCATCGCACGAACCGCCAAGTCAGAGTGAAGCCAGCCAGAGGCCAGCTCCAGGCACCCGGCCACGAGGCGCAGATCCGCGCTCAAGAGATCTGCCTGCAACTGGGTCATCTCCGAAAGAGCGCGCTCCAGAATGGCGGCAGAAGAAGAAGAACCTTGGAGAGGAGGTGCAGCAGTGGGAGGGGCGACACCGTCACCAAGGCTTGGGAGGCTGCGGGTCTCGGGGCAGTCGGGACCTCTTCAGCCAAGCCAGACGCCGGCACCTCAGGAACCAGAGGGGACAGGGGGGCTCACTCCACCCGACGATGCTCTTCCTGGGCTCGCAAGGACGCCCGGACTGGGGAGGTCCGAGCGCTAGCATCTCCTTTCTCAGCAGAAGGGGGCGCGCTGTCGTACCCTCTTTCCTCCTCTTCGCCGCCGACAGCGGCCTGGACAACCAAGTCGAAGGTCAGGAAGCAGCGACATGAGCAAAAACAAGACAGAGATCAAGCACTTACTGGTCCACCGCGAAATATTCCACCTTCCGCTTGGGAAGCTTGAAGCCCGAAAGTTGTGGAGCCTGAGGAGTAGGCGCGCGGACTCCGGCGGTAGAAGATGGCGCAGCAAGGGGGCTGGCGGCATCCCCAGGAGACGCCAAGACGGAGGCAGCATCTCAAGGAACAACCGACGACCTACCCCTTGTCGGGATGTGGGGCTGCTCCCTCTCCTCCTGGAGAGTCTCGGCCTCGGTGTCGTCAGGCAGGGCACGGAGGATCTCGGCCTTGCTCAGAGGAGAAGTCTCCCCCACCTCTTCGATAGTCTTCTCCGAGTCTACCTCCTCGTCCTCCTCCCCACGGGACTCGTCTGAGGAGACCTCCACTGGCTTCGGTGCTGCAAGGGCTCCTGTGAGCACCGGCAGCACTAGCCCGCGCGCGTCAAAGGTCGGCCTGCAGGTGACAAATTCCTCCCAGTCCCTGCGGTGGAACAAAGGAACGAAGGCGCTAGGAGGGTACTCCTGGTTGGACCCAACTATGAGACGTAGGACAGCGGCCAATTCGTCGCCAGGCAGGTACCCCGGCCTTAGGCAGGTCTTGTTCCCCTCTTCTTCAAGCTCCCACAGGGGGGGGGGGGGCGCGCGCCTGGAGCGGGGCAACTCGCAGCGTCAAAAACTCCTTCAGGAGCATGACCCCCGTCACATTGGCCGCCTTCGCGTTGCTTGGCTTCAAGTCGGTCATCATCTGCCCCAACACAGATGACGCCCGCTCATCAGCAAGCTCCGTCTTGGGCCACCCTTTGTTGGACGGGGGTGCCTCCGTTGGCAGCACCAGACGCGGATGGGCGCGCTTGGCGTCCATCAAGACCCATTTGGATCGGATGTTGTCGGCCCTCTTCCCGGTGCTCGAGATTGAGTTGGCCTTGCTAGATGCGACGAAATTGGCGCATCTAGAGATGTGTCCCTCCCTGACACGAAGGAAGAAGAAGTGGCGGAGAAGCGCCACGGATGGCATCACGCCCAGGTACGCCTCGCAGTAGTAGGCGAAGATGGACAAGAGGAGGATAGAGTTGGGGTGGAGATGCAACGCCAGCAGTTCGTAGTGGTCGAGGACACGATGTTTACCCAGGTTCGGGCCCTCTCTATGGAGGTAATACCCTACTTCCTGCTTGATTGATCTTGATGAATATGAGTATTACAAGAGTTGATCTACCACTAGATCGTAATGGCTAAACCCTAGAAGTCTAGCCTGTATGACTATGGTAATGAGTATCTCCTTACGGACAAAGTCCTCCGGTTTATATAGGCACCGGGAGGATCTAGGGTTACACAAGGTCGGTTACAAAGGAAAGGAATCTACATATCCGGTTGCCAAGCTTGCCTTCCACGCCAAGGAGAGTCCCATCCAGACACGGGTGCAGTCTTCGGCCTTCATGTCTTCACAACCCATCAGTCCGACCCATGATAACAGGCCGGACGCCCAAGGACCCCTTAGTCCAAGACTCCCTCAGTAGCCCCTCCTATCCTTTCTAGTTTACATATAAGTTCTATGTGTAGTCAAAGTATCTCTACTTTGATCAAAAAAGTATCAAAATTCAACAATGCCCAATCAATATTGGTAGATTCGTACGTACTCCTAGATTTGTACTCGAGATGGTTTCCATTTTTTTTTCAACCACGTGAATGTGCTTGTTCTCGCGCATGCTCTTCCTACTAGGATTTCGCCGAGTATAGCCAGTCCAATAGTAACTTTTTTTAAGCTCCCTGTCCAACAGTACTAGTGGAGTACTGACAACATATGTACTAGAGTATGCAGTGCTCATAGTAGTACTCCCTCCTTCCATTTATATAGGGCCTATGTGGAGGAGAGAGATGTGAAAAAGTAAGGGGAGTGAGCTCTCATGCAAGAAATCGAAGAAGGGAGGAACCAACCCGACGGCGACGCTGCTCGAGAAGAAGGGGAAGAAGGTGCTTCCCTTAGGCTCCGGCACATCGGAGGCAAGCCGGAGCTCGGTCTCGCCCCATTCATTGCTCTCCCCCGCCGTCAGCACGAGCCTCTTCTCTGTGACGGTGGGCGCTTAAAGAGCCGGCTCATACCAAGCCGGTGCGGAGGAAGTCCTGACCTTGCATGGCGCCATGGATCACAGACACTGAGCGATATTGGACCAGATCTGGAGGTAGCGGTGGCGAGGAGCAAGAAAGGGGATCTGGAGCGAGGCAAGGAAGAAGCAATGAAGGCAAGCACTGTTTCCGCCAGCCTTTTTGCCAAGATGAGCAGTTGCCGAGGCAGCATGGGGAAGCGCAGATGCCCACGTCCAATCAACCGCCACGCGTCGACCAACACCGCAGGCTTTTGGGGCCCGCAGCGCTCTGCACTTGACCTTCGTATTTGCCTCGAAGCCAAGTCCGAGCGCACCTTGGGCCAGGGGGCTACTGTCGGTGTTCTGGGAATGGGGGTCCCCAGACTTGCCTGCCTGCGGCCTATGGTGTGGCTATGATGGCGGGCCTGTACGACCCATCTTCATCAACAAGGCATTCAAGACCCTCGCGAGGGGCCAAGCCTCGCGAGGCGGACGATGCAAGACCTTCTCAGGAGCTGCCTTGCCAGGCAGGCTCACGAGGAGCGGAGATATCAAGGCGGGGCAAACCTCACGAGGCTCACGTGACGTGAGCCGTGACGATCAGGATTAGGCGGGTGCCAGCGTGCGCAGCGTCCTTGTTTCCTCTTTGGTGCTAAGGCGGCAAGCGCAGGCGCGGAGTACCGAGGCATCAGGCAAAGGTTTCCATATCGGTGCAACAAGACCAAGACTGGAAGGACGGTAGGACGGAGGTCACCATGGAGCCCAGGTCGGCGTCACCGCCAGAGCCCTTTGCAGGCGAAGATCGCTTTTGTCAGGATAGCTTGTACTAGCTGTCCCCTTTCAAATTGCCCGCCATTGTTGGCTCCCTTCCCGCTCAATATTTGGGAAGAGGATCAGGGCCTATATAAGTAGAGCTAGACACCACAGTAGAGAGATCATCTCATCCGATCTTGATCCATCCCACGCTCACACAAGAACACCTCAACCTCAGGAGGCTGTTCTTCCCCTTGTATTATTCATCATCAGCCCAAGAGGCAATCCACCATCACACAGTGGAGTAGGGTATTACACCACAACGGTGACCCGAACCAGTATAAATCTCATGTCTTTCTGTGTTTCAAGTTCATCGATTTCGTCTGTGAGATCTTAGCAAGCTAGGGCGTGGATCGGTAGGAGGGAAAGAACTGCGCGTGCACCCAGAGTTTGAACCTTAAGGGTTTTGCCGGAACCCGTGATCCAACACTGTCTATTTCCATTTTATGGAGTCTGTCCTCATAAATGAGATTGATTCCGCTGTCGCCGTCCATGAAGACCTTGGTGAGTCGAAACCCATCCACGATGGGGCTGAGGACTAATGCGGCTGGTGCTCGTACTGTTCTGTACTTTGGTTCGTCACCGGCGTTGAATGTTATAGCCGTGTCGTTCCATGGGTTTATTATACCAATTTGGCAGACTTCGTCGAGCTCGCGAAGTGCCCTTTTGTGCTTGTTGTTTGAAGCGAATGTCTCAAAGACTGTCAATACTCTTGGGTCGTCGTATTCTGGGGGGTGTTGTTCTGGGGCGTCCTTGATAAGGATGTCCTCACCGCTCTTGCATACCTATCATAGTATCCAACATGCTCTAAGGCTGTGGGTTGCCACGGCATCTGTTTTTGTATGTATTTTGCATGTGCCATCGAGCCACCCTTCCAGAACGGTGTCGTGCCGTATAGCAGCTTTGTGTTTTTTGACTATTGGACTGGGCATGCCATGAGGGTACGTGGCAGTGTACAAAAATAGGGGCACATTTTTGTACCCCTTTACCTGTGCACGGGCGGTCAGAGCCGCGCCCACGGCCACACCAAGCAGGACAAGGAAGGTGAGACGAGGTAAGACCAAAGCCCAAGACGGTTAAAGCAACAACAAGGGCCAAGGCCACAAGGATAGGATGGGAGAAGCAGGTTTTCCCGGCAAGGACCCTTGCCAGGGCAGCCTTAGCGGCCCCAGCAAGACCCTTGTCGGGGCAGCCTGCCCACACCAGCCGAGCGAGCCACCCTTGAGCCCACCAATGCTCAGACAAATGCGTTGGGACGGGGCTCGGGAGGCACCTCCATGGTGGCATGCAGATCTTTGTGAAGACATAGTATGCTCAAGGTCAAATGAGGATAAGAGGGCAACCATCCTCACCGAAGAAACCCACAAGACCCCCAGCAAGACCCTTGCCGGGGAGGCCAGCGCGCCATGGCAAGACCCTTCTCGGGCCACCCGGCAAGACCCTTGCAGGGGAGGCCAGCGTGCCACAGCAAGACCCTTGCCGGGCCACCCGACAAGGCCCTTGCCAAAGCACACCAGCTGGGCCACTGCCAGGCCCGAGATAAGTCTTCACCGCCGTTCGCATGTAGCTGCCGACCCAACCAGCTGGGCAGGCACCTGCGTGGCGGCATGCAATCCTTCGTGGAGGCTCCACCACCGTGCCACCTCAGCATCCTGCCTGCCTACATGGCACCGCATGCGTCCCTGGCCAGGGCACGTGTTGAAGCGAGGAGGAGCGGCGACGGACGGGACGGGCCTCGCCCCCGTCCCCAATAAAGTGAATGGGCACCTAAGCCTCACATTAAATGCGCCTTGTCCTGTAATGCGAGGGATAGACTCGCGACACTGTAACACTTTCCACCTCCTGTGTGCCACCGTGGCAGCCCCTTTTGCCTATAAAAGGAGGCCCATGGCGCACAGAGAAAGGATTCGGCTCTTTGAAACCTCACAACACCTAGAGCTAGTTCGAGAGCTCAAGAACACTAAAGACATCCAGCAAAGCTGGACTAGGGTTTTACGCATCCTCGCGGCCCGAACCTAGGTAAAATCCCTTTGTGTTGTCTGCTTGTGCCGCAACCGTAGAAGGGATTCCATTGATCCCATAGGTGTCGTTTCCCACCGACATCTTTGGCGCGCCAGGTAGGGGGTGCGGAATTGTGAGAATCTGGTCCAGCAGTCAACCTAGTTGTTCTTCATCGCCCCGGCCCCTGTGGAGAAGGCGGCCAAGGAGGCGGCACCTGCCGTGGCGCGGAAGACACCGAGGCGACGACGAGAGAGCTAAGTCATGCTGAACTTTAAGTTCTTTTCTTTAAACATAAGGTTATTATCCTCGAGGGTTCGGCCTATGTATGGAAACCTTGTACGTAGAGGGGCCCTCCTGCGATCGGCAATGCCTTTGTTCTGTTTCGAGTCTGCTCAACAGTTCAAGCGGCCGCGTCGAGAGCGGCAGGGTAGCCTTTCGCCATCAGCAACGCTCTCGGTTCTGACTCGAGTCAAGCTCGACAGATCGAGCAGCCGCGCCAGGGGTGGTAAGGTGCTTTGCCCGGCGACAAGCACGCCCGGCAGGCTAATGAGGATCTGTCCTCAAAACACCGCCCTGGGTTTACGTGCCGGCAAGCTTACCCAGTTGGCGTGGGGTGGACATACAAAGGAAAATCGGACAGGAAAGTAGCACGCATGATACTAAGAAGTGGTGCAGAGTTATGTTACATCAAATTGTTGCTGCGGTTCGAAATAGAGATAGCAATTGTCTTGGTTGTGAACCTGGAGCGGTGATAAGAGAACAGGATGCCTAATCCCGACGCTGGCCCTCCACCCTTAGAATTCCACCGACACGGCTGACGATGGGCTTGATACGCTCCCTGAGCGGCGCGAGGTCAGTACCCTCCGGCAAGCTCTCCAGCGCGGCGTCGAAGTCGAGGTCGGGGTACCAATGCGCCACCTTGGTGAGAACCTTGGTCATGGCACCCTGGCAAAGCCTCTGGTACTCGTCGGCTAGTGAGGCCGCCCGCTTGGCGTGGAGCCGCTCCAGAGCATCGACGACCTTCTCAAAGAACATGGTCAGACTGCAATTGGCGCACACACTCCATTCCGGGACGTACCTCACGTCCGGCACCCCCATGGTGGCCAGCTGTGCGGCGGCCTGACTGGCGACAGTGGCGAGGCGATTGAGCCAACGGTTCTCGCCCTCCACGTGATCCGCGAAGTTGAGGCCCTCGTTCTTCCGCAACAGCTTCTCGGCCTCCAGCTCCTTGGCCAGGGTCCCCTCCCGGGTGTTGTCCTCCGACAGCACCTTCTCGAGACTCTCCAGCTTTAGCTTGAGGTCTTCTATGGAGTTGTTGGCCTCGTAGAGCTCCCCGGCCTTACTGACGACCGCGCCCTGCGCCTCCGTCAAGGCACTGTTGAGCGTGTCCTTCTCCTGGGACAGCTCCAGAGCCTGCTCCTTCAGCATGTCGCGCTCTGCCTCTAGCTCTACCACCTTGCCGGCGTGAGCCTGGGCCTGGGCATTGAGTGCCTGTTTGTGCCTCTGCTCCAGCTCAACAGTGCATTGCGGGACAAGCTTCTCCACCTCTGCATCCTTGCCGCCAAGCGTGGCGGCAAGCTTGTCCTTGCGTGCAGCGAGGTCCTCCTCCTGGGAGTGCAATGCAGCCTCATGCTGGGTCCGGGCGGTTTCGGCGGCCGCGGCCAAGTTCCTCGCCGTCTCTTGAGCTTTCTCGACAACGGCGAGCTTCATGGTGAGCTCCACGTCGCGCCTGGCAGCTCGTCTTGGGTGGCCTTGAGCTCCTCGTGGGCCTCGCAGAACCAGTTCTGCGTCTCGGCAACGCGCTCCTGGAGGTCCGCCTCCGCCTTCTCCACCACCGCCGTCCCGGACTTAACTTTGTCCAGGCGGGCGCGGTGGAGCGCCTGGAGCTTCCGGAAGCTAGCGACCATGGCATGGAGGAGCCGCTCCTCCTGCGAGCCGTCGCCACCAACGATTGGCTCGTCGACAACTTCAAGCCCGGCAGTGGCAAGCACTTCATCGTCGAGCACCTCTTCCTCAACGGGTGTCCTAGTGCTCGACGCGCCTGGAAGGTGGACGAACAAGTCGTCACTCACCCTCAGGTACTTGCCGGAGCCGGAAGCAGCGGAGGAGGAAGGTCGGTCGCCAGCCTCCTCCTCCTCCTCCTCGGCAGCGGCCCCGTCGGCCTTCCCGGCAGGCCCCTTGCCGGCCTCCTCAACGGCAGCCTTGTCGGCCTCCCCGGTGAGCCCCTCGGCGGCGTCCTCGACAGCGTCCTCAGCGGCCTCCTCGGCGGCGATCTTTTCGGCGTCCGCCTCGGCGGCCTTGGTGACGCCCTCGATGACGGCGTCCATGTCCTCTGGGTTCACCGAGGAGGAATCTGGGCGCCGAAGAAGGGGGTGAGGCAAGGCCAGGACCAAGAGACAGAAAGAAAAAGAAGCAGAGACGAACGGCGAATGACTTACCAGTGCCAGTGCCCGGCTGGGAAACGGAAGTCCCCTCCCCGCCAACATTTGGCGTCGAGGCAAAGCTGCCAGCGCCCAAGTTCTCTTCCTCCTCCTCCATGTGTGTGGGCTCGGTGCTTGGCGCCCTTGCCGGGGACGTCCCTCGGGGCGGCGTGGTCGATGGGTGCGGCATGTTGGGAGTAGCCCTCTGTGGCTCCTCCTGCTGCTGCTCTCCTCCTGCATACCTGGCGAGGTCAGCACCAAAGTGTCGTGCCCCTGACACATGTCAAAGAGGGGAGAATGATGAACTTACGCTGGGGGCTATGCCGGGGGCTGCTGTCCGGGCTGCTCAACACCACCAGGGGCGCCCTCGAAGTACCAGCCGGGGGCTGGCCACCCGCCGAGACCTTGGCCCTCTTCACTCTCTGGGCCAGCATCTCCACGTCCCTGCAAGGATTACGACCAGTCAAGACAAGCAACACAGAGTGAGGAGACAGAGATAACGAAAAAGGAACCAGATGCTTACTCGTCGTCCCCCTCCTCCTCTGCCGTCTTCCTCTTCCTCCTCGGGCTGAGGGACCCATAATCGAAGGTGACCTCCGTGTCAACACCCGCCGGAGGAGGGCACGCTTGGATGAAGAAGGGGCGGCTGTCTTCTTCTTCACCGCGACCTTCGCCGGCTTCTTCGCAGCCGCGGCCCTCGTGTTGGCCGGGACCCCTCCAAGGTCAGTTGCGGCTGCGCAGCCCTGCCAGGCCGGAGCGACTCACTGGAACTGGCCCGCCGCAAGACTCGCCCCCTCCCCATAAGTGGCGTTGGGTCTGCGGTCTCGGCCTCCTCCTCCGATGACTCTCCGGTCACATCCTCAACCAGAGGAGCCTCGGTGCCGGCGCTGCTGGCTCCCTCGGCGGCCGCCGCCCACCGGGCGAGCTCCTCCTCCTCCGCGGCCGTCGCGGCCTTGTCCTCCACTCCACCGGCGTTGCCGGCCTCCCTGGCAAGTTGCGCCTCCCTCGCCCTGGTGGTGATGTAATCCAGCTCCGCCTGGGAGGTGTCCTGGACAAGCAGCCGCTCGGCGTCGGCGTTTACATACACCTCATGCAAGGTGTCAAAGAACTGCTGCACTTCAGCATCATCCGGCTCCTTCCAGCTCGGGATGGGGCCGTGCGCGTTGTAGTGCGGCATCATGGCGATGATCTCGGACCGACACGAGTGGTTGGACAATGGGACCACCCCCATCGGCAACTTGAACAGAGGCCCCTTGAGGACCTTGCCGGTCCGCTCAACCTCACCGTCGCGGCCCACGTCGAGCTGGAAGATCCGCTGGCAGAAATGGGCGTGCGCCATCACTGTGAAGTTGTGGTCGAGGCCGGGGCAGAGCCGCATGATGTCGGCGGGGTTCATGAAGAGCTAAGCTGGCCTCCCCTTGTTATGCAGAGGAGCGATTTGGCGACGGATGAAGTCCGCCCTGATCATTTCAAGGGTGAGCCCGGCCTGGGTGAGCTGGAGGATCCTGGTGGTGGCAACCGTGAGCTTTCCGTCGTCGGCGTTGACATCGCTCCAATCACTTCCACGATCCGGCGGCGCCTGGCAAACTCTGCAAAACGCCGGCGGGTCCTTCTCTTTGATCCAGCACCACCGGCCCCGCCATTCCTCCCACCTCTCCTTGATGGCGCCGTCCGGATACACTCGCTTGGATTTTGGGATCCAGGCAATGCACCCCGAGATGGCACCTCCCGTCTGGATCCGAGGGAAGAAGTAATGGCGGAAGAGCGCCGTGTTGGGGTGCACCCCGACGAAGCCCTCGCAAAGGTGCGCAAAAAGGGCCATGCACGCCACCGCATTTGGAGCAAAATCCAGGAGGCGGAAGCCGAAGGTATGCATGATGTCGCTGAAGAAATCGGAGAAGGGAGAACAAAACCCACAAGAAAAATAGTCCACAAAGAAGGGGTACCGATTTGGGGCAGGCTCGGTGCAGTCAGCGGGGATGACACGCGTGGCTGGATGCCCCGAATTCTCCCCCCCCCCATGTCTTCACTCCCCACAGGGGCCTGAAGGAGTCCCGAAGCTCGAACACGTCAACCGTCGAGGGGAAGAAGAAGGCAGACTGCGTCCGCTGCCCCGCCAGCGCGCTCTCCGGTGGCTCCACAGCTCCGGCGTCCTTGGCCACCCCCTTGCCCTTCGTGGATTTGGTTGCCATGGTGGCTGGAGGAGGAGGGCAGGACAGAGGGCGGTGGAAGTGCAACGGCGGCGAGCAGAAACGAAGCTCGGAGAAGAAGAGGAAGTCGGGCGGAGGTTTCTGAGATTGGGGTTGCGTGAAGGGTAAAAGGAACAGTGCACCCGCGGTTATCCCTTTTTTATGGGGAAGGCTCGGGTCGTGCTGCCCATTTACTGCGACGTGACATATGCGTGCGGGAACCACCCCACGCATGCTGCCCACGTCACGCACCCCCCTCCGCGCCGCGCCATGCACGCGGGTCGTGGGAGGCGGAGCGCGCGAAGAATCTTACCATAGTGAAAACCGTCCCACCTGCCCGCGCACCGTTTTGGGCCTGGCCCAACAACGTATCGCGCTCATGTGTGGCCCAGGCCCGGGGGCTCCTGTCGATGTACAAAAATAGGGGCACATTTTTGTACCCCTTTACCAGTGCACGGGTAGTCAGAGCCGCGCCCACGGCCACACCAAGCAGTACGACGAAGGTGAGCCGAGGTAAGACCAAAGCCTAAGACGGTCAAAGCAACGACAAGGACCAAGGCCACAAGGATCGGATGGGCAAAGCAGGTTTTCCCGGCAAGGACCCTTGCCAGGGCAGCCTCAGCGGGCCCGGCAAGACCCTTGCCGGGGCAGCCCGCCTGTCGGTGTCAAAACCGGCGGATCTCGGGTAGGGGGTCCCGAACTGTGCGTCTAGGCGGATGGTAATAGGAGACAAGGGACACGATGTTTTTACCCAGGTTCGGGCCCTCTCGATGGAGGTAATACCCTACTACTACTTGATTAATATTGATGATATGTGTAGTACAAGAGTAGATCTACCACGAGATCAAGGAGGCTAAACCCTAGAAGCTGGCCTATGGTATGATTGTTGTTCGTCCTACGGACTAAACCCCTCCGGTTTATATAGACACCGGATAGGTTAGGGTTACACAGAGTCGGTTACAATGGTAGGAGATCTACATATCCGAATCGCCAAGCTTGCCTTCCACGCCAAGGGAAGTCCCATCCGGACACGAGACGAAGTCTTCAATCTTGTATCTTCATAGTCTTGGAGTCCGGCCAACGGTAAGAGTTCGGCTATCCGGACACCCCCTAATCCGGGACTTCCTAAGTAGCCCCCAAACCAGGCTTCAATGACGATCAGTCCGGCGCGTTGATTGTCTTCGGAATTGCGAGGCGAGTTCTTCTCCGAATTCCATATACTTGTCGAATAGTGTCCGGCTTCTGATAAATGCTGCGCTCCTCGGCTTCTACGCCCAATAATGGCCATCTTCCACGTGTTTGAATGAATGCGAATAGCCAGGGTATTTTTACAATTACCCCCCTAGCCGCGCAAATGAGCCGCCTATAAAAGGGGCAAGGATCTAGATCTGAGTCACACCATCCCCTTTGCGAAGCTTTCATCAGGCGCCTCGGCCAAAACCCATTCCATCATGGACGGTCGGCGGCTCCTCTTCTCGCTCTCCCAGCCCTCGGCCCAGGAAATTGGGAGAGATGCTGCATCCGCATAGCGAGCTAGTTATACTCCAAGCCAAGGGATTTCTCCCCCCGGCCTTCATGGTTCCGGTTCGAGCCAGACTTGCCACCTACAAGGGCGGAAAGCAAGCGGAGAGCGTCCCCGATCCCTCTAAAGGAGAGCGGGTATGCTTCATCTCTTATCTAGTAAGAGGCCTCGGATTTCCCATCCATCCGTTTCTCCGGGGCTCTTGGAGTTCTCTGACCTCCAATTGCACCACCTTACTCCTGCCTACATCCTGCACATCGCGGGCTTCGTGGCCCTTTGCAAACTATTCTTGGGCGTCGAGGCTCATTTCGGACTGTGGAAGAGAATATTCTGCCTAGTACCCGTTCTCATGAGGGGTCAATATATCAAGTGGGCGGAGCCGAGCTATGGCGCATCGCCGGGACCAGATACCTATCCGGAACCCCAAAGAAGGCGTCCGAAGACTAGCCTTCGGAATGGTTTTATATGGAGGATGTCCCGCTGCCGGATCCTGTTCGGATTGGCCATCCGGAGTTCAGCAATGCTCCACTGAAGAAGCGCCTAAGCTGGCGGCCTCGGAGCCCCCGGAGAGAAGATGACCGGGACATCCGTTATTTGATGAGCCGAATAAGGTTACTGGCTCCTGTCAGATTGACCATGACAGGAGTCCTGGCAATCTGCATTATGAGGGTAGTGCAGCCGCTCCAATACAGGGGCCACCCCATGTGGGACTTCAACGGGGAGGACGATGCCACCCGTCATGGCCGCAAAGGGCGAGGATCGGTCACCGAACTAGTGAAGATCTTATGCGCCATGTACAAAGGAGAGGAGGAGGATTTCCTCCGTGTCAACTCCGAAGGATTTTTCTTGAATAATCCTCGAAGCTGGGTAAGCAAACATCTTTGTGACCTGTCCGATCCATGTTCCTGTAGTTAAATATCTCATTTCATGGTTTTCTTGAGGAACTGCGCGGACTGTGGAGAAGATACACAGCCCGCCCCCACAACCCGAGGATCCGGAGGGGTCCCACGATCCGACCTCTGAAGAGGATCTGGATATAACTGTGGAGGTGAGCGACGGGGTGTACTACCAAGTTAGCGTCGACAACGCATTGGTAGCCATTACGGCCGATTACCGGAATACTTCCAGCCCCACAGGTAATCTGAGACCAAGATCCCAAAACCCTGATAATGACCCATCCGTGCTTATTTTTGATCACCATATACCAATGGTGTTTCGCAGGGGGTTCCTTCGAGGCAGGAAGCCGAGCCTGCGGCGGCTGGCCAATAAGGGGCAGCGCGGCCCCGCAGGTTAAAAAGAAGTGCGGTCCGGATCGAAACTCCGCCGCAACAGTATAGCATGTCACCATACTCCCCGGATTGATTCCTGGAAGGCGTACTAACGCTGATGCTCTTTTCAGAAAAAAGCTCGCGGACTGAGTCCGGAGATTATAATCGAACCTACACCGGCCAAGCTTCAAAGCCGGATCCGGAGGCTGAGGCAAGCAGGAGACGTGCATCGGATGCTCCTCCGACAGAGGATGCCGACAGGTTGTCCGCCACCAACTCCGAGGTGGAGAGCGCCTTGAATCACAGGCGTCGCCGGACAATTCTTCGTGACGCATGTTTCTCCCAAGAGGCCTTGAATGCCTTTGATTTGGGAGATGCGCACCTCCGTGCCGCTCAAGATGGTCTAGCCAGAGCCACGGAGCAGTATGTAAAGGACATACGGGTAAGAAAATCTGGCGATTATATATGCCAGTAGCCCCGAGACTTAAAATAGTTAGAATAACTGATTTAAGGATCATTTGTTATGCAGGATCTTACAGAAAAGAATACCCGACTGTCCCAGGAGCTTGAAGAGTGCAAGGCCCAACTTGAGGCCGCACTAGCCGCTACAGGGGGAGCTACAGAGGCCCCCTCTGGTAATATATGCTTTAAAAAAATAAATAGTTTATAAAGTGCGGCGGGTGTGTAAATCTGACCAAAACATTGCAGATGGCGCCGGACTAGATCCGGACAAGCAACAGCTCTTACGCCAGTTAAAGGCCGGCAAGAGCGTGCTTATGAGGGTGCGGCAGGAGAAGAATAACCTCCAAGACGCGAACACCAAGCTGGGTGAGGAACTAAAGGACGTTCGTCCACAGTTGTCTGACTCCGTAAAGGAGAATCGGCGGCTTCGTCGCGGCATTTTCAGTAAGTGCTTGAGCGAACTTTGAAAAGAGTTCGGCGAGGAAGGCCACTAACATAAACATGTATGTAGGTTTGCTCACAGGTCGTCCTGAGGAGGAGATGCCCAGTTCTTCGGGTGATCTTCTTCCCGAATTCTGCGTCGGCTACCTGACGAAGTCTGGCAGGTGATGAAAGGCATCGGCCAAGCCTTGTGGCCATCTATCTCCTTGCCCGAAGGCATTGGGGAGCTGGCGGAGGGGCTTCAAGGAGCACGGCGGCACTTCCGGCTATGGAAGATATCGGCCTACCATCAAGGCGGCAGGGAGGCCTGGGCCATGGTGAAGACGCGGTACACGAAGGCTGACCCAAACCACATGGCCGAGGTCGGACCTGTGGGGCCGGATGGGATGGAGATCCCTGTAAGCTTAGTGTACGGCCAAGTAGAATTGGCCGCCAAGTATTCCCAACAAGATTGTAAATTAGATAGCCTATTAGATGGCATTGAGGAGGAATACAATGAGTCAATTTGACTATGTAAAAATATGACATAAAAAATGTCTTCTAGCCGGATTGTAGATCGTTTGTCGAAGCGGACCTTTTAAGCCGACCTCAGGACAATAGTCCGGTGTGTGTCGAATACCTTCCATTGGTTATATAAGAACCGTGGTATGCATGGAGACAAAGGCGTAAGGGTCATTGTTGCTGTATCGGACAAGTGCCCAACTAGTTATGTTATATTACATGGGTAGTAAGAAACATCTTCGGGGAGAATAGTTCCGTTAAGGGTTCCTTTCGCTAGGATGCATGCCCTAAAGTGCATGTCGAAGCTACTATGAAAACAGAAAATCATCTGGGGGCAGATGGGTAAATAGTTAAAAATCATCTTTCAGTTCACCGACCGAATATTCCCTTAAGAACGCTAGCTTTCGGCTTCACCTAGTCTGAGGTACACATCCGGCTGACCCGGCAGTAGCAATCGCAGAGGTGCTCCCTTTACCACCTAGCCGAATAATCGGGAGCATAGGGGTAAGCACAAGAGCCAGGCAACCCAGCTTGGCCAAAACTTAAGTCATATCGATGCATATAATGGTGAATAAAAGGTACATGCGGAAGTTTAACACATGTGTTGGGCATGAAGCCCGTATAAATAAGCTTCTGTTAAAGAAGCACCCAGGTATAATGAGCGCGGACAGCGCGTCAAGTGTGTGCGGAAAAAGCGCAAACGAGCCTCTAGAGGCTACAAGAAGAAGGGGGAAGGAGAGAAATAAAAGACAGCAAAAAGAAAAAATAAAGAATGCGGACGGAGGAAGGATACGAACTTGGAGTCCGGCACTTAGGCGTAGAATCTTCGTAGACGGGCTGCGTTCCATGGGTTCGGCTCGAGTCAGTTATCTGATGCGTTTCGCAGACGGCATGCTCCGCCGGTCAGGACCTGGTCGATGATGAAGGGACCTTCCCATTTGGGCTTGAGTTTGTCCTTTTTCTTGTCCGTGAGCGTAGAACTAGTTCGCCAACGTTATAAGCTTTGGACCGTACTTCCCTGCTTTGATATCTTCGAGCCTGCTGTTGATAGAATGCGGAACGAGCCTTTGCCATGTCGCGCTCCTCCTCCAATGCGTCCAAGCTGTCCTGCCGATCGAGCTCGGCTTCTCTTTCTTCATACATGCGTACCCGAGGTGAGTCATGTATTATGTCGCAGGGCAAGACTGCCTCTACGCCGTACACCATGAAGAATAGTGTGAATCCGGTAGTACGATTCGGCGTGGTCCGCAGCCCCCAGAGTACGGAGTCGAGCTCCTCGACCCAGTGTGTGTTAGATTCCTTGAGGGACCGCACTAGTCTGGGTTTAATGCCGCTCATGATTAGACCGTTTGCCCGTTCGACTTGGCCGTTTGTTTGAGGGTGATAGACTGAGGCGTAATCGAGCTTGATGCCCATGTTTTTGTACCATGATTTGACCTCATCGGCCGTGAGGTTGGTGCCATTGTCAGTGATGATACTGTGGGGGACACCGTAACGATGCACTACCCCTGATATGAAGTCTATCATTGGTCCGTATTCGGCCGTTTTAACTGGTTTGGCCTTTATCCATTTGGTGAATTTGTCCACCATGACCAATAGGTATTTTTGCTTGTGGGTTCCTCCCTTGAGGGGTCCAACCATGTCAAGCCCGGACCCATGACGGCCAGGTGATGGGTATAGTTTTAAGGCGATTGGGTGGCATGTGGCTTTGGTTAGCAAAAAGCTGGCAACCGACGCATCGTTGGACTAAGTCCTGCGCATCTGCCGGGCCGTCGGCCAATAAAATCCTGTCTGGAAGGCCTTGCCTACAAGGGCCCGGGCTGCGGCGTGGTGCCCACCCAGTCCGGCATGAATTTTAGCCAGGAGGTTTCGCCCTTCCTCTTCGGAGATACACCTTTAGGACTCCGGTAGTGCTTTTCTTATAAAGCTCTCCCTCATGGACTTTATAGGCTTTAGAGCGCCTTACTATGCAGCGAGCCTCATTTTGGTCTTCGGGGAGTTCCTGCCTAGTTAGGTAGGCTAGGAATGGTTCCGATCCGCAGGCGATAACCGCCATTATTTCATGAGCAGAGGGTGTTATCTCGGGGGAGGAGCCTTCGGTTGTGTCAGAGTGTTCGGCGTCAGGCGGTGCGGTTGGGTCCGGATTGTTATTGCCGGACTCCCTTTCCCATAGTACGGATGGCTTGAACAGCCGTTCCAAAAAGATATTGGGTGGAACGGCATCGCGTTTTGCACCGATGCGTGCCAATATATCCACCGTCTAGTTGTTATCCCGGGCTATATGGTGAAATTCGAGCCCTTTGAACCGTGCTGACATTTTTAGTACCGCATTGCGGTATGCTGCCATTTTCGGATCTTTGGCGTCAAAGTCTCCGTATATTTGAGATATTGCGAGGTTTGAATCCCCACGCACCTCTAAGCGCTGAATGCCCATGGAGACTGCCATCCGGAGGCCGTGCAGAAGGGCCTTGTATTCGGCTGCATTGTTGGAGTCCGTATACATTATCTGAACGACGTATTGGACTGTGTCCCCGGTTGGGGACGTCAGAGGAACGCCGACCCCAGGCCAGCCAACATTTTGGAGCCGTCAAAGTGCATGATCCAATTGGAGTATCGCCCGTACTCTTTAGGGAGTTAAACTTGATCCATTCGGCCACAAAGTCGGCCAAAACCTGCGACTTAATAGCTCGTCGTGGCTTATAAGTTATGTCGAATGGGAGGAGCTCTATGGCCCATTTAGCAATCCGGCCTGTCCCGTCGCAGTTGTTTATAATGTCATTAAGAGGTACTTCGGAGGCTACCGTTATCAAACACTCTTGAAAGTAGTGTCACAGCTTCCGGGATGCCATGAACACCGCGTATGCTATCTTTTGATAGTGTGGTTACCGGGACTTGCATGGAGTTAGGACTGTGGACACATAATAAATCGGTTTTTGAATAGGGAACCGGTGTCCGTCCGTTTCTCGTTCGACAACGAGCACCACGCTGACAACTTGATGTGTTGCGGCGATGTATAATAGCATTGGTTCACCCACGTTGGGCGCGTCCAGGACCGGATTTGTTGCCAAAATGGCCTTTATTTCTTCACGTCCGCCCGTGGCGGCATCCGTCCACTCGAAGTGTTCGGTGCGGCGGAGGAGGCGGTAAAGAGGTAATGCCTTTTCTCCTAAACGGGAGATAAAGCGGCTTAGAGCCGCTACGCATCCCGTCAATTTTTGTATTTGTTTGAGGTCTTTTGGAATATCCAATTGTGACAGAGCTCGAATCTTGGCTGGGTTTGCTTCAATTCCTCTACCGGACACAATGAAGCCCAGGAGTTTTCCGGCTGGAACTCCGAAGACGCATTTTTCCGGATTGAGCTTGATGTCATATTTTGAAGATTGTCGAATGTGAGCCTCAAGTGCGTCTACTAGAGTTTCGGCGTGCTTGGTTTTGTGACCACGTCATCTACATATGCTTCCATCATTTTGCCGATCTGGTTTGCCGGACATATACGAATCATGCGCTGATATGTTGCGCGGTGTTTTTGAGCCCAAAGGGCATTGTGTTGAAGCGAGAATGGGCCGTATGGAGTGATGAATGCTGTTGCAGCTTGAGTGCAGCTCCGCCATCTTGATTTGGTGGTAGCCGATGCAGCGTCGAGGAAGCACAATGAGTCGTGTCCTGCTGTAGCGTCAATGATTTGATCAATTCGAGGGAGGAAGGGATCCTTTGGGCAAGCCTTATTAAGGTCTTTGAAATTGACACATAGGCGCCAGGATTTATCCTTCTTTGGTACCATCACCAGGTTCGCTAGCCAGTCCGGATGTTTTATATCTCTGATGAATCCGCCCTCCAAAAGTTTGGCTAGCTCCTCTCCCATGGCCTGTCTCTTGGGTTCGGAAAAGCGCCGAAGAGCATGTTTGACTGGCTTGAATCCTTTTAGGATATGTAGGCTATGCTCGGCCAGCTGACGTGGGATTCCTGGCATGTCTGAAGGGTGCCAGGCAAAGATGTCCCAGTTTTCTTGTAGAAATTCTCGTAGTGTGGCGTCTACATCAGGGTTTAATTGTGCCCCGATGGAGGCCGTGTTTGCAGGGTCCGTTGGGTGGGCTTGGAATTTGACTATTTCATCCGCTGGTTTAAAATAGGTGGACTTGGATCTTTTGTCAAGTATCACATCGTCCCTGTTTACCATGGAGCGCATCATGGTGAGTTCCTCGGCCGCTAGGGCTTCGGATAGTGCCTCGAGGGCTCGTGCGGCTGTCTTATTTTCGGCGCGGAGTGCTATGTTCGGATCACTAGCGAGAGTGATGATTCCGTTGGGACCGGGCATTTTAAGCTTCATGTACCCATAATGGGGTATAGCTTGAAAAATTGTGAATGCCTCTTGTCGTAATAAAGCATGATATCCGCTTTTGAACAGGGCCACTTGAAATGTGACCTCCTCGGATCTGTAATTGTCCGGCGAGCCGAACACTACGTCCAGCGTGATTTTTCCTGTGCAGCATGTTTCCTGGTTGGGGATTATTCCTCTAAAGGTTGTGCTGCTTCGCTTATCTTGGTTCGATCTATTTCCATTTTGGAGGGTTTCCTCATAGATGAGGTTTAGTCCGCTGCCGCCATCCATGAGTACCTTAGTAAGTAAGCCGTCTACTATCGGACTGAGGACCAATGCGGCTGGTGCCGGGCAGTTCGAATTTAGGTTAAATCCTTTGGCATTGAAGGTAATAGCCGTGTCACTCCATGGATTTATTGTTGCTACTTGGTAGACTTCGGCAAGGTTGTGGAGTTGTCGTTTTCGCATGTTATTTGATGCGAAAGTCTCGAAGACTGTTAACACTGTACTGAGGTTGCTGGGCTGGGATTCCGAAGCTAGAAGCTCTTTGCCACTTTTGGCCACCTGCCGTAGTATCCAACATGCTTTCGAAGGCTATGAGTAGGAGTGGCGCCCTACGTGCTATGAATTTTGCGAGGTCCGTTTAGCCAACCCTCGATGACGGTTCCGTACCCTTTAGGGGGTTTTGGTTTTTTGGTATTCAACCCAGGTGCTTGATAATGATGCACCCTTTTGTTCTGGACTAGGGATGTATTCGGGGCCGGATTATCCCAAAATTTACTTTATGTTTTCCAGGCACTCTCCATCGCACAGTACTTTTGTACTATGGTCGCCAAGTCAGCAAAGCGTGTAATTTATAGCGACTTATGGCGTTTAGGATTCCTTGTCCGTGCCACTATTGCAAAAAATTGGGATTGCGTCCTCCTCTCGGCAGTCCTTTATCCTGTTCATAACTAGGAGGAATCTGGCCCAGTAATGATGTACTGTTTCGGCGGGCTCTTGCCGAACTCGAGAGAGATCGCTAATGTTTGGGTGGGCGGGTGGCACTAAATCCGGAACCCCGTCCAATTTAGGACTCAAGGGCTGAGAAGTTTCCGAACTCGGAAGTTTGGATTTTTGAGTGCCATCCAACGAGTCCGACCCGCCGCTTGGCTTTAAGTTCAGGGCTTGATCGACATCCGTCCCTCCGCAGGAATCCGGCATGGAGGGATCGGGAATCCGGACGTAGCTAGTCCTTAAGATAGAAGAAGAATCGCCGCATTGCTCCTCTATCACAGCAACATGATGGGTAGACTGGGGAGAGTTGATCTCTCTCAGATCGGTTTTAGGCCCGATCGGTCGTGTCTGTGGCGACTCGAGGCGGCGATGCGATCCAAGAGCTCGTTTATGGAGGAGAGCTCGATCGGATCTAACTGTTCGGCAAGTTCGAACTAACATGGAGATTGGTTTTGATGACTCGAGAGGTCATCGTCGGTAGCAGCGGCGAACTAGCGGTCATGAGAAAACCGCCTGGCAGATGTCGACCCGGTGGCCAAGGCTTCTTTGGCGATGGTATCGTCTTTAAAAGGCGAGATGAGGCATCCTACACGATGGCGGCGGCCTGGAGGAACTCTCAATGAAAGCACCAATGTCGGTGTCAAAACCGGCGGATCTCGGGTTGGGGGTCCCGAACTGTGCGTCTAGGCGGATGGTAACAGGAGACAAGGGACACGATGTTTTTACCCAGGTTCGGGCCCTCTCGTTGGAGGTAATACCCTACTCCTTCTTGATTAATATTGATGATATGGGTAGTACAAGAGTAGATCTACCACGAGATCAAGGAGGCTAAACCCTAGAAGCTAGCCTATGGTATGATTGTTGTTCGTCCCTCGGACTAAAACCCTCCGGTTTATATAGACACCGGATAGGTTAGGGTTACATGAGTCGGTTACAATGGTAGGAGATCTACATATCCGTATCGCCAAGCTTGCCTTCCACACCAAGGAAAGTCCCATCCGGACACGGGACGAAGTCTTCAATCTTGTATCTTCATAGTCTTGGAGTCCGGCAAATGGTAAGAGTTAGGCTATCCGGACACCCCCTAATCCGGGACTCCCTCACCGCCCACACCAGTCGAGTGAGCCACCCTTCAGCCCACCAATGCTCAGACAAATGCGTTGGGACAGGGCTCGGGAGGCACCTCCGTTGTGGCATGCAGATCTTTGTGAAGACATAGAATGATGAAGATCAAATGAGGATAAGAGGGCAACCATCCTTACCGAAGAAACCCACAAGACCCCCGGCAAGACCCTTGCCAGGGAGGCCAGCGCGCCACGGCAAGACCCTTGCTGGGCCACCCGGCAAGACCCTTGCCGGGGAGGCCAGCGTGCCACAACAAAACCCTTGCCGGGCCACCCGACAAGGCCCTCGCCAAAGCTCACCAGCTGGGCCACTGCCAGGCCCGCACGAGATAAGTATTCACCGCCGTTCCCATGCAGCTGCCGACCCAACGAGCTGGGCAGGCACCTGCGTGGCGGCATGCAATCCTTCGTGGAGGCTCCACCACCGCGCGACCTCAGCTGCCTGCCTGCCTACATGGCACCGCATGCGTCGCTGGCCAGGGCACGTGTTGAAGCGAGGAGGAGCGGCGACGGACGGGATGGGCCTCGCCCCCGTCACCAATAAAGCGAAGGGACACCTAAGCCTCACATTAAATGCGCCTTGTCCTGTAATGCGAGGGATAGACTCGCGACACTGTAACACTTTCCACCTCCTGTGTGCCACTTTGGCAGCCCCTTTCGCCCATAAAAGGAGTCCCATGGTGCACACAGAAAGGAATCGGCTCTTTGAAACCTCGCAGGACCTAGAGCTCGTTCGAGAGCTCAAGAACACTAAATACATCCACCAAAGCAGGACTAAGGTTTTACGCATCCTCGCGGCCTGAACCTGGGTAAAATCCCTTTGTGTTGTCTTGCTGGTCCCGCTCTTCTCACGATCCCCGCGTCCCACAACCGTAGAAGCGATTCCAGTGATCCCATAGGTGTCGTTTCCCCGATCCCCGCGTCCCGCAACCGTAGAAGGGATTCCAGTGATCCCATAGGTTTCATTTCCCACTGACAGTATGCCCTTTTCACCTGTAGGGGAAGTTGGGTTGGGGCTGGTGGTTCCCAGCAAACTTCCCGAGTTTCCCAGGTGCTTTCCATCGCAAAGTATTTTTGTACGATGGTTGCTAAGTCAGGAAATTTTAGTATGCGGCAGCGATTGATGGCGTTGAGGATTCCTTCGTCCGCACAATTTTTGTAGAACGCTGATATTGCATCCTCGTCACGGCAATCTTTTACCTTGTCCTTGACAAGGAGGAATCTTGCCCAGAAGTGGTGGACCTTTTCCTGAGACTGTTGTTTTATGCTCATGAGAGCCTCTATGTCCGGGTGGGTGGGTGGAATTAAATTCGAACCCCGACCTAACCGATTGTCCGTAGTATGTCGACCTTCCGGAATGGACAGTCCGGGTTCCAGAATATCTTCTGATTGATTGGAACCGCCGTCCGATGCTATGTTCGGAGGGCTGGTTGCATCCTTTCGCGGGTGATCCGAACATAGTCCATATTCAATATAGAAGAAGACTCGTCGTCCTGCTCCACGACTACCGCAATTTGGTGGGTGACCGGTGGAGTTTCGGTTTCTCCCTGATCGTTTTTAGGCCTGATCTGATCATAATCGGTGGCGATTCCCAAAGCGTCGATGCGATCTAGGAGCTCGTTTAAAGATGAAAACTCAATCGGATCCATCTGCTTGGAGTGCTCGGAGTTGATGCGAAGGGGATTTTCGATGGCCCGAGAGGTCATCGTCGGCTTTGCGGTCGAACGGGCGATCATAGTAAAGTCGCCCAGCCGGAGAGTTTGGCCCAGGGCCAGAACTACCCCTGCGGTGATGTTGTCTTTAATGACAAAGCGAGCCATCGAGCCTTTCATCGATGACACAGTGGAACTCTCAATGAAAGCACCAATGTCGGTGTCAAAACCGGCGGATCTCGGGTAGGGGGTCCCGAACTGTGCGTCTAGGATCGATGGTAACAGGAGACAAGGGACACGATGTTTACCCAGGTTCGGGCCCTCTCTATGGAGGTAATACCCTACTTCATGCTTGATTGATCTTGATGAATATGAGTATTACAAGAGTGGATCTACCACGAGATCGTAATGGCTAAACCATAGAGGTCTAGCCTATGTGAATATGGTAATGAGTATATGTGTATCCTTTCCGGACTAACCCCTCCGGTCTATATAGACACCGGGGGGATCTAGGGTTTACATGGAGTCGGTTACATAAGAAGGAATCTTCATAGTTGGTCACCAAGCTTGCCCTCCACGCCAAGTAAAGCCCAATCCGGACACGGTGCAGTCTTCGGCCTTCATGTCTTCACAGCCCATCAGTCCGGCCCATGGATAACAGGCCGGACGCCCGAGGACCCCTTAGTCCAGGACTCCCTTAGCTGGTGTCGGCGTGCTACTCGTTGCACCCACCGGAGAGCGCCTCCAGTACGTAGTCCAGATGAACTTTCCCGGGGACAAATCAACGAACAACACTGCATGGTATGAGGGATTGCTTGCTAGTCTCAGGATCGAGGCAGACCTCGGAATCAGGAAGCTCATCACCAAGAGTGATTCACAGCTTGTCGTCAAGCAAGTAAACAAGGATTACTAGAGCCCGTTGATGGAAGCCTATGTGGATGAAGTGAGGAAGTTAGAGGAACGTTTTGATGCTCTACAAGCAGAGCATGTTCCCGAGCAGAGAACAGCATCACCGACGACTTGTTGAAACACGCTGCCCTCAAGTTGCCTGTGAAACCAGGTACCTTTGTGCTTCAATTAACCCAGCCATCTGTTGAGCCATCAGCGGGACAGAATAAGCGAAGGAAGGCAGGTCCAGGAAAGTACTTTCCCGCTGAGCTCCCAGGAGCCGCTGGCCAAGAAGTTGACGGGTACCCCAAGCTTGCCGGGGAGCAGCAACCTCCGACCAGGCCCCAAGCCCTGACCATAGAGGCAGCTACCCCTACGGCCGAAGATGAGCCTTTAGTCCTTGCCATCGAGCCCCAGGCTCCGACATGGGTGCAGCGCACCATCCTTTTCCTCCAAACAGGGGAACTCCCTGAGGAACAGGAAGAGGCACAGAAAGTAGCCCATCGGTCCAGCATGTACCAGTTTGTGGATGATGCCTTATACAGAAGGAGATCGAACGGCGTGAAATTGTATTGCATTCCTCAGGAGGACGGACTCGCGATGTTCGCAGAGATACATGGAGGCATGTGTGGCTCCCACATAGGGTAAAGATCCCTTGCCGGCAAAGCGTTCCCGCAAGGTTTCTTCTGGCCCACCGCTCTCCAGGATACAACTACACTAGTAACCAAGTGTGAAGCGTGCCAGTTCCATTCAAAGAAGCTTCATCAACCAACCCAAGCTCTTCAGACAATCTCTCTTTCCTGGCCATTTTCGGTCCGGGGGCTCGATATACTGGGCCCCTTTCCCCGTGTTGTCGGGAGCTTTGAATACTTGTACGTCATGATCGACAAGTTCACAAAGTGGCCGGAAGTGGAACCGGTGAGAAAGGTGATAGCACAATCAGCCGTCAAGTTCTTCAAGGGACTAGTATGCCCTTTTGGTGTACCAAATTGAGTCATCACCGACAATGGCACGCAGTTCACGAGCCGCACCTTCATGCAGTAAATCCAAGACCTTGGCGGCAAGGTTTGTTTCGCTTCTGTTGCTCGTCCCAGAAGTAACGGCCAGGCTGAGAGGGCGAATGTAGAAGTGTTGCGAGGCCTCAAGACCAGAACTTTTGACAAGCTATGCAAGTGCGGAAGGCGCCTGATCGATGGGTTGCCAACGGTTCTTTGGTCGATCAGAACGACACCAAATCGAGCCACTGGCCAGACACCCTTTGCCCTAGTAAACGCGGCAGAAGCAGTTCTCCCCACGGAACTCATATACGGGTCATCTTGTGTGCTCGCTTATGATGACCTTGAGCAAGAACAGCTGCACCAAGATGACGCGACGCTCCTTGAGGAAGATCGTCTTCAGGCTACTGTGCAAGACGCTCGCAACCAGCAAGCCTTGCGCCGCTACCATAGCTGCAAGGTTGACGCCCGAAGCCTTGAGGAAGGCGACCTTGTTCTTCGGCGAATCCAATCCGCCAAGAGTTCAAACAAGTTGACGCCAAAGTGGGAAGGCCCTTATCGGGTAATACGAGTCACCAGGCCCGGCGCAGTCCGCCTGGAGACCGAAGATGGCATTCCGGTGAGCAATTCCTGGAATATCGAACATCTTCGCAAGTTTTACCCCTAAGGCGGGGTTTCCGGGAGTCCTGGCAACCCCCTTTTTGTACTAGCCTTGCCGGCAAGGCATGTAACCCTATGTACAAAGCCAGGCACAGACCCTGTGCACAGTCAGAAAAAAAAACGCTTTAGTATGTACAGTTTCCCATTGATTTCCATGTTTATGTGTATACGTATATACATGCTTGTCCAGGATATTGTACTGCTTTTTGGTTCCAACAAATGTTAATGGACTGCTAAGGTTACATGCTCCTGTTCTCTCTTCTTTCCAGCTGTGGCAAGGACGCTTGATTCCGCCAAGGACCCGGCTCCGGCAAGAAGTTGGGAAGACTGCAAGGCACGGCGATCCCCGACAAACCAAACAGATAAAGTTCACCTCTTGCCCCTTCCTGCCCGTAACTTGTGACTTGTGCATTAGAAAACCTTGCCACTCTCTTTTAAACTTAGGTGCTCCCATCCCTGACCCAAACGCTGCTTCGGTCAGAATGGTCGCAGTAGCCTTTACTAAAAGGAGATTGACGAGGAACTGGACCCTTTGGCTATAACCCGGCAGATGTGACTCTCCGGCAGGCACAGAGGGTACCGGCATGATAGCTTGCCGGGAGAACTCGTTTATTTGCATTAAAGAGGCATTTCGCCTCTGCACGGACGTGTACATGCACGGGTTCCCAGCAAGGCTGGTATTTTTCATTGACATGCTGATACAGGTACGAATGTTACAGGACTCAGGCATGGGCTCGAGAGATTACATTATTTAGAAATTAAAATTTGGCAAGTGCCTACAAGCTAAAATAAAGATAAGTGCACCGTGATCTCCGTTCTTGCCCCTTTCCTCCCAGGTGCGACAGGTGAAGGCAAAGAAGAGGCGACGGGGAACGCGCAAATGGAGAGCATGGCGGGGACGGCCCTCGGCAAGGCGCGTGGCCAAGGGAGGAGGGTCATGTAGATGATGGTGCTGCCACCGATGGTCAGCCGGAGTCAGAATCAGCGTCCTCCCGCCCGCTACCATCATTCTCGTTGTCGCTGTCCTCCTCGTCACTGTCGCTCGAGGAGGAGGTTTCGTTGTCGGTGGAGTTCTCCACGTAGCACCCTAAGCAGGTTCCCGAGCGCCCAAATACCTTGACGGAGAGCAGGCTGTTCTCCATTAATTTGAACTGGAGAAGGTGCCCCTCTGACAGGCTATGGGCACGGGCAAAGGTCTTCCACCAATGGCGAAGGTACATGATGTGAGGGGCGGGGAAGTCGACGTCAACCCGCATGCCTCCGTTCCTGCAGCCCCTCATATGCAGCCTCAAGGCCTGTGGCGGGTCAAGTTCCATTACCCGAGCAAACGGGGTGGGGAGGCGGAGGTGACCGCACACTAGCTTGTATAGCCTGATGAAGAACTCGCGTGGCTGGTCTCCGACATTGCCCTTCATTGGGGGGAGAGCCGCTGGCGGAAGCACGGCCGGTGCGCTGCCCCGTCCTCCTCTCCCCCGAGCGCCACGGCGGGCTCGGCCTCGCCCCCTCCTCTTCCTCTTACAGCGGGCTCCACCGCCAAGAGCTCCGGAGGAGGGGGGACACGCTGTCGAGCAGAAGCCCTCGTCGCCGCCATTGGAGCGCCGGTGCGCCCTCTCACCATCGCGAGTGGAAGAAAAGGACCAAGCTGGAAGGAGATGAATGCAGAAGGACGTTGTCCCTCTCCCCTTTTTATAGAGGGGCATGTCCGGGGCTCGGCCCCCTAACCTAAGGGCGGCCGCCCCACTCGACCAATCCGGCCGCAAGAGGCGTAGTGAATCAGGACTGACCCGTTGCTCCAATTAGCAACGCCCGGCTTCCCGCCTCAGTGATAAGGCCCGTGCCCTCCGTATCCGCCACCTACCCTCCTTGAGGCATGGGGGATAAGTGGCGGGCGAGCCGGAATTAAGAAGACAAGTGGGACGACCGTTTCCCACCCCGTGATCGTGGGGCACTGGCGCCATGAAGGCCACGACCCGAGTCCACTTGGTAACTGAGAAGCGCCCCTGCGGTTTCCTCTTTTTTATGGGGAAGATGCGGCCGCCTCTTTACTGTTAACCACGAGGTGACGCAAGAGTGCTGTGACCGTTCTAGGCACAACCCCCACGTCAGGCACTCAATGCGAATCGCGGAGAAGCACAACCGGCGAATAAATTACTGCGGTTAAAATTCTCCCACGCGTGGCCTTGCACCGTTCTGGGCCTGGCCCAACAAAGCTTCACGCTTATGTATGGCCTAGGCCCGGGGCGTCTGTCGGTGTACAAAAGTAGGGGCCTTTCTGTACCTCTTTACTTGTGCACGGGTAATCGTAGCCACACTTGCGTCCATGCTTGGCGGGCAGAGGAAGGAAAGGTACGAGACTGCCAAAGCAACACTCAAGCCAGAGGCATGAAGAGCAAAGGTGCAAGATGGACTTCCCCCGGCAACACCCTTGCCGGGGCGGCCTACATAGCCCGGGCAAGAGCCTTGCCGGGGCGACTTGCCCAACACCAGCAAGGCCGCCACCCTTAAGCCTGAGAGTTCTGACACCATCGACAACGTCGAAACCAAGACTTAGGGGCGCCTACGTGGTGGCATGCAGATCTTTGTGAAGACCAAAGGCCTGCAAGTCTACATAAGAACTAGAAGGCGAAGATACCCTGCAAGATCCTTCCTGGGGACGGCTGCGAGGCCCCGACAAGACCCTTGCCGGGGGCATCTGCGGGGCCGTGGCCAGGCCCGCACGTACTAAAGTTTCGCTGCCCCGCGGCCATTCCAACGCGGCAACCAGCCAGCCAACTAGGCAAGCGCCTGTGTGGCAGCATACAGCTTCTAGGCCAACTAGTCAAGCACTTGTGTGGTGGCATATAGATCTTCGTGAAGGCCCTGTCGCCGCACCAGCACAGCGACCAGCCAGCCAGCATGGCGCTGCATGCCTTGTCAGCTTGGACGTGCGTCGAAGCAAGGGGAGGCGGCAACGGATGGGACGAGCTCTGTTGCCGTCCCCGATAAAGCAAGAGGGCACATAGGCAGCACATTAAATGCGTTTGTCCTACGGTGTCAAGGAATAAAATTGTACACTGTAGATACTTTCCACCTCCTGTGTGCCACTGTGGCGACCCCTTTGACATATAAAAGGAGGCTCGAGGCGTACTGTGGAAGGATACATACTTTTTGGACTGGGCACTCATAGTAGCTAGTCCAAGAACTGAAGAACACGAGATAAACACAGACAAGTAGGACTAGGGTTTTACGCATCATTTGCGGCCCGAACCTGGGTAAAAATCCCCTCGCGTTGATCGCTAGACCTGCTCTTTGCAACACTCTTCGCCCCCGCCAACCGTAGTAGGGGTCCTCGGGATCCCGTAGGTGTCATTTTCCCCAACAATATTTAATTCGTACTTATCAAAATAAAATCTACATTTACTCACATCTCCACTATTACAATATTAGAAAAATGTCTACTATTGTAGTTTGGTAGTACTGCTCATTGGTTTTCTCGAAAAAATTGGAAAACATGTGTCACACTTAATAGGTGCATTGGTAATGTGCGTGACACACATAGAGGTGCACTAAATTTTTTTTCAAGTATTTACTTTTGGTTTCCTCTTTATAGTTTCCTTCACATTCATAAAATGTTGCATATGAGATTTTATTTTGAAAGAAACAATTGAATATACGCAATCGTGTCACACATGAGAGTGTATCTTTCAAAAAAAATGAAGGAACAAATATATGAATGACAGTAAATTTTATGTTCAAAAAGAATGTATGTCGGTTAATTAGGGTAAATATATAAATCCGACATATCCTTTTATCTTCATGCCTTCATGTTTATTTTTTCTCGAGATGTGCCTCAACATGGTCGTGATGAGCAAACTTTCCTTTGCAAAGGAAGAGGAGAACAGCCAACATCCATTCACGCTTTTGTTGCGCAATTCACAATTACAAAAAATGGGTAGAGTTGTACCTTGCAAATGAATGATGTGGATTTCAATTGTCGTGCAATATTCCTCTGTTACCGTTTATATCATAACTTTATAAAACTAAAATGAAAATATTATTGGAATTCTTCTTTTGTAGAACCGTGCATCACACGGCCATGTCATATGTATCATCACTGCTCGTCGGTTTACATCTCTACTCAGGTGGCTACCGTTCTTATATTTTAACCAACTAGGAAGGGGTTCTCTTCAGATAGATATAGGGTTATTTTGTGCAATTGTGCTCGTGTTAATGTGTAAGGCATGTAAGTAGAGTATACAATTGCAAAAGTATGTGAAACATGAACACACGAATATATATTGGTGATGGTATGTTAGTGGCATGACCTCCTTCGTGATGGGGGCTGATAAAACCACAGGAGGGCCTTTAGGTTGCCACATGAGAGTTGCCTAGTTGAAAAGGGCCTCACAACGATTCCAGATTTTTCCCATTCATTTTGTTTTAATCATCTTCTTAAAATGGTTCTTGTGAGATTTTCTTTTGGAAACTAAATTATTGGCAAGATGCTTTCTTGGCAAGTGTTTGCGTAACCGTGTCACGCGCAAGTGTTTATCTTTGGAAGATCTTTAAGGAATGGATAAGTGAGTCAAAATAGATTGGAAAATATCTGACGTGCATATGATTATCACGTGTGTCGGCGTTCTAGGAACGGGGGTCCCCAGACTTGACTGCCTGCAGCCCACGGCGTGGCTCTGCTCGCGGCCTAGTGCGGCCCATCTTTACCAGCAAAGGCCCAAGACCCTTGCGAGGCGGACGACACAAGACCTCCTTGGGAGTGACCTCCTCAGGCTGGCTCGCGAGGGGCGGAGAGATCAAGGCAAGGCGAACCTCGCGAGGTTCCAATGATGTAAGCCATGACGACCAAGACCAGGCGGGCGCCAGTGCGCACAATGTCCACGCTTCCTATTTGGTGCTAAGGAGGCAAGCGCATGCGATGAGTACCGAGGCATCAGACAAAGGTTTCCATATCGGTGCAACGAGACCAAGACCAGCAGGACGACATGACAGAGGTCACTGTGGATCCCAAGATGGCGTCACCACCAGAGCCTTTGGCAGGCGAAGACCACCTTTAGTCAGGATAGCTTGTACTAGCTGTCCCCCTTCAAATTGGCCATTGTTGGCTCCCTTCCCGCTCAATATTTGGGAAGAGGACCAGGGCCTCTATAAATAGGACTAGCCCACAGTAGGAGGCAACTCATCTCGAACAGATCCATTCCATCCTCACACCCACCAAGCACAAGAACACCTGTCCTCAGGAGGCTGTTCTTTTCCCCTTGTATTGTTCATCCTCATCCCAAGAGGCAATCCACCACACCACACTGGAGTAGGATATTACACCACAATGGTGGCCCGAACCAGTATAAATCTTGTGTCCCTTGTGTTGCGAGTTCGTCGAGCTAAGCTTTGAGATTGCGGCCAGGTTGAGGGCGTGATTAGGTAGGGGGGATCTTCGTGTGCACCCCAATGTTTGAACCTCAAGGGTTTTGCCGGAACCCGAAATCTGACATTTGGCGCGCCAGGTAGGGGTGCGCCGGAGCTTGCCTTCCGTTGATCTGCGCTTCGCCACCACTGTGCTTCACCCCCATGGCAGGTGCCGCGCTTCCCGCTCCGACGATTGATGCCAGCGGCAGGGCCAGGGGGCTCCAAGTCCTGGCCCCCGCCTTGCGGCAGGTACGGTGGCCGTCCGAGTTCAAGCCGGAGATGCCACCGCGCTACGATGGTGCGGCAGACCCGGCGGCTTTCTTGCTGGCGTATGAGGAGGCCGTCCTTTAGGCCGGGGGCGACGACAAGGTCATGGCCAACAGGCTTCCCATGGCCCTCACTGGCGTCCCGTGCGCCTGGTTGCTCAACCTCCCCGGATCCATGGTGGCGTCTTGGGAGGAGCTGTGCGGCCTCTTCACCGTGCGCTTTGCGGCACCAGCACCCCACGCGGTCGCGGCCCTCCTCGGTGGCTCGTAGCGCCACCCTTGGACCGCCACGCCAAGCCGTTCTTTCACCAGATCAGCACCGCTTCCGTGCGGCAGGGAGCTTCCCCGGGTTGGGTGGCGCCCAAGGCCGACCTGACCTTCAATTCGGAAGATCATCCCGTCACCACCGTCGGCTCGGGCCTGCTCCTGATGCTTTGCACGCCCACCATCTACCACGTAGCCGTCACCAAGACCCTCATCGACGGCGGCGCCGGCCTCAACTTGCTCTCGATGGAGGCCTTCAGCCTCCTACACGTGCCACTCGACCGGCTCTGCCCCACCAAGCCCTTCTCCAGCGTCGGAGGCAGCTCCTCCAGCCCCCTGGGGCAGATTCGTCTTCCCGTGACCTTCGGCACCCGCGACAACTACCGCACTGAGTTGATCGACTTCGACGTCGCCCACATCAGCCTCCCAAACAATGCTATCCTTGGGTACCCGGCTCTAGCTCTATTCATGGCGGCGACCCATCCGGCCTACAACCTCATGAAGATGCCGGGGAGCAAGGACGTCCTCACCATAGTGGGGGATACCAAGGAGGCTTTGGCACAACCTGCCGACGCGGGTACCTCCGGAGCTAAGGCGGCCGCACCGACCAAGAAGAAGCTGTTGTTCACTCAAGACTGGGCAGAAACCAAGCAGGTGCCGATCGAGGAAGACGGGTCCTCAGGGGCCACTTTCACCATAGGCGCCAACCTCGACCACGACCAAGAGGAAGCACTGGTGAAGTTCTTGCGCGCAAACAAGGAAGTATTTGCCTGGGAGCCAGATCAGCTGGTAGGTGTCCCAAGAGGAGTGATTGAGCATCACTTGAAGTTGTGCCCCATCGTACGCCCTGTGAAGCAGAGGGCGCGGCGGCAGTCCACGGAGAAGCAGACATTCGTCATCCAAGAAACCCACAAGCTGCAGGCAGCAGGCGTCATTCGTGAGGTCCGGTACCCTGAATGGTTGGCAAACCCTGTCGTTGTGCCTAACAAACGCGTGAAGGAGCGCATGTGTGTCACTTTCACCAACCTCAACAAGGCCTGCCCCCAAGATCCGTTTCCGCTTCCACGCATCGACCAGATAGTCGACTCCACCACCGAGTGTGACCTGTTGTCCTTCTTAGATGCGTTCTCAGGCTACCACTAGATCAAGATGGCAGTTGAAGACGTCGAGAAGACGGCCTTCCTGACCCCGTGCGGGGTATACTTCTACACTTGCATGCCGTTCGAGCTGCACAACGCGGGCGAGACCTTTCAGCGGCTGATGCACATCTCCCTGGCCCGGCAGCTCGGGAGGAATGCTGAAGCCTACACCGACGACATTGTGGTGAAGTATCGGGAGGCGAGAACCTTAATTCAAGACCTAGAGGAGACCGTCAAGAGCCTGCGCCAGGTAGACTTGCGGCTTAACCCGGAGAAATGCATGTTTGGCGTCCCTTTCGGCAAGCTGTTGGGTTTCCTCGTGTCCCACAGGGGGATCGAGGCGAACCCGGAGAAGGTCAAGGCAATCGAAGACATGATTCCACCACAAACCCTCAAGGAAATGCAGAAGCTCGCCGGTCGCGTGACTGTGCTGGGGCATTTTATCTCCAAGTTGGGAGAGCGCGCCCTGCCATTCTTCAAGCTGATGAAGAAACGTGGCCCATTCGAGTGGACTCCGGAGACCAACCAAGCGTTTCAAAAACTCAAGAGATACCTGACCAGCCCTCCGGTGATGGTGGCGCCCCGACCTCTCGAGCCTCTGGTGCTGTACCTTGCCGCCACCCCTTGCTCCGCCAGCGCAGCTCTGGTGGCGGTCTGGGAAGAGCGCCGAGCCAAGGATGTGTCACGCCAAGCCGCGCCCTCAGCCGGAGCGGCGCAAGACCCAGAGGGCTCTGCTAGAGCTGCGGAGACGCCAGCAAAGGACCAGTCTCAACAAGACGGCGCGCTTGGGCCTGCGGAAGCCCCAACGGGCGACCAAGCTTTGGGGGCTTTGTCACCTCAGGAGGCACCCCAGCCTCCGAAGGCCGCGAGCCTCGTCAGCACACCCGCCCACGTCGAGCACCCTATGTGTTTTGTCAGCACGGTGCTGCAGGACGCGAGGGCACGCTACCCCATGCCTCAGAAGCTCCTGCTCGCGCTCCTGGTGGCCTCGCGCCAGCTGTGACACTACTTTCAAGGTCACCCCATCAAGGTCGTCTCGGCCTACCCATTGGAGAGGGTGCTCAGGAGCCCCAACTCCGCCGAGAGAGTCGCCGAGTGGAACATCGAGTTACAAGCATTCCAGCTGGAGTTCAGTATGACCAGGGTCATCAAGGGGGCTGCGCTCGCTATCTTCGTGGCAGAATGGACAGACGCCCCGCAGCTCGAAGAAGGCGAGGATAGATCCCTCTCGCCAGGGAGTGAAGCGCCAGACGGCTGGGTTATGTATTTTGACAGCGCCTTCGCGCGCCAGGGCGCGGGGGCTGGAGTAGTGCTCATCTCACCTACTCAGGACAAGCTTTACTACGCCATGCAGCTCTCCTTCTAGTAGGGCGAGAAGGTCTCCAACAACATAGCAGAGTACGAAGGCCTCATAGCTGGTCTCAAGGCTGCGGTGGCCCTGGGGGTGAAGCGCCACACCATCAAGGGCGATTCGCAGCTCCTCGTCAACTTCTCCAACAAGGTGTACGAGCCAAAGGACGAGCACATGGAGGCGTACCTCGTGGAGGTACACACGATGGAGAAGCATTTCTTTGGCCTGGAATTGCAGCATGTGCCCTGTGGCACCAACAAGGAAGCCGACGACATCGTCAGGAGAGCATCCAACACTACAAAAAAATACACTTCCGTGATGATACGTGTTTGTCACAGTAGGTCGCGTTTTTTGTCATGCATGTACATCCATGACAAATTTATGATAGAATCAAGATAGTCATACCTGTGCTGTCATAGAAGTGTTCCATGAAATTACCAAAATTATCATCATGGAAGTGTCCACTTCCATGACGATAAATCCCGAGTCACAGAAGTGCTTTCATCAAGGGTGACCGACACGTGGCATCCACCGTAACGGAACGCCGTTAAGCTATCGGGTTCGATTTTGGATCCGATAACCCGTTAACAGCCACGACCAATGCCGATTTTCCACATGTAAAATTCTCATTGGCTGACGGATCCACGTGTCAGCCGCGTTGGCATAGGTGTCACTCATCCAACGGCCGAGATGGGCCTATGATATGTTGACACGTGGACCGGCCCAAAACTGGCCAACAAAGTTTAAATGGGCCGGCCCAACCGAAGGCCCATAAGATTTAGCGGACCATAATGGGCCGGCCCAGCTAAAGGCCCACAAGATTTTGCGGACCACAATGGGCCAGCCCAGCTAAAGGCCCATAAGATTCTGCAGACCATAATGGGCCGACCCAGCTAAAGGCCCAACATTCTCTGTGAAATTGGCCCGTCAACGGCCTAGTCTAAACTTGTCATCAATGCGGCCCATGGTCACTTCTGGCCCGTTAACAGTCCGCTAAGTAATTGGGCCGAATTACGGCCCTGTGTATTTCCGGCCTGTTAAAGGTCCGGCTTCATTTGGGCCCATTTACAGGCCATCAAAACTTTCGGACCTTAAACGACCGTGAAGGATTTGGGTCATATTCGGCCATGTCTGTCATTCGGCCTGTTAGAGGCCCACTATAGATTTGGCCCACTTCCGGCCTGTTGTCATTTTCGGCCCATTAACGCCGGAAGTAAACCATGGGCCATATGTGGCCCAACGTCATATCGGGCCCATTAACGGCCCATATAAAAATGACGATAATCTAGCCCGACCGAAGTTCTGTCCTGTTAAAGGCCCGTGTATTAGGTCGGCGCATTTACGGCCCGTCCAAATTTCGGCCTGTCAAATATCCGAATGGTAAATGGGCCACCATTTCGGCCTGCTAAGTCCACTGGGTTATTTGGCACAATCAGGGCCCAATCTCACTTTCGGTGTATTAAAGGCCCATGTTTTTTATGGGCTCGACATATTTACACCTGTAAACGGCCTACTTTTACTGAGGGCCCAAATTATGTTTAGGCCTGTTAAAGGCTCGGTATGGGCACAAGCCTACCAGAAAAATTTGAAAGCTTATGCTAATTTAAGCCCAGATATTTTTAGTGGGCTACATGCCAATTTTGGCCGGTAATCGTTTTTAGCCCAATTGGAATGGGCCCGACGAATGTTGGCATGTTGGGATCCTACGAAGCTTTCGTCCGAATACATTACTAAGATAAACCTATACTATACAAAAATAGCGTCATAATTACTGCAGCCTGTGGCACCATCATAAATGTTGTATCACAACAAAATAAATACCAATCAGACAACAAAAGGCCTGTTGGCATAAATTTTACTGATCCTTCGGATAAAAGCACCATCGGATGTATAGAAGCACAGATCATTTGACACATGTGCTAATGTTTCAGTTGTAGAATCTGATGGAGCAGCCACGATCTCCACCTTTTTTCCCGCCATTGCTCTTCAACAACGAAGCGAATGTACGATAGTCTGGTTTCAAAACCATTCATATCTTGACGGCATTTCTCAACCACTATTCTTGTTTCGAAGCAACGTCCATTAGGGATTTGACTTGTATGCGGAGCACGATATATATCACTACATCTAGCAGGAAGATTTTGTTTAGTAGGCGATTTGGACGGGGTTACCTTGACAACCAACCCAGTAATTACGCAGAAGGTGCTTTTTGCACTTTGTTAGTGGAGAGATACTGACGCACTGCAGCAAGAGGTGACATTGTGCCTGTAGTAGCCTCGTCACCTTCAGATGGCTGTGGCTGTTCAATCATTTGTTCCATAGCTTCCTGAAAGTTTGAACTTGTAGATTAGTGTACCAGTGAGTTACTAATGAGATAAAAACAAACAAAGTACGTTAAATGTTTATACATAACTTATTTTGGTGAACTATTGTAATACATTAGCATGTATTGTAGTGCCAACTACATAATAAAATCATTTTTGGAACATATGTCCATGTAGCATGCCTATAGTATTGTCTATTTCCTCACATTCGTTGACATCTAAGGATAAAGAGACATGGTTTAAAGTAGGATGAATATAGTATGACATCATTCATATCATGGGCAAACAGATATAAAACAAACAGGCTATTTTATCATTGTGTGCGCACGTGAACATAACAAGTAGATTACAGATCAAGACCAAAAGAATATTCTTCATCTCTTTTAAACCATGTGAGGTGAAATGATACGTTAAGACAACTGTGTATAAAAGTGAACAGAGTAACTGAATTGGCTGCAAACCAAGTAGTTAAATGAACACATCACAGTAGCAATCAGTTCAATGCAGGAGGAGTAAGGACTTACAACAGCGGCTTGAACTGGTGTACTCATGCCCTTCATCATGCTGGTGTGGCAATCCTTGAAGATTTGCACTGCATTCGGTTCAGGTTCTTTTTGGTCCGCACGCTTTCCGCTGTATTTGGAACAAGTCAATATAGATACGATAATATGGCACAAAGAATGAAGGAAGTAGCAGCTATTTACAAGAGCCTCGCAGTGTGCAATATAGCTACGAGATCACATTGTTATGCATTGGAATTTCACTTTAGAACGGTTGGTTTTGTTCTTCAAACAGTTAGCCTAGAAGAAGATACACTTGTAAGGCACATACATAAATACAAGTTCAATATGTGGTCCGATCAAATACATATAGCCTACACGATACTTTGGATCGGACCGGTGTTTAACAAGGGCTGTCCGGTCTTCATCTGTAATATATTCCACTTTGGAGATGTTTGGGCGATTTCATTGTTAGCCTTGCCTTCAAAGTGAGATTTTCTAAGGTGGTACCGATCTTGTCAGCAGAAGCGGACGAAAAACATGAGTGTACGCTTGTTTAGTTGCATCATATTTCGGATCCAACTTGAACCTCATCTGTTGAAAAAGAATGTGAGTCTTATTAGGAGGAAGCTAGAAAGTATGGGATGAGCAAGACAATATTACTAATTGCGATGAATAACATTACTTACAGATAAATGGTCAAGGAAGGTGTTAAACTGGGTATTGTCTTTCTCATTCCTGTACTGGATCCACGTTGGGAGGATACTCGCATGATACTTAACGACAACGGTTGCCTCTGATACTAACTTGGCTGACTCTGTAGCATCACGTGGCCTTTTTAAACCTGCCTCAAAATGGACCTCCATTCTTCCTCCTTTAGATTTTGTTAATCTGTCAAGCATTATCCCTGATGTCTGTTTCCGCTTGCGCCGTGGTGCTAGTTCAACAACGAATATGGAAAGTGTTAGTGTACATCAAACTGTGAGAGTACATATAAAGGAGCATGCAACTGCAACTTGACTCGGTCGGGTACCGTCTTGGTGTTGATGCTCATGAGGTTCATCTGATCTTGCCAAGTCCTGTTGTGTCAACAGTGCTTCGGAAGTAGTGTTAGGTGTGAAGGCAGCTTGGGAACTGGCCAGTTCTGGAGCAAACGAACGAGTAACTGGTTGAGATCTTTGAATGCAGTTGAAGCGGATGCTGCAGCTGGTGGAGCAGTAATATCTGTATTTGTAGATTTAGCCGGTGGACTTGGACCTTCTACTGCACTATAAGTACCAGCAGAATCTCGACGGCAGAGCCTTTTCCGTTTCACCCGACGAGTAACAGCACTCCCTACTATATTATTTTCCTTGCTCTTTTTGACTTTGCCATGTCAAGCTGTACCCACAACACAAAAGAATAAAATCACTCTTCAGAACTCATTGATGCATGATACAGACAAGCAATACTTTGATGTAAGACAACCGTATGAGGATGGAATATGTAAGAAAAACAGGACGGCATGACATATTCACAGCTACGATGTGCAAACTAAGAAGAAGGGTTTTCAAGAAAATAGAACTAATGCAAGCTAGACACCATATGAAAGATGCAACCAATATTACTCTGCCAAGTTAAAAGTGTCTTGTCATAAGTGGCAATTCGAAAAATTAGAAGCAGTACAACGTAGAAACCAATGCAAGATTAAACCACTATCAAACTGCCATGTTAAAAGCATCCGATCATGAGTTACTGATGCGGGATACACAACAGCAGTACTTTGATGTAAGAACATGGTATGATAGATAGATGTAGTGTATTCTAGACACAGAAAGCCATGTCATATGCACATGTATAACGTATAAACTCAGCAGGTGCAATTTAATCAAAATAGAAGAAATACAGGCTAGACAACATATGCAACATGAAACCAATTATCACACTGTCAACCTAGAGCAAGCACCTGCGATGGTGGAGTGCGGGAGATGAACTCATCATGTAGACTTGGGACTTCAACTTCATTAGCAGTAGTAGTGGCAAATCTAGAGAGTCTCAGTTTGCGTCGGTGCGGAGTACCACCAACATCCCCAAACTTACTCTTTTCCTTCCTATTTTCTGATATTGCCTTATGAAGTCAAAACCACAAGAAGATGAATAAAATTAGCTCTGCATAACTGGATGATGCATGATACAAACGAACACTACTTTGATGTAAGGCAAGCGCAGGAGGATGGAATATATACAAAAAAACAGCATTTCATATTCACTTGTACGATAGGAGGATGGAATATGTATGAAAAAACAGTAAGCGGAAGGCATTTCAACAAAATTAGAAGAAATGAAAGCTAGGCACCATATGAACATGCAACCAATATCACTCTATCAGGTAAAAAGTGTCTCTCGTCAGAAGTGCCATTTCAAGAAATTAGAAGCGAGTACAAGCTAGAAGACAATGCAATATGCAACCTACATCACAGTCCCAAGTTAAATGTGTCTTATGGGTAAGTGATCGTTGCAGGTATAAGTTGTAAGCTACGCAGATGCAATACAAGCTAGACATCATCGCAACATGGAACCACATATAATAGTGCCAAGTTAGAGCAAGCACCTGTGATGGTGGAGTAGGGGATATGTGCTCATCATCTACACAGCTACGTTGACTGTCTAGCCTTGCGTTGTCTTGCGAATCTTGTTGGGAGGATGGCGGAGTAGAATCTGTAGAGAACCTCCGTTTTAGTTGCTCGGAAGGACCACCATCATCCAATGCCTTGCCAATTTCCTTCAGCTTTATTGATTTTGCATTGTGAGGTCATACTGACAAGAAAAAGGAATATCATTCGCTCTTCAGAACTCATTCATGCATGATCTTGTGAACACTACTCTGATGAAAGGCAAAGTCATGATACGAGGATGGAATATATACGAAAAAATGGATAGCTTGACATATTCACACCTATGATGTGGTAACTAAGCAGAAGGCACTTCAACAAATTATAAACACTGCAAGCCAATATATGGAAGGTGCAATCAATATCACTCTACCAAGTTAAAACTGTCTCGTCATAGGTAGCGTTCATCAAACTAGAAGCAATACATGCTACAAATCATATTCAAGACGCAAACCAATATCACACTGCCAACTTAAAGGTGTCCCATCATAAGTGACTGATGCAGGATACACAAGAAGAGTAGTTTCATGTAAGAACATGGTGTGATAGACAGATATAGTATGTACCAAAAACAGGAAAGCGTGTCATATTCACATGTATCATGTGTAAGCTAAGCAGATGCAGTTTACACTAATTAGGAGCAATCCGAGCTAGACACCATATGCAACATGCAACCAGATATCACACTGCCAAGTTAGAGCAAGCACCTTGGATGGTGGAGTAGGGTTGCGGAGACTTGGACCATGTAATGCACTATCAGTACAAGGAGATTCGGTACAGATGCTCCGTTTACGTTGCTGCAGAGGCCACCATCATTGCCTTCCGTACTCTTTTCCTTCCTCTTTCTTGATTTTGCCTTGTCAAGTCAAACCCACAAGAAAAAGGAACAAAATTTGCTCTTCAGAACTTATTGATGCATGATCTTGTGAACACTACTTTCATGTAAGGCAGCCGCATGAGATGGGAGGATGGAATATGTATGAAAAACAGGACTTCGTTACATATTGACATGTATGATGTATAAAGTGTAAACTAAGCACAAGGTGCTTGAACTTGTTAGAATCGATGCAAGCTAGAAACCATATGAAAGATGAAACCAATATCACTACCAAATTAAAAGGGTGCCCTAACAAATGTATTTGACCAAATTAGAAGCAATACATGGCAACATGCTAGAAATAATATGCAATATGCAACGAATAAGGGTGACTCATCGTAAGTAATTGATGCAGGATACAGAAGAGAGGTAGTTTCATGTAAGAACAAGGTTAACACAAAGATGTAGTGTGTACCAAAAATAGGAAGGCATGTCATATTCACATGTATAGTGTGTAAACTAAGCAGATGCAATTTACCCTAATTAGAAGCATTACAAGCTAGACACCGTATGCAACATGCAACCACATATCAGACTGCGAAGTTGGAGCAAGCACCTGTGATGGTGGTGTAGGGGAAGTGCTCTCTTGAGGTATAGAGCAACGTTCAATATCTTCATTTAGGCTTGCTGTTTCTTGAGAATCATGTGGAGAGGATGAAATTGCATTCTTTATAGGAGTATTGCATCTCATATTAACTCACGGCGTGGACTGTCTCATCATAAGCGATAGACGCAGGATACACAAGAACGATGGTTTGATGTAAGAACATGGTGTGATAGGCAGATGTAGTATGTACCAAAAATAGGAAGGCGTGTCATATTCACATGTATAATGTGTAAGCTAAGGAGATGCAATTTAACAAATTAGGAGCATTGATGAGGGATACACAAGAGAAGTAGTTTGATGTAAGAACATGGTTAATAGAAAGACGTAGTATGTACCAAAAACAGGAAGGCATGTCATATTCACAGGTATAATGTGTTAACTAAGCAGTTGCAATTTACGCTAATTAGAAGCATTACAAGGTAGACACCATATGCAACATGCAACCACATATCACACTGCCAAGTAAGAGCAAGCACCTAGGATGGTGGTGTAGGGGAATTGCGGTGATCAACTAGAGAGCTACATTGACTATCTTCATTTAGCCTTGTTGTTTCTTGAGAATCATGTGGGGAGGATGACACTGCACTCTTTAAACGAGTAGGGCGTCTCACAGTAACCCACCCGGGTGATTGTCTCATCATAAGTGATTGACGAGGGATACAAAAGAGCATTAGTTTGATGTACGAACATGGTTAATAGACATATGTAGTATGTATCAAAAATAGGAAGGCATGTCATTATCAAAGGTATAATGTGTAAAGTAAGCGAGATGCAATTTAACCAAATTTGAAGCAATACAAGCTAGACACCATATGCAACATGCAACCACATTCGACGGCCTTGAAGTTAAAGCAAGCACACAGGATGGTTGTGTGTGGCAATTGAGATCATCAAGCTGCAGAGCTACTTTTCTTGTCTCCAACTAACGACACTGCAGCCATTAGGCGTTGAAACGCTTCGCTTATCTTGAATTACCTTTGGGCGACATCTATCTTTTCTTTTACGCATTCATCACCACTTGCGTCAGAGTCTGAAATACCCATGCATAAAAAACAATAGTGTGAGTATGGGTGAAGTGTGTGCACAATTAGTACAGTGTAAAGGTAGCAGATAGCAGGTCAGTGAGAAATAAATGACGGGAGACATATGATAGCTCTACAACATGCATGGCACATCAATTACTACTGGATTCTATGAAAATAACAGTCGACTGAAAGCAAATAGGTCAGTCCATTTTTTCTGCACCGTCCGATGTACAAAGAATGGGGAGATCCCCTTCATCTACCTCCAGCCAGTCAGTGTTGACGATCTTCCTCGAAACGCCAGCGACCACCGGCCCAGTATTCCTCCCCTGCCTGTGCCCTCCCCTCGACCTCACCCCCCCCCCGGCCATCCATTCAAGCCCCGCCGACCTCCAGATCAGGCGCAAGAAGCTCCTGCGCCCCACACCCCTATGATAGACACCGATGCGCCACTTCCCCGGGGAACAGGCGGACTAGGTGCTCCGCTCGCCTAAGCGGGTGCTGGTTCTTTTAATTGCGGTTCGACTGACCCTGATTTGAAATCCAGGCAGGCTACTGACCTCTAGCAAAGGTTAAATAGTAAAAGGGAGGAAACCTTGTGCATTTAGTATCACGAAGAAGATGCAGCAAGAAGCGCTCAACTAGTTTCTTTCGTGGGATGAATACGGTGTGAGCGGAGACGTAAGATTTGCACGAATAAGGGAAGAGGAGTACCTCTTTCTTACGGCAATCTTGTGTCCTCCTACATTTTTCCGACGATCTTGTTGTTTGCCGGAAACCAGAAGTTGTGGATGATGGTGCAGCCTTGAACGAACCCATGGCCAAGTTGTTGAGTGTGGTGCGGTGTCGGGGTTCTAGAGTAGGGGTACCCTAGTATCCCGTACTCGTGCACGGACAGTTGTAGCACCCCGCGGCAGGGTTTGCCTCGTCACCGCCAAGGTCCTCCGTGGCTCCTTTGGAGCCATTCAAGAACAAAGTGTTTGATTAAGAAGACAAGACCCCGGCAAGAGGAGCTTGTCGAGAAGGCCACTCAAGGCATGTGGAAGACAAGGCCCCGGCAAGAGGAGCTTGCCGGGAAGACTCGGAGCGCGACAAGCCTCCGGACGCGACAAGGATTCGGCCGCGGCAAGGCGCTAGCCGCGGCAAGCAACCTCTCTCCATCTCCGCTCCAGCTCATCCAGCGACGTGTCGCCATGGGACCGTTCCATGTTGCGTGTGTCGAGGCTGTGCAGCCAGCGGAGAGCAGCGATAAGCGGCGCTGACAAGCTTGCCATCGTGGCGAAGCGGAGGCGCACTGACGGTCTCTGTAATCGTTCGGGCGACACTGACGGGCATTTATTTCTTTTGTCCCTTGCCGTCGGAGTTAGGTATTTTGCACTGTACACTGTTCGAGTAGGTGTACCAACTCCTGTTTTTAAATTTGTACCCTCGTCTATGTTGCCACCTGTTGGAGACCCCTTGAGCACATAAAAGGAGGCCCATGTGCAACGTAGAGGGGGTTCGGTTCATTCGACTCACCAGAGACCAGATACACTCACGCTAGGTTTTGTAGCTCTCATCGCTCCCTAGCAAGAACACAATACATCAAACAAGCAGCAGTAGGAGTTTTATCTCTCCGGAGAGCTCCGAAGCTGGGTAAACTGCTCGTGTGCCTCGCCTCGATCCGCTCTTCGTGCGATCTCTGCCCCCCTCCGAACCACAAAGGGGCCTGGTCCGCCGGCCCCATAGGTGTTCGTGGGTACGATCAGCCTCCCCGACATCTTTGGCGCGCCATGTAGGGGGCGTCGAGGCCGTGTGAATCTGATCCGGCGTTCACACGAGCAGCTTCGACAACAACTTCCTCAACATGCCACCGAAGAAGAAGGCTTCGGCGACAGCAGAGCCGTCCGCGTCGTACCCACCCTCACCGCAGCAAACAGGTGGTGGGGCAGACGCTGGCGGAGGAACGGGCGCCGACGAAGGTGTTCGCGATGTTGCCAAGTCCAAGGACAAGGCCCCGCAAACCTCGGCGTCCGCGCATCCCCCGCGCCCATCTCAGGAGATGCGGGACCAGCAACGTCATGGCATTCACAATGCCATACGTTCGTTGGATCGAGACCCTCAAGACCAGCATGCGCGCCAACATGCTGGCACGAGTGAGATACGGTCGCCTGGGCGACGGTGCTGCTCCTTCTAACGTGGTTAGAAGTCCGAGCATATCCGCTCTCGCACCGTTCGCCAATACCGCCCACTACCCCAGCGAAGCTCTGGCGAGAGCTCAGCTGCTCCTCGACTACCTCCAACGGCCGACAAGGTCGACGAGTGGAGGGCCACTATCGAGCCTCATCGGCTTTGCCAACGGCGACGCTCGCGGCAACCAACGCCATCGTTGCGGCGGCGAGACGACAAGGCACGAGCCGGTGGCGGCAGACTGTCGGAGGTGCAACCACCGTGCACTCTCCGCCACGAAGGCCAAGATCGCCGACTCACCGGATCCACCTCGATAGCGACTCCACCGCGTCGTCGGATCCGCGAGCTCGCCGCGATCAGCGCCAACTTCTTCATGAGCGACAACAAGAGGACGCTCGAACCCGCATCGAGCGCCGGAGAGAAGCGCGACGTCCCGATCGACAAGCGGCTGGGCCTTCTGTTGACAAAGCGCGCCCGGAGGAGCCAGCGACTTGCCGTGCGTGGTAGGTTGCCCTGCATTCACTGCGTGAACTGCGGCAGGTCCAAAGGGCCTGACGGAAAAACTTCAAACCAGATGTGCGGAGAAGTATGATGGCAGGACGCATCCGTCGGAGTTCCTCAGCATCTACACCATCGCGGTGCAGGCTGCGGGGGACAGGACGACAAGATCCTCGCCAACTACTTCCCGCTCGTGCTCAAGCCCAACATCAGATCTTGGCTCATGCACTTGCCGGACAGCTCCATATCCTCTTGGGCGAATCTGTGCCATTAGTTTGTTGGCGCCTTCACGGTGGCCACAAGCCTCATGGCCAAGAGAGTGACCTTCATCTCGCCGCCTGGAAGGAAGGAGAGTCCCTGCGCAAGTTCATTCAGAGATTCAGCCGTGTGCACTACAACATCCCAGACGTCCACCCTGCCACGGTGATCAGCGCATTTCATCAGAATGTGCGGAACCGCGGGATGAGGGAGGAGATGGAGATGTGCAAAGTCAAGGACGTCAGTGAGCTGTACGCCTTGGCCGACAAGTGTGCACGCGCTGAGGAAGGGAGGAGACTCCCAGGAGAGAATGCGGAAGAAGAATCTCGGTGAGGACACCGCCCGTGAAGAAGGGCCGCGGCGAGGCAACAGGAAGAAGAAAGGTAGAGAAGTGCTAGCTGTTGAGCAGTCCGACAGCGGAGGTGGCGACAAGAACGCCAAGGCTGGTGGCTCCGGCAAGGAGGTTGTCACCGACGCCAACAACCCGGTCGGTGGCTGACGCCGACAAGGTGACAGCTTGCAAGCAAGATCGCAAGATCCACCGCACCAAGGGCCACGACCTTCAGAGCTGCAAGAAAGTCGAGCAGCTTGTCAAACAGCAGAGAGCTGAGTACGAGCGGCGCGACAAGGAGAAGGCCCAGGAAGGTGCTGGGGGAGCAAGCAAGAAACGTCCCGGCCGGGGAGGACGCTGCGGCAAGGCCAAGCAGCGGCAAGGAGACAGACCTCCCCGCGGCCGCGACAAGGATGAAGATGATGACGACGACGAAGATATGGAAGACGACGACGCTGATGAGCAGGAGTTTCAGAAAGCCACAGAGGTCCTCTGCATTGACGGAGGTGCTTCCCTGCATACCTCCCACCGCCAACTCAAGCAATGGATGCGGGAGGTCAATGCAGCAGAACCATCCGTAGAGTCACGCAAGCCTCGAAGTGGTCCAAAGACGCCTATCATTTTTGATATTGAGGACCACCCTGATCGCATAACTGCGGTCGGGTGCTTGCCGATGTTGGTCTCACCAACCATCCGCAACCTCAAGGTCACCAAAATGCTAGTTGACGACGGGGCCGGCTTGAATCTGATCTCCTCCGCGGTGCTCCAGAAGCTCCAAATCCCTGACAATGAAGCTCGAAGAGACCGGCACTTTCCAAGGAATCAATCCGGGAAGGAGCAAGCCGAAGGGGAAGATTACGTTGCCGATAACATTTGGCAGCGAGCTGAACTTTAGGACTGAGAGGGTCACATTCGACGTTGCCGATTTCCCGTTGCCTTACAATGGGATACTTGGCCGTCCAAAGACTCGCCAAGTTCATGGCAGCCTCTCACTACGCCTACAACTTACTCAAGATGCCAGGCCCGATAAGCGTCATCTCTGTCCATGGCGACAAGAAGCATGCCCTTATCTATGCCGACAAGATCTACCGGGATGCGGCAGCCGCGACAGATTGCCAGACACTTGCCGCTGAAGCTCCCGGGGGGAAGAAGACGAATTCCAAGTCCGGCAAGGGCTCTGATGCTCACTCCGGCAAGCGCACCTCTTCGGAGTGCTGCGCGACCGTCGAGGACGCACCATCGAGCTCCACCGGCAAGTGCAAGAAGATGGTAGCTCCGCCAAAGACCAAGAAGGTGCCCGCCAAGGAGGACGGCACTGGTGGTACCTTTACCATCAGTGCCTCTCTCGATCCTAAATAGGAAGGCACGCTCGTTGCTTTCTGGCGGCGAATGTCGACGTGTTTGCATGGCAACCGTCGACATCCTCGGTGTTCCTGTGAAAGTGATTGAGCACCGCTTTGGCCGTTTGTCCTCATGTGCGGCCCGTCAAGCAAAAAGTCAGGAAGCAAGCAGTGGGCGCCAAGAATTCATAGCCGAAGAGATCAAGAACCGGAAGCAAGCAGGCCTTGTCGAGGAGTGCTCCATCCCACGTGGTTGGCCAATCCTGTAGTAAATGCGCCAAAGCAAATGGAAAATGGAGACTTTGTATTGACTTCACGGATGTTAATAAAGCTTGCCCCAAAGATCCATTTCCCTTGCCGCGCATTGACCATATTGTTGACTCCACGGCTGGATGTGATTTGCTTTCGTTTCTTGATGCATACTCAGCATACCATCAGATCTTCATGGCTGAAGAAGATGAGGAGAAGACCGCATTCATCACACCATGTGGCACATACTGTTTCATACGGATGCCTTTCGGTTTGAAGAATGCTGGTTCAACATTTCCAAGGGTAGTCCATGACACTTTTGAGACGCAAATGCACAGAAATGTAGAAGCCTACATGGATGACATAGTGGTCAAAAGCAAGGACAAAGCAACTCTGGTTCAAGATTTGGACGAGACCTTTGCAAATCTACGCAAGATCAACCTCAAGCTCAACCCCGAGAAGTGCGTGTTTGGAGTCCCTTCCGGCAAGCTTCTCGGGTTCTTCGTGTCTCAACGAGGGATTGAAGCTAACCCTGACAAGATCAAGGCCATTGAGCAGATTGAAGCACCAAAGCGCGTCAAGGATGTACGAAGACTTGCCGGTTGCGTGGCTGCTCTCAGCAGGTTTACTTCTAGGTCTGCTGAGCGCGCCCTGCCATTTTTCAAGATTTTGGAAAAGGCAGGTCCAATGAAATGGACTCCCGAAGCGGAGGCTGCGGGCAGACTTGAAGAGATACCTGTCCTCCACTCCAACACTTGTCGCACCTAAGCCACAAGAGAAGTTGCTGCTATATATAGCGGCAACCAATCAAGTGGTTAGTGCTGCGTTAGTAGCGGAGAGGGAGGCGGATGACGAGCCAGCAACCATGACAAGCACATCCAGCGACAAGCAGGGGGCTTCGCCGACAAGCTCTGGTTCTGACAAGGACGACTCCACGCAGATGCATGACCAGATGCAGAAAAGGATGGTGCAGCCTTGATCTACTTTGTCGGTTCCCTCCTGCAGGGGCTAGGTCAAGGTACTCTGGTGTGCAGAAATTGCTTTTCGGCCTCCTCATGGCCTCGAGAAAGCTGCGCCATTACTTCCAAGCACATGAGATGACAGTTGTCACTCGCTTTCCGCTGAAGAGGATACTGCAGAATCCAGAAGGAACGGGCAGGATTGTCGAGTGGGCATTGGAACTGTCAAGCTTTGGTCTTTAGTTTGAAAGCACATCAACTATCCAAAGCAGAGCGTTGGCAGAATTCATAGCAGAATGGACGCCAACACCAGATGAAGAGATTCCGGAGACGAACATTCCCGCCAAAGAAGCAAGCAAAGAGTGGCTGATGTACTTTGATGGTGCCTTCTCGCTGCAAGGCGCCCGGTCGCGTCTTGCTTATCGCACCCATCGGAGAGCACCTCAAGTACGTTGTCCAGATGCACTTTCCCAAGGAGCAAGAGACAAACAATACTGCAGAGTATGAAGGTTTGCTTGCCGGTCTCAGGATCGCAGTGGACCTTGGGATCAAAAAAACTTATTGTCAGGGGTGACTCGCAGCTTGTCGTCCGCCAAGTGAACAAAGATTACAAGAGTCCGTTGATGGAAGCCTACGTCGATGAAGTGAGGAAGCTAGAAGAGCACTTTGACGGCTGCAAATGGAACATGTTCCAAGAGCTCGTAATGATATTGCCGACAACTGTCAAAGTGCGCCGCAGACTTAAGTTGCTCGTGGAACCAGGGGATTTTCGTGCTCAAGCTGACTCAGCCAACCGTAACACCATCAACTCGGACAAAGCAAGAAGAGGAAGTTGACCTCTGGTGACTACTTTCCGGCTGAGCTTCCCGAAGCCGCTATGAAGGTCCCCAAGATCAACACCAACAGTCTTTGAGGGCGAGTCTGCTCCGGCAGACCCGAGTGGTTTGTTTCGTTGAAGCGGGCGCTCCCGACAAGTCTTGCTCTGGCAAGCTTGTCGGGAGCATCAAGCTTCCGGCAGAGCCGCAGGTTCTGCCAGAGAAGCTGATGTTCCCGCAAGAACAGATGTGCCTTTGGTCCTTGTTGTCGAGCCGCAAGCTCCAAAGATGGGCGCAGCAGATTGTCCATTTCCTTGAGACGGAGAACTTCCCAAAGAGCAAGAAGAAGCGGAAAGAGTAGCCCGGCAGTCAAGTATGTACCAGTTTGTCGACAACATACATGCATGTAAGAAGACTCAACGGTGTGAAATTGAAGTGTATTCCTGTGGAAGATGGATGAGAAGCTGTTGGCGAGAGATACATGGAGGCATATGTGGTCACCACATTGGCGCGAGAGCCCTTGCTTAAGCAAAGCTTTCCGGCAAGGTTTCTTCCGCCGACAGCCCTCCAGGATGCAACTGCACAAGTAACCAAGTGTGAAGCGTGCCAGTTCCATTCCAAACAGATACACCAGCCAGCTCAAGCTCTCCAGACGATCCCTTTATCCTGTCCATTTTCGGTCTGGGGGCTCGACATCCTCGGCCCCTTCCCCCGAGCTGTCGGGGGCTTTGAGTACTTGTACGTCGCCATCGACAAGTTCACAAAGTGGCCGGAAGTGGAAGCAATGAGGAAGGTGACGGCACGGTCGTGATCAAGTTCTTGGTCGATTGTTTGCCGTTTGGAATCCCTAACAGGATCATCACCGACAACGGCACACAATTCTGAGTCGCACCTTCATGCAAAGACGTCCAAGATCTTGGCGCCAAGGTGCGCTTTGCTTCCGTTGCCCACCGAGAAGCAACGGTCCAAGCGAGAGGGCAAATGCTGAAGTGCTGCGCGGGCTCAAGACCAGAACTTCCGACAGGCTGCACAAAAGCGGAAGAAACTGGATCGAGGAGCTGCCGGTGGTTCTTTGGTCGATCAGGACGACGCCAAATCGAGCCACCGGCCAGACACCCTTTGCTCTTGTCTATGGAGCAGAGGCAGTTCTCCCCACGGAACTCGTATACGGATCGCCTCGAGTGCTCGCTTATGATGAGCTTGAGCAAGAGCAGCTGCGACAAGATGACGCGCTGATCCTTGAGGAGGATCGTCTTCAGGCCGGTGTGCGAGCCGCTCGCTACCAGCAAGCTTTGAATCGCTACCATAGCCGCAAGGTTAGTGCCAGAAGTCTCGAGGAAGGCGACCTTGTCCTTCAGCGCGTTCAGTCCGCCAAGAATTCAAACAAGTTGACGCCGAAGTGGGAGGGCCCTTATCGGGTGAAACGAGTCACTAGGCCTGGCGCTGTCCGCCTTGAGACCGAAGATGGCATTCCGGTGAGCAACTCACGGAACATTGAGCATCTTCGTAAAGTTTTACCCATAGGGCGCGGTTGGCGGAACCCGTTCCGGCAACCACCTTTATACAAGTCTTGCTTTGTTGTTGCATGTAATCCTTTGTACAAAGCGGCAGAGACCCGTGCATCGATAAAGCTCATGTGTTGCGCACAACTTGTCAAATTCATGCTTTCCTCATTTTATTGCATGTTTTGACTAACACTTTGTGCAGCAACCACACCCGGTAAGCAAAATCGAGCCGCTAGGCTCCATAACTTTATTTCCTCTTCTTTCTCTTTTTTCAAAGAAAGGAAGGCTCCCTCGCGCACAAGTTAACCAGGGGGGAGGAGGAGATAACACTATGGACCAGGCACCGCTCGAGGAAGTTTCACCTCATCGGGAAGCAAGAGATGTAAAAGCTAAGTTGCCAAAGTTTGAGCAATCAATTTTTAAATTTTAAGTTATCTTCCTCGAACGATGGTACTTTGTATGGAAAACCTGTGCAGAGGAACCAACTCGCCGACTAGTCGCGCCCAGATTTTGTTTCGAGTCCGCTCAACAACTTAAGTGAGCTGCAGCTAGTCGCGACAAGGTTGCTTGTCGGAGGCGGCATCGCCAAAGCAGGCCGGCTGATGTTCCGCACTCGGCGCTTCGTGGCAAAAGTGCCCGCACCGACAAGTCCCCAAATGCGTAAGGCGTAAAGCGTACAAAGGAAGGAATCAAGTAGAGGAAATAACATTGCATTGATCGCCTAAGATAGAGTATATTACAAAATAACTTGTCGCTGATCTAACAAAGTGTTCTAAACATGATCAGCAGCGACAAGGGAAAGATAAAATTGGCGGTCTAGTCTACGCGGTCGCCATCAATCCGCTTGATCTTGTTCACCTTGTCCACAATGGGTGCGACAAGGGCTTTGAGCTCCTCCACGTTGGCGTCTGGCGGCAAGGATCTGAGGACGCCGTTAAGGTTGAGGCCAGGATTGCGGAAGGCCACCTTTATCAACACCTTCTCGAGGGCTCCTGCATAGATCTGGCGCGATTCCTCGGCCAGCTGCTTTGGGACCTCCTCCCGGAGACGCTGGAGGCCCGTCACCACGCCTTTGAAGAATAAGCTGAGTTTGGCGCTGGGTTGGAGATGCTCGTCGGAGGAGTATGCGAGGTCCGCCATCCCCAGCTCCATCACTTCGTTGTGGATGTCGGCCCGGTGTCCACAAGACCTTGATCCAGTGCTCCACGCTCTCCCTCAAGGTGCTCTGGATGGAGGCAGCATTCGCTAGCAGCTCCTCCTTGGCCTTGATCGCCTCCAACAAGCCCACCTCCCGCTCTCTGGCGCCGTCCAACGTCTGCGTCGGGTGGTCGGCTTCAGCTCAAGATCCGCTTGAATCCTTGGCGGCGTCGAGCTCCTTGCCCCTATCAGCGAGACGACTCTGCAGCTCGCCAACAGTGTAGGCGTCCTTCTCGCGTTCAGGCTTGAGCACGGCAAGCTCTTCGCCGCTCTTCTTGAGCCTGGCCTCCAGCTGTGCCACCTTCGCCTTCAGCTCTTCCTTGGCGGCCTCGGCAGCTGCGGCAGCATCCTTCGCTTCCTGGCGCCCGCCAGTGACTCTCGCACGCGGCAAGGTCTTCTTCGTGGCTGTCCAGGTTGACCTCCGCTGCGCCAGCTCGCTTTCCTGCGCGGAGAGCTTCTCGGCAGCCAGCCGCTGCTCCTCCTCAGCTGCGGCCTTCTCAAGGATGAAGGCCGTGCGCTCCTCTGCAAGTTGCCCCCGCGCTTCTGCTACGTCGCGGAGAGCTTCTTTGTTGGCGCTCCGGAGCTCCTCTGCGCGCTTCTCCATGTCCGCTCCCGCCCTCGCGACAAGTGCTTCCCGGGTCTCCAACTTGGCCTGCCGGGCGCGGTAGAGCGACAGCAGCTTCTTCAGCAGCTGCTCCTCCTCAGACTCGCCGCTGCTGCTGCTTGGCGCATCCACCAGCGTCGGCCCAGCAGAGGCGGGTAGCTCGCCGTCGAAGGTCTCTCCCTCGACCGGCGCCCTGGAGCTCGGTTCCCAAGGGAGCTTGATGAAGACACCTTCGCCGGCCTTCAGGTAGGCACCGGGCTGGGGCTCCTCGGAGCCCGACGCCGCAGCAGCGGTGGGGGAGTCGGCCGTCGGTGTAGCGCTTGGCGCTCCTGCGGCCTCAGGGCCGTCAGTGCGATCGCCAGACCCCTCGCCGGCCTCTGCGTCGGCAGCCTCGATGGCCTCCTCGCCAACAGGCTCGTCGGCGACGGCCTCTTCTTCCACAACCACGACCTCTTCTTCCTCGACGGCGGCCTCGTCGGTGTTGCCGCGCGCTTCCTCCTCGCCGGCCTCGACCTCCATCGGCTCTGCGTCCAGACGAAGAAAGAGCCGATCAAGCGAATGTTGAAAAGAGAAACAAAAAGAAAGCAAGCCCAAGGGAAATTTTCGTGTAAGGAAAATACACCTGCAACGGGATCATGAGCCATGTTCTCGACCACCGGAGGGTCACTGGCGCTGTCCCTTGCCGGGTAGCCTCCCTTGCCGGAGTGGCCTCCCTTGTCGGAGGGCGCTCCCTTGCCGGAGAATCCTCCCTTGGCCGGCGAGTGGCAGCGGGCAGGATCTCGGAGGCTGCTTCCGAGCCCTCCTGATGAGGCTGCTCTGCTCCTACACAAGCAAACAGTCAGGTATCAACGAAGAAGGGGCACCCATGCACACCTAATAGTAAGGAGAAAACCGCACACTTACTCTAGGGGCTGTGCTGGGGGCTGCTCTGAGGAAGGGTTGCTGGTCGGCAAGGGGAGTCTCAGACGCGTCCCTGTTGCACAGGAGAATCGTCCTCAACGACAACCGTCGGGATCTTGGCCCTCTTCGACACTCTCTAGGCCAGCGTCCTGAAAAGGAAAGAGTCCAGAACGAAGCAAATCAGATTCAAGATAAAGCAATAAAGTTGAAGAAATACAAGCACAAATCTCAAGAGCTTACTCTTCGCCTTCCTCGTCGGAGCTGAGCGCGGAGAAGTCAAACTCCGGCTCGCCTCCGGTGCGACGAGGCAGGGGAGTGGGCTCTCTTGGCCGCTTGGCGGAGGCGTCGGCGGTGGCTCGAGAAGATCCCGCCCGGTTAGCTTGTCGGCAGGTGTGGGGCGCTCCCGCGGCAACCTCGCTTGCCGCGGTGGAGCGCGTCGCGCGGCGCTGCTGCTGTGGGCCAGTCTGCCGCCCCAACTCGTCTCCGGCCTTGCGGAGACACCTCTTCGGCGGAGCCGGGGGCTCCGCTGGCGGCAAGTCGCTGGGTGGTGGAGAAGAAGCGCCCTCGGCGGGTCCACTCGACCCGGCCTCGGGCTCGACAAGCTCGTCCTCGCCGACGACCTCCCTCGCCGGCAAGGCTTGCCGCGCCATGGCGTCCACCTCCTCCACGGTGAACCCGAAGGCTCCGGCGGCGATGGCTGCTGCCGCCTCCTCCACCACAGTGGCAATCCGCGCCATCTCCTCGTCGGTGGTGTCGCGGGTGAGCCTTTTCTGCTCGTCGGAGCGGATCGGCACTTCTTCCAAGTCATCGAAGAACTGCTGCACGACCTCGTCGGGGGGTTCCTGCCAGGTTGGGACGATCTCGTGGGAGTCGCACAATGGCATCATGGCGCGGATGCGGTCGAGCGCCGAGTTGTTGCACAATGGGACGACCCCCCGCGGCAACCTAAACCACTCAGGGTGGTCGGGGTCGTTCTTGAACAGCTCGAGCAGCATCGCGTCCAGCTCCAAGACGGTGAAGTTCCAGTTCAGGCCGGCGCAACCTCATAATGTCTGCCGCATTTTGGAACTCCTGTGCAGGCCTCCTCCTTTCTGCAAAGGGAGCGATGTGGCGACGAAGGAAACCTCGCCAAGCTGCCCTCTACGGTTAACCCGGCAAGCCCGAGGCGCAAAATTGGTCACAGCTATCTTGACTTCGCATCCTCCGGCGCCAAGTTGCTCCAATCTCTGCCGCGCACTATTGGAGTTTGGCGCACAGCGGCGAAGGGCTGCGGGTTCTCCTCTACGACCCAGCACCAATTGGCTCTCCACTCCTCCCACTTGTTGCAGAACTCTCCTTCCAAGTAGGCCTCTTTCTTGCCGATCCTAGAGACCCAGGCTATCCCTCCGGCAAGTGGCCCTCCTCTCTCGACGCGGGGCACAAAGAAGTGGCGGAAGAGTGCCACATTTGGGTGCACTCCGACAAAGTTTTCGCACAAATGCGTCTTGGCTGCCATGGTCAAGACGGCGTTGGGGGTGAAATCAAGGAGGCGGAGGCCAAGCGTGTTCATGATGTCGCAAAAGAACTCGGAAAAGGCGGGCAAAGCCCGCAATAGAAGAAAAGGGCGAAAAAGGGGTACCTGTTGGGAGCCAAATCGAGGCGGAGGCGGGAAGTACCCTCGTCAGCGGATGCGCACGCGTCTCCGTCGACCGAGAAGAAGAGGTAGAAAGGCGTCCGCAGCTCCCTTGCGCCGAGCTGCGGGGGAAGATGGCCCGCTCCTTGCGCAGCGCCGCGAGCCGCTGTGCCTCGTCCGACTTGACGCCCTTCTCCTTGTCGGCTTTCGGAGCCATGGCGAGGGCGGCGGAGGAGGCCGACGGCGGTGAGCGCGCTTGTGGCGAAAGGGGGCGGCGCGCTGCTCTCTTCGCACCGGAGAAGAAGAGGGGAGCAGCGGTGGTTTTCTTGACAAGACAGCGATGGCAGAGTGGACGGCCTGCCCCTGTTTCCTCCGCTTATAAAGAGGGGGAGGGGGCGGACGTTCCGCTTTTCCTAATAAAGAAACCCCCACGACCACGCCCACGATCTCTCGCACGGCGCCACGTCCGGTGCGTGCCGTTAGTGGGGATCGTGGTGGGTCTGGCGAAGTGCGGCGTGGTCGAGGCCACGTGTGCCAGCGCCTTTATTTTGGGCCTGGCCCGACAAAGACTTTTCGGCACCGTAATGCGGCCCGAGCCGGGGGCTCCTGTCGGGGTACTAGAGTAGGGGTACCCTAGTATCCCGTACTCGTGCACGGACAGTTGTAGCACCCCGCGGCAGGGTTTGCCTCGTCACCGCCAAGGTCCTCCGTGGCTCCTTTGGAGCCATTCAAGAACAAAGTGTTTGATTAAGAAGACAAGACCCCGACAAGAGGAGCTTGTCGGGAAGGCCACTCAAGGCATGCGGAAGACAAGGCCCCGACAAGAGGAGCTTGCCGGGAAGGCTCGGAGCGCGACAAGCCTCCGGACGCGACAAGGATTCGGCCACGGCAAGGCGCTTGCCGCGGCAAGCAACCTCTCTCCATCTCCGCTCCAGCTCATCCAGCGACGTGTCGCCATGGGACCGTTCCATGCGCGCGTGTCGAGAGGCTGTGCAGCCAGCGGAGAGCAGCGATAAGCGGCGCTGACAAGCTTGCCATCGTGGCGAGCGGAGGCGCACCTGACGGTCTCTGTTGCACTGTTTGGGCAACACTGACGGGCATTTATTGCTTTTGTCCCTTGCCGTCAGAGTTAGGTATTTTGCATCGCATAATCGCTCGAGTAGGTGTACCAACTCATGTTTTTACATTTGTACCCTCGTCTATGTTGCCACCTGTCGGAGACCCCTTGAGCACATAAAAGGAGGCCCATGTGCAACGTAGAGGGGGCTCGGTTCATTCGACTCACCAGAGACCAGATACACTCACGCTAGGTTTTGTAGCTCTCATCGCTCCCTAGCAAGAGCACAATACATCAAACAAGCAGCAGTAGGAGTTTTATCTCTCCGGAGAGCTCCGAAGCTGGGTAAACTGCTCGTGTGCCTCGCCTCGATCCGCTCTTCGTGCGATCTCCGCCCCCCTCTGAACCACAAAGGGGCCTGGTCCGCCGGCCCCATAGGTGTTCGTGGGTACGATCAGCCTCCCCGACATGCGGTGGCCGTCTGTCGACAGCGGGGAAATAGATCCGGGGCGGCGAACAACGACGTAGCGGGAACAGATCCAGTGCGGTGGACGGTTGCGATAATGGAGCCGCAGCAGTGAGGCGCAGGACGGCGTGGTCAGAGTGGTTCTGGTATGGCGCACGTCGGCGTCGGCATCGTGGAGGCAGCTCTGCCTCGGCTTCAGCTGCTAAGTCCTTGAGGGCGTTGCGGTTGCGGTTGCGTTGGACGACGGGTCGGGTACGACTCGGCGTGATGCAGGAGGGCAGCGATGGATTGGCCGCTATGGGGTGGAGGACGGAGGAGGTTGGGGTTTCGCGGCTGGTGGAGAGGGCGTTTTCGCACCGACAGAGTATGAATGGGGAAACGGAGGGAGGCGGGCTGGTGGGGAACTAAGAGGGAACAATGTTTCGGTTTGTGACGCGCTTGTTTGAAATTTGCGGAAAGTTACAAACTTTGCCCCCATCTAAAATTTCAGACATATTGCGGGTTGGGGGTAGGATAGTCATGTCAGGTGTCCCAAATGTGGACGGGATAGATTTCAGCCGAGCGCATGGGTGTTTAGGCGCCACGCAGCGTATGAATGCTTCTCGGAGGCGGTTGAGGCTGGCGTCTTGGTGAAGTTACAAACCTACCCCGGTTTAGACCTTTGGACATCGGGCCGGTAGGCTACACGGGCCAGAGTCAGGACAGTAAGTTCCTACCACCAAAACATTAGTCTCGCGCGGTTTCCGGTGACCAGAGGCCTATTTGGCGCTTCGTTCAATATTTGGGACCAGAAGCATTAACGTTTTCGGTTCTCTTGAATTGAACTTTCAGGATTTGTCAAACTTCACAAATCTTTACTCTTGAAAATCCTAAAGCTACGATTATTTTGGAATGGAGGGGTACATTTTAATATACATTGTACACGAGTATATATTAAACAATATGCAACTTACCCTAGTTCATGCATGGTTCCAGGTATAATCTCCTTGGTTGCAAAAAAAGTTAGATATGCGTATGAATATATATACCATGTTCAAACTCACAACAAAGATTGATGCCTGCCCCCTTTTACATCTGATTTACAAATGCCATTATCTCGGGTTCAAATAGATGAATGCACTTCCTATGAATTGAATCTTGAAACCCCTTTATGTTGAATTCGACATGTATTTTACTTCGTAGCTAGCGATTTGGAATGTATCCATGCAAGTGACAAATGTATAAAGTGCTTCACACTAACAACATGGAGTGCACTAATTAATGTTTATATATGAATTGCAAAAGCATCCATTGCCTGTATTTCAAACCACTCTCACTCCATGGATCGATAATATGAAACAAACACATGCACATGCTAGAATTCAATAGAGTATGGGTGTGATAGTCCGATTTTCGTCCATACGCAATTTTGCAGAATTCATGATCTCATCCAAAAATAATAATGCCATTTATATTTTAATTTAATGCGTAGAACCGCCTTTTACACGTAGATATCTCTCTATCTAACGCATAAGTGCACACACTTTATATGCATCGGCATTTCTCTTTCACACATGCTCACAATCTCTCTCAGGGTGTCGGGGTGTCTCACGCACATGCTCTCTCTGTTTCTCTCTCTCTCTTTCTGACTACTATGTACCACTCTTTTCACTAATCTCAGTTGGAAAACACTATTTCTCTCACATGCATATATACACATGAACGGTCTCTACTAGCCCTCTATACGCACATATATGTGCCTACGTGTCTCCCGCATGCACATTATCTTTAGGCCTCTCTCCAACACATTGCCCCCCGACACACCTCTCTAATAGTAGTCGGCAGATATGATTTCATCATATCATTCGGTAGGATATCCACAGTTGTTAGGTTGGATGGTGTCTGAGGCAAAGTTTTACCCTAGTTCGGATTGGACCCTTGCGGTTGAAGAAAGAGCCTACTCACAGATGCTTGTATATTAGTGTTAGGGGTGTGTACAAAGTACACGTGAATACCAGGCATTCTCAACGTGTGTGTATATATACTATCGACGAACTAGCCCCCAAGCTTGTATAACATACTAAGGGCCTAGGGTTACAAATCATATATAGTCGGCTTATCACCAGTGGGGATAGAGTCCTCCGCGACTCTGGTAGCTTTGTGTTGTACGCCGAGTCCTCCACATGGGTCTCCGTATAACACGTCTCGGTCCAACCTATATGTGGCGCAGGATGGAACCGACCCATGAGTCTTCATGTTGACCCACCACAACTAGAAATGATGTGCCCACCACACCACACACGCAATCGGACACTAAGAAAATAAGCATATACGATAGTACAACGGTATCTAGCTCACGTCGTCTCCATATTTTGTTGATGAGATCGACGGATTTTGCATTTGATGCGTGCTCCGTATTTCGTTGCCGACCCTTACGCTCCTTGTAGTTGACGCGAAAGCACGATAGGGTCACTGGACTTCAGAATCAGCTCATCACGGTCACCACATACATTTTGTCGTGCTAACCAACATGTGGTTGGATGGTTAGAGGACAGTGGTTTCTCGAGCCCGCCAAGGTTAAAGTCCCGGTAATCGCATTTATCTTGTGTTAATTTCAGTATTTTCCGGCGATGTACGTTCAGTGGGAGGAGACGTTCCACTCGACTACGAGGAACCTATGGTGACTTCGTAAAATCTCAAGATCATATATGCTGGCCCACTCTCTCAAAGGTGCGGCGGCGGACCGGCGGTGGGGAGTGGTTTAGGGAAGGGCGGGCCGGCCGCGGGCGTCGGGGGCGGGCGGTTCGGCCGGTGGTGGTTGGCGGCTCGGGGGGGGGGGGTGGGGGTGGAGTTTGATGATAAACTAGAGGCCCTTGATTTCGTATCCAATGGCTGGAAAATCTAATGACCAGAGATGAAAAAGTCAGTCGACTGACGTGTAGCCTCACCCCGCACGTACACATGCACGCACGCAAGGCACGCATGCATGTAGGCATGCAACACTGACACGTACACATAACGTACACATGCACGCACGCAAGACACGCATGCATGTAGGCATGCAACACTGACGCGTACACATAACGTACACATGCACGCATGCCGGCGTGCAACACTGACACGTACACATGCACTCACGAACGCACACACGTACGCACCCATGCATGCAACACTGAAACGCACCCTTGCACGTACGCACCCATGCATGCAACACTGAAACGCACCCTTGCATGCACGCCTGCATGCACACAGCACATGACGCAAGACACACGCTTAACTACATGAAAAAGATGACGTCACACTCAATGAACAATCATCGGTTTATGAAATGCCCGCTTCTGACCGCCCTGGCCCACCAAAGGTTCCTCTGCTGTGCGCTGCCTGCGTTGGGTCACTGACATGCAGGACATGCACCCAAAGAGCCCACACGTCAGTGGAAGAATGGCGCGGTGTCCTAGGTCAGAGTCGAGGGCGCCACTCGCGGCACGCCCGGCTGAATACGCCTCCGTGCCGCATTCAAACGCCTCCATGAAACCGGCCCGTGTGGAAGCCGAGAAACCTACTCTGGACACACGTCCGTTGATGACCGGGCCGGCGTTAAACGCAACACCGTCCGAGCTACTCCCGTCCGCCGTCTATTTAATCTCCTATTTAAACGAGGCCAAACGCCGGCCAAGAATCGCACACCTCCGCCGCTCCCCTATCTCCTCCACCATTTTGTCCACTCTTACAATGGCTTACGAAGAGTAGTTATTCCGCATCCAAGCCGGCTGGGTAGCCCGCCGGATCTGAGCTATGCAGCTCGCTGAACCACCTCCCTCCCCTCGCTGGCGGAGCGATTGCCGCCCCAAGCCGGTAGCAGCGGTTCAACAACTTCGCCGCTCGAGCCAGCTCGGCGAGGAGCGGCGCACGGGCGTCATTGCTGCTGTCCACGCCGCCGCCTCGTACCACGTCTCCCGTTTCTGTGGCCGAGACTCCCATGCCGGCGGCCGCGCTATGCAAGCAGCGACAGAAGCCGGGTGCGCGGAGAGCGATGAGTCGGTGGCCAGCGCATTCGCGTCCACCGCCATCATCAAGGAGAAGTAGAACACGGGAGGCCGCCGCCGCTTGGGTCCCAGGAAGGCCACCGCGGAGGCGACGCCACGTACACAGCAGGTGTCTTGCCAGATCCTTTTGTTGCGAGGACCTTCGTCGACCCCGCATGGGATCCACGGAAGAGGTCAATGTTAGGATGAACTCGAGCCGGTGCCGGCCATGGAGAAGTAGTGGCCGGTGATTAAATCGAACCGGTGCCGACCATCATCATCTTCGGCACCAGCCAATGATATCAGTTGGGCAGTGGGGAAGCGAGCTGTCCTTTGCGCTGAAGCATATACCTCCGAGGCTCCCGGCAGTCCGGTGATCGTGCTGCCCGACATGAGGAACACAAATCGATCGGCTGGCGACCATTTAGGCCATGTATTATATACCTGTGCTGTCCAGAACTAGCATCGCGTAGTTCATTTGAATGTAATGAAATCCGTCATGTTTGTGTGAAAATCTGGTATTTTATATGATTTCCATCGTTGTTTATATGAAATACTCGTGTGGTTGCGTGAATGAGTATCAGTTTGTTTACGTGTTTGCGTGAATTTCGTCCGGTTGGTTGAGTTGCTGTCATAATGTGTCCGGCTACGGTTGGATGGCGTAATTTGCGGGTTGCCGGTTGGTCTGCGGGTGGCTCGTGCGGCGTTGTGGGACAAAAAAACACAGCTCGTGCGAGCTCGTCTCCAACGTGCGCGCTGGAGGATGCATGACAACATGAGCACCCGAGCCGTTCCTCGTTCATCGGTGGCAAAGGCACCGGTGGACAAAAGGGTCGCCAATATTTTGGCTACCCCGGGCAAGATCCAAACAGCCCCTCCCAACAGATTCAAATCCCTCGTTCGCCGTGGAATTTTGCCATGTGTTGTTTTCATGGACTAGCAAGATGCCCGTGCATTGCACGGAACATAAAGATGCATTTTTTTACAAACTCCCGCATGCATGGAAGGGATAATTAACGTCCTCCTTTGCTAGTACCACGAGGCAAACACCATTAATATTGCATCGATTAGTGTTAGTGGCCTTGTATATCTGCAAATTGTAATTTTGATAGTGGCCTTGTATATAAAAATGGAGGGAGAAATATGAGAGATAAGGTGGGGAGGAGTGGGGCGTGGTGCCGTGGTGGTGGTGGTGGTCGGATTGGGCGGAGGCATGGGGATGGAAGGCGCATTATGTCTAGGTTTGTATCTCTCTCACACACACCCACGTGGGTGGGGCGTGCCTGAAGAGAAGAGGTGCACGCACGACACACGTACTCCGTCTCTTTCCCAACCACACCAAGGGCGGGTACACGGTGGAGCTCATTTCTGTCTGAAAAAGGCAGCCCACGTGGTAATTTGGCATGCGTCTTGGTTGTCCACTTGGTGGAGGGAGGATCGTCTACCACGGGTGAACAAACAAATTGCGACTTGACGTTATGTTAAATTAAAAAAGAGGCAAACCATGTGGGGCCTACCTTAGAGGCAAGGCTTTATACCTTTGGAGTACTTTTGATGTGTCCCGTCAACTCATGAGAACAAGGAGAAACTTGCTTAGTACGCCGTCTCCCCCGCCCACGGGCGCGGTGGCTCGCAGGATGAGGTGAAGCTGGAGTACTATTGTAAGCCTTTATGCCCGCTCCCTCGCCCACGCGCGCGGTTGTAGGACCTTGAAGTATGTCTAGAGGGGGGGGCGATTAGACTACTTGACCAATTAAAAACTTAGCCTTTTCCCAGTTTTAGAGTTTGGCAGATTTTAGCTATCTTAGGACAAGTCAAGCAATCATCACAAAATTCAAGCAAGCATGCAAAGAGTATACTGGCAGCAGAAATTAAAGCATGCAACTTGCAAGAAAGTAAAGGGAAGGGTTTGGAGGATTCAAACGCAATTGGAGACACGGATGTCTTTGGCGTTGTTCTGATAGGTGGTGCTATCGTACCTCCACGCTGATGGAGACTTCAACCCACGAAGGAGTAGCAGTTCTTGTGAGTCCACGGAGGGCTCCACCCATGAAGGGTCCACGAAGTAGCAACCTTGTCTATCCCACCATGGTCGTCGCCCATGAAGGACTTGCCTCACTAGCGGTAGATCTTCACGAAGTAGGCGATCTCCTTGCCCTTACAAACTCCTTGGTTCAACTCCAGAATCCTGTCGGAGGCTCCCAAGTGACACCTAGCCAATCTAGGAGACACCACTCTCCAAGAAGTAACAAATGGTTTGTTGATGATGAACTCCTTTCTCTTGTGCTTCAAATGATAGTCTCCCCAACATTCAACTCTCTCTCATAGTATTTGGATCTGGTGGAAAGAAGATTTGAGTGGAAAGCAACTTGGAGAAGGCTAGAGATCAAGATTCATATGGTAGGAATGGAATATCTTGGTCTCAACACATGAGTAGGTGGTTCTCTCTTAGAAATGGTAAGTTGGAAGTGTAGGTTTTTCCTGATGGCTCTCTCCACGAATGAAGAGAAGGTGGAGGGGTATATATAGCCTCCACAAAAAATCTAACCGTTACACACAATTTACCAATCTCGGTGGGACCGAATCAACAAACTCCGTAAGACCGATTTTAGTAAACCTAGTGACCGTTAGGGTTTTTGGTGGGACTGACTTGCATCTCGGTAGGACCGATATGGTTAGGGTTAGGGCATAACGTAATATCGGTGAGACCGATTACACAAACTCGGTGAGACCGATTTTCGTAATTAGCTAGCCATAGAGTTGGTCAGCTAAACTCGGTGGGACCGATTCGCTCTTTCGGTGAGACCGAAACGTTACGAAAGGGAAACAGAAAGTTTACATTGCAATCTCGGTGGGACCGATCCACTCTTTCGGTGAGACCGAAAAGTTACGAAAAGGAAATAGAGAGATTACAATCCCATCTCGGTGAGACCGAGATTTCTATCGGTAGAACCGATTTGCCTAGGGTTTTTGGCACTAGCTATGTCATTTGGAATCGGTGGCGCCGGAAAGGAAGAATCGGTGAGACCGATTTTGGCTTTAGGTTTAGGTCATATGTGAATGTGAGAAAGTAGCTGAGGGTTTTGGAGCATATCACTAAGCACACAAAGCAAGAGGCTCATTAAGCAACAACTCATCCCTCCTTGATAGTATTGGCTTTTCCTATGGACTCAATGTGATCTTGAATCACTAATATATAAAATGAAGAGTCTTGAGCTTTTGAGCTTGAGCCAATCCTTTGTCATTGGCATTTTGAGGGATCCACTTTCATCATCCATTCCATGCCATCCATTGAGCTTTCCTGAAATGTTCATCTTGGAATAGCATTAGCTCAATGAGCTATATGTTGTTATGAATTACCAAAACCACCTAGGGATAGTTGCACTTTCAATCTCCCCCTTTTTGGTAATTGATGACAACATATAGATCAAAAGCTTCGACAAATGATAATAAGATGGAAAAACATAAATCGCTTTGAGAAGTATGTGATAAGAAAGAGCTCCCCCTAAATTTGTGCATATTTTAATATTTGCTTTGGACTGCAAATGCACAAGGAATTAGGCTCATGGGTTACTCTTCCATGTCACATAGATCTTGGTGGAGCGCTCAAAATGATACGGATTGAATACATGCACTCATCACCAAGGACAGTGAATGATCACATAGGATATATAAGATAATATCATCAAACATGCATAAGTGTAGCTTATGATCAAACACATGATCATCAATGTCTCACAAACATAGTATCTCAAGCAATCAAAAGCAAACAAGTTTAAAAACCACCAAATCAAGAGAGAACAAAAGCAACACTCTCTCTCTCGAAGCCTATGATCAATACATTTTTCTCCCCCTTTGGCAACAAGTTACCAAAAAGTTCATAGAAAATGCATAGTGCTAGATCGACTCTCAGGCTTGATCTTCAGGTGGTGGAGTCTGGATAACACCGAGGACGAAGGCTTCAGTTGAAGTAGATGGAGCTGGAGCTGGTGTAGGTCTTTGGAGCTGGTGGCACCGAGGCTGTAGCTGGTGCGAGATGAAGTGGCTCTGGTGTCGAGGCCTGGCATGAGATGACCTCTGGGCTCTAGGCACTCTGGAAAATGCATCAGTTGTAGTTTTGCCCTTCCTCTCCTGCATGTCATCATGTAGTTGGTCCACAGCAGACTGAATCTCAGTTACTTTCACATCTAAGTCATAGAACTTTTGTTCCATAATTCTTTCCAAGCTCTCCTGATTTTTAGTGAGGGTGGCCAATCCCTTCTCAATCCTCAGTGTTGATGCTATTAAGTATCTGAGCTGTTCCCGCTTGTTCTTCAAGAAATACTCAGATGCCTCCTCTTGAGTTGGCATCCTGGCAGCCTTCTCCTTCCTTGCCTTCTCCTTTTTCTCTTGTGCTTGAATTGACGATGGATCCTTCTTATTCATGACAACCTCATTGTCCTCAAAGTCTGGATAAAGTGGAAAATGTTCTTTATCCAATAGATATTTGCATGTGCCCATCTTTGAGTTAATCAACTCCTGGATCTGAGGGGCATATCCACAGCTTCTCTTCTGGTCTGCTGCAGTCCTCTTAATGGTTTCTACCATAAGGCTCATGACTTTGAATTTTTGTGGAACATCAAACAAATGCAACATGTTGATTGCATGCCCTCTTATCATGTTGTGGTCACCAGACTTAGGCAGTAGAGTATGCCTTAAGATGCTGTTGATAGTTGGCAGCCCTGACAGAAGGAAGTGGACTGATCCAAACTTATGTGTCTCAATGGCTGTGTCTGGGATCTCCTTGTACATGTGTGCCATGGAATTGTGGTCCATTTTCTTTCTTGGCATATACATCCAGGTTCCTTTGGGGCATTTATCAGCTTTGCCCACTCCTCAACAGTTGACTGGTACCTTGTACCTTCAGACATCCACACTATCCTGCCATCTGGATAAAAGTGTGCTGTGGAGTAGAACTGCATGATAAGTTCATCGTTCCAGTTGGTGAGCTTTTGGCCAACGAAGTCTGCAACTCCAACAGCTACAAAATTGTCTTGCACTCCAGGATAGTGCTCTACATTTTCCTTCATGTAGGTCCAGTCGACCCACCTCATATCACACACTATGGGCTTCTTATCCAGCAGAATAGTCTCATAGAAGTCCTGCTGTTCCTTGGTGTGGAACCTGTAGTCCACATCAGTTCTTCTCCTTGTGGCATATGGATCGGTCATCCTCCATAGCCTCAACCCATTGTCTCTTCCGATCTTCATGTCCTCAGCCACAGGATGGGCATCATTGTAGTCTGGTATCTTAGGCTTGAGCTTCCTCAGAACTTGTCCTTCTTCATCTTCTTCTTCAGCAACCTTAGGCACTAGGGCCTTGTTCTTCTCAGTAGCTGGAATACTCCTGGTATTCCTCTTTGGTGCAGACTTGGCCTTGGGGGCAGCTTTGGGTGCTTCCTTGGGCTTAGATGTGGCAGCCCCTGATCTTATAGCATCACCCATAAGCTTTGGTGCCATTGGTGCTGGTGCAGCAATCTCTTCTTCTTCTTCCATCATGGAAGGCTTCCCAATAACTCTAACTGTGCTCTTCTTGACCCTTTCTTTCCTTTCCTTTCCTTCAGCAGCAGCTGGCTCTTTGGGATCAGGCTTTTCAGGAATTTGAGTTGATGCTCTGGCCTTTGGCATAGGTGTCCTCTTGGCAGGAACCTTCTTATTGAGTCCAGGCTTTGTGCTATGTGCTGAGCCATACTCCTTTTTGAGCACTGTCTTCTTGGAGGTTGCCTCATCCTCTTCTGACCTATAATCCTCATCTTCAGAATCTGAGGTTTTCTTCTTCCTTTGCCTAGTGGCAGCTTTAGGCAGATTGCTTGGGGTGCTCCTGCTGCCTTCAACTGAAGAGCTGGAGGGACTAGTGCCCTCACTCATGTTCACCTGCTCCTCTGACCTGTTATTTGTCACTCACAGTGCGACATGCTGCAAAAGACTGACTGCTGACCCTGTGAAGAGTTATAGATGTGGTAGAGTGGATGAGCATCACAAAATGCAGAGATTTTTGCAACAGAATGACTCAAAAATTCAGTTTTAGTTTTCCACAGAAATCATTTCGGATCTATCGATTTTCAAACACGGTGATACCGAAGCAGTTTTGGAACCTAAACTGATGAACTCGGTCAGACCGAGTCACAGTTCGGTGGCACCGAGACTGCTACGGTTTCACAAAGTCCTAAAATCGGTCACATCGATTAGCAATTCTCGGTCAGACCGAGTCTCACTAGTGCAATGGCATAGGACAAATCGGTGGGACCGAGTTTTTCAACTCGGTAGGTCCGAGATGGTTTCGATGGAAACCTAACCCTAAATTTTCGAATCAAAACTATTCTAAGGATTGCATTGACTGGATAGGAGTGTTTCAATCGTGGCAAGAATCAATAAGAACACAATGTGCTTAGAATCGGACGGGGAAAGCACAGTGATCGAGTCCATACCCTAGTTCGGCGGAGACTTCGCCACTGGCGGCAGCAACGACGGGTTGAATTCCGTTGACAGCGGCGGACACCAGCTGACGGCGGTGGCGGCGAGGAGACGATCTGGAGACCACGGAGGCAGAGCGAGCTATTCTTGTGGCGAAGAGGATCGGTGAAATTTCCAAATTTTTGCCCGTGACTATATATAGCCCGACCCTGTCGGTGTGACCGAGTGGAACAACTCGGTGGCACCGAGATGCAAAATTGTGTGCAGTTATTGCAACTCGGTGTGACCGAAGAGTTCAAATCGGTTGCACCGAGATTGCAAACCTAGATTGATTAAGTGATCTCAGTAAGACCGAAATGGGGAAATCGGTAAGACCGAGAATCACAAAGAAGTTTTCGAAGTTTAAGTCTATGACGAATCGGGGACTCCGAGTGCTCCTCTCATAGAGTGTTTCGAATCTGACTTGATCAAATTTTGTGATGTAGCATGAATATATTTTGAGACGAGAAAAGCATAGATAGCTAGAGAAGGTTCTTAGGCATTCTTGTCCATCCACTTGACCAAAGAAAAAGAAGCCAATCAATCAAAACAACAAGTGGATGTCCTCGAATGAGTAAAGTATGCAACCAACATGCTCACACAATAAGATGGCAAATGAAATATGTGGCAAAGCATGCACAACCAATTCTAGCATCTATCAAACAATTGGCGATGACTAGGTCATCTATATATGAGTATATTAACTTAGGAGTCAAATGATAGACATTTGATCATAGGTCATACTCATCGTTAAAGCTCAAGTGGGGTTACCACTTTTACATAAAGAATTTATATGTTCACATCATTAGAGTTGCTTTAACTCATTCTTAGAGTTAAGCTCCCCCTAGATGTGAGATCCCCCCTAAGAGGGATGAACTAACCTTGGGTTTTGTCGATGATGACTTCATGTAGATGTTGAAGATGTGGATGCTCAATGTTGATGTAGATCTTTTTGGAGCAATCCTTTGGAGTGAGTTGCGCTTTTCAATACCTACATGTGTTAGTCCCACAAGGAACAAACAAGTATATCCATAGACAAAGAGTGATGCACACACAAAAATGATGTCCATGAAATCATTAGGTTACCTTGTCCCTTGCCTTACCAACATGAGGGTTTGTGACTCCTTGAACTAGTGCAAGATATGGAAGTTGATTGCACTTGTCCTTGCCATAATGATATGAGTGAAATATGTTGGCAGAGTCACCCTCAAGAACTCTCTAGTTCTTCTTCTTCGGGATCCACATCATCTTGATGGGAATCCTTGGAGTTGTAGTTGTACTTGATGAGGTAGAACTTGACGTAGTCTTGGGAATCCACTTGACCAAGGCCTTAGGTGCTTCTTCAAATGCATAAATCTCTACTTGATGCTTGTCCTTGCCTTTGTTCTTGTGGTCTTGTGGTGGAAGATCATCTTGTGCTTGTGTTCCCTTGAAGGAAGTAGGATCATACTTCTCTTGTTGAGGAACAAACTTTGTCTTGGGGTATTAATCTTCTTCCCACTCAACTCCATTAGCATTGAACTTCCGTTCAAAACCAACACCTTGATTTTTCCGGTGCCTTCCTTGCTTGCGTACAATTTCCTCGAATTGCTTACTCCCGGCAAAGCTCTTGTATACTTCTTTCTCTATAATTCCCTTTAATAAGCTATTTTCTTGCTCAAGATTGAGCTTTTCAAAGTGTAACTTCTCATGAGCCCTTAAAAGTTCTCGATGATCTTCAAAGATAGTTTCATGAGCTAACTTAAGAGTGTTTAGTCCTTTATTTAGACACTCAATTTTCTCCTTATCATTGTCATTCGTTTCAACTTGATTAGCATGATTAATTGACGTTTCATCATAGTATTCATCACTAGAGTTGTCAACAAGTAAATCATAATCACCTAGCAAGTCATCTTCATCACTATTGAAATGAACATACTCCGGATGTGTTACCTTAGGACCTTTGGCCATGAAGCATCTACCAATTCCTTCAGTTAGTGATTCAAATATGTCGTAGGAGTTGGTTGACACAAGTGCTAGACCGGCAACACCTTCATCTTGAGTGTATTCGGAGTCGGAGTGATAGCTTCTCTCGGAGTGATGGTCAGAGTCGGAGCCGAATACCTATTCCCCAACATGAGCTTGATGTCTTCGTTTTGTGTAGCTCTTTGATGACTTATCCTTCCTTTCCGAGTCCTTGCTTCTCCGTGAGGATCTTCGTTCATAACGATCATCTCTACTCCTTCTCTCTCTTGGTGGTGATTCTTCTCTTTTGCTTCTTCTTTTTGGAGAATCTTCTCTTCTTTTGTAGGGTGCCGTACACTCATTGGAATAGTGTCCAGGATTGCGCACTCGACTAGAAGATCTTTTGTCATGGTAAGTCCTTGACTTGGAGCTTCTTTCTTTGCTTCTAATCTTGTAGAATTTGTTGAAGTTTTTCACCATTAAGCTCAATTCTTCATTGAAGGTGTGATTCTCACTTGATGATGTGGGGGCTTCACTTGAGGCTTTGTAAGCACCACTTGACTTGTTGTGAAGTTCCTCCTTATCCTTAAGTGACATCTCATGAGAAACAATTCTTCCAATGACTTCCGTTGGCTTGAGATCTTTGTAGTTTGGCATCATTTGGATGAATGTGCACACGGTGTCATACTTTCCATCCAATGCTCTTAGGATCTTCTTGATGATGAATCTATCGGTCATATCTTCAGTCCTTAAGCCGGCAATCTCATTTGTGATAAGTGCAAGCCTAGAGTACATTTCAGCGACACCTTCACCATCCTTCATTTTGAACTTGTCAAGCTGACTTTGGAGCACATCCAACTTGGATTCCTTGACGGATTCGGTACCTTCATGCATATCAATCGAAGTATCCCAAATTTCCTTTGCTTTCTCAAGACGGCTGATTTTGTTGAATTCTTCGAGGAACAATCCGTTGAAGATGATATCACAAGCTTGAGCATTGTATTGCAACATCTTCAATTCTTCCGCATTAGCTTCACGGTTCGGCTCTCTCCCATCAAAGAATTCACCTTGCAAGCCAATACGAAAAATTGCCCAAACGGCGGGGTTATGTCCGAGAATATGCATTTTCATCTTATGCTTCCAACTAGCAAAATTAGTACCATCAAAGTAAGGACCTCTACAGTGATAATTCCCTTGCTAGACGCCATACTCTCCTAGGTTGTGAAACCAAGGCTATGACCACCAAAAGCTATGGAAATCAAAGCAAATGGAGATCAAAGCTACTGATACCACTTGTAGGACCTTGAAGTATGTCTAGAGGGGGTGATTAGACTACTTGACCAATTAAAAACTTAGCCTTTTCCCAGTTTTAGAGTTTGGCAGATTTTAGCTATCTTAGGACAAGTCAAGCAATCATCACACAATTCAAGCAAGCATGCAAAGAGTATATTGGCAGCGGAAATTAAAGCATGCAACTTGCAAGAAAGTAAAGAGAAGGGTTTGGAGGATTCAAACACAATTGGAGACACGGATGTTTTTGGCATGGTTCCGATAGGTGGTGCTATCGTACCTCCACGTTGATGGAGACTTCAACCCACGAAGGAGTAGCAGTTCTTGTGAGTCCACGGAGGGCTCCACCCACGAAGGGTCCACGAAGTAGCAACCTTGTCTATCCCACCATGGCCGTCGCCCACGAAGGACTTGCCTCACTAGCGGTAGATCTTCACGAAGTAGGCGATCTCCTTGCCCTTACAAACTCCTTGGTTTAACTCCACAATCTTGTCGGAGGCTCCCAAGTGACACCTAGCCAATCTAGGAGACACCACTCTCCAAGAAGTAACAAATGGTGTGTTGATGATGAACTCCTTGCTCTTGTGCTTCAAATGATAGTCTCCCCAACACTCAACTCTCTCTCATAGGATTTGGATCTGGTGGAAAGAAGATTTGAGTGGAAAGCAACTTGGAGAAGGCTAGAGATCAAGATTCATATGGTAGGAATGGAATATCTTGGTCTCAACACATGAGTAGGTGGTTCTCTCTCAGAAATGGTAAGTTGGAAGTGTAGGTTTGTTCTGATGGCTCTCTCCACGAATGAAGAGGAGGTGGAGGGGTATATATAGCCTATACACAAAATCTAACCGTTACACACAATTTACCAATCTCGGTGGGACCGAATCAACAAACTCGGTCAGACCGATTTTAGTAAACCTAGTGACTGTTAGGGTTTTCGGTGGGACTGACTTGCATCTCGGTAGGACCGATATGGTTAGGGTCAGGGCATAACATAATCTCGGTGAGACCGATTACACAAACTCGGTGAGACCGATTTTGGTAATTAGCTAACCAGAGAGTTGGTCAGGTAAACTCGGTGGGACCGATTCGCTCTTTTGGTGAGACCGAAACGTTACGAAAGGGAAACATAAAGTTTACATTGCAATCTCGGTGGGACCGATCCGCTCTTTCGGTGAGACTAAAAAGTTACGAAAAGGAAACAGAGAGATTACAATCCCATCTCGGTGAGACCGAGATCCCTATCGGTAGGACTGATTTTCCTAGGGTTTGTGGCACTGGCTATGACATTTGGAATCGGTGGCGCTGGAAAGGAAGAATTGGTGAGACCGATTTTGGTTTTAGGTTTAGGTCATATGTGGATGTGAGAAAGTAGCTGAGGGTTTTGGAGCATATCACTAAGCACATGAAGCAAGAGGCTCATTAAGCAACACCTCATCCCTCCTTGATAGTATTGGCTTTTCCTATGGACCCAATGTGATCTTGAATCACTAAAATATAAAATGAAGAGTCTAGAGCTTTTGAGCTTGAGCCAATCCTTTGTCATTAGCATTTTGAGGGATCCACTTTCATCATCCATGCCATGCCATTCATTTTGCTTTCCTGAAACGTTCATCTTGGAATAGCATTAGCTCAATGAGGTATATGTTGTTATGAATTACTAAAACCACCTAGGGATAGTTGCACTTTCAGCGGTAGCTCGCAGCACGAGGAGAAAATTTTACTACACCCTCCGTTTACTCCTCGTCCATACTACGTACTTTGGTTAGTACTCCCTCTATTTACTTATAAAAGGCCACTATAAAAAATACATTTTGCATCTATACAAGGCCACAAATAGTAATCGAGACAAAAGTTACTACTCCCTCCTTTCCAGTTTATGGCTCAATTTCAAAATCTCTCCAACCAAGGTAGACTGTGAGTGGTCGAATTAATTTTGTAGTTTGCACAGTACGCTCGTTTTTCTCAACAAGTTATGTTTACCGAGGCATTAATTAGAACGAATGCATGAATGACCACTAAATTTACCTGAACTTGTACATGCATTGGTTAGTTTCCTCTTTACACTGCTTGCGTCGGGTGATCTAACGCACCTCGAAATCCAACATGTAACGGTACATACTACTAGTATAGTACTAGACTTGAGACTTATCAAACGGAAAAACGAATGTTTTTTAGATGAGCCCTATAAACCCTAGTGGGTACGTACTCCGTAAAAGCAGATTTTTCCAAAACTAAGTCGCTCCCTTTCATGAATTCTGTAGTATACTCCTTCGTCGACGCTCCCTTTCATGAATTCTGTACTTCCTGTCACCGACATGTGGGACATATATCAAACGGGTCAACGTGTCAAGCACCAAATAACAGTGCAGAACAGTAGGGGGGATGCACCCCACTCGTACCGGCCCAGTGTTAGTAATGAGCAATGAGACGTCAAATCACAATGCCGCACCTTCCCAGACGGACGAAGCAACCATTATTTCACACTTTGGTTCGACATCATCTCAAACCACGTACTAGTATTGCTTCTGCCTCAAGGGGGACACGCGGATCGCCTTGGTACATCATGACACGTGGGACCGCATGACGAGGCCATGCTCCCGCCGATCATTGGGTAAAATCACCTCATTTTTACTATACTTCCTCAGGATCGGTTTACTACATGGCATGCACGTCGTTCTAGGTTGAGAATTTAGCGGCTATATATATATATATATATATATGTGATGAACAATACGCTAGCCTTTTAAAAATGTATACTTTTGTACGGTGGTACTCCACTATCGATGGATTGCGCCATGGAGCAAAAATTGAAATTTTAAAAAAGGTGGTACATATAGAGCGCTAAATCGCCAAATTATGCATATAGTACTATTAAAAAAGCTAGTACGTGCTTAATTGGGGTGCTAAATTCTAATAAAGAAATACTAGTACTAGTATGTACATACTGAAGAGTTAAAGTAACGAGAAGAAACATAACATAGTTCTGCTGGGGGCTCAGCACAACACACACCCCTCAAATTAAACTAAGCACACCTGAAATTAAACTATGCAACTAATACGGTAGACACAGCATTAGAAGTTTAGAACCTCCATGAGCAACGACACTGCCACCTTACTCGGAGTCCTCGTCCACGTCCTCGACTTCGTCCTTGTCCCTCTTCCTCTTGGCCGATACTTCTTTTCTTAAACCGCCAACTTGGCTGTTGCTCTTCATCCAACCCTTGTAGATATTGAAACAAAGGTAGCCATCCATTGCAGCGTAGTGGATGTGGTCTATATCTATTACATTCTGCTGCAATGCATGACGATGAAACGTGTAATGAGGTTTCTCCAGTTTGCGGTACGAAGGATGAACCATGGCTCCTGCCAGGGTCGGCGTGAGGGCTGACGAGAGGGCACCAGCCGATTCTTCTGGAGGTCGAAGGGGTTGCCTACAACGAGGCCTATCCGACGTAGGACTTCTTTGTCGTTCTTAAAGTCTACAGTAACGAATTTGACTGTTTTGTCCTCGAGGAAGTTCTTAAAATCCTGGCACTCAACGTCGGCATGGCATATGTGGTAGACCAAGCAAACATTATGTACGCAAACCTGGATCACGGCGGGCTTCTTCCTCTCTTCGTCCTTTAGATCCTTCTCTTGTCCCACGACTGTGGTGTACTAAACATCTAGCCCAGCGACCCACTCATCATGTGAGTTTTCGAACATGCGTCTGAAGCGAAAGGCATCCTTTCACCGTCAGCGGAAGTATGGGTGTAGATGACGTCGAACTCATCGTCGGTGATGGTTCTAACCTTGTACTCACCGCCCGATCGGGGAGATTTGGGGCGCCATGGATTTGGGAGGAGGGTTAGGACTAGTGGAACTGCCGTAATGTGAATGGGCGGAGACGACTAGGAGCGAACCATCGTAGTATTAAAGGGCGTGCGGGAAAGAGTAGGAAGCGAACTGCGCGGTGTGTGAACGGCGGGGTAGTGGCTTTCCATTCTCCCATGATACGGGCTTCCGAGAGCCCTTGGATCTGAGATTGAGCAGTTGCATGGCGTGATTCTAGACCTATGGGTGAATATCCTATCCTGGAGGGTTATTCTTAAAAAAATTTCAGCAACTTAGCATGCGACCGTTTGATCTCAGATCCAAGGGCTGCCGGCAGCCCGTATCATGGTCGCGCCTACCACGACCGTCGCGTCGCTCGCGTGGTCGCGCCCTTGGAGATTTAACACGGTGCGTTAGGCTATCTGATGTTGGCATGTCATACATAGTCATCACTTAGTCACTCATACTACAACAAGGTTGGCTATAAGGTTGGCTATAAGTGTATTTTTTACTCCTCTCTATCTCTTTCTTACGTACTCCCTCCGTCCCATAATATAAGAACGTTTTTGACACTAGCTAGTGTAGTGTCAAAACGTTCTTATATAATGGGACATGTGAGTACTAGTATTTATTGCATTTGCCAAGGAGTGACCTCTTCCAATGAAATGGTGTTGCTAAGTTTGCTTCATTTAATTAGCTATAGACTCAAAATTGTCTCTTCACCTAGGTACACGCGCTTAGCACCGTTTCTTCCTTGGGTCACCAAACTAGTCTCGCTCTTCTTGATTAACTTGCCACATCATACTTTATGCCTATGTGGCAAGCTTAAGCACATGTAGGAGCAAGTAAGTACAATAGTGCGCTTTACATGGCATTTTTGCATATGTGGAGGAAAGAGAGGCAAGGAAAAAGTGGAGAAGTGGACTCTCATGCAAGAGCCAACCTCTACTACTACATGGTGGAGCATTGGGAGAGGCACCTATATGGAGGTGCTCAGGAATCGGGAGACTCACGCCGGTCGTAGCGCTGCAGTTAAAATGATAACGGCAAGTCAAATCACGGGGCGCCACCTGTCCAGCAGTACCTTGCTGTCAAATCAAACAGCCCTACGTTTGCAGCAGCCTACTCCCTCGTCTTCTCGCGTCTCTGTCGAACCGACTAGGCGGAACTGCCCCGCCTACCGCGCAGGAAAAGCCCCGCCCTCGACTTTTAAATACAACTACTCCCTCCGTCGGATGCGTTTGGTTGAAGGTATCGTATGAATGGATTGGGACCATTCAATTTTTTTGGGATTGAACCATTCAATTCATGTGTTTGGCTGAATATAAGAGATGAGCTAATTATTTAAGATGGGACCACCAGTCATGCTCACATAGTCATGCATGCAAAGGGTGGCCATTTGATTCGACCGATTTGGTTGGGTGGAATAGTTCAAGACATCTTCAAGGCATATTCTCTTTTTACGACTTGAACCATTCATGTGCTTTATAACCAAACATGTCTATTTTCTGAACGATCCCAACCCATTCATGACCACCCTTGCAACCAAACGCACGTCATCTTACGAAAACCAAATAATCCCACAATACTAAGGCGCAGTGCATTAACTTCTACCTCGTTTCTTGTTTCTTCACATATCAACCAATAAGAATCCAATGATATACTTTTTGTGACATAGTAACTCATATTTAGTTAGTCAAATGGATGACCTAGAACTACGTGCAGGCCCTATAAACCGAGACGCCTACAAATAAAAAACCGAGACGGAGAGGGTAGTTCAGCACGTATCTTTTTCGATCAATATAGTGGGGATTCACCAAGGAGCAAAACCAAGTGGTAGGCTGCTCCTGTCGTGTTGGTGTAGCAACTCAAGCAGGGTCAGTCCGCACATGAAATGGCGACACACTTAACAGGACCCCTTTGGCAGACATGTGGCTCATCCACCATCATGTTCCACGTGCGATGCACCAAATTACAGTTCGGAGCAGCGGTTGGAATTAGAGGCACCCCGGTCGTAGCGCCGCAGTAGTAGAAAATGAGCGATGAGGGGTCAAATCACAAAGCCCCACCTTTCCCGCATTAAAATTTGGACGGACGAAGCAACCATCATTTCACTCTAGCACGCAAGAGCATAAAGAAAAGAGAAAACAATGATGCGTGCGGCAGCTACCTAGGGCACCCTAGGGTAGGGGTCTCCACTACAGATCCTTTTTTTTGAAAGCGCCTCCACTACAAATCGGCTTCTCCCTCGTCCTCTTGAAGAAAACTGATGATGAGTGCGGCGGTAGGGTTTGTAGGAGTACTACGGCGTCTTGAGGCCATGTCGTAGTAAACGGGTTCAGTCGGCCTTAAATATGTGTAGGCCGCTTGGTTTTACGGAACGAGGCAGCATTTTGGGTTCGGGGACCAGTGGAGATATAGCACATACAAAAAATTGTGGACGTGGGATTCGACCGAAAAGGCAATGATGCATGGGCCTGCATTTTGATATACCGGGGCCGCGTGAAATTTGCTACTCTACTCTAAACTAGTAAGGTACACATGTATTGAACGCATGAGATTTCGAAACCAAATTATGAATAAATACACACTATAGCATGTAAAGCTTTGAGAAATATATGCATGATGTAGATGTTCGTTTAGTTCTTATAGTTCATCTCATTCAAAATCAATTAGTTTTATAAAAATGTTAAGATTCATGGGGTTGTGCATTGTAAATCATAAAGTAAAAAACAAATAATGGCAATTCATTTAGAAAAAATAATCAATTATGATACAGAAGATTCTAGAACAAAGGAGAAGTGCTTGTGTTTTTAGGTTTGTGCATTATGCTTAAGTTCAACCATGGAGTCTTCTAAATTGTACATGTGACAGATCTGGTGGAATGTTGATGATATCCAACGGCCAGTAGTGCTCGGATTTGCCCATCTCTGCACTGTCGGGTTAGCTTCATCCAGCGAGCATCTTTCAAAGTTATTGGCACACTATATAGTTCTTGTGCCATAGTTGCATGTTTTGGAAAAAAGCTACTAGTGGGTTGTACTATCTATTTAGGAATAGAAGATGCATGCGTGGAAGTTGTAGGGAAAGAGATGACATGGAGCATCTCAATTCCTATGAGTAGGGATTGGAAAAGAGATGTCATTTGGTTCACATCATAGGAACTTTTCTATTGAATCTAGAGATGACATGTATCTCAATTCCTATGAGGAGGGATTAGTAAAGAGATGTAATTTGGTTCATATCGTAGGAACTTTTCTATTGAATATACACTAATGTTTATTTTCCTTTGAAATTAAGGGAGTATAGGAATCCATTCATATGAACCAAGTGGCTCTAAATCTATAGAAATGATATCGTGTTTATTTCCTTTGAAATATAGAGTATATGAATCTATTCCTATGAACCAATTGGCTCTAAAGGAAAAATATCCTATAAAAATCATATCATATAGAGTTCCTATGATATTCCTCGACACTAAAGGATGGTTGAAATTGCTGCAGGTGATACGATGGTCTTTCTTTGTAGACTCCTCACCCATTTTTATAGTTACCTATCGAAGATGAATGAAATGATATATACAGGGTATTCTACATGTGCAATTTGGTACATGAAAACTTGGTAAAAGTTTGCGAGGTTCTAATTTTCAATAAAGCTATATGCACTGCATTTCGGAACGGAGGGAGCATACGGCAGTTGCTAACACTCACGTGGAAGATTTGTGTGTAGGAGGAGTGGCTATTCTGTTAAATGACATGGCAAAACTGACACTGTCGGATGCCGATCTAACGGTTCTTACGGCGTTAAATGGGAAAAGGCTTGTGGCGAACGTTTGTCGGATAATGATTTACGGACACATGCATTGCATTGATCGTGCCCCCCTCTCTCTCACGCACACGCACCCTCACGAGTCACGACTCTCCCGAGTCCTCTCGCAGACTCGCACATCGCACCCATCCTCTATCTGCAGGTAGACGTCACGCACATATGTGCTCTTCAAACCCTACCCTCAGAACTTCTAAAAAACAAAATATGGCGCACACATTTTATTTTAGCTCACACATCACACACTTATACTATTACTCTTGCGGCGAACGTTCTTTGGGCGTAGTATATATTGTACTCTCACGAAGAGAAGCGGTGCACGCACGCACTAGTTCTCTCACACCCACTCGCGGGTACACGTAGGAGCGTATTTTTTGAAGCCGGTACAACAAAATCACTCCTCTATATATAAAAGCAGGAGCCTTAGCGCTTGCTTTACTAGGGTTCCTCTCGTGCACTCTCTCATGCTCTCCAGATTAAGCAAGACATAGGTGTCCACACTCTCTCTCTCAGCTCATGGCTGGTCACAAATCCGGCCGGACAACCTCGACCAGGGCAGGGGGTGTGGGTGCATCGTTCACGCTGTCGTTGGCGACGAGGAAGGAGACCAACGGCTGCCCGCACGTCCCGATCGGCGGCCGTGCCGTTCTCTCCGAGAGAGCGCCGGCTCGGGAGGGCCTCCGACCCCTTGTTCCTCCCTGCGGTATTGTGGCCAAGATGCGGCCTCCGGACTCGTCTTTGCCACATGCCGACGACCCTCAGGTATATATTCCTTCGAAACCTGCCTTGCTCTACTGCCCCAGCTCTTCCCCCTTCGTGTGGATCCTTTTCTACTTCCGTCCGCTGTTACAAAGCCACCTAGACTTCTACTATTATTAGAAGTAAAGCTAGTTCATACAGTGAACTCAAAGCGTTGGTTCAAATAGGGAAGAAAGTGGGAAAGCTGTAGCATGAATCTAGGACTTGGTTCTAAGAGGAAACGGGGGAAAGTAGTAATATGTGTCACTGTTTAAATAACCGTATTTCGTATTTGCGCAAACAGGGATGTATGTCTCCATATCGTTTCGGGATGTCTGTCTCCGTATCGTTTCTATCCGCGCAATCAAAAGCACACACCTCAGTTTTAGTACAACTGCGCAAAATGAGATGGCTATCCCTCGTTGCCGTCGTCTAACCTCCCGTCTTCAAGGTATCCCTACATTGGTAGTAACTAAGGTAGAATGACCCACGCATAATCTAAAAAGAAGCTAATTCGTATGTTTTACTTCACGATTGCGGTCAGCAGGGACGAGCGAAAACAACTGCATCCTAGTCTGGAATGCACTTTCTACCAGTTCATCCATGGACCAAGGACTAGCTGGCACGGCTGCACGGTGGTTTTTTGGACAGGTGCACGGACAAGAGGCATTGTGGTCTTCTTATTTCTGCAAATAGCGGTGCTTAAATTTAGTGGAATGCACAAGCATTTCAGCTGGTCGATACCTTTGCATGGTTCAGTTCAGCATTCGGTGAGACCACAATTATAACTGGTTATTACGGAAGGAGAGAACCTAACCCCGAATGGTGGCAACAAGAAAAACCAGAGTGAACTCCAGGAAATTTAAGCTGCCGGGAGAATCTTTTTTCGGAAGAAGCCTTGCTTGTTTTTTCCTGATTTGTAAACATTTTCACAACTTTGTCTTTTGCTGTGAACTAGTATATGTTTGTTATGTTCTATGAATCATTGAGATGTATAAAATTGCTTAATTTATGCTTCTCAAGATTTTTATCAAGACGAGTTTAATTGTGAGTGTTCCACATGAGCGCTAGAGTAGCGTGTGAACGTTTGGAATTTATTACATTGTGGCCTCAATTAACTGCATGAACCACTGTAACAAGATACATAGTAGTTGCTTATATGTCGGGACAGATTGTTGATTGTTAGCTGGTCGATAGCCTAGTGTTGAAGCGAGCTGAGCTAATGTGTCATGTTTTGCACAACTGCTTACAAGTGGGGTAGCACCAACAGTGTTTACAAGTACTTATGTATACGTCGGTGCATAGTTCTCGAACGAGTGCTCTATTTCATCAGAACACACACTGCTCGTATGATAAACCGTGACAACTTATGTCTTACCATGCCATATTCATGAAAAAACTAGTGAGGACGCATCTGTTTCGGCAACAATTACGATGGTTCTCACATGATTCACGGGCACACAAAAGTAGCAACAGTTCCCATAGACGGATTCAAACAGAGCACTAGCCCGGAGGGGTCGATATGAGCAAGGTTAGGATAAATAGACTCAATCCAAACTACTATTAAAAACTAGCTGGGGCAACTATTTCATGCCTCGATCTAATTTGGGCTGGACACAAGACGGACCTTGCCATGAACATCATCGAGGACGTCCCGCGGCAGCTCAATCCTGTGAACCTTCAAGAAGACAACCTTGTGGCCTTGCCACTGATAAACTTGTTTGTGGAGGCATGCCACGTCATCTTCCTGCGTAAGCTTGACAAGAATAGTATGCCTCACAAATGAAGGAGTAGCTTTGAACTTCTTGTGCTTCAGTACACCCTGGACAACACGCCTCACAACAGTGAGGATGGAATACAACTCTTCATTGGTATAACCGCAAATGGCTTCCAGGATCCAACAACCTAAGAACTCTGTTTTTCCCGGTCGTATATTCAGGTAAATCGGCCTCATAGCGAGTGACATGCACAACCACAGAATCCTTATGCGCATCAGGGCTCTAATTGAAACAGAAACAAATTCTGAATTACTTTTCAGTACAAGAACCACAAGTTATTTAAACCACTATGTATAGCATGGCATCGAAGCTAATAAAATTTTGCATTATTAATCGCCACATAGTTCCTTTTCTAACAAAAATCACCACATACTTAGATGAAAAACCACAATCGAGATCGGCAAAGAAGGAAATCACCTTGGGTAGCTCAGCGGGGGGGGGGGGGGGCCACATCCTCAAAGGGGGAAAACTGCTCCTGCAATGCCACGGGGGCTGTAACCTCAAACGGGGCGTTGACCATCTCAGTAGTTGATACGTCTCCGTCGTATCTACTTTTCCAAACACTTTTACCCTTGTTTTGGACTCTAACTTGTATGATTTGAATGGAAATAACCCGGACTGACGTTGTTTTCAGCAGAATTGCCATGGTGTTGTTTTATGTGCAGAAAACAAAAGTTCTCGGAATGACCTGAAACTCCACGGAATATCTTAGAATAAATAATAAAAAATCCACGCCAAAGATGAAGACCAGGGGGCCCACCCCCTGTCCACGAGGGTGGGGGGCGCGCCCCTCCCCCTGGGCGCGCCCCCTACATCGTGGGCCCCCTGGATGCCCTCCAACGCCAACTCCAACTCCATATATTGGCTTTCGGGGAGAAAAAAATCAGAGAGAAAGTTTCATCGCGTTTTACGATATGGAGCCGCCGCCAAGCCCTAATATCTCTCGGGAGGGCTGATCTGGAGTCCGTTGGGGGCTCCAGAGAGGGGATTCGTCGTCGTCGTCATCATCAACCATCCTCCATCACCAATTTCATGATGCTCACTGCCATGCGTGAGTAATTGCATCGTAGGCTTGCTGGACGGTGATGGGTTGGATGAGATTCATCATGTAATCGAGTTAGTTTTGTTAGGGTTGGATCCCTAGTATCCATTATGTTCTGAGATTGATGTTGCTATGACTTTGCTATGCTTAATGCTTGTCACTAGGGCCCGAGTGCCATGATTTCAGATCTGAAACTATTATGTTTTCATGAATATATGTGTGTTTTTGATCCTATCTTGCAAGTCTATAGTCACCTACTATGTGTTATGATCCGGCAACCCCAGTGACAATAATCGGGACCACTCCGGTGATGACCATAGTTTGAGGAGTTCATGTATCCACTATGTGCTAATGCTTTGTTCCGGTTCTCTATTAAAAGGAGGCCTTAATATCCCTTAGTTTTCAATAGGACCCCGCTGCCACGGGAGGGTAGGACAAAAGATGTCATGCAAGTTCTCTTCCATAAGCACGTATGACTATTTACAGAATACATGCCTACATTACATTGATGAACTGGAGCTAGTTCTGTGTCACCCTATGTTATGACTGTTACATGATGAACCGCATCCGACATAATTATCCATCATTGATCCGGTGCCTACGAGTTTTCCATATACTGGTTTACGCTTATTTACTTTTCCGTTGCTACTGTTACAATCACTACAAAAATACCAAAAACATTAGTTTTGCTGTCTTTACTTTGTTACCGTTACCACCACTATCATATTACTTTGCTACTAAACACTTTGCTGCAGATATTATGTTTCTAGGTGTGGTTGAATTGACAACTCAGCTGCTAATACTTGAGAATATTCTTTGGCTCCCCTTGTGTCGAATCAACAAATTTGGGTTGAATACTCTACCCTCGAAAACTGTTGCGATCCCCTATACTTGTGGGTTATCAAGACCTTTTTCTGGCGCCGTTGCCGGGGAACATAGCTCTATTCTTTGAGTCACTTGGGATTTATATCTGCTGGACACTATGAAGAACTTGAAAGACGCTAAGACAACAGTTTATCCCTCAACTACGAGGGGGGGTAAGGAACTGCCATCTAGCTCTGCACTTGATTCACCTTCTGTTATAAACAAGCTAGTGCCAACTAAACCTGCTTCTGCTATTCGTTCCAATATGTCGCATGTTACTGATGATGCCACTTCAGCTATGCATGATACTTATGATGAAACTACTTCTATGCTTGATACTACTGTGCCTCTTGGTGAATTTCTATATGAACAAATTTCTAGGTCTAGAGAAAGAGAAATTATTGAAACTGAACACGATGATGTTAGTAATGATGAAAATAGGCCTGTTATTCCTGAGGGTTACGTTTTTAATGCTGAATCTACTGAAGCTATTCTTGCTTGCCAGGATAGTCGTGAACGTGATAGGTTGCTAGTTAAATGGAGTAAAGAATCTTTTAGAGGTAGGATGAGACCCGGCCCTGCTTTTTCTACTTCACCTATCTGTGTTCCTGATCAGGATTATTATGATTTTTCTGTTGATCCAGATATAATTACTTTGGTTGAATCTGATTCTTTTTATGGCTATGAATCTGAAACCGTTGTGGCACATCTTCGTAAGTTAGATGATATAGCTGCCCTGTTTACTAATAATGATAGATCGCGCTACCTTTATTTACTCAAAATATTTCTGTTCTCATTAAAGGGTGATGCTAAGATATGGTTTAATTCTCTTGATCCTGGTTGTGTGCGTAGTCCCCAGGATATGGTTTATTACTTCTCTGCTAAATATTTCCCTGCTCATAAGAAACAAGCTGCTTTGAGGGATATATATAATTTTGTGCAAATTGAAGAAGAGAGTCTCCCACAAGCTTGGGGAGGCTTCTCAAGTTACTTAATGCTTTGCCTGATCATCCTCTTGAGAAACCTGAAATACTTGATATCTTTTATAATGGACTAACTGATGCTTCCAGAGATTACCTGGATAGTTGTGCTTGTTCTCTTTTCAAGGAAAGAACACCGGATGAAGCTGAAATTTTATTGAATAATATGTTGACAAATGAAAATAATTGGGCACCTCCTGAGCCAACTCCCGAGCCAGCTCCTGAGCCAATTATTGAGCCTATCCCTAAACCAACTCCGAAGAAAAGAGGTGTTCTATTTCTCAGTCCCGAATATATGCAAGAGGCAAAGAAATCTATGAAAGAAAAAGGTATTAAAGCTGAAGATGTTAAGAATTTACCACCTATTGAAGAAATACATGGTCTTAATTCACACTTTGTTGAAGAAGTATATGATATCAATTACTTATTTCTTGAAGAACCCCGATATCCCGGCTACGGTAGTAAAGGTAAATTCTCTCTATAGATATGATAAAGCTGAAGTCCCTCCTACTAAAATTGCTAGTCAGTGCCTAGATGAGTTTGATGACTTTATGTTGAAGCAAGATGACTTTAATGCTTATTTTGGTAGACAATTAAAACAGAATACATTTATGAGTAAACGCTTGAGTTATTATATGGCTGATATTAGAGGTGAACTTAAACTTGTTAGCAAACATGCTTCTATGGTTACCACTCAAGTAGAACAAGTACTTAAAGCTCAGAAAGAAATACTTAATGAAATGAATAGTAAGAAAAATGATTATGCTGTTAGAGTGGCTACTAGAACTGGTAGAATGACTCAGGAACCTTTGTATCCTGAAGGCCACCCTAAGAGAATCGAGCAAGATTCTCAGAGAAATAATGTTGATATGCCTAGTTCTTCTAAAAGGAAGAAAAGAAAAATGATAGAACTGTGCAAACTTATAGTGAACCTATTGCTTTGAACCACACGAGAATCCAAATGATATCTCTATGTGCGATCTTTGAAACACAATCTGGTAATGAACATGAACCTAGTGAAAATGTTAATGATAATGTTCATGATGATGCTCAACCTAGTAATGATAATGATGTAGAAGTTGAACCTGCTGTTGATCTTGATAACCCACGATCAAAGAATCAACGTTATGATAAAGTAGACTTCGTTGCTAGGAGACGTGGTAAAGAAAGAGAACCATGGGTTCAGAAACCCATGCCTTTTCCTCCTAAACCATCCAAGAAAAAGGATGATGAGGATTTTGAGCGCTTTGCTGAAATGATTAGACCTATCTTTTTTGCGTATGCGATTGACTGATGTGGTCAAAACAAATCCTTATGCTAAGTATATGAAGGATATCATAACAAATAAAAGAAAGATACCGGAAGCTGAAATTTCCACCATGCTTGCTAATTATAATTTTAAGGGTGGAACACCAAAGAAACTTGGAGATCCAGGAGTACCTACTATACCATGCTCCATTAAAAGAAATTATGTTAAAACTGGTTTATGTCATCTTGGAGCCGTTGTTAGTGTTATGCCTCTCTCTTTATATCGTAGACTTGACTTGAATAAGTTGACACCTACTGAAATATCTTTGCAAATGGCTGATAAATCAACTGCTATACCTGTCGGTATTTGTGAGGATGTGCCTGTTGTGGTTGCAAACGTTACTATTTTAACAGACTTTGTTATTCTTGATATTCCAGAGGATGATAGTATGTCTATTATTCTTGGAAGACCTTTCCTTAACACTGCAGGGGCTGTTATTGATTGCAACAAAGGCAATGTCACTTTTCATGTTAATGGTAATGAGCATACGGTACACTTTCTGAGGAAACAACCTCAAGTTCATAGTATCAACTCCATTGGAAAAATTCCATCGATTATATTTGGAGGTTTTGAATTTCCTCTCCCTACTGTTAAGAAGAAATATGATATACTTATTATTGGGGATGTCCATATCCCCATTGAGGTAACATAGTGTTATTCGAAATTTCTCCGGTTTCATGTTAATCGGAATGAGTTTGTTAACAAGACTTGATCAACCTTGTTAGGGGATTCCTTTTGATGAGCATGAGATGGAAGAAACTAGAAGCAGAACCTTTTGTACCCTCTTTACATTCTTTGTTATTTAGTAGAAATAAAGTAAAATAGTATTTTTTCCGTCTGTCTCCCGACTTAACCGTGCAATGTAAAAACTTCCCGAAAATAAAAGTCCTCAAAATGCCATGCCAATTTAATATGATTTTTTCGGGAATATTTGAGGATTTACTGTGCAAAAATTACCGCGGGGGGAGCTGCCAGCTAGCCACGAGGGTGGAGGGCGCGCCCTACCCCCCTGGGCGTGCCCCCCTGCATCGTGGGCCCACGGTGGCCCTCCTCCACTTATCCTGCACCCATCTTCTTCCTCTGTCTCACACAAACCCGAAAACCAACTCAAGCTCGTGTTCCAGCAACTTTTGCTGCGATTTTCGATCTCCTTGCTCAAAGCACCTCTCGCAAAACTGCTTGGGGAGATTGTTCCTTGGTATGTGACTCCTCCATTGGTCCAATTAGTTTTTGTTCTAGTGCTTTATTCATTGCAAATTTGTGTTGCATAGGTGACCATGTTCTTGAGCTTGCATGTCAAATTTATATGGTTCCAAGTAGTTCTAACGCTTGATATAGGCTCTAGGCACTTGTGGGAGTTGTTGCTATCAATTCTATTGAAGTTGGTTCACTTTTATTTGAAGTTACTAAAAATTTCAGAATTATTTTTCAGAGGAAACAATATGCTTAGGAGGATGTTCCAAGGTGGTTCATCAAGGAAGCAAGGTCCCAGGCTTGCAATGCGTGATGCTGACGAGGAACCACCAAGAGACGCTCCCGTGAGGCCCTATGAATGGCCTTCGGAAAATTTTATGAATCAAGTGGGAATTAAAGAAGAATTCTACGCATATTTGCGTCATGCCGGTCTTGAGGACTTTGAAGATGATAAATGCCCCCAGTATCGTTATCTCACAAGTTCATTTGTGGGGAGGTTTAATTTCTCATCTTCGCGTAATTCTCCTTCAGTCATGTTTGACCTTTATGACAAATCTTATACCATGGACTTAGAAGATTTCACTCTTGCATGCAAACTTCCATCTTGGGGTAATATCGTGGATCCCCTAAATCTGAATATAGAGACTTTCTTGCTAGAATAACTGTGGGGGAATCTAGAGATATAGCGCAAGCCACTATAGGGAGCATTCACTTTCCTGCTATACATTATTTTTCTCTCTTCATTGGTAGATGCATAAATGCTAAGGATGAAGCATGTCACATGTGTGCCCCTGATCTCAGCATTCTCAGAAGCGCTGTGTTAGGGGACCAAGCTTATCATATGGGAGCCATTGTAGCTCGTAGGTAACATCTTAATAGACGTAACGGAGATTTCTTTGGAGGAATTTATGCAAACCGCTTAGCTAACTTTCTTGATGTAGACATTCGTGAGGGTGATATGGAGTTACCCCCTTCTTATTTAGATCTTGATTCTATGTTTTCTCACCAGTTCATTGAGAGGACTGGACCACCTTACCAGTATCGACTAATCTTTAACAAATGGCATGTGGTCCGTGTTGCTCTTCCTGCTCCTAATTTCTTTGATTTTCAGGCGAGAGGAAAATATATTATTACCAGAGAGGAGGCAGATGAGTACGAGAGGAGGGCGGATGCAGCTCGACGCCACGATGCAGCTCAAGTGGCTGTAGCCGCTGCATCACGGTACAACCCCAGCTACACCTACCGGTATCAGCCAGGCTATCCCTTGCAATAGACCAACTTAGGCCAAAATCCTAAGCTTGGGGGAGTACGTATTTCCCACCGACATTACATTCATGTTCACACACACTCATTGCTAGATGTCGGTGCTCGTACTCTTTTATTGTAATATCCATGCTAGTTTATTTTCTTTTTCCTGCTTTCTTCTTGTGTGTTTAATAAACCTTAGAAAAACTAAAAAAATTAGTAGTAGTTTATTTCCTGCTGTAGTAGTAATAATTAAAAAGAAAACCCAAAAATATTTCCCGTTCTTCTTTTGCTTGTTGGGAGCTTTCCCGTGTAAATAGTTTTTATTTCTTTTCCTTTCTTTGGGGGTCGAGAAGACCATATTGAAAATGCTTAGTGGCTCTCACATGCATGGTCGTTTATTTAACTTAGAGCCCATATTATTTGTCTTCTCTCTTGAGTTGAATGCTTGCAGATTCGAGCTTAGTCCAATGCACGTGCACTCTTATTATTATATACACCTTTCGTTCGTGCAACTGAAAGGCAATAATGATGATATATGATGGACTTATTGGGATGAGAAAAGCTGGTATGAACTCGACCTCTCTTGTTTTTGTAAATATGATGATTCATCGTTCCTGATTCAGCTATTATGAAGTAAACATATTTGCAATGACATTTAGAGATTATAGTTGCTTGTGCCATGCTTGATTAGCTATGAGTTATAATGGTTTACCTTGCGTGCCAACATGCTATTGAGATGATTATGATGTGGTATGATAGGATGCACTACTGGAATCTGGCACTTTGCCATCTGCCATGGCAGATGGCAAAGGCATGGTCGGCAGATGGCAAAGGCTTTGCCATCTGCCAGCAGATGGCAAACAGTTTGTCTGAAACCCTGCCGGCAAAGGCTTCTTTGTCGTTTGCTGGCGGATGGCAAAGAGCCTGTGCCTTTGCCATCAGCTGGCAGATGGCAAAGCCTCTTAATGGGGTTAGCCCCATTAGAAGGCTAATGACATACTTTGTCGTCTGCCAGCAGATGGCAAAGGCTGCATGCTCTTTGTCGTCTGCCAGCAGAAGGCAAAGCCTGCAGGCTCTTTGCTGTCTGCCAGCAGATGGCAAAGGTTGCATGCTTTGCCGTCTGCCAGCAGATGGCAAAGAGCCCAAATAAGCCAGCCTAAATTTTAGATGTAGATGACACGTGGCCTCTTTGCCATCTGCCAGCTGATGGCAAAGCTCTTTGCCATCTGCCAGCTGATGGCAAAGCTCTTTGCCATCTGCCAGCTGATGGCAAAGTGACTATATTGCCCCATTTAATTTTGTTTTTTCTTATATCAATTCATTTTCATAGAAAAGCAAACACAAATATATTTATATGACCAATATAGCATATTCAACACATATTACCAATAGTCATGAACACATATATATCCAACACATGTTACCAATAGTAGCAAGTTTCATCCGTACATATACATAGTTTCATCAATATTACGGTTTCATCCATAGGTAGCAAGTTTCACAAGGTCAAAACAAAAACTAAATACAAGCACTCCATCAACCCAAGCTTACGTGATCTTAAGCAAATCTGTAAAATGGGAAAGAAGAAAGTTAGAAGAAGACACTAGTAGAAAAAGGGTCAAATGTGAAGCACATTAGTGCCGGTTTGTAAAAAAAACCGACACTAATGTGATCAATAGTGCCGGTTCGTGGTTGCGATCAATAGTATCGGTTCGTGTTGAGCCTTTAGTACCGGTTCGTGCCACGAACCGGTACTATAGGGGTAGTGGCAGGCTGGCGTCAGGCCGCGTCCCCACGAGCCCCTTTAGTACCGGTTTGTGTTACCAACCGGTACTTAAGGCTTGTCCCCTTTAGTACCGGTTCGTGGCACGAACCGTACTCTGGGCCAATTTTCAAACTCTACCCCCCTGTATCGCCATTTCAGTTTTGAAAAAATCAAAAGAAAATGATAAAAACTTCAAAAAATAAAATCCTTCAAGAGGTAGTTATATTACTATATCTACTAGTTAGGAAAATTTGAAAACTTAAATTTGGACATGTTTTGCAAAAAGTGTAGGGAAAATGTAAAACGGCTATAACTTTTGCATACGATGTCGGAAAAAAACATATAATATATCAAAAAATTCAGCACGAAAATCCGCATCCGATGGAGACGGCCTACGACCTGTTTGGAATCTTTTAGAATCCTCAAATTCGAAAAGGAAAAAAAGATATGGTCAAATTTCAGTTTTTTTAAAAAAATTGGTAAAATTTGGTCAAACTACTTATTCAAGAAGTATTAATGTTACTACATAATTATTCAAGAATATTAGTGTTACTAAATAATTATTTCAATTTTTTGAATTTTGGTCAAACTATGGTCAAACTATGGTCAAACTTATTCAAGAAATATTAGCGTTACTAAATAATTACTGTTTTTTTGGAATAATAGTTTCAAACTCAAACAGTGAAATGTGTGACTTCATGCTCAAGCTAAACTCCTGAGGGTTAATAGGATTGACATCTTACTATTGTCAGGAAAACAACAAGTGCAGACTCGGAAACGAAGGAGAATAGAACCCGAAAGTTAAGTGTGCTCGGGCTGGAGTAGTGAGAGGGATGGGTGACCGGTCGGGAAGTTAGATGATTTGGAATGAGTGATCCACACTTGAGCAGTTAAGAGAGGTGATTAGAGACTAAATCATCAAATAATTCAGAAAAATTAAAAATCGGAAAAAAAATCAAATTTTTTTCCAAAATTTTCAAAAAAAAATTAAAAAAAATACCTTTAGTACCGGTTGGTAACACCAACCGGTCCTAAAGGTCCCCCATACTAGGGCGCGAGCTCACGCCACGTGGTGGCACTTTAGCGCCGGTTCGTGCCGAACCGGTACTAACCGCCCTTACAAACCGGTTTTAAAAGCTCCGTTTTCTACTAGTGACAAGACTAGAAGAAGAAGATTATTATGATTCAACTAAAATGTGAAGATTATTATGATGCTGTAAAATAGGTCATTTTGGAGCTAATTAAGCTTATTAAGTCATTTTGGAGGAAAAATGCTAAGTATAGGTCATTTTAGAGCTATCCTAGGTTAAATATGTCATTTTGGAGCTAAATAAGCTTATTATGTCATTTTTTAGCTAGTTAAGAATATTGAGTCATTTTGAAGGAAACAATGCTAAGTATATGATTATGTCGCTAGTATCCATATGGCAGAGAACCCGGGCCGACATGACTAGTCATAGAACCAAGGTGGCACAAACGTGCGAGGGGACAGGGCATACATGACCCAAAGAATGCACGTGTCGGTCATCGGCGAGTGCAACCAAGTCATAGCAAGCTACAAGGACTTCGGTGATACACCGTGTGACATTTCCCCGTAGTGACAGACACAGGAGCAAAGAAGGACACATGCCGGTCAATCCATGTGTTCTGGAGTAGTAGCGAACTACCAAGGCTCAGTGGAAGCACTAGGAGGCATTTCCCTGTATGGAAGGCTACCAAAGGCACACGACTATGTGTCGAATCCCACACATACAATGCATTTCAAACATACACACATTATGCAAGATATGTGTAGATACAACATGGCATCACAACAAAACTCTATTAAGCAAAACACTTGGGAAACTTACCGTCATCACGGAGGTGTAGGTGTAGGACCGGTCGCGCCAGTGGCAGACGGAGAAGGATCGCTCGATGCTTGTCGGGAGTTACGCTGCACCAAAGATTATTTCCAATGTATAGTTAGCATGATGCAAATCAAATGTGAAGACTAGTAATTAATGACCGTTCAAATGAAACTCACCGCGTTCGCCGGAGCAATGACTGGCATCGGCGGAGGGGTCTGGCCGTTCTTCTCGCACATGGACTGCACATTTGGTTTTGACGAGTCAGTCATATTAGTTACTAATGAAAGGAACATTGCGTGCATGATTTAGCTAACTAGTCGTCAACCCGTGCATTCGCACGGGCTATTCTTTAAGAGTATGCCTATGATTCTGCCAGGGTGGATTTCATTTATGTTTTCATGCTAAGAAAATTCTTACCTATCGGATGACGGCCCTGTTTGCACGAAAAGGTATAGTGTCCAATTAGTAAGACACCTTCAGGAAGCAGCCAACAAATGTATTGTTAATTGAGACATAAAGTAGCATTTTTATACCAGAAATTGATTCCGGGGCAGATTATGGTTCTATGTAAACTGGAGGAATTCCTTTTGATCAAATATGGGATATCCAGGGAATCTCACAGAGTCAAATTGTACTCCAAAAATTAATGGCGAGAGCGCATACTTGTTAAAGATGCAGGACGTGTGGTATGAAATTGTATTATATGGCATGTAGCGCAAGACATGTTTGATCCCATCGACATTAGTATATCCCAGGAGCTTTCAATCGATGTATTTATAATGACTAACAAATATCATAATAGAAATATATGATAGTCAATATGCAACATCATCCATAGTAGTGTACATTTATAAGGAAAAAAATAGTGTCTGCCATGTGCTTTCCCAGTTTGTTTTGTCACTGTGTTATCTCTAGCGATATTTTTTTAAGAAAAGGAGTATAACCCAGGCCACTGCATCAGAACGATGCATACGGCCACCAATTATCTCTAGCGAAATGAATATGGCTATCTACAACTACTACCGTGTAGAACTGTAGATACAGAAACAGGATTATCAGATACTCACCCCAATTCGAGAAACTATCAATAGAAGGGGAAATGACGTGTTTTCCTTGCAATGATCTAAATAAAATTTGAGTGGCTACCTCATATTTTCTACCAATAACAACAATGTTCTCTGATAGAATATCCTTGCTATCCTTAACCCCAGAACAAAAGAAGTGCGACTGATCCACTTAAATCCATCCTTATATCCTTTGTAAAATGTGATGTTCGTAATTCTAAATGCCAAACTTTTTGTGAATAATATGGTCCATGCATTTAGGATATATTATTGTATAGAGCATAAGAATAATTGTATTGGAGCTGCTATTGTTGTGGCTAGTAAGACGATATATGGCGAAGGAAGTACTATTCGGGTAAAAGCATACTTTGGTAATATGACAAATGATAGCTTTCATTTCTTCACGACCTCACCAAAAATAGCGGCACCAAAAGAAATGGTGCAAGGTATGACACTATAACTAATTACTATGTGGAATTGCAAAGACAACTCACAATAGTTCTTGTGAAAACCATTCAGAATTTAAATTATTTGGTACTGTTAGGAATAAGTACACAACTTTTCTCTGCTGGATGCGCTAATCTAAGTTTAGTAAGGTATGGCATTTAATTTGTATTTGAAAATTCTATTTGAATGAAATCCATGCACGCAAATAATAAGTACCCTATTATTCATCTACAAATTAAGTAATGGACGGGAAACAATTTTGTACACTGACTTAAAGGAAAAGCACCATGATTTCTCTTCATATTACACAATGGATGTGAAGCAAACTTTTACCAAAAATAATTTAGTGGATCATTAAGATACCTGCATGTTTCTCTCACTTGAACAACAGAAGCAATTTCACTATTGAGAAGGAAGTCGATCCTGCAAAGCATGAGATGTGTTATAAATAAAAAATACAAAATAAATGTCAAGGAGTGATCCCTTTGTAGTATTTTAATTTTGGGAAAAGCTTATCTGAACCTAAGTTGCATTTGATACTTGGTAGCGACAGCACTTCACTCCAATATGTGATACAAATAGGCGCACTTCTATCTTACGTGACTTACTCGACAAAATTGAAAGATCACTAGTGTTGTTACATTCATTATTTATAAAATAGAAACCATAAAATCCTCTATACACCTAATGATTATGGTCAGTTCAGTTACGAAGATATTTGTAAAATGGACTTTTGTGAAATCTGGAACTATCTTTTTCTCAGGAGAGAATAGCCACAATACCACTGGTGGAAACCCCAAGTGCCAAAATACTACTATGAAAAACCAAAGTGCCAAAATAGCACTCAAGTTCAGGTTTTTCATACCAAGATAGCACTACCATCTATTATCAAACATATTCTGTTAGTCAACGGTGGATGGAGCTGTCAATTTTTTCTACCATGCCAAAAGTACCCTTCATCCTATCTCTAAGCGTGCGCGCTGCTGCCCATGGCCATGGGGCTTGTACTGGTCAAAGTGACCGGTGATTGTTTCGTCGGCCCGAGCTCTAGCCACGGCTCCTGTACACGGCAAGCCGGCCGGCCCTGTTCCACGCCGTTCCTAGCGACATGGAGCCGCCACTTTGCAGCACACGCAGCACCGCCCAGGCGCCCACCACGCCGTGCATGACGCCATGCCCGCCAAGCTAGTCCCCGCATCCAACCCATCACCACCCCACTGCGGATGACGCCGTGTCACCTCCTTGCTCCGGAATGGATCAAGCCAACGGCAAGGGAAGGAGAGAGAGAGACGTACTCGTCGACCGCAGATTTGAGTTGTTCCTTGTCGATCTTCCCGCCAAGGCCCGACGCGAGATCCAGGGCTCCCGACTTGGACATGGCAGCGGCGGCGTCGCCTGCAGCACGGAGCGACGCGGCCGGTGACAGGGTGGCGGGGGAGGGCCGGCGACGGGCGGGAGGGCAGCGGCGACGGGCGGGGAGCGACGGTGACGGGGCCGGCGACAGGGTGGCGGCGGGCGAGCCTAGAGCACCATCGAAGGGGGCTATTCGGTGTGTGGATGAGATGCGAAGTTTTTTTACCTGGATGGGTTTGGAGAGATGGAGGGGATAACCCCCAGTTCTTTTTTTACCTGGAAAAAAATAATCCCATCTCTTTGCCATCTGCCAGCAGATGGCAAAGAATCTTTGCCGTCTGCTGGCAGATGGCAAAGAGGTGGGGCTGGTATGCCGTTACACTCTTGATGGCCACAGGATTTGCCAACCTCTTTGCCATCTGCTGGCAGATGGCAAAGATTATTTGTCATCCACTAGCAGATGGCAAAGAATTGGCTGATGGCAACCATGTTCTTTGCCGTCTGTCAGTTCTTTGCCATCTATTTTTTATAAGCAGATGGCAAAGACGTTGTCGGTGCCAAAACCGGCGGATCTCGGGTAGGGGGTCGCGAACTGTGCGTCTAGGCGGATGGTAACAGGAGACAAGGGACACGATGTTTTACCCAGGTTCGGGCCCTCTTGATGGAGGTAAAACCCTACGTCCTGCTAGATTAATATTGATGATGTGTGTTACAAGAGTGGATCTACCACGAGATCAAAGAGGCTAAACCGTAGAAGCTAGCCTATGGTATGATTATTGTTCGTCCTATGTACTAAAGCCATCCGGTTTCTATAGGCACCGGAGAGGGCTAGGGTTACACAAAGTCGGTTACAAAGGTAGGAGATCTACATATCAGTATCGCAAAGCTTGCCTTCCACGCCAAGGAAAGTCCCATCCGGACACGGGACGAAGTCTTCAATCTTGTATCTTCATAGTCTTGGAGTCTGGCCGATGATGATAGTTCGGCTATCCGGACACCCCCTAGTCCGGAACTCCCTGAGTAGCCCCTAAACCAGGCTTCAATGACGACGAGTCCGGCGCGCATGTTCTCTTCGGCATTGCAAGGTGGGTTCTTCCTCCGAATAATTTATAGAAGATTTTGAACACCAGGATAGTGTCCGGCTCTGCAACAATAAATTCCACATACCACCGTAGAGAGAATAATATTACACAAGATCAATCACGACGTATTACGTGGGCGTAACGTCGCACCACAGCCAAGCCTTTACTCAAATTGTTTTTATTGTTCCACCTCAGCGTGTTTAGCGAAGCGGTTTCCTTGGCACGTCTTGTCGAAGCAGAGATCGTGTTCCCCTCATTCCGGGATTCCCATCAATATGGACGTGGGTAACCCAACCGCGCCATTGATTGTGACGCTTGGGGGATAAGCGAATTTTACCAGGCCGGCGGGGACACATGTTTTTGTCAGCCCATATAAGGGGATAAAGATCCAACCCCTTTTACCTGCGCCATCTTCCTCCTTGGCTTATCCATCTACGCGAACTCGAGCTCCAGCGCCCAAGTCCGGAGCGGGAGGCAAGCGGATGGCCTCCTCCATCACGGAGGGGCAGATCCAGAAGCTGCGCGGCGCCGGATATTTGTCCAGCAACATCGCGCATCGGCTCCCCGATGAGGGAGAGCTCGTCCCCAACCCCATGCCCCATGAGAGGGTAGTATTTCTTCCCCATTTCCTCCGCGGACTGGGCTTCCCGCTTCATCCCTTTGTCCGGGGGCTCATGTTCTACTACGGCCTAGATTTCCATGATCTGGCCCCTAATTTCATCCTCAACATCTCGGCGTTTATCGTCAGGTGCGAGGCCTTCCTCTGCATCCAGCCCCACTTCGGCTTGTGGCTCAAGACCTTCAGTGTCAAGCCAAAGGTTGTGAAGGGTAGCCAAGCGGAGTGCGGAGGCGCCATGGTGGGCAGGATGTCCCACGTTACGTGGCTGGAGGGCACTTTCGTGGAAACCATCAAGGGGTGGCAATCGGGGTGGTTCTACATCACCGAGCCGCGCGACCCTGATTGGGTAGTGGCCCCCGAATTCAGATCTGGATTCCCCATACGGCTCTCGTCATGGAAAGAGACGGGCCTGAAGTGGGGGGATTCGGACGAGCTATCCGGACTCCAAAAATGCGTCCGAAACCTGGCGGACAAGAATCTCAGGCTTGTCGACGTAATCCAGGTGATGCTCATCCGCCGGATTCTCCCGTGCCAACAACGGGCCTTCAATTTGTGGGAGTTCGATCCGGCACAGCACCGAACCTTGAGCCGGCTCTTCGATACTACGTATGAAGTTGCCTGGAAGGTGCTGTTCAAGGGCGCCGAAGCCCCCGCATCCGCTAACGAAGATCACGGATACAGCTCGCGGCGTCAAGCCGGTGAGGTAAGTTATTTTACCCTTTACGGGACTCTTTTTTCATAGATTGACTCTACGTGGGATCTAAAAACTCCGTATTCTTTGACAGGACTGGCTGAAGACGTCCGGACAGATTAACTGTCCGGCTCCTTTGCCAGAAGACCCAGCGGATGCCCGATTGACGGAAGGGCTCCGGCACCCCATGTGGTGCCGGAGAAGAAGGCCAGGAAGGAGGCCACGGGAACTCGAAGGAGCTCCCGACGCCAGGTGTTGTCGGATTCTGAAGCAGAATCTTCTCCTAAAGACGAGGAGGAAGAATAAGCTTCTCCCCCCGCGGGGCAGGAGAGGAGAAGGAAGGCCGCCCCAACTGGGGAGGCCGGAGGGTCCAAGAAGGGAAGAACCCTTCCTCCGGACTTCTCCACCACGTCGACGACGACGAGGAGGATTGGCCTACAAGGGCCAAGCCCCTGGCGAGATCGTAAGTGTCCGGATACCCATGGCTTTTTATTATTGCCGAGTGTTCTCTAATTTCGAACAATCGTGCAGCCCGCCCAAAGGCGAGTTCGCCGATTCATCAAGCGGGTCCCAGGGCTCGTCGGAAATGGAGAGTACTTCGCTTCCCACCGCCTACTCGCCTCACGCTGCGGACAACGCCGCGGTGGGGCCCCAAGGGGGGCTTGGTCACGAGGAGGTGGCGCAGGAGGTGCCGCAAGGCAACCTCCCGGACCCCAGGCGCGTGGGGGGCAAGACCCCGAGGGGCTCTAAGCCCCACCCTTGTCCGGCAAGCGATCCCTTCACAAGAAGGGTAAGACGCCGGTGTCCTCCGACCAACCGGAGGCACCGGATAGCTTACTGGAGGCGCTGAACGGCGCCTCCATCGAGGAGGAGCACCGCACTGTTATGAGTGCGGTGATCTGGACAGGTCAGTCCGCCAAGAGGGGGCTGACCGAAGCTTGTACTAGCCTTCTAACAGGCTTTGAGGTAAGAATTTCAATATATGTAAAATGGTACCGCATAGACAGTAGCCCCTGATGCTCGGTTCGGTGTTCGGAAAGAAAAGCCGGACCGAGGATCTTTAGAAAGATAAACGCAGGAGTCATAAAAAATATGTCAATATGGGATTGCAGGCTGTGCTGCTGACCTCCGCCGCACTGACTGTGGAGGTCAATACTTTGAAGGAAAACCTTGAGCGGTCCGAGAGCGAGCTCGGCCATGCCAAGAAGCAGCTCGAGATAAAAGAAGGTGACAAATACCTTATGAAAATTGTACCTTACAGAAAAGGATTTGGTCGCAATTAAAATGACAAGGACAACGTGGGTATTATAGGGGCCACTAACGAGGTGGCGACCATGAAGGAGGCGCGGGTGGCGGAGGTACAGCAAGAGCTCCAGGATCTCGTGAAAAAACATGAGAACTTGGAGCGTGACTCGAAGACTCGAGAGTCCGAGCTTGCAACGGCTCTTGAGAGTGCCAAAGCCGCTAAGACCGAAGCCTACAAGGCCCTCCAGGAGATTGAGGTGGTGAAGAAAATAGCAGCGGGTAAGGCATTTTTTATGCAAAGTAAGCATGTGAGAGTTAATTACCTTTTGCTTACCCGAATCTCGAGCTCTCTAGGAGCGTTCGCAGATCTTCCTCGCAGTGTGTCTGATGCTGCCGCATTCTACCGGGCCGAGGAGGGGAGCTCGACGGAGAAGGTCTTCGGTCTCGATGTCGATGCGGACATCCGATGTTTTAGCGACCAGCTGAAGCAGCTGGTCGAGTTTCTACAAGGCGGCCGAACAGGCCATGAAGGGCCTCATAGTTCGGCTGTGGCCTAAGGAGGCCATGCACGGGAGCTACTTTCGCCGGCTGGTGCGGCTGATGGATGCGTGCCCGTGGGTTGAAGTTATCAAGCATTCCGCTTGTATTGAGGGTGCCCGTCGGGCCCTTGCCCGCGCAAAGGTGCACTGGGGCAAGATGGATGCCCAGAAGCTCGTGACGGACCCGCCACCAGAGGGCAAGGAGCATCTCACACCCGATATGTATTATAAGAGTGTGCTGAAGGGCGCCCGCACTATTGCGGCTGAGTGCTCCAAAGATGTAATATTTGAGTAGACTCGCATTTTGTTATCCTGTGCGCTGAAAACTTAGTTCATATGCGCTAAGCAACGCTTTGTTAATTTAAAATATTACCTTCGTGCGGCTGTTTATCAAATCGAGAGATGGCAAGTCGTCGGCTTCCCCCATGCCACGCAGTCTTTGGGGTGTTCGGGATAAACTTGAGCGCTCTTGTTCCCATTTTGGGTCCATCTAGGGAGGCGCTCAACACAGCGAACAAGGCAACCGGACTTATAATGCTTGAACACTCTCACTTAGCCATAGAATTCTATAATTTTAAATTTCGGCGAAGCCCCTAGTCTTCGGAAGGCCGGGCGCTATCCACGCCTTGGCCGGACAAAGATCCGGCTCCTCGCTCTAAGCGGCATAAGTCTTTAAGGACTCGCAAAAAACCTCTCGAACAGCGACCGGTCTCTCGCCTCATCATGACGGTCAGTTTTAGCTTTCTCCACTGAGGCGTTAACCCAGCTCAACTGGGGCGGAATCGCAGTGGTTCTCCCAGTGCTACCTTAGCCGATATAACGGAACGTAAGGTACCAAAACATGGGAGCCGGGCAAACCCAACTATTGACCCAAGACATGATTCGGAGCCGATGCATATAGTGCTATAAGTTCGGGGTGCCGCACTTGTGAAAGTGTTCGGACTCATCACACCATAATGCGGGAAACATAAGCCCCTGGTGTATATTAGTCGTACCAAAGTGTACGGATGCAACATGCCGTGAATGAATATATGTATAAAAAAAAGAAATGCAATTATAAGCAAAAAGGTGATGCATTGTTTTTATTCAATAAGTGTTGCTACGAATGCAGAACGATACAAATAGTGCGATGAGCAAGGTATGGGACTGTTAAACATATCCTCCTCCAGGGGTAGGCTGCAGATTGGTGTATATAAAAAAATGCTCGTAATGGAGACCACCTGTATATTCGTTGTAGCCTTTATCCTTCCCTGGCTGTTGTATCGTGGGTTCGGCAGGTCTGCTGCCGGATAGGGCCTCTGACAAACGGAGTCCTGTGGATAAAAAGTAAAAGGTAAAAAGAAAAGAAAAAGGAACGACACACTTGAGAGCCCCTGGTGTGGTTGAGCCGCAGTCTGGGTTTATCGTGGTCGTGCCCTTCTCCCCATGCCCATGGTATCTTCAGAGCGTAATGGTGTGCCGAAGGACCTGCTTTGACGTTTCGCAGGGGCTGGGGTTGGGGCCGCACTGCTACGCCTGCTCGGAACGTGCCAGGTGGTCTTGTTGTAAGTTACTCCGGGTGCGCTTAGCTGTGTCCGGCCGCTTAACGGCCGGACTCGAGAATTGCCTTAAGAGGCTGCATTGCACTTCGCCATGAGAGCATTGTATGTTCCTCCGCGGCGAGAGAACGTTCAGTGTTTCCGTTGACCGTGATGACTCCTCGAGGGCCTGGTATCTTGAGCTTGAGGTATGCGTAGTGCAGCACCACGTTGAACTTTGCGAACGCGGTACGTCCGAGCAAGGCATGATAGCCGCTGCGGAACAGGACTATGTCGAAGATTAACTCCTTGCTTCGGAAGTTATCCGGAGATCCGAAGACCACTTCCAGTGTAATTGAGCCTGTACAATTGGCTTCTACACCTGGTATGGCGCCTTTAAAGGTCGTTTTGGTAGGTTTAATCCTTGAGTGGTCTATGCCCATTTTGCGACCGTATCACGGTAAAGCAGGTTCAGCTCTTTGCCGCCGTCCATCGAGGACTCGGTTAGGTGAAATCCATCGACGATTGGGTCTAAGACCGGTCTGGCGAATCCGCCATGGCAGATCTTTGGTGGGGTGGTCCTTCGGTCAAAAGTGATCGGGCAGGAAGACCATGGATTGAACCGGGCAACTGGCTCCATCGCCAGACATCCTCGAGTGCACGCTTCGCTCCCTTTTGGGTATGTGCGCTATGCGTATATCATGTTCACCGTCCGCACATGTGGGGAAACCCATACATCCTCTATTGTTCGGCGGTTGGGTCTCGTACTCGTCATCGCTATGCTGCCCCTTGTCATTGTTTTCGGCAATTAACTTGGATGCCTGCTTGAATACCCAACAGTCCCTGTTGGTGTGGTTAGCTGGCTTTTCGGGGGTGCCGTGTATCTGGCACAAGCGGTCGAGTATTCGGTCAAAATTGGACGGACCCGGAGTAGTTCTTTTGAATGGCCTTTTCCGCTGACCGGGTTTAGAGCCTCTGAATCCGGCATTGACTGCCGTATCCTCAATATTGTCGCCCTTAGTGCGGCGTTTGTCTTTGTTATGACGCGGCCTACCATTTCGGTCCTTGAAGTCCGGACTGCCAGAATGTTTGCTGAGGTTGTTGCTGCATGCTAGCCAGCTGTCCTCTCCCGCGCAGAAGCGGGTCATGAGTGATGTGAGGGCTGCCATGGATTTCGGCTTTTCCTGTCCTAGGTGCCGGGTAAGCCACTCGTCGCGGATATTATGCTTGAAGGCTGCGAGGGCCTCCGCATCCGGACAGTCGACGATTTGGTTTTTCTTGGTTAAGAACCGTGTCGTAATTGTCCGGCCGATTCGTCTGGCTGCTGAATTATGTGGCTTAGGTCATCAGCGTTCGTGGTGGTCGCATTATAAGTGCCACTGGAAGTTATCGAGGAATGCGGCTTCAGGTCCTCCCAGCTCCCAATCGACTCTGGCCGGCAAGCTGTTGAGCCAATGTCGGGCTGGTCCTTTAAGCTCGAGGGGAGGTATTTGATGGCGTGAAGATCGTCACCGCGGGCCATGTGGATGTGAAGGAGATATTCTTTGATCCAAACCGCGGGGTCTGTTGTGCCATCATAGGATTCAATATTGACGGGTTTAAACCCTTCGGAGATTTGATGATCCATTACTTCGTCTGTGAAGCATAGTGGGTGTGCGGCGCCTCTGTACTGGTCGATATCACGACGGAGCTCAAAAGATCTTTGTCTCTTTTGTTCGGCCGGCCGGACTTATCAGGTCCGGGCGCGACGGTTGTCGCCACGCCGTGGCGCCCACGCGATCAATAGATCAAGCTTGATTGTCTTGCCTAGTCCACCAATAAATCTCGCAGGACCGGAGCGATCCCCGTCGGCCGAGTGCGTTATGAGCGATGCCGGGGTAAGGTTTTAGTGAAGGGCCTAGAGGCATCTCTGTCGCGACCACGGGTGGTGGTCCACCGTATTGTCTCCTGGTGATGCGGGTTCGTAAGCCTCCTCCTCTAATCGGGGAGCAGCTTGCGTTTAGGGTAGCTTTTGAGGGGCGTTCGAGCTCATGCTCTTCGCCGCTAGGACTTCAGTCCATCCGCCGGCTAGCAAATCCCGATCAGCTCTAAGCTGTTGCTGCTTTTCTTGAGGCTGTTCGCCGTGGCCATAAGCCCGCGTCTAAAACGCTCTTGTTCGACGGGATCCTCGTGCACGGCGAATTCATCGTCGTCGAGGCTTGCTTCGTCTCGGAGGGAGGCATATAACCCTCTACCTCCTCTTACGCCACTCTCTCGTGAGGGCTGGCGTCTCCATCCTCCCCGCGCTGGATCTTGCCGGAGTGGATTGTCTTCGACCTTGTCCGGTGTATTGTTATCTCCGGTGCCGGAATCTTCATTCTTCTTTGTGGCGGGATTTAGAGCGGCGCCACGACGCCGACGCTTGGGCTGCTTCTTGGAGGGGTCATCCTCCGTTGTTCCATCGTCGTTCCCATCTTTTGGGATGTCCACCATATATATGTCGTATGACGAGGTGGCCTTCCAGTGCCTTGTAGGCGCTGGGTATTGTTCGTCTCCGGCATCGTCGTCCATACCGTTGATGTCTTCGGAGTCGTAGTCTAGCATGTCGGTTAGATCGTCGACAGCGGCTACAAAGTGGGCGGTGGGTGGGCTTTGAATTTCTTCGTCGTCCGCATCCCAACCGTCCTGACCGCAGTCCAGCCAGGGCTCTCTGGATAAAGAGAGAGACTTTAGTGAATTCAGGATGTCGCCAAATGGCGAGTGCTGAAAGATGTCCACGGCCGTGAACTCCATTCGGATTCGATTGGCAAGGGCGCGGAGGGTTCGGAGTCCGGAGAGGAGTCCGGCACCCTGGAGTCGAGGTCTTCGCAAAGGACAGGGATGGAGTTCGGCTCGATCGCCGTAGAGATTAAAGCCCCCGAGGCGGTGTCCAACCACTCGTCCTCGATCGGGGAATCCGGCTCCGGATTAAGGGTCGGAGCGGATTCAGTGCGGCCTCGTGGCACTGCTCGCTGCAGAGCTAGACCATGCCCATCGAGACGGTGCAGCGCGCTTGGCTGCGGCTCGAATCCGTCGAAGATCAAGTCTCCGCGGATATCGGCCGTATAGTTTAAATTTCCAAATCTGACCTGACGGCCAGGGGCGTAGCTTTCGATCTGCTCCAGATGGCTAAGCGAATTGGCCCGCAGTGCAAAGCCGCCGAACACGAAGATCTGTCCGGGGAGAAAAGTCTCACCCTGGACCGCGTCGTTGTTGATGATCAAAGGAGCCATCGGGCCTATCGGTGACGACACAGAGGAACTCTCAATGAAAGCACCAATGTCGGTGTCAAAATCGGCGGATCTCGGGTAGGGGGTCCCGAACTGTGCGTCTAGGCGGATGGTAACAGGAGACAAGGGACACGATGTTTTACCCAGGTTCGAGCCCTCTTGATGGAGGTAAAACCCTACGTCCTGCTAGATTAATATTTATGATGTGTGTTACAAGAGTGGATCTACCACGAGATCAAAGAGGCTAAACCCTAGAAGCTAGCCTATGGTATGATTGTTGTTCGTCCAATGGACTAAAGCCATCAGGTTTATATAGGCACTGGAGAGGGCTAGGGTTACACAAAGTCGGTTACAAAGGTAGGAGATCTACATATCCGTATCGCCAAGCTTGCCTTCCACGCCAAGGAAAGTCCCATACGGACACGGGACGAAGTCTTCAATCTTGTATCTTCATAGTCTTGGAGTCCGGCCGATGATGATAGTTCAGCTATCCGGACACCCCCTAGTCCGGAACTCCCTCAGACATTCTTTGCCATCAGCTGGCAGATGGCAAAGAGCTGGCTGATGGCAAATTCCCTGTTTCCAGTAGTGATGGTATCCTCCTTTAAATGAATTGAGTGACTCGACTTGGCACATGTTCACGCATGTAGTTGAATCAAATCAACATAGCCTTCATGATATTTATGTTCATGGTGGATTATATCCTACTCATGCTTGTATTCGTGTAAATTAATTTTAATGCATGTTTACTGTTGTCGCTCTCTCTCAGCTTGGTAGCTTCCAGTCTTTTGCTAGCCTTCACCTGTACTAAGCGGGAATACTGCTTGTGCATCCAAACTCCTTAAACCCCAAAGTTATTCCTTATGAGTCCACTATACCTTCCTATATGCGGTATCTACCTGCCGTTCCAAGTAAATTTGTATGTGCCAAACTCCAAACCTTCAAATGAAATTCTGTTTTGTATGCTCGAGCAGCTCATGTGCAACTAGCGCTGCCTATATCTTCCATGCTAGGTGGGTTATTCTCAAGAGGAGTGGACTCCGCTCCTCATTCACGAGAAAGGGTCGGTAACCGGGATGCCCAGTCCAATGATCCAAAAAGATCAAAGCAAATCGAAATAATTAAACAAAACTCCCCTTGGTACCCGTTGAATGTTGGAGGCACTCGTTGTTTCGAGCAAGCCATGGATTGATGCTTGTGGAGGAAGGGGAGTATAAACCTTTACCATTCTGTTTGGGAACTGCCTATAATGCATGTAGTATGGAAGATACAGCCATCTCTTAGTTGTTGCGTTGACAGTGAAAGTATGCCGCTCAAAATATAATTTATCTCTATTTCAAAACCGAGCTCTGGCACCTCTACATATCCCTGCTTCCCTCTGCGAAGGGCCTATCTATTTACTTTTATGTTGAGTCATCACCCTTCTTATTAAAAAGCACCCGCTGGAGAGCACGCTGTCGTTTGCATTCATTATAATTGGTTTATATTGGGTATGACTTGGTGGATCTCATTTACCATGAATTACAATGTTTAGTCAGTCCTTGATCTTTAAAGGTGCTCTGCATTTATGTTTTGCAGTCTCAGAAAGGGCAAGCGAGATACCATTTTGTTATATCATGTTATGATTATTTTGAGAAAGTGTTGTCATCCGAGTTTTATTATTATGGCTCACTAGCTGATTATATTATTGATATGAGTAATTGTGAGACCTACGTGTTATTGTGAGTATGGTTAGTTCAAAATAATTGCTGAAACTTGAATGCTGGCTTTTCATGTTTACAACAACAAGAGCAAACTGAGTTTGTAAAAGTTTTTCTTTTTCTCTTTCAGTTTGTCAACTGAAATGCTTGAGGACAAGCAAGGGTTTAAGCTTGGGGGAGTTGATATGTCTCCGTTGTATCTACTTTTCCAAACACTTTTGCCCTTGTTTTGGACTCTAACTTGTATGATTCGAATGGAACTAACCCGGACTGACGCTGTTTTCACCAGAATTGCCATGGTGTTGTTTTATGTGCAGAAAACAAAAGTTCTTGGAATGACCTGAAACTCCACGGAATATCTTAGAATAAATAATAAAAAATCATCGCCAAAGATGAAGACGAGGGGGCCCACACCCTGTCCACGAGGGTGGGGGGTGCGCCCCTCCCCCCTGGGCGCACGCCCCTACCTCGTGGGCCCCCTAGATGCCCTCCAACGCCAACTCCAACTCCATATATTGGCTTTCGGGGAGAAAAAAATCAGAGAGAAAGTTTCATCGCGTTTTACGACACGGAGCCGCCGCCAAGCCCTAATCTCTCTCGGGAGGGCTGATCTGGAGTCCGTTCGGGGCTCCGGAGAGGGGGATTCGTCGCCGTCGTCATCATCAACCATCCTCCATCACCAATTTCGTGATGCTCACCGCCGTGCGTGAGTAATTGCATCGTAGGCTTGCTGGACGGTGATTGGTTGGATGAGATTCATCATGTAATCGAGTTAGTTTTGTTAGGGTTGGATCCCTAGTATCCATTATGTTCTGAGATTGATGTTTCTATGACTTTGCTATGCTTAATGTTTGTCACTAGGGCCCGAGTGCCAGGATTTCAGATCTGAACCTATTATGTTTTCATGAATATATGTGTGTTTTTTATCCTATCTTGCAAGTCTATAGTCACCTACTATGTGTTATGATCCGGCAACCCTGAAGTGACAATAATCGGGACCACTCCTGGTGATGACCATAGTTTGAGGAGTTCATGTATTCACTATGTGCTAATGCTTTGTTCCGGTTCTCTATTAAAAGGAGGCCTTAATATCCCTTAGTTTCCAATAGGACCCCGCCTTGCGGGAGCGTAGGACAAAAGATGTCATGTAAGTTCTTTTCCATAAGCATGTATGACTATTTACGAAATACATGCCTACATTACATTGATGAACTGGAGCTAGTTCTGTGTCACCCTATGTTATGACTGTTACATGATGAACCGCATCCGGCATAATTATCCATCATTGATCCGGTGCCTACAAGTTTTCCATATACTGGTTTACGCTTATTTACTTTTCCGTTGCTACTGTTACAATCACTACAAAAATACTAAAAACATTACTTTTGCTGTCTTTACTTTGTTACCGTTACCACCACTATCATATTACTTTGCTACTAAACACTTTGTTGCAGATATTAAGTTTCCAGGTGTGGTTGAATTGACAACTCAGCTACTAATACTTGAGAATATTCTTTGGCTCCCCTTGTGTTGAATCAACAAATTTGGGTTGAATACTCTACCCTCGAAAACTGTTGCGGTCCCCTATACTTGTGGGTTATCAGTAGTGGTCGTGAGCGTATCTGGGGCCGGCTCGGTGGCTGCCTCCATCTTCTTGGAGCTCTTTGTCTCGTGGGGATCAGCCTTCCGCGTCTGCTCCAATATCGGCAGATCTTTGCCTGGTTCTCCTTGGTCCATCATGAAACTGACGAATACTAGGAGACCACTGAAAGGAAAACACAATCACAATGACAATGAAACAAAAAAGAGAGTGAGGATCGGTTACTGCTTTGCAAAAGTTCTTTTTTTTTCTCTGAACGAAAATATACCAACATCACGGATCCGCTTACCTTCCCTTCGTTGGGAGAGAAGAACAGTGGCAGATGCGAGTGTTGCCTTTTCTTGAAGACGGTGAGGGAGAAGGGGATTCGGCGAGGAGTGAAATGATGGTTGTTTCGTCCGTCAAACTTAGACTGCGGGGAGGTGGGGTTTTGTGATACGACGGCTCGTTACCGTTGCGCTACGACCGGGGTGACTCTCCGCCTGCATACTGCCTGCTAATTTGGTGGATGGCATTTGGGCCCGCGCGCTCCATGGCCCGCATGTCGGTGACAAAAGTATAATGGCATTCGGTAGAGGGAGACATTTCAATGACCTAGGAGGAGCCAGAAGCGGTAGAGTGTCTCCACTGTACTAGTAGTAATTGTTTTTCTGGGTAGCTGTAGAGTGTCTCCACTGTACTAGTAGTAATTGTTTCTCTGGGCCCAACACAAAACAGCCAATCCACACTAGTAAATTGTAAAATCAATTCAAAAGGCGCTACCCACACCCAGCACACCCCCCCTCCCCCACAAAAAAGACCTGGGTGCTCTTCTTCCTCCTCGCTCCAACCCACCTCATGTCAGCTCGCTCCACTCGTACCCCCAAATTCCTCGCCTCACTCCTACAGAAAACCCCAGCTCTCCTTCTTCCTCACTCCTACAGAAAACCCCCAGCTCCCCTTCTTCTTTGCTCGCTCTACAACTAGGCTCGTCATTCGTTACTCTGCTCAAATCTGTGAGCGCGACGCGACGCCCTCGAGGAAAATGGAGTCGGCTGACCCCAGCGCCAAGAAGATGAGGCTCCCGCCAGTGATGGCCTTTGTTGTAGATCCCGCACCCGGCAGCGCGGGGAGAAGCGGCGATCCCGCCCCCACCGGATCCCAGGAACCCGTAGAATCTCCGGTGGACCGCATCAGCAATCTCCCAGACGCCATCCTTGGGGAGATCATCTCGCTTCTCCCCACCAAGGATTGCTGCCGCACCCAAGCCCTCTCAATTCAGTGGCGCCCTCTATGGCGCGCCGTGCCCCTTAATCTTGACTGTCATCAGCTATCTCTCTTCAATGATTTTGAAATCCCCAGAGCCATCATCTCCTCCCACCAGGGCTCCGTTCAAAGCCTCTGCATCCCGTCATGCTACCTGAGCAAGCATACCATGCCCTGCACGATGGACGCCTGGCTGAAATCCCCTGAATTCACAGAACTACAGCTGCTTGAGTTCTACTATTCCCCTGGAAATCACATACCACATACAGAATGCCATGAACTTGTGCCCTCAGCACCGATGTCCATCTCGCGGTTTTCCTCCTCTCTCCACACCGCCACCTTTGCGTTGTGCTACCTTCCAGACAATCTGGTACTAAACCTTCGACTCCCATTTCTCAAGAAACTTTCACTTGTGCGGGTTCGTATATCGGAGGCCTCATTGCACAGCATCATCCACTCCAGTTGCCTACTATTGGAGTGCTTGGTGCTTGTTTTCACAGATTAGAATCGGTTGTCTCCAAATAAAGTCGCCTAACCTTGTAAGAATTGGAATTTCTTTTGACGGAAGGCAACTCATCATCCAACATGCCCCTTCACTTCAAAGGTTGATCCTTGATTCTAGTTATTCACCATTGCAAATAACTGTCCTCTCTGCGCCTAAACTGGAGACCTTGGGTGTAATACATGATCTCTGTGCTCATTTCAATATGGTGTTTGGCTCCACAGTTCTTCATGTACTTTATATTATCATCTACACTTGTAACCATATGCTGCATTTTAAATTTCTGCGCATAATTTATATATCATCTTGGAGTACACATTTTGTACTAATATTATGTTCTATGCTCAATGAAGAGTTTCTCCATGGATGGCCTATCAATGGTGCTGGATTCTGTCAAGATCTTATATATCCAAATGAATAGTTTCTATCTGAACAATATTATTGGCTTGCTGCAATGCTTTCCATGTCTGGAGAAGTTGTATATAAAGGTGATAATTTCCCGCACATTGGAAGCCCGCATATAGTGTACTAGAATTAACCGTTCAGCTATTGCTCTTTCGACACTCTTCTTTTAGACCTTAACTATTTTCAATTTTCATGTCTATTTAGGCAATAGGACGGGGTAAGAAAGTTATAACCAATCAGAGGATTCGTAAGCATCGGGATTTTCTCACTTCTCATGAGATTCGATTGAAGACAATAACGCTAGAACGATATGTAGCCAACCGTGCAAACACAAGATTTGTCACATTCTTCCTGCTGAATGCGAGGTTACTATTGTCCAAAGAGGCTTAGGTTTATCAAAGAGCATGGTTTTGACGGATGGGTATGTCGAAGAGCAAAAAAGGAGTTTCAGGTGGGCAAAAGAGCTTACGAGCGTGCCGGGCTTCTATTTACAACATATTGTGGTCATAATCCAAAGAAATTTTACGATCCAGATGTTCATTCTATGGACCTGACCGATCCATTTGACTGTGGATTGCCGAAACAGTGCTGGAGTTAGATGTTGTTGCCCTTTTCAATCTGGGTTTTTTGGTAAACCTGATGAACAATCAACCCTCATGCTTTTGTACAGTTTGTAAGCTGGAGTTAGATGTTCCTGCCCTTTTCAACTCGGCTGTGACTGTCATATTTTCTTTGAAACAAGGCAAATGGCTTGCCATTCATTTAATTTAGAGTGAAATATTGTAACAAATCACAACCAAGGGAAATAACATCACTCACGCCGGCTGCTTGAGGTCACTGTGCATTACAGAAGCCAAGTGACTAGCCCCCACCACCCCCACCACCCCCACTAGTCAACCCTCGTACTCCCCTCCGCCTGCGACTGGACCGGCGCATCTTCAACGGCTCCTGTTCGTTCCGTCTGAGGCCTCGCCGTCGTCCTCCGCCTAGCGGCCTTGGTTCGCTCGCCGTGCGCCGTGCGCCGCCCTCTTGCATTGTAAACGTCGTCAACAACCGACAGGAACAAGGAGATGATCAGACGTGGAGAGGATGACAAGAGGGACCCACCAGCGTCATGGCGATGCATAAGCAAGTGCCTCTATAGTACAAGCCCAAAAATATGGTTCCTCATAATGGTTGGACATCTGGGGCTCACGCCATCGTCAACGTAGTCAACAAACGAGAGAATTACACTACGAGCGGCTGACACCAGGGACCCAGCAAGTCGCACCGTTTTTTTTTTGAGGAACAAGCAGTTTTTTTTTGAGACAATGAGGACCAAGCAGTTGCTATTTATACTAGTTTTAGCGACGGATCAGGGTAACAACGGGCTGTGGCCCGTCTAGCCAGGGTTTTATTTATGTTTACCACATCATGAGCCCAGTTGTGTTTTTTTCTTGCTGAAAATGGCTAGCCCAGTTCTATTTTTTAAAGAAATACCCAAACAAGGCCTACTTGCTTTATCGGCCCTGCTGGGCTGCAAATGTTTCAAGACGAGGAGAGTTTCATTCGGTTTGCCCAGAAATGGCCTGTACATTTTTAAAAGACATCAAACCGGGAATTAGTTTCATTTTTTTTCATTACAAGATCTTAAATCCCATAGATTTTTATGCGTGGACAATTATTTTTTATTTTTTATTTATATAAATTATTTTTCAAAATAGTTTGAATGTGAATCGATATTTCTTGATTAAAAATAGTTGACCGCTTTTGAAATATGCAAAATTTCGTATACTTTTTAACTATGGCCACAATATGGGGTGTAATGCTAACAAAAAGAAGATGGGCTCCAAAAAAAATCTTAAGAATTATCAAATGGGTTGTACATTATTAGAAATAATGGCAGATGGGTTGTATGCTGTTTTCCACAGATTTGAGGCTGACTTGTGCGCCTACTACAGGTTCACACGTATGCTTTCATAAAAAAATGCTGACGCACACGCAACGCCCTGTCAACTTAGTCAACACACGAGAGCAGTAACTGTTGGATATCCATCCAACGGCTGTCGTGCTTCTTCAATCTCTGATCTTCATGCTCCAGCCGCTCAAACAAGCGCCGGCGGGACTGCCTGCTCCCTCCTCCCGGCCGGGCTATGCTGCCCAAGCAGCTTCACGGCCCCACCATACTCCCATCGCTGGCCTAGCCATCCCTCTACTCGCCCACACCGCTGTTATTCTCCAATGACGGCAGACGAACGATAAACCCTCGTACTCCTCGCGTGGGAAACAACTACCGAGTATTCCTGGCTCCGTGTCGTTCCTTCCTAGGCCTTTGTCAGCGTGACACTGCCCCTCGGTGCTCTCGGCGCGACCTAGTCAACGTGGTCAATGAACGACATCCATCGGAAGTGGATCAGACGTGGAGAGGCTGACGATTGGGTCCATGGCCGCACGCAAGGAAATGCCTCCTTATTACGCTGCAAAATAATGATTCCTCCAGCGTGTGTAGGACCCACCGTAAGGGCCTCTTTTTTTCGCGAAAAAAACGTCCCCCCCCCCCCCCCGCTGACAGGTCGGACCCACCAGCTATATCTTCGCACGCAAGGAAGTGCCTCCTTATTACGCCCCAAAAAAGGAATACCCTCGCTAGTCGGGACCCACCATATTGTTGGGCTGACTTGTGGGCCTACTAAGTTGTGACGGGACGGAGGGCTTTGTCAACTTAGTCAATACTCGATGACCGTATGATGTCCATCCAATGGCCATACGGCTTCTTCAACCTCTGGTCTTCTTGCTCGGCCGCCCAAAGCGGCGCCCGGTCGTGCCGCTTCCTCCTGCCTCCCATGGCCGGCTGTGCTACCGCCTGCTCCTGCCTCCCGTGGCCCGGCTCCGCGTCGTCCCCTTCCCGGGCCTCGCTGTCGTCCACCGCCGTGGTGCTCTCGGCGCGGCGTGGTTAATGTGCTCAACGACCGACTTCCATCGGAAGAGTACTGTACGTGGAGAGGCTGACAGCTGGGTCCACGGCAGCCGCAAGGAAGTGCCTCCTTATTACACGGAAAATAATTATTTCTCCACCTGTCAGCGGGGACCCACCGGACGGGCCACCAGTATTTTGCGAAATAAATCGTTTCCTCGATCTTGGGACCCACCGACGGGCCACCGATTTCGCGAAAAAACGTTCCCCGCTGTCAGCTCGGACCCACCGGAAGTGCCTCCTTATTACGCACAAAAATGAATACTCCCCGGCTAGCTGGGACCCACCTTGGTGGGAGGCTGTCTTAATGGGCCTACTAAGTTGACGGGGCGAAGGGCTTTGTCAACTTAGTCAATATGAACGATTCTTGCTCCAGTGACCGTATGATGTCCATCCAGCGGCCGTAGTGCTTCTTCAACCTCTGGTCTTCTTGCTCCAGCAGCCCAAAGCAGCGCCGGTCGTGCCGCATGCTCCTGCCTCCCGTGGCCGGCTGTGCTGCCGCGGAGGCCTCGCCGATTCCCACCGCTGGCCAGGCCCTACGGCGACGGCAACCTCACACCGCAGCCGAACCAGTGAACCCTCGTACTCCTCTCCGCGCGGGCTTCCACTGCCGCGTCTTCCCCGGCTCCGCGTCGTCCCCTTCCTAGGCCTCATCGTCGTCCACCGCCGTGGTGGTCTCCGCGCGGCATGGTCAACGTGGTCAAAGAATGACTTCCATCGGAAGAATACTATACGTGGAGAGGCTGACAGGTGGGTCACGGCCACAGCCAAGTGTTTTTGTGATTTGCCAATTAAGTCGCTTTGTCAGGCCTGTTGGGCTGCAAATCTTTCAAGACGAGGAGAGCTTTTCATTCGGCTGGCCGAGAAAATGGCCCATCAGTAATGAGAAATGGGTTGTACATTTTTAAAACACATCAAACCGGCAATTAGTTTCAAATATATTTTTTTCATTTCAAGATTTGAAATTACATTAATTTTTATGCGTGGAGTATTTGTTTGATTTTATATTGATATACATTTATTTTTAAAATCAGTTTGAATGTGAGTCGAAATTTCGGGATTAAAAACAGTTCGGACCGCACCGAAATATGCAAAATGTCATATAATTTTTTAACCGTGGCCACAATATGGGCTGTAATGCTAACGAAAAGAATATGGGCTCCAAAAAACCTTAAGAATTAGCAAATGGGCTGTAAATTATTAGAAATAATGACAGATGGGTTGTATGCTGTTTTCCACAGATTTGAGGCTTTCCTAAAAAAAAGATTGACGCACAAGCAGTGACGGTTGGATGTCCATGCAACGGTCGTGGTGCTTCTTCAATCTCTGCTCTTCCTGCTCCAGCCGCTCAAACAAGCGCCGGTGGGACTGCTTGCTCCCTCCTCCCATGCCGGGTTTGTCTGCCAAGAGCCTCACGGCCCCACCGTACTCCCATCGCTGGCCTAGCCATCCCTCTACTCACCCACACCTGCTGTTATTCTCCGTGACGGTAGAAGAACCAAGAAACCCTCGTTCGATCGTACTCCCTCCACGTGGGAAACAACTGTCGAGTCTTCCCTGCCTCCGTGTTGTTCCTTACCTAGGCCTCGCCGTCGTCCACCGCCCTGGTGCTCTCGGCGCGGCCTGGTCAACGTGGTCAACGACCGACATGCATCTGAAGTGGACTGTACGTGGAGAGGCCGACAGCTGGGTCCATGGCCGCACGCAAGGAAATGACTCCTTATTATGCGCAAAATAATGATTCGTCCACCTGACATCAGGAACCCACCGAAAGGGCCTCAGTATTTCGTGAAAAAAACTACCGCCACTGACAGCTCGGACCCACCAGCTATATCTTCGCACGCAAGGAAGTGCCTCCTTATTACGCACAAAAAAAATGAATACTCCCCCTGTTAGCTGGGACCCAGTATAGTGGCAGGCTGACTTGTGGGCCTACTAAGTTGACGGGGACGGAGGGCTTTGTCAACTTAGTCAATATGCACGATTCTAGCTCCAGTGACCGTACGATGTCCATCCAACGCCCGTAGTGCTTCTTCAACCTCTGGTCTTCTTGCTCCAGCCGCGCAAACCAGCGCCGGTCGTGCCTCGTGTTCCTGCCTCCCGTGGCCGGCTGCGATGCGGCAGAGGCCTCACCGCCCCCTACTACTCCCACCGCTGGCCATGCCATCCCTCTACTCGCCAACACCCCCTGTTATTCTGCGGCGACGGCAGCCTCACACCGCAGCGAACCAGTGAACCCTCGTACTCCTCTAGTCGTGGGCATCCACTGCCGTGTCTTCCCCGGCTCCGCGTCATCCCCTTCCTAGGCCTCGCCGTCATCCACCGCCCTGGTGCTCTCGGCGCGGCGTGGTCAACGTGGTCAAGGAACGGCTTACATCGGACGTGGATCAGACGTGGAGAGGTCGATACCGGGTCCACGGCCGCAGCAAGGAAGTGCCTCCTTATTACGCGCGAAATAATTATTCCTCCACTTGACAGCGGGGACCCACCGGACGGGCCACCATATTTCGCGAAAGAAACGTTTCCCCCCTGACTGCTGGGACCCACCTGCTACACCTTCGCACGCAAGGAAGTGCGTCCGGGCAAAAAAAAATGATTCCTCCCCCTGACTACTGGGACCCACCAGCTACATCTTCGCACGCAAGGAAGTGCGTCCGTGCAAAAAAAAACCAAAACAATTCGCCTCCCCGACTGCTGGGACCCACCAGCTACATCTTCACACGCAAGGAAGTGCCTGACAGTCGGGACCCACCTGGTCGAAGCGTACGTAGCGTTGTCATTCTGGTCGTGAACGTGTACGTACGTATATACTAGTGGATGTAGAGGCGGCGCCGCGATGTCGTCGTGAGAGGCGCCGCGTGTAAGTAGAGGCGCGCACGTGTCGTAGTAGAGGCGCGCACGTAGCATGTACATGAACGTACATCGGCGAGGGTGCAAGAAAGAAAATACGGCCACGTACGTACATACGGGCAGGGTCTCTAACGCCTATCGCACATACGTACATGGCTGGGTCGGAACGGAGAAACAACATCATCATCGTGTTCATGGGGAGCCAACCGGCTGGGTCGGAACGGAATGCGTGGTCGTGTTCATCGGGAGGGCTTGGACGGAATAGGCGATGGGAACGAGGCTTGGCGTACCGCACAACGGAGGAAACGGCCTTGTGTTCGACCGGCCATGTTCGAAACAGGGTCTTGTTGATCGGGAGGGGCCTGGCGTACCGCCAAACGGAGGAAACGGACCTCCTACGGTCGACACGGGGGTCCTGTTGATCGGGAGGGGTGTGGTGTACCGCAAATTCAAAACGGACGAAACAGACTTGAGATGGAGCGCTACGGTCGAAACGGGGGTGGGGGGAGGGGTGTGGCGTACCGCAAAACGGGACTCCACGGGATACTGTTCATCTCCACCGTCAACCTCCTCCAGCCTCCACGGGCTACCGTCGACCTCCTCCAGCCTCCACGGGCTCCTCGCTCATCCAGCCTCCACTGCACGCTACTCCACCGGCCATCGCTCAACCACCCTCCATGGGCACCCCTCCACCGTCACTGCTCATCCAGCCCTCCACACCACGGGGTCCTGTTCAACCATCCCTCCACCATCTACTGTTCATCCAGCCCTCCACACCACGGGTTCCTGTTCATCCAGAGGCAACGCCACCGCTCACTGTTCATCCAAAGCCCCCCCCCCCCTGATGAAGCCATGTACCTAGGGTAGGGTCATGGACCTGTCCAAGATACCCTCCCCAAGGAAATCTCTTGAAGAAAACACCTTTCAGTCGACCTGGAAGGATTCCACTCGACGGACCTGAAGACACTCGACCATGAAGCCAACCACTCGACCACCGGGAGATCTACCGTCAGTATGCACGCAAACGGTCGGTCATTAAGTGACTTTATGGTCATCATAGCACTTTATGTGGGACATTACCAGTAACTCCCTATCTTAATGTACCTTAATCCCTACATAACTGAGGGCTGGAGGTGCAGCGAACTCTATATAAGCCACCCCCCCCTCCTCAGTGTAAAGGGTTCGCACCCCTGTAACTCATACGCACATAATACGGTCGACCGCCTCCGGGCTCCAAGACGTAGGGTTGTTACATCCTCCGAGAAGGGCCTGAACTCGTAAACATCTTGCGTATACAACTACTCCATAGCTAGGATCTTGCCTCTCCATACCTACCCCCCATTCTACTGTCAGACTTAGAACCACGACAGTTGGCGCCCACCGTGGGGCAGGTGTCTTAGCGACTTGTTGGAGAAGTTGCAGTTTTTCCGATCCCTTTCATCATGGTTTCAGGCGGAGTTTTGGTTGAGGGCCGCGAGATCCGTCTCGGTGCGCTCACGTTCATCGCCGACGACTCCGCTTGGTTGCAGGAGGCTCCACTCGATGTCGACGCGCTCCCCATCCGCGGGGCGATGAACTTTCGCGCGTGCGTCCGCCGCGTCCTCCTGCGGCAGCCGTCGACCCAGTATCGGTCGGCTCCTGTGCCGTCCTCCCTCCCAGTCTCTCGCCGGTGCAAGCGCTCCGGTCGGTCGAGGCTTCAGCGGTGGGTGAGGCACGCGGTGGCCCGCCAGTCGGCCACTCCCCAAGTCGCGGCAATCGAGCCCGACGAATCTCTCTACGGCCTGTTCGATCTGTCGACTGGCTCCGCAGAGACTGCATCCGAGTGCGACAGCAGTGATCCAGCGGCGGAGGTTCTGATGGTCGACGGACCATGTAGTCCTCCTGGTTTCCCCCGCGCCGACGGAGGCGTTGGCGGGGGCGAGCCGGCGCAGGTTCACGAAGAGTATCAACCCGAGCCCCTCACTTCGCTGCAGAGAGAGGAGCTTCGCCGCCGGAACATGGATGCGCTTCACACTCCTATCGTTGGAGGAACCCCCGAGGCCCGTGCCTTAGAAGACGCGCGTTTGGCCAACTTGGCTGAACGCACTCGACTGGAAAATCTCCAGTGAGTGCTCGACGAACGAGCGCAACAACAGGTCCCGTCGTCCAGTCGACGTCAACTCTTTCCACAACCGACTCAGGTATACCGACCTTCAATCCAGAATCTAGCAGCTGCAGCCCGTATAGCAGAGTCTATTCAGCCTTCCCAGTCAGAGGTTGGCAGAGGCTTGCTATAGATCAGAGATTTACTCCGGGCAGCAGGAGATCAAAATTCAGCTGTATCACATTCGCGGAATAGGATTCACAGCAGATCCGTTGCTACGAATACAGTCTAGTCGGCTCATAGCCCAAGATCGCCCCCGAGGTGTGAGGGACATGGAGGCCGGCGTGATCAGTATGAGGACCGATTCGATCGTGATGATCGATGTCGAGTGCCCACTCCTCCCCCAAGGGGTGGGTCATACGCGCCTCGACAACAAGATGACAGGCGCCATCACAGTGTTGGGCGAAGGATTCCAGTCGACCCCAGGGAACCAGACTTTGATGCGAGATCCATTATCGTTCAAGGTCTGGTCGACAGGAACAGAGCTTACCGAGAAGGTCATGACAAAGATGCACCCACCAGCAGCAGAGTACACGTCTCAGGACCAGAGTGTTTTAGCAGAGCCATCAGGGCCGCGGTGATTCCTCCCAACTTCAGGTTGGCGACTGGAGTCAGTAAGTTCACTGGTGAGTCCAAGCCGGATACTTGGCTTGAGGACTACCGAGTGGCTGTTCAGATTGGCGGCGGCAACGATGAAGTGGCCATGAAACACCTGCCTCTTATGTTGGAAGGCTCATCCAGGGCATGGTTGAATCAGTTAGCACCCAGCAGCATTTACACTTGGGAAGATCTTGCCCGAGTGTTTGTCAGGACATTTGAAGGAACTTGCAAGCGGCCAGCAGGGTTGACAGAGTTGCAGTCGTGTGTGCAGAAGTCGAATCAAACTCTAAGGGATTACATCCAGAGATGGATCACATTGCATCACACGGTAGAGAATGTATCTGATCATCAGGCAGTCTGTGCCTTCAAGGAAGGCGTTAAGAACAGAGAGTTAAGGTTGAAATTCGGTCGGACCGGAGACATGACCCTGAGTCGAATGATGGAGATTGCCACCAAGTACGCCAATGGTGAAGAAGAGGATCGGCTCCAGAGTGGAAAGTACAAGTCAGCCGCTAATGAAATCAGTGGAGGGAACTCCAGTCGGAAGCAGAAGCGGAAAGCCGAGCCAGCTGCTCCTGTAGAAGCCATGGCCGTGACTCCAGGAAAGTTCAAGGGGAGATCCAAGGGACCTTGGAACCCCAAGAAGGTGAAAGACCAAGATGGAAATGATGTATTGGACTTACCATGCCACATTCACACGAAGAAAGATGAAGAGGGTAAACTCATTTACCCAAAGCATACCACTCGACAGTGTCGGCTCTTGATTCAGCAGTTCTGTCGTGGAATTGTCACGGCAGATGTCCTTAGTGTCAGGACTTAGTCGTGAGGCCAACGCATCTATGTGGTAGCTTGAGAGGGGTTGAGCGGAATCGAGAGACGCAACACAAGACAAGGGTTTAGACGACTTGGGCCCCAGGAAACATCATCCGGTAAAAACCCTACATGCTGTTTGAGGCTAGATCTCATTATCATCACGAGGGAGTCGCCGTAAACCGGCTCTCCTCTTTGTGTCTAGCCCTAAGATTGTTTCTTCTTGCTTGTAGCTTCCCCCTCTTTGGAGAGCCCTGCCCCTCCTTATATATGTTGAAGGGGCGGGTTATATGTAGAGTCCTATTAGGATTAGGACTAGTCTATCTCTAATACAAACCGGATACAAGTCCAGGTCTTAACTCCTTGTAAGACAAATATTCCTTATGCCTTTCCTTTTAAACCGGCCCACAATAGTTGAACCGGCCTTCATGAACCGCCAGACGGGCCACCGGGTCTTGTCGCTCCTCTGACCCGTTCGCCGGGTCACCAGTGAGTTACAACGTCCTGGCGGGTTCTCGGTAAATTGCCGTGTGCAGGCGGGTCTCCAGATGAATATCGCCAAGTGCCAGCGGGACCTCAAATAAACCGCCAAGTCCGGCCGGGTTAACTTCCGGCCGGTTTACACCACGGGGTATATCCCCGACATTAGCCCCCAAGTTTAGCTTGGATTTATCCATGGTAAACTTATGCTGCAAAATAAACACAGAACAAATTTGGCAGGTTGTGCTCCGGGTTAAGAATTCTTGTAGACGGCACTTTTTTGATGATCCTTAAGTCATTTGTCATTTCCTCCTTCTAGAAAATCCGGGTCAATAACCAGCTTCATACTCAAATTGCTGATGTTGGCTTCTTATAGAAAAAATATTGTGAAGAATAATCCACTTGAGTCGGCTTCCAAAGCGTTGGTTTAAGAAATATTGGTCTTGAAATACTCGTCTGATATTCAACCGGTTTGAAGATGCAGAACTTGCCGGTTTTATCATTGCCAAAGACTGTCGGGTTATAAAAACTTGATAATTTCGAGTCATGATTGTTGCAGACACCGGTTCATGATTGTTGCCGACGCCGGTTCATGATTATTAATGATGTCGGGTTGCGGCCACAGGGTCATAATGATTGGTGACGCCGGGTCAACCTAGTTTGCTCAATCAGAGAATTTGAAAATATTTCTTTGATAATAATATAATACCTGTAGCCCCCAAGTCTTTGAGCAGAATAAAGTGGTGGCTTAAGACTTTGCTTCAATATAAATACTGCCACTTTTAAAAAAATCCATGTTGTTCATCCCAGTGACTAGTAAAAACTCAATACTCCATACTATGTAGCCCCCAAGTGCCGGGTTGTCATGCTTGCAAAGAACACGGGACTTGTAATTGTCTTATACTCATAAAAACTTCAACCAGTGTAGCCCCCAAGGGCCGGGTCATTATGCAATAATGAGCAGGGACTTTGTAGGTATAATCATGTAGATTCGAGCAATGATGTGTAGCCTCCAAGGGCCGGCTCAGTAAGATAATATTGTGCTGGGACTTAATATATACTTCAGTGAAAATAACATCATATGATGTAACCCCCATCATGGGACTTGAATCCACGTCCACAAGGTTAAGAGCCTTGTGTTTTATCAACTGAGCAGTGGACCCTTCAATATAATGAATAAAAAGCTTTGTACCTTCAACTGTTGACAGGAGCAATTGGTAGCCCCCAATGGCCAACTCATTATAATGTGATGAGTCGGGTCTTCAATAATATGAGCAGAAAATTACTTTGCATTAGCCCCCAAGTGTCATGGTGCATGCTTGCAGTGACATGAGACTTGCATATTTGATGTAATCTCAACTTAAATAATGTAGCCTCCAAGTGCCAGGTCGTAAGCCTGCAGCGACTCGGGACTATTCCCTCCATTGTAGAATAAATCATAGCCATTGATGAAATAATAGCCATTGCGCTAAAGCGACTTTGAAAACCTCAATCATATTATCGGTTATTAATAACCATAATAAAAATCTAGCCATGTTGGCTATTCAAGATAATATAATCTGGTATGAAAAACCTTATTCATTCAATATCATAATGAAAATTCAGCCAAGTTTGGCTATTTGAATAATATAACCCAATGATTTATAAGCGCATGATTCCAATGGCGCCAATCCAAATATGTCTTGGCGACTTATAGTCCAAAGCCAGGCCGGGTTAACAAACACGGATAATTTCTCATCATATCTTGGCGACTTATCGTCTTAAAGCCAGCCGGTTTAATAGACACCGGATAATTTATCATCATGCTTTATTCAACCTGTCTATGCATACAACAAGTTTAAAGTGTCCTGGCGGTTTATCACGGAATGAATCATAATGCCCAACATATAACCCAGGTTTATAACCAAGGCTGCACTTAAGAATAATCAATGAAATTACCATACCGGGTTGTGATAAACACCGGTTTAACCATATATATCTTTGGCGACTCGTAGTCAAACCAGACCGGGCGGATAGTCTCCGGATTATGATTTGATCATGTACTGACAAATTGTAATTGAAAGTCAAGTCGGGTTAATGAACACCAGTTTACTCCATAATAAGATGGTAACATAAAATCAAACCGGGCAGATAGTCTCCGGATTAAGATTTGACCGTGTTTCGTCAATTGACAGTTTGAACCGGTTTAAAAATATTATCGATTTAAAAAATGCAACAAAAATCAAATAACAGTTATGAAAAAATATCGAAGAAAAGGTAATGATGAAACTGTTTGCAAAAAGAGGCTTTACTGAGCCGATCAGATGGTGTTACCATGGTCGGACACGACCAAGCTCCCAATAAGGTGTAGCTATGGTTCAGGTCAGCTAGGTCCCCAACTGAAACCGTGGCATTATGCCGATCAAGTGGCGTGGCAATGGTTCGGGTTCGACCAAGCCCCCAAGTGACTCTATGGCCTTAGGCCAATCAAGAGGCGTGACTGGTTCAGACTTGACCATGTCCCCAAGTGATCTGGTGGCTTTCGCCTATCAAAAGGTGTTGCATTGGTTCGGACACGACCAAGCCCCCAAGTGATGTTGTGGCACTAGGTCGATCAAGAGGCGTGGCTATGGTTCGGATCTGACCAAGCCCCCAAGTGATCAATAATATGATAAGCCAATAAGGCATGATACCCATGTTTGAACCGCGCATCATGGCAGCAGGTCCTCTTTGGCACCCTTTAACTTTTTGCAAGAGATAAATCCTTCTTGAACCGGGATTTTGAACTGGATTTTAGAGCTTCAAAGCTTTGTGGGAGATATCTTCCCCTTGAGCCGGATTTTAAACCGGAATCCCTCTTTTTAAGCCGGAATTTTCTGATGGCCTTTAAATTTGCACCAATATGGCGGTTTAGGGTCCTGCATTAGACAACTTTGCAGACCAAAGTAATTTCTCTTTTTAAAGAAGGCAATATAAAATATAAAATATATTGGATGGATTTCACCTGATATATCATGCCAGGGTTTATTCACCGTGGAGTTGATGATCACCATGGTAAAGCTGAAATTAATGACGGCCGAGTCGGCACGGTGTTGTGAACCGGTGCGGACGAGCGGATCAATCGTAGGCGCGGTAAGCCGCGCAGACGGGCGAGTCAACCGCAAGCGCGGTCCCGGCAATTTGATGTAAATCGAGCTGTACGGGCGGTGGTTTGTGCACACCCGTTCAACAGCAAGCTGGCGCAGACGCTGGTGCATGATGATGCTAACGCACACTCCATATGCACAGCATGCCACCACCTTTATAATAAATTATTGTCCTCAAAATTATACAGACCAAAGTAATTGTTCTTTGACAAAAATAATGTATGCTAATAAACTTAGATGGATATCACCTGATGTTTGCAGATAGCAAACGGCTTTGGATGACGAATGATCCGTTCAACGCAACAGAGGCGGCGGCTTAACCCATCGCACGGGTCGGTTTCAGACGGACCCTCCGGGTCATGTCTGGCGGTTCAAGGCGCGGGCAACGAGTAAGGCCGCGGCAACGGCAGCGGCTCCACACAGCGGCCCAAGGCGGCCACTTTGAAACAGAGGCAAGGCCAAAGCGGGGTTAGCAGCTTCTGCACTCTATGTTTTCATGATGACAGTTGTAGTTTCCATCTTGATGAGATTTGGTGATTCTCTGAGCTCGAACACGAAGCATGGCCGCATAATTTGCACTTGTCTCTTATGCGATCTCGAGAGCCATATTAACTTAACTCCCGCAGGATTTGTACAATTACAAAGAGCAGGAGCCCAACGTATTTAATCCTCGGTGTTGGAGTATAGTAGCCGTGGCGCTCTGGCGGGTCAACGGGCAGCGTAACCAAAGCGGTCCACGGCAAAGGAGAACTGCTGGCTTGGAGGTGGCAGCTCGAGCGCTGTTTAAAGCAACGAAACCGGTTGCTGGAGACGACGGCGGTTTAAGGCGGCGGCAGGCCGAGGTCACGGCGGCGGCGGCTCGACGCGCGATGAAGGCGTCCACAGGCTCGGACGACGAAAGTGGGTCAGGCGGCCGGCCGGTTTGACGCGAGTCTAGGCTCGAGGCCGCGGCGGCTCGGGTACGAGGCGGCAGCGGAGGTGACTTGACCGAAGATCGGACCGATGTTTCGGCCTCGGGTGGAGGTGACCCGGCAGGAACCAGCGAGGCGGCTTACGACAGCGGCGAGACGCTCGGTCGCAAGGCTGTAGCGGTGGCAGACAGCAACTCGCCGCGGGGCCGCTTCAGGAACGGTACAAAACCAGTGGGCCGGTGGATTGACTTTAACCCGAGGACGGCTCATAGCTGCTGCAGAATTGACCAGCCAGGTGTGCTGGCAGCCCGGAGCAGCAGAAGAGGCCGTCCATTGGAATCGCGGCCACAGGCAAGCGGCGGGGTGAGGCCAGAAAGGCGAGTTGAGTCCATGACTTCGTCCACCTCCCGTCGTTGACTCCTCCTGTCCCCCGGACCTGGCGACGGTCTCCAGATTAGTAACCATCAATTAGTACTCATGTAAATCCATTGTATTCTACCCATGTGATTCGGATTAGTACTCATGCATTCACTTTGGCCAAGTAGTACTTTGGTCTCCCACGTGTTTCTCAAGGGGAGCACCAAGATCTGTATTATGAGGACTACTAGTCCCACAATCGTCTCATGATGACCGCTTGTCTGCACTGCTCCGCAGGATAACCAAAAGAATGAGACGCAGGTCCGCCCGCCGGGCGTTTTGAGGCGAGGATGTTGGTCGAGGACAAAGCGTCTGGCGGGTCGAAACACCTCCAGCCTCCCGGTGTCAATCCGGCGAGGGACTCGGACGTAAACGAGGTGCGGCAGTGATTTCGTGACGAGAGGCAGAGTTTGACCGGGGCCGCTTGCAGGTCTGATCGAGGCTGCAGAAACAGCAAAGCACGGCGCTCCACGGCGGGTTGTCGGGCCGGCCGGGCCACTCGCGGGGCGAGCCAGATGAGGTCCCGCGACCGCGAGACCGAGTTACGGCTGTATTTTTTGTTTCCGTGTCGTAGACCCCCCTTTCCTTTTTCTTCATCAGTTTTGATTGTATGTTGGCGTACCGATCTGGACTCTGCATCTCGCGTATCCTCATGCCGCCTCGGAACCTGGCACACCGGTGAAATATACTATAACAGATACAACACGGTCTCGACGACGTACAATTTCGTCGCTCACCAATCACATAACACGCTGCAAAATCTCAGCGACATGATCCTTGCATTGATCGATCTTGAACACATCTTCAACTTGCAGTGGCGACAGCGCACCCGGATGCAATATTAATTTCCTTGAACTCAAACTTTCATCTGTCTAACCACGAGCTCCTCGATCCTTGAAGAGATCCTCCAAGAACTCAACACCACCAGGCGCAGGCCCCACGGTGGGCGCCAACTGTCGTGGAATTGTCACGGCAGATGTCCTTAGTGTCAGGACTTAGTCGTGAGGCCAACGCATCTATATGGTAGCTTGAGAGGGGTTGAGCGGAATTGAGAGACGCAACACAAGACAAGGGTTTAGACAGCTTCGGGCCCCGGGAAACATCATCCAGTAAAAACCCTACATGCTGTTTGAGGCTAGATCTCATTATCATCACGAGGGAGTCGTCGTAAACCGGCTCTCCTCTTTGTGTCTAGCCCTAAGATTGTTTCTTCTTGCTTGTAGCTTCCCCCTCTTTGGAGAGCCCTGCCTCCTTATATATGTTGAAGGCGGGTTACATGTGGAGTCCTATTAGGATTAGGACTAGTCTATCTCTAATACAAACCGGATACAAGTCCAGGTCTTAACTCCTTGTAAGACAAATATTCCTTATGCCTTTCCATTTAAACCGCCCACAATAGTTGAACCGGCCTTCATGAACCGCCAGACGGGCCACCGGGTCTTGTCGCTCCTCGACCCGTTCATTTGGGTCAAAGTGAGTTACAACATCTGGCGGGTTCTTTGGTAAATTGCCAGGTCTGGGCGGGTCACCAGATGAATATCGCCAAGTGCCAGCGGGACCTCAAATAAACCGCCAAGTCCGGCTGGGTTAACTTCCGGCCGGTTTACACCGCGGGGTATATCCCCGACAAGTTCCAAGGGAAGTAGCCAAAGGAGGAGGAGAAAGAGTCGGACAAACTTGAGGACAAGGAAGACAGTGACGGTGGATACCCCCAGGTCAATTCCACCCTGATGATTTTTGCTGACGTTGAAAGCAAAAGTCGATTGAAAGTTATCAACCGAGAAGTGAATATGGTCGCTCCGGCGACACCCAGTTATCTGAAATGGTCACAGACCGCCATCACGTTCGACCAGTCTGATCACCCGACACACATAGCCACCCCTGGGAGGCAAGCGTTGGTGGTAGACCCAGTCTTCGAAGGCACTCGGCTAACTGAAGTTTTGATGGATGGTGGCAGTGGCCTGAACATACTGTATGTAGAGACGTTGAAAGGGATGGGCATTCCGATGTCCAGACTCAGCACTAGCAACATGAGCTTCCATGGAGTCATTCCTGGAAAGAAGGCTGAGTCACTCGGCCAAATTGCTCTCGATGTGGTTTTTGATGACTACAAGAATTTTCGTAAGGAAAAGTTGACCTTTGAGGTCGTGGATTTCTAGAGCGCTTATCACGCTATTCTGGGAAGGCCGGCGTATGCATGTTTCATGGCTCAACCATGTTATGTATACCTCAAACTGAAGATGCCAGGCCCCAAAGGTGTGATCACTGTCACTGGCAATCGGAAGAAGGCAGAAGAGTGTTTTCAGAAAGGCTCTAAGATCGCTGATGCTCAGATGGCAGTGGTAGAGCTGCAAGAGTACCAGAAAACTATAGACCCGAGTGATTTGTTGCGAGCCAAGAAGCCCGCCACGGAGTCAGCAGTTCAGTCGTCCGGTGAGACGAAACCGATTCACATTCACCCGACCGATCTCTATGCTGCTCCGACTCACATCTCAACAACACTCGACTCCAAATAGGAAGAAGCACTCATCCAGTTCCTCTGTGAGAACCGGGACATCTTCGCATGGAAGCCTGCTAACATGCCGGGTGTTCCCAGGGGACTGGCTGAGCATCGTCTACGAGTCGACTCAAAAGTTAAACCTGTCAAAGAACATCTTCAACGGTCCGCTGTCCAGAAGAGAAAGGCCATTGGCGAGGAGGTGGCTCGGCTCTTAGCAGCAGAGTTTATCCGAGAGATTTCCCACTCCGAGTGGCTCACCAATGTTGTCATGGTCCCTTAGAAGGACAAATCAATTCACATGTGCATCGACTTCAAACATATCAATTGGTCCTACCCGAAAGATCATTTTCCCCTCCCCCGCATCGATCAAATAGCCGACTCGACTGCGGGATGTGAGCGGTTATCTCTCTTAGACGCCTATTCCGGTTACCATCAGATCTGTCTGTATGGACCCCGACGAGATCAAAACAGCTTTCATCACTCCATTTGGGTGCTTCTGTTATGTCAACATGCCTTTCGGCCTCAAGAATGCCAGTTCCACGTTCACGAGGATGATTCAGAAGTGTTTGCTCACTCAAATCAGTCGGAATGTGGAAGCTTACATGGATGATATTGTGGTCAAGTCACGGAAAGGTTCCGACCTGTTGACTGACCTTGCTGAAACATTTGCCAATCTCAGGAGGTACGATATCAAGCTTAATCCATCAAAGTGCATATTCGGAGTTACTGGTGGAAAGTTACTCGGTTTTCGCTGAACGAGGAATCGACGCCAACCCGTAAAAAAGTTGGCACTATACTCGAATGAAACGCATACAATGCGTGTGCACGATGTGCAGAAGCTTATGGATGCTTGGCCGCTTTAAGTCGATTCATCTCTCGTCTCGGTGAAAAGGCATTGCCTCTTTACCGACTAATGAAGAAGTCAGACAAGTTCGAGTGGACTCCCGAAGCTGATGCAGCGTTTGCAGAGCTGAAAGCTCTGCTCTCCACCCAGCCGGTGCTTGCTGCCCCAATCAGCAAAGAGCCTTTCCTGCTTTACATTGCAGCCACAGGACAAGTCGTCAGTACAGTACTTACGGTCGAGTGGGAAGAAGAAGGGGAAGCCTTCAAAGTTCAGCGCCCAGTATATTATCTTTCTGAAGTATTGATCCCGTCAAAGCAAAGATACCCTCATTATCGGAAGCTTGTTTATGGGATTTATATGACCACGAAGAAGGTTGCTCATTACTTCTCTGACCATTCCATTACAGTCGTCAGCGACGCCCCATTGTCAGAGATTCTACACAACAGAGATGCAACTGGTCGAGTGCCGAAATGGGCAATTGAACTCCTTCCCCTTGATATCAATTTTGAGGCAAAGAAAGCCATCAATTCCCAAGCAATAGCAGATTTCATCGTCGAGTGGATTGAACAGCAATTGCCGACTCAAGTTCACTCGGAGCATTGGACCATGTTCTTTGATGGTTCCAAGATGCTGAATGGTTCCGGTGCTGGGGTAGTATTGGTTTCCCCCCGAGGAGATAAGCTCAGATATGTGCTCCAGATTCACTTTGATTCTTCCAACAATGAAGCAGAATACGAAGAACTGTTGTATGGTTTGCGTATGGCCATTTCACTCGGCGTCCGTCGCCTCATGGTTTATGGCGACTCAGATCTAGTGGTGAATCAGGTGATGAAGGAGTGGGATGTCAGAAGTCCAACCATGACTGGTTATTGCAATGCAGTGAGGAAGCTAGAGAAGAAGTTCGAGGGGTTAGAGCTTCATCATGTACCCCGACAGAAAAATCAAGCTGCTGATGATTTGGCGAAAATAGGGTCCAAGAGGGAAGCCATTCCCAGTGATGTGTTTTTGGAGCACATCCACACACCGTCAATTCAAGAGGATCCTTTCACCGAAGAAGCCCCACAGCCAAAAAGTGCCACTGATCCGACTGAAGTTGAGGTCCCAGCTGTGGTCGACCTGATCATGCAAGTCGTGGTGATCACTCCCGACTGGACAGTGTCGTACATCACGTATATCCTAAGGAAAGAGCTCCCGGCGAACGAAGAAGAGGCTCAACAAATCGTCCACCGACCCAAGGCCTTTACTGTGATCAAGGGACAGTTGTACAGAGCAAGCGCGACTGGAGTCGGCCAGAAGTGCATAACACCAGAAGAAGGTCAGATAATTCTTGATGATATCCACTCGGGGACCTGTGGTCATCATGTGTCCCCTCGGACCATTGTGGCTAAAGCATACCGAGCGGGATTTTACTGGCCAAAAGCAAATGAAATGGCAAAGGAAATAGTCGACAAGTGTGAAGGGTGTCAGTTCTATTCCAATATGTCACACAAACCCGCCTCAGCCTTGAAGACCATTCCACTCGTGTGGCCCTTCGTTGTTTGGGGGTTGGATATGATTGGACCACTGAGAACTGGCAGAAGCGGTTTCACTCACTTGCTAGTGGCAGTCGACAAGTTTACGAAGTGGATCGAAGCTAAACCTATCAAGAACCTCGATGCGTGCACCGCTATCAGTTTCATCAGAGAGTTGATATTCAGATATGGAGTTCCGCATAGCATCATCACTGATAATGGGTCAAACTTCGATTCTGACAAGTTCAAAGCCTTTTTGCGCCTCTCAGGGCACGCGAGTTGACTATGCTTCAGTTGCTCACCCCCAGTCGAATGGACAAGCAGAACGAGAAAACGGTCTAATTCTCAAAGGACTGAAACCTCGGCTAATGCGTGATCTCAAGCATGCAGCAGGAGCGTGGGTCGACGAACTTCCGTCGGTTCTTTGGGGATTGAGGACCACTCCTAATCGGTCGACTGGGAGAACTCCACTCTTTCTGGTCTATGGAGCTGAAGCAGTTCTGCCGAGTGACCTGCTTCACAATGCACCGCGAGTCGAACTCTACTCTGAAGATGAAGCGGAGCAAGCCCGTCAAGATGCAGTCGACCTCCTAGAAGAGGAGAGAGAGATGGCCCTGATCCGCCCGACCATCTATCAGCAGGACTTGCGTAGATTCCATGCTAGAAATTTGAAGAGCCGAACCTTTCAAGAAGGAGACTTGGTCCTCCGAGTGGATCAACAGAAACCACACAAGCTCGCTCCCACTTGGGAAGGTCCCTTCATCATCACCAGAGTTCTCCACAATGGAGCATACCATCTTTACAACGTCGATCGCCAAATTGATGAGCCTCGAGCTTGGAATGCGGAGCTGCTCCGCCCCTTTTATACTTAAGTACTCACTCGGGTGAGATGTAATAAAAGTACCTCTGTAGTTTGTTTATCGAAGACAAGAATGTTATAATTTTCCGAGTGATTGTTATTACTTTTTGTTTACATGAGAAATTTCCCCCCAGTGGTGGCTTAGCTGTGAACCCGTTTCGCCTAAGTTTGTAAAAAAATCCCTGCCGAGTGGAGAGCCAGCCTCCCACTCGGGGGCTTAGCTGCGAATCCGTTTCGCCTAAGTATCTGAAAATCCTACTGAGTGGTGAGCCAGCCTCCCACTCGGGGGCTTAGCTGCAGTCCAGGTACTCGCCTAAGTGTTCAAAATCCTACCGAGTGGTGAGCCAGCCTCCCACTCGGGGGCTTAGCTGCAGTCCAAGTACTCGCCTAAGTGTTTAAAATCCTACCGAGTGGTGAGCCAGCTTCCCACTCGGGGGTTAGCTGCAGTCCAAGTACTCGCCTAAGTGTTTAAAATCCAACCGAGTGGTGAGCCAGCCTCCCACTCGGGGGCTTAGCTGCAGTCCAAGTACTCGCCTAAGTATTTAATACAATGTGCGCTTTGCAAGGGCAACAAGGTACAGGTCGACTGTTGCCTTCCCCTTCAGAGCTACGACTCAAAAAATCCTCCCACTCGGAGGCTTAGCTGCAGTCCAGTACTCGCCTAAGTATCTGAAAATCCTACCGAGTGGAGAGCAAACCTCCCACTCGGGGGCTTAGCTGCAGTTCAGTACTCGCCTAAGTTTGAAAAATCCTACCGAGTGAAGAGCGAACCTCTCACTCGGGGGGCTTAGCTTCAGTCCAATACTCACCTAAGTATCTGAAAATCCTACCGAGTGGAGAGCAAACCTCTCACTCGGGGGCTTAGCTGCAGTCCAGTACTCGCCTAAGTATCTGAAAATCCTACTGAGTGGAGAGCGAACCTCCCACTCGGGGGCTTAGCTTCAGTCCAGTACTCGCCTAAGTGTCTGAAAATCCTACCGAGTGGAGAGCAACCCTCCCACTCAGGGGCTTAGCTGCAGCCCAGTACTCGCCTAAGTGTTTGAAAATCCTACCGAGTGGAGAGCAACCCTCCCACTCGGAGGCTTAGCAGCAGTCTAGTACTCGCCTAAGTACGAAATCCATTCCAATCCGCAAGGACGACGAGGTGCAGGTCGATTGTTACTGAGGGAGTCCCGGACTAGGGGGTGTCCGGATAGCCGGACTATCGTCACGGCCGGACTCCAAGACTATGAAGATACAAGATTGAAGACTTCGTCCCGTGTCCGGATGGGACTTTCCTTGGCGTGGAAGGCAAGCTTGGCGATACGGATATATAGATCTCCTACCATTGTAACCGACTCTGTGTAACCCTAACCTATCCGGTGTCTATATAAACCGGAGGGTTTTAGTCCGTAGGAAGAACAACAATCATACCATAGGCTAGCTTATAGGGTTTAGCCTCCTTGATCTCGTGGTAGATCTGCTCTTGTACTACCCATATCATCAATATTAATCAAGCAGGAGTAGGGTTTTACCTCCATCGAGAGGGCCCGAACCTGGGTAAAAACATCGTGTCCCTTGTCTCCTAAAACCCGAGCCGAGCTAAACATGCCGGATGCAAGCCGAACAAGAGTTTGGCATCGGAAAGGATAAATCATCACCAACATCGCCGCCCCATGGAATACACGGAGCGGGCACACCGGCATCGCCGCACGGTCACTTCATCAAGCCGGCATTGACCACGTCACGACCTGCATCGGCATGGCCACACTGTTGCTCCTTCGAGCCAATGTCCATCACGCCGACCTACTTCGACTCATCGGCTGACATTGAGGCTTCGACATCTCGGTCGGACCGGGGGCTTCGCCATCTCTTCATCAACCTATACTCGAGAGACTACGGCATCACTAGCCGACCAGCTCCGTGTCGTTGCTTTATCGCGCATCAGGCAATGAGTGTGCGGATCGAGTCCCAATTTTGGGAATCACCTTTCTTCGGATTGCTACAACAAATAAACCAGGTGCTATTAATCCTAGTATTTCTTGCTTGTTTGGGTTCATTTTTCCCAAGGAATTATTATTCTGGTTTGTCCACAGGTCTATCAAATGGTGGCCGCATTAACGATGGGCGCATGGTGGTTCGGTCAGTTTCCGTACATAGTCCGGCGAACGCCACATCCAGAACTCGGACCGACCTGTGAATTCAGGCTTTGCCACGCCTTTACCGCATCACGCCGACGCCCTGCATCGACATTGACTTCGGCGCCAGGCCATATTTCTTTTATTACTCACTTTGCATAAATTATTTATTATGCAACGTTTTTTTATTACCATTATCTTCGGTTCGCACTATTTTTTGTGCACAGGAAAATGATCCAGCCGGACTATATCCTTTGGCGTCACCTCGGCTAGACGGGGGGCTTCGTCAACACTTCATTACCCCATGCCGGGGACTTCAGCATCACTCTGCCGGCCTGCATCGACCGTGCTATGTCACCACTTCAGAGCACCGAGCTCATTGCTCCGCCACCTCGGGACCGGCTTGGGGCATGGAATCTTGTCCCGCATCAAGCTCGGACCACGTCATCAATACCAAACACATTAACCAGCTAAGTTGCCTTCATGCTCAAAGTTTTAAATTTTTAACTTGTGTTCGGCTCGACCAAGCATTATACTTTTTTGGAAAAAAAGTTGCACGTAAAATTTTTCCTTGTCCAAACTTTGTTTGTGACGCACAAATTCAAATACCCCGTTTCCTTGGGGGCTTCTTTATGAAGCTTTTCCTCTTGCATATGATTATACTTGTACGGCTTCGTTCCTTGTTCATGTATTACGCCACAATATGCACCATATTGACTTAAGAGATTTGCAAGCTGGGTTGCCTGGCTCCTCTTCTTACCCCTGCGTTCCTGATTGTTCGGCTAGGGAGTAAAGGGAGCACCTCTCCGATTGTCACGACCGGGTCATCCGAGCTCTGACCTCAGACTGGGTGAAGCCGAAAGCTAGCGCTCTTATTGTTTTCAATCATGGTCGGCACACAATGGAACTCATGAGTACAAAAAATCTATTGCACAAGTCTCATAGTAACAATGAGCACCGAAGAAAGGTATCGGTGGGGGTACTATTTTCTTCGAAGATGCTTCTTATACTTAACAAGAATATAGCATAAGTTCCTCGAGTGCGCTTTATGCATTACAGCCTTATGGCCTCATTGCCTGGTTATTTGAAACACCGTCGATATTCTCGACAGGTGGAGTACATAACACTTTTCGGTCCTTGACCGAAGATGGAGAAGCCGACGGTCGGTTAAGACGCGTTTAAAGTTCGGGTGAACACAGATATGATACAAGTACTTCGGTACATACAATCATTATACATAAAATTCTTTTACCCAAGTCACTTGCGGGCTCTTAAGTTTATTTGAGCCGTTTTATAAAAAGTGGTTTTCTTCTTAGTCGTTGCAAAGTTATTATTATTATTACTATTTATCACTCCTTTTTCGACACGAAGGTGTGGTCACTAGCCGGGGAGCCTAATTTCTCTGTCAAAACCGCTAGAGTTTAGTTTGCTAAACTGGCCTAATGAGAAGTACTCCGCCTTCGGGATAGGAGGTTGAAGCCATAGGCTGACCCGCTTGAAGTCTTGAGATAGGATGTGTCATGTTAAAGCACGACAGAAGCACCTTATTTTTCTAAAGTCCAATTTTCGATTTGGCACCGAACACTTGATCTAGTTCGGACGTCCAGTTTTTACTGAAGTTTTTTGGTTTTTCAAGCCTATGGCACTTTCAAACTATTTATGTGTTTCCAGCATTAGTCTCGCAGTGCAAAGCCAGACACCTTTAGGCATTCGGAAAAAACATTCTCGGATATTGCTATATATGCATCGGTTTCGAATTGTGTCTTCCGTCAGTAGTTGGGTTGCCCGGCTCCTGTGCTTGCCTCCTATGTTCTGCTTTGTTCGGCTAGGTGTGCAAAGGGAGAACCACTGCGATTGTGCTTCCAGCTCACATGGTTAAGCACCTCAGTGGAGAAAGTTGAAAACTGGCTGTCACAATAGACATAAACTGGTCAGCGGTCCGATGACTATGTTAAATGACGGGTCGTTCATAACATTGGCCGAAGTGTTTACGGCTTGACCTCGGATGTCGCCGAACACTAACCGGGGGCTCATAGCTAGCTTCCCCGGTTTAAAACTCCTATGACTAAGCGACAGTTATAAAGCCTGCATATCGGATTGCCTTGTTTCTGCTAACACAACCGCCTCCGGGCACCGAGACGTCGGCTAAGGGTTGTTTTGTTAGTGCAGAAACACCCTGCGTAGTATCTACCTAGGGGTAGAGGCCGACGATAGGCCACTTTCAACTGATAAACGGTCGCAATGGAGTCAAAATAATGATGTAAAGTACTTGGATACATAGAATCATTACACATAATCTGTGATTTTACTCTGGATATCGATCCTTAATTCATCCACCCATGCCCACAATAAGGCTAGGGGGCTACTGGTCTTTGCGCTAATTATTTACAAATATTAAAGGGGCACATCGATCCCCTGATCTGGTGTTGCCACCCGACCAGTGCCTCGGGGGCTACTACATTGCCTATTCAATGCAGAAAATTCAAAGGGCTCAGTGTTCGGCTTGATCAAACTATGGGAAGGCGTGTCTTCGGACAAACAATAAGTACCATCTGGACCTATCTGGCATCAAGCTAATATATCATGACGACTTCTCATGAGCCTCTCTCAGGGGCTCGTTCGACGATCACTGTTATCTCTAGTATATCACACTAAGTTTTTATTCCTATGTATGCTGCCGAGCTAGGAGTTGATCCTTAGGACGATTTTGCGCATCGACCTGAGTCTCAGGGGCTACTGGGAACAACGGTTTTATGCTTTCCTTCAGGTGCATCTCGGGTCTTAGATTGATACACACCTCCATGGTTACTGGATATACATATACTGGCTATACATCTTGGCAGAGAATAAACTGCACCAGTTACAAATATTCACAAAAACCAGCCCGTGGTCGGGGTGGTCCACCACCTCGGGGGCAGTCTGGCATAAAGCTCGGGTGCCAGCGGCTAGCTCCATAGAGGGCATTTCCCGCATTAAGCTCGGCTACACTCCTTCAACTTTTTTGTACCAAGATGATCTATGGCATCTTGGATATAGTCCGGCGTTGGAGCTCAGATACAGTCCGGCGTTGGAGCTCGGATACATTCCGACGTTGGAGCCGGGAAGCAGTTCGACATTGGTGCTTGGCTGCAAAAGATACCTCGAATGCAGTCCGGCGTTGGAGCTCGGACGCAAGAGGACACTGCCTCCCGGGAACAACTTCAAACCCGAGGTGTGGCATAAAAATAACAAGGCATTGATAAAGGCCGGAAACTTAAAGGGGCTCCTCGGATACCCGATGTGTAAACTCTTCGGATTGACTTTGGCGATCCTCAAGACCGAAGATGGGAAGATTTGTTGAACCAGTTTTCAAGACCGACGACCGAAGATGAAGAGCAGTTCGGAAGAATCCAGGAGCGTTCCTAACTTGAAGACCAGTTCAGGGGGCTACTGACGGTGTCCTGGACTAGGGGGTACTCACCACGTCATCTCCCGATCTGTTAGATTGGGCCGAGGACCCCCATGGTCAGATACTCATGGGCTACCAGGGACAGCTGCCGCATACAAGGAAGATTCCACAAGACTTGGTGATCAGGACAAGGACTCCTCCCCCACCGGCGTATTCGGCTAGGACTCTTGTTATCCTAGGCCTCTAGTGCATTATATAAACCAGGGCCAGGCTAGTCGATAGATCAGATATACACAATCATAATCATAAGCTAGACTTCTAGGGTTTAGCCTCTACGATCTCGTGGTAGATCAACTCTTGTAATACTCATATTCATCAAGATCAATCAAGCAGGAAGTAGGGTATTACCTCCATAGCAGAGAGGGCCCGGACCTGGGTAAACATCGTGTCCCTTGCCTCCTATTACCATCCGCCTTAGACGCACAGTTCGGGACTCCCTACCCGAGATATGCCGGTTTTGACACCGACATGGGCCCCTCCTGGTGTGCCTTCCCCTTCTCCGTGGCCGAAAACCTCTTCGTATGCACCATGGGAGTCGCTACTGGCAATGGAGCAAAGGAGGAGGAGCAAGCGGAATGGGAAGAGATGGGTGATGGGGGCTCTGCCCCCTCCCCATTTATAGCAGGAGAAGGCCAACCAGCGCCCCCCATGATCACAGGTAATCATGGTTTTTCCTTGCATGCAGCAGGGACTCGTCAAGTCGGGCAGTTGCCGAGGCGGCGTGGGGAAGCAGAGACGCCCACGTCCAATCAATCGCCACACATCGACCAAGGCCGCAGTTGTTGGGGCTCAGCGGGCGCTCAAGACTTGCCCTTTGGCTTCGCCTCAAAGCTAAGTCCGAGTGCGCCTTGGGCCCGGGGGCTACTGTCGGCGTTCTGGGAACGGGGGTCCCCAGACTTGCCAACCTGCGGCCCACAGCGTGGCTCTGCTCGCGGCCCAGTGCGGCCCATCTTCACCAGCAAATGCCCAAGACCCTCGCGAGGGGCCAAGCCTCGCGAGGCAGATGACACAAGACCTCCTCGGGAGTGGCCTCCTCAGGCTGGCTCGCGAGGGGCAGAGAGATCAAGGCAAGGCGAACCACTACAAGGAATCTGTTAATCCATGACGGATTTTTTTTACGATCCTGTATCCGTCACCGATTATGACAGTTTACACTCATCCGTCACCCATACCGTCACCGACTAGTAAGCCGCGTGTGGGCCGAAAAACAGCAGGCCCTTGATAACGGACGTCGGGCTACCGTCACAGAAACTATCACGAATCGAACAAGTGGGCTTAGTCAGGCCTACCATTTTTTCCATATACACCATCCAGACCGTCATGGATTGTGCTCATGCTGATGTGACGTAGATGCCCCTTCTTTGGCCCACATGTCGGTTGGACCATACGTGTTTTTCCAACAAACAAAACAGTGAGGATGCGTGGGTGCCTTTTTATGCCCCACATGACAGTAAAAAAACAAGTTATAGATTTAGTCTGTCGCCGTCCAGATCGAGCGCCGTCGCTGCGGCGCCGCCAGTGCCACCAACGGCTGCCCGGGCGAGGGTGGTCCAGCAGGGTGGTCTATCCCGGCGTCTTCTTCAGGATCCCATAGGACTCTCGCCTCGCGGCCGCCCGCCCTTGCTGCGCCGACGAGCCAGCCTCCGCCAGACATTGCCGCGCCACGATCTAGCCGCCGCCCGCCATTGCCGCACTGACAAGCAGCCGCCGCCCGCCATTGCTGCACCGGACACTCCCCCGTTCCTCCCCACATCAACGTCAACCAGGAGCGAGCAGTATGTCTTCTACAGAAATCATCTCTCTCCTACTGAATTTGTTGATTAAATATTGTGATTTGCAAGCGGAGGTGAGGCAAGTATGCATATCTGAGAGATAATTTAAGATGGACTTCCTTCCTTAATATTGCTATTCCAAAGATAGTTGTATGGATTGAGGTGAATTTTTTGATAGGGGATCTAGGATAACAGTGCTTGGCCAAATGATTTAAATGTACGCATAGATTAAAAGTTGGGGTTGTGTTGTGTTTTAATATCCGAGTCTTGTATACCATGTGATCCGAAATCCCAGTTACCTTGCGTAATCTGCAAGTGATTTATGCATGCTTAAGCTTGGTGTTTTGTTGGCAGAATTTGCCCAGAATCTGATCCTGCCCTAAGTTCAGGACCTGCTACTTCTATTGGTACAAAATGCGCAAAATCTGATGCTGCCTTAAATCCTTAATACTTGTGACTACCTGGTTATCATTATTTTGTTTGTTCTGTTGTGCAGAAGAGATTGTCTATAGGCAGCTCCCTCTATTATAACTTGTTGCTATTTTATTTATCTAGCCATTAAAAGTCTTCACTTATGGTTGTATGTTATTTCCATCTTTGCTAGTAAACATGTTGCCTGTCTAGAGTCATAATTGGGATTACTTGTAAGTTGTTCTAGTCATGTCTCTTCAGTGATGATATATCTTTGATTCTTTTTCTGCAATGCAGATGGATAGACATTGGATTCATCGTACATTGTTTTCCCGTGAGTACATCGAATGTGTCAAAGAATTTATGAACTTCATTCAAGATAAATTCAGCTAGGATGAGAAAATACTCTGCCCATGTAGAAATTACCTTAATCATAAACACCAGCTTCAGACCGTTGTGAACACACACATATTGGCGTATGGCATGGAAAGTACATACACTCGTTGGATATATCATGGAGAAGACTTTGATGTTGATGTGATTGAAGAACCTGTTCATGTGCATGACACCGCCGATGGTACAATGGTGTTGATCGATTTGAGGAGATGTTTGGAGACCTACGCATGCAAAGAGAACAAGCTGAAAGTGAAACTGAAAATCCTTCGAGCATGAGTCGCTTTTTGAAGAACGTGATGAAAGAGGCAAAGCGACAACTTTATCATGGTTGTACCAAGTTTTCGAGGTTCTCCTTTGTGGTAAAGATTCTTCATTTGAAGTCATACCCTAGGATCACAAATAGTGCATTCTTGATACATTGAAGATATTGGTCAAGCATTCCCCGAACCTAATACACTCCCAAAATCATACGAGGAAGCAAAGAACCTTCTCAAGGAATTAGGCCTTGGGTATGTTTCTATACATGTGTGCTTTAATAATTGCATTTTGTTCAGGAAGCAATATGCCAATCATGACAACTGCCCGGTTTGTGGCCTATCAAGGTGGAAAGACCCTGCTAGAAAGAAGATACCACAGAAAGTGTTGAGGCATTTTCCATTGGTGCCTAGGCTGAAGAGGATGTTTCTTTCCAAAAAAGGAGCAGAAGAAGCACAATGGCACAAGCTAAAGAGGCAGCCCAGTGAGAAGGAACTGAGTCATCCGGTTGACGGTGATGCATGGAAGGATTTTGATAAATAATATCCAGATTTTGCAAAAGATGCCAGAAACATTAGACTTGGCATTGCCACTGATGGGTTCAATCCTTTTGGAAACTTTAACACAACCTATAGTATGTGGCCTGTGTTTGTTATACCATACAACCTTCCACCTTGGGCATGCATGGACCAGTCAAATTTCATGATGGCTTTGCTAATTCCAGGTCGTAAATCACCTGGCAAGCACTTTGATGTCTTTCTACAACCACTTGTAGAAGAATTACTTGAGCTCTGGGAGGGTGTGCGTACATATGATGCTCTTAGTGAAAAAATGTTTGATCTTCATGCTGCAGTTCTATGGTGCATTCATGATAACCCAGCTCTGAGCACTCTTTCAGGGCGTACCACAAGAGGCTATTTTTCATGTATTCATTGTGAAAAACACCCTATTTCTTATGGCCTAAGGAAAAAAATTGGGTATATTGGTCACTATTGTTTCCTTCCAAAGGGACATCGTTTGCGAAGAAATAATGAATTTGTTGGTCTTCATGAAAGCAATGATCATCCAGGTAAATTCTTTGAGAAGGAGTTGCAAGCAGAATTGGAGAAGCTTAGACCTGGGAGGCAACAAGAAAGTAAGAAAAGGGAACATTCTGACTTGGGCAGCAAGAAGGCTCATGTGCCAATTTGGAGCCGCAGGGTTTGTTTGTGGGATTTGGAATATTGGGGGAAATTGAAGCTGAGGCACAATCTTGATGTCATGCACATCGAGAAAAACATATGTGAAAACCTCATTGGGACAATTTTGAACTTAGAGGGGAAGACAAAGGACACACTCAATGCTAGGATTGATCTCCAAGATTTGAATATTAAAGAGGAGTTGAAATTGAGGAAGGAAGGAAACTCATATGTGATGCCTCGGGCACGATATACCTTGTCCAATGAACAAGTGGTTGCATTTTGTCAATTTCTACGGGAGTTAAAGTTTCCGGATGGATTTGCTTCCAACATATCAAGATGTACAAGTGCTAATGGTACCAAGGTACAAGGCCTTAAAACACATTATTGTCACATTCTTCTGCAAAGAATCTTACCACTTGGCATGAGAGGATTTTTGGACAGTGATATATATCAAGCAATAGCTGAGTTAGGCAAGTTTTTCAGGAACTATGCAGCAAAACTCTTAATAGGGATGTGTTGGCTGAAATGAAGAAAGAAATCCCTATAATTTTGTGCAAGCTTGAGAAAAATTTCCCGCTTTCTTTGATGTGATGGTGCACCTTGCAGTATATTTACACGAAGAGGCATTGCTTCGAGGTCCCGTACAATATGGGTGGATGTACCCAGTTGAAAGAAGGCTATATACTTTAAAGCGCTATGTGAGGAATAGGGCACGACCGGAAGGTTCGATTCTTTGAAGCATATGTTGCGGATGAGTGCCTGACATTTTGATCCAAGTACATGGATGATGTTGAAACAATATTTAATCGGAACCCAAGAAATATAGGTTTTTCAAATGAAGAAGTCTATGGTGTTGATGTTTTTGGACATGGAGTTAATTTTACTTCAGGATATGATTATGAATATGTACATGCGGAAAAAGAATTTAATCAGATGGTGTGGTATGTGTTGAACAATTGTGATCAAGCTAAGAAATATATCGAGTATGTTGTCACTTCTGAACTTGCTTATGTTGTTTGTGTTGTACTAATGTGATCTGTTGATTAATATGTTTTACTTTACAGAATATTCAGAGATGAGTTAAAGAGAAAAGGGGCACCGAACAGTGATAAGGAGCTCCAAAAAATCCAACATGGTTCAAGAACTATGTTAGTTTTCATTCGCATCTAGTTTTTGGTTGTCACATTTCACTACAGATTCTAATGTATGTGTTTGCGTGTGTTGTTGCAGATGATAAGGATGCAGGATGAGGTTGGTGAAGAGGTAGACGAAGATCTCTTTGCCTTGGCATGTGGTCCTGATCGGAGAGTCCGGAAATTCTCATCATGCATAGTAAATGGGATTAGATTTAGCACTGTTGATCGTGATAGCAACAAGAGAAGGCAAAACAGTGGATTCATGACAGAAGGTGAACATGACCGTAAGCTCATAAATTTTTATGGAACCTTGAAAGAGATCATTCAGTTAGACTACAACTTGGATGACGGGTCAGTTGTTTTGTTTAAATGTGACTGGTTTAAACTTGATGGAAAGAAGATCGATCTTAAAAATGATGGTTTTTTCGAAAGCATCAATGTTGGAAGTATGTGGTACAAGGATGATTCTTAGATTCGGGCTACGCAGGCTAGAAAGGTCTTCTATTTGCCAGACACGAAGTATGGGAAGAATTGGCAAGTTGTGCAAACATTTGAACATAGGCATCTCTTCAATATTAGTGAAACCGAGGGTGTACCTTTTCTTGGTCCTCCATATCAAGAGGACGAGTGTTGTGATGAGGAGGGTGGGAGAATATCATTTACGACCTTACATCCAAGAAGCCTTTGCATAGAGATGATGAGCAAGGCATTGTTTTTGAAGCTGATGTAGTTGCTCGTTTGATGAAAGAAAAAAGCACAGAAGTGTATGAAGGTGGCAATGAAGAGGAAGAAGATGCACATAGTAATTTGTGTTCATGTGTTCACTCATCTTAGAACCACCACCTGTACATCCTATGGAGGATTTGGGCCTCAAAAGAATCATAAGGAACAATTCAAGGCTGCAAGCACTCGGAATTCCTGCATTATCAACATTGTTTGCGGCCAAAACTATCATTTCACCTGGAAAAAAAGGCCCACCAATAGTACCGATGATTCTGAAGTTGAGTACCATCTTAATGAGGACAATACCAGTGAAGTAGAGTCGTCCGATGGTAGTTTAGTACATGAGACTGAAGCATTGCAAGAATTTAAGTCCACACCTGCTGCTAGCTCAAACTCCAAGGTGCTAAAATCCTCCATCTAGTCATTGCTAGATATGTTGCTTGTTGGTCATTGCATCAGAGTTTTTGTTAAAGGTTGTTAATTAAACCGTGTTTTCATTTCTATCAGGGCCTGAAGGACTGTAAAAAGCAAGTCAGGAATCTAGTAAGAAAAGATCTGCTGCCATGCCCCCTGGTGGAGTCAAGCCTCGGCCTCCTAAGAGAGTTCTCGCGGACATCCCAACTAATATGCGAGTTACAAGGTCGAGGAAAGTACAATCACAAAATGCCGATTCAAGTTCTCAAAATGAAGAGATGTATGATCCTAAACAGCAGACACCAAGTGTCATTCATAAGCCAATTTCTTCTGTGGCTTGTGCTAGCCAAGCTGAAGAATTTGTTCCCAACTCTGATTACCATTTTTTGAAGGCAAGTTTCTTACTATTCTTGTCATATCATGCTCATGTTCTATCCTTTGATTTTCTAGCCTTGTGTATTAACTTCGATTGCATAATGAACATCCTCTCACTAGATGCCTTCTTCTAAAAATAAGATGACCTTGCACATTGTGATGACGGCAACTGGATGGCCAATGGAGCTGATCTCATTGCACATTGTGATGATGAAACCAGAGGGACAACGAAGCTGGTATTAGTACCCAACCTCATCAGCAATCTCAACCTGACAGTAACTTTGAAGGCAAGTTACAAACCTGATTTTTCTTGCATTTATTTGATTGTTAATGAGGCTATTGTTACTTAGTAATGGCACTGTGACATAGCAAATTAAGTATATATATTTTCAGATCTTCCATTCAAGCATTAATGCCCTTCAGATCTTCCATTCAGATTTTCTGAACTTCTTGTTTAATCTATGTTCTATGCATCTTGTCGTCTTAAATATACTTGATATAAACCATAATGAAGCTTGACAGATCAACTATTAGTGCATAAATCATTAGCTTCTCTTGTCGCCGCTTTACAATCGCTTTCGCCTTTAATTGTTGCTGCCATCGGTTACTAGTATATTGTCTTGGACTTCTTGTGAGCTTAATACCATCCTTGATTTTACCTTCTTTGTAGGTCCACAATCCTATGAGGAGCCAAGGGAAAGGGGGCCCAATTTAGGGAAAGGTATCGAAAGGATCACTCGACGCCGGCAGGGCAGACTGCCGCTTCTCATTCCAGAAGGAAGCTTACGGCCAGAGACACTTCTTCTGGCTGCAAAGTTTGCAACCGAATGTAATGTCACAGTCAGACACCATATGCCCGTGTTTAAGCACTGGAAGGATTACAAGGACCCAAATGGAAATGTCATAGATGGGATCTTCAGGAACTTTGTAGGCAAAGTTGGTGTAAGTACATAATCCTGGCCTTTCTCCCTCACATTGCTAGGAACCTGTCAATCTTCTGCTATTTTGTCTATGTGCCATCATGATACTTACCCATGTTTTTTATCTTAATAGAACAAGTTTCAGATGGACCTAGAGGCGGTGCCAGTTAGGAAGGCTTGCACAGAAATGCTGAAACGCGCGACTCGCCAACAACGATATAGGCTCAAGAAAGAGTATTTTGATCCTCACACACCCCATTTGGTGAGGAGAACTTCTCCGGTACCCTCGATGACTGATGACCAGTGGAACGAGCTGGTGGAAAGCTGGAAGGATCCCAAAAAGATGGTGTGTCTCTTCCTGCAGACCGATCTCGCCTTCTACATGCTAATCTAGAGACTGTGCCTTACATGTATTTCGTCTCTTGATGTAGGGGATATCTCAAATTAACGAAGCTAATCGAGCTCAAGTTAAGTTCCACCAAACCTCTTTGGAGCGCCAGCTACCTGCAATGCCTTGTGGAAATCTGGTAAGTCAAACATGTGGTCGTGGATGTGCAAGATGTATGTGTGCACTGTTAAAAGGTGTTTTTGGATTGCTTCCATGTAGTGTAGGTATATGATGCTCCCTTGCCTTCATATCTGTTGTTTTCAGGGAGACAAATACAAGGATAAAAAACCAACTGCAGTGGATTTGTTCAAGGAGTGCCACTACAAAGAAGAAAAAGAAAGGTTACACCAATGTTGTCTTTGGATGCAATTGTAAGTCAGCTTTCAAAGACTACCAACCATGAAAGTTTTAACTTTTGCACGGCTAGAATTAATATTGTTTCACCCTCGCATGCATTGAAAAATATTAAGCAAATGCCGCAGTAGGTTAATTGGAAATGTTAACATACTCACCTGACTATCTTGTAATAGATTGTCCTATATTGCAATTTTGGCCATCCTCAGTCTCTATCTTGTAGTAAATATAAAATAATTAGATTTAAACATTAGTTGCTTGTACTTTATTGATATAATTTATCATGTTTCTTCTGGCCACTTTGTTGTTGATGAATAATCCGACTCAGCTCCGCACAGAAAAAAGTTTAATCTGACTTTGTTCTCACAAGATAAGGATGCATGCTAGCTTTCCTCATGCATGTTAACTTGTTGATGATGTCATCTCTACTTGTGCTTAAGCTGTCTCATAACCATGTTTGTTGCTTGCATTGCTAGACCGAGATGGAAAAGAAGGTTCCTAATCCTACAGAAGATGGTCAGGAATCGAGCTCGCAATCGAGGCGGCAATCAAGTCAGTAGCTGAAGTGCTTGCTAAGCACATTAAGAAGCCGAGGTTTCTTCAAAGATGTGGGGATCCAAAGACGTCCATGCGACATCCAGTGCTATCAACCGTGAAGTAGAATTGGCAGCACAGAAGATGAATGTTGAGCTTCTGGCGTGTGTTGACACCTTGACCAAGAAGTTGAAGGAATCTGAAGAAGAAAGGGCCAGGCAAGATGAGGAGTACTGAAGTAGACGAGGAGAACAAGAAGAAGCAAGCTGAAATGGATGCAAAACTAGATTTATTGCTAAGTCGGATGCCATCAAGATCACCAAGGGTAAGTTGTTTGTCCAAAAGCTGCTGGAAGCTATATGAATGTGGGATATCTTTGGTGGAACCTAGCTTGTTATTTTGTCAGCCTTTTGTTATGCAAACTGCATACTGTTCGATGCAAACTAGTTGCATGTTGGTGCTTGATGGTCAATGGATCTTGAGATGTAAGCTGAATGTTATGCTGGATGTGTCATGGAGGACCAGTACTTGTGTAATGTGACTTGTGCTTTGTAATGTTGTGCCTCTTTTCTATCTTAATATTTGTATACAAATTATTAATAATTGTCAGTGCTAAATTGTTTAATGTAAAAATCACAAATGGGCTTCATGGGTAAACCTAACATTGATGGGCTGGATGAAGTAGGCCTTGAAACATATTTTGGGTAAAAAAACATAACTGGCCCATAAGATTAATGGGCTGATGTGCTTGTTGGACCACCGGAAATGGGCTAACATGAACAGTGAAAAAAATAGTTTGAACCAAAACAAATGGGCCAAAACTTACTGGGCCGAAGGCTACATGGGCCAGTCGGCGCCACGTCAGACCCAGACTGGAGTGTTGATTCCACGTCATCATGTAAATGCGTGACGGAAAATTGGGGCGGGCCGGGCGGGCTTGGGGGCCGATCGGTGACAGTAAATGACCGTCATAATTTGGCCTAAATCCATGACAGACGGAAAATCCGTCATGGTTGGTCCGGTGGACAAATTATGACGCGCTATACATGACGGACAGGCCCACCGTCACCGACGGTCATCGATGACAGTTTCTGGGTTCTCGGTGACAGACAATGCCTGTCACAGATTACCATATTTCTTGTAGCGAACCTCGCGAGGTTCCAATGACGTAAGCCATGATGACCAAGGCCAGGCGGGCGCCAGCGTGCACAGTGTCCTCGCTTCCTCTTTGGTACTAAAGAGGCAGGCGCAGGTGAGGAGTACCGAGGCATCAGGCAAAGGTTTCCATATCGGTGCAACGAGACCAAGACAAGCAGGACGGCAGGATGGAGGTCACCATGGAGCCCAAGACGGCGTCGCCACCAGAGCCTTTGGCAGGCGAAGACCACCTTTAGTCGGGATAGCTTGTACTAGCTGTCCCCCTTCAAACTAGCCGTTGTTGGCTCCCTTCCCGCTCAATATTTGGGAAGAGGACCAGGGCCTCTGTAAATAGGACTAGCCACCACAGTAGGACGTAACTCATCTCGAACAGATCCATTCCATCCTCACACCCACCCAGCACAAGAACACCTTTCCTCAGTAGGTTGTTCTTCCCCTTGTACTGTTCATCCTCAGCCCAAGAGGCAATCCACCACACCACACTGGAGTAGGGTATCACACCACAACGGTGGCCCGAACCAATATAAATCTTGTGTCCCTTGTGTTGCGAGTTCGTCGAGCTAAGCTTTGAGATCGTGGCGAGGTTGAAGGCGTGATTAGGTAGGGGAGATCTTCGTGCGCACCCCAGTGTTTGAACCTCAAGGATTTTTCTGGAACCCGAAATCCGACAACGTGTGATGCCCAACTTTTTTGACAACTGGTGGCACCTGAGACGCCCTGTATTGATATGAAATACACGTTACAGATAGGATTTGGCAATCCTTAACATATAAATTCCCAAGATTTGCAAGCCTAGGATAGTGATCTCCTATTCATGTATGTTGTGCACTAGAAGAAACCATTTCTTGGCACAGAGGATAATTATCTATATATGAAGTAGATGCACAATTGTAAGCCTGTACATTAAGTTCCCTAGGAATATGGAAGACCTGAGCTTCAATGTTGGCAGGTGCAGCAAAGTAATTTGAAATTTGGCTTCTAATTTTCCAATGCCCAGTCACTTGATTAAGGTTCCATGATGTCGTTGCCCCAGCTAGTATCAGATTGTCCACTAGAAAGTTAATTTGGTTAATTGTCGCACTATATTTGGTTGTTACCTTTTATATCGTAAGTTTATTAAATTGAAATGAAAATATTATTGGAATTCTTCCTTTGTAGAACCGTGCATCAGACGGGCATGTTACATGTGTCATCATTGCTCATCGGTTTCCATCTTTAATCAGGTGGCTACCGTTTTTCTTTTTTGACCAACTAGGAAGGGGTTCTCTACAGATAGTGATAGGGTTACTTTGTGCAATTGTGCTTGTGTTAACATGTAAGGCATGTAATTAGAGTATAACAATGCAAAAGTATGTGAAACATGAACACACAAATACAGATTGGTGATGGTATGTTAGTGGCATGACCTCCTTCGTGATGGGGGCTGATAAAACCATGGGAGGGCCTTTGGGTTGCCATATGACGGTTGCCTAGTTGAAAAGCGCCTCACAGCGATTCCAAATTTCCCCCCATACATTTTGTTTCAATTATTTCCTTAAAATGGTGCTTGTGAGATTTGCTTTTGGCAAATAAATCATTGGCAATATGCTTTCCTAGAAAGTGTTTGCGCAATCGCGTCACGCGGAAGTGCGTATCTTTGGAAGATCTTTAAGGAATGAATAAGTGATTCAAAATAGATTGGAAAATATCTAACGTGCATACGGTTATCACGTGTGATGCCCAACTTTTTTAGAACAACTGGTGGCACATGAGGCGCCCTGTATTCATATCAAATACAAGTTACAGATATGATTTGGCAATCTTTAGCATATAAATTCCCTAGATTTGCAAGCCTAGGATAGTGATCTCCTGCTCATGTATGTTGTGCACTAGAACAAACCATTTCGTGGCTCGAAGGATAATTATCTCTATAAGAAGTAGATGCACAATTGTGAGCTTGTATAGTAAGTTCCCTAGGAATATGGAAGACCTGAGCCTGAATGTTGGCTGTTGCAGCAAAGTAATTTGGAAGATGGCCTCTAATTTGCCAATGCCCAGGCACTTGAAGAAGGTTCCTTGATGTCGCTGCCCCAGCTACTATCAGATTGTCCAGTAGAAAAGATATTTGGTTATTAGCAATGCGAGAAGCAATTTTTGCAGTAACCTGTACAGGTGTAGTCATAGCACGTAATGGAGATTCTACACTCTTGCCAGTTGTAGATATTAAGATAACTGTTTCTTCTTTATTCTCGCCAGTCTGAATGTAAATTCCTATTCCTATTTTCCTTGAGTTGTTTATGGAGTCAGTAGTGTTCTTCCATGCAGCGTTGGTATTAACCTTGCAACCTATAATCCAGTCATCTATTTTTAAAGAAGATCCCTTCTTTTGTTTGTATGTAGATTCTGCCCCTTCTTCCTACATCATTTCAGCTGATGAACTAGCAACACATGCATAGGAACCTAATTCTTGGCTCTTTATTATTGCCTGCATAGCTGGGCATACCTGCATAGGGGAGTTGGAATTTCTTCCCAAAAGTTCATCATTCTTGGACTTCCAAGTATGCCAAGGAAAGGTCAAAGTGTTATTGAGAGAGGCATGAGGGTGGTTTGAAGTTAACAAGGCCTAGATAATAGCGGGGATTGAATAAAAAAATTGCACAAAGAATTCAGACCTTATATTCCAAGGTTTAGAGAACCAAGCAGCTTTAGCAAATGAACAATTGAAGAATAAGTGTATATCATTTTCTTCCTGAGCACATCTTGCACATTTTACTTTAATGTGAGAAGAAAATCTACCTGCTCTCATACCTGTAGGAATTCTCTCCTAAGAAGCCTCCATGCAAATTTTTGTACTCTGGGTACCATTTCCTTTTCTCTCCATGTATGTCTTAAAATTTGCTTTACACCTATAGGTACCTATCAAGGTACAGGATCTCCATGTTCCTACATACCACATAGGCAAGCTATATTTGCAGATTTGTATGTGCATTTTCCTGAATGATGTAGCTTCGAACATAGGATATCAACCCCTTCTAATTGAATTATAGGCACGTGCACAGTGAGGTTCGCTTCATGTTTATCAAACAGTGTGCAAATAAGGTTGGATTTCCAAACTTTTTGGGTAGGAAGCCAAAGATCCTTACACTAATGCAGGATGTTGCTAACATGACACTACAACCAGAGACCCTTCGATGAAACAGTGTGTGATGCATCAATTGCAAATGGTGTTGTAAGAAAACCTTCAGAAATGATATGAACCGTTCGTGATCGCGGAGACATTAAACACGATTAAGATTAGAGCTGCTTGTGCGATGTGTGGCATACAGTTGATCCATCCAAACTATTTGCAATGAGCCAAAAAACAGAAATGGTCAGCCATATGAAGGTGTGTGCCATAGACGACATACAGTTCAATCGGATGAACTGTTTTCGATTAGGCAACACAGCAGGAACGGCCGGCCAAATCAACGTCTGTGCGATAGATGGCATATAGTTCACTCGGATGAACGGTTTGCAATGAGTGAAAGCAATAGAAATGGTCATCCAGAACAAGGCGTGTGCGATAGGCAGCATACACTTCACAGAGATAAATTGTTTGCGATTAGCCACAACAAACAGAAATGGTCAGTCAGATCAAGGTGTGTGCGCTAGACAGGCATCAAGGTGTGTGCGCTAGACAGGCACACATTCCAATTAAAATAATCGTGCGTGATGGTAATAAGGAGCGCACACTGTTGATGGAACAAGTCGTGTGATGACATAGACGATTGCGTTGCATCCTATGGTGCAAACGCCACATACGCATCCGAGAACATGTGCCCACGTTATACCATCCGGGAATCGTGTCGCACTTCGAAACGAGAACCGTCAATAAATTTCGAGCTTGCTTCCCGTCACATTCCAAATTACCACACTATATTTAATTGCAAACATGTTCACATCGATCAAAACCTAAACGGTTTCCCACTTAGCAGCGCATTACTAGTTTATAAATACTACCTACTCCAAGATGAATGCACATTCCTCCGCAATTCCCCATCAACAAACAAACAAGTCTTTCTTCGTCGTTCCTTGTGTCTTCCATGGCCCGTAGGAATTCTGGGTTGATAAATTACCAAGGAGATATGAGCAAGAAGCGGAAGCACGAGAGATGTCCCGCCTTGCTGCGAAAGTAGCCGAGATGACCAGACGTGCCACTGAAGCAGCACAGAGGTCCCGCCACACCACCAAAGTAGCAGACTGGTCCGGCCACGCGACAGAAGCAACACAGATATCCCGGCGTGCAGTAGATGCATCAGATAGGTCCTCCTGCTCCATGGCAGCCTGGAAAGATCTCTTGCAAGCAGGCGAGGACTCTTAGAGGCACATGCTTACTATGCTCAATAACCTAAAGGATCGGATCTCCGGTTGGTGAAGCTACAGAAGGAGATCAATGCCTCATTTCATAATGCTACCACCGTCATCGGGGGACTAAGGGATGACAAGGCGAAGCTCCACACCGAGCGTGATCTACTAAGGGCGAAGATCGCCGGAAGGGCAGAGTAGCACGAGCAGATCACTACCATGTTGAATAAGACGGATGTCATCGTCAAGAAACTTATGGACGAATGCCAGGATCTGCATCGAGCGGAAAAGGATGGTGGAGGAATCCATCGCGGCTGCCAAGCAACATATTTAGGACGTGGAAGAGATCATCTTGGCTCGCCGCGAGAACAAGTCGTGGAGGTGATTAATAAGGTGTTTGAGGAACTCTATGCCTTGCAGCAACGCATCAAGAAAGTAGATAGCAGCGACCCAGATCATTGTCTGCGTCTTCCTTGTTCTTTTGCCCCTGTGTCATTCGGGTGTTGCTGCATGTGGCTTTTTTAATTATCTTCCTGAGTATGTACGACAATTATTATCCATTGACATCGTCATTATATTTATATCTGTTTTGCTAAGTCTCAGTCGGTGCAATGTTCGTCAGATCTTACATCAAGATCCGTGCAAAATTTTATTTTCAGATTTTCTTTTCTCCCTCTGAAATCTCAGTCGAGTGAGACATAGCCATACCATTAAGCGCCTATAAAACAGGGGCTTGGGCGCCATTAATGGAGAAGTTGGGATGGAGGGGTCAAATGGCTTTAATCCAGGTGAGCCTGCACAGCGGTCTTCTCTCACGCCTCAAGTCTACTCAAATGGCTACCCCACATGGTGCCTCCTAGACAATAAAAAAGGGGACGCGTGGTGGCACACAAATGGTTAGTAGAACGCCCGCGGTTTCAATAATGCTTGTGTTTCCGATTGTTATGTGGCAGCTCTTGTTCCAAAATGACTTTGTTGGTTGTTAATGTGTGCGCCTTCGCAAATCGGACAAAATTTTTATCACAACATGTTAGTGCCATGTGAAGGCAACATGCCGAGTTTCATGATTTTCAAGTGAGTTTTGGATTTACAATAATTTAAAAATCAAGTTTCTCAATGTTTAAAGCCAAGCCACGACGCCAAGATTTTTAAATTCATTCCCGTTTCTTGGATGTACCTAACATGCACCCATGGACAAATATATGATTTTTCAACCTATTTGACACATTGGAGCATGTGCATGTAGTCCAAATTTGAATTATGCATATTAAATGCCTAGAAAACTCAAATAATAAAAAGGCCAAACAAACGCTGCATAATTCAAAATTTTAGCATTAAACTCCTATTGGTCTATGTTGCCTCTGTAAAAAATCAACGCGACAAGAGGCAGCGTACGAAATTTCACACATAGAGGTGACACGTTCCCTCTCACAACCACGAGCCTTCTTGAGAGAAGTTTCGGTTTGCAAGAAGCTTATACCAAAACTTATCCCAAATTGGACAAAATTTTACCACAGCATGTTGGTGCCATGTCATGACACCATGCCAAGTTTCATGATTTTCAGGCGAGTTTTGGATTTACAGAATTTAAAAACCAAGTTTCTCAATGTTTTCGGCTGAGCCACGTCGCCCAGATGTTTGGAATTCATTCTCAATTCTTGCATGGGGCCTAAGTATTCACTCAAGGACACACATATGATTTTCAACCCATTTTGACGCACTAGAGCATGTGCATGTAGTTCAACTTTCAATTGTGCATTTGAAATGCCTAGAATACTCAAATAATGTATTAAAAAGACGAAACGAAACCTGGATAATTTCAAAATTTAGCAAGAAACTCCTATTGTTCTATGTTACCTTTATAAAGAAAATCAAGGCGAGGAGAGGCAGCTTATGTTGTTTTGCACACAGAGGTGACATGTTCCCTCTCGGAACAACGAGCCTTGTTGACAGAAGCTCCGACGTAAAAGAAGCTTATACCAAAACTTGTCCAGAATTGGAAAAAAGTTTTACCATAGCATGTTGGTGCCATGTCATGATACCATGCCAAGTTTCATGATTTTCAGGCGAGTTTTGGATTTATTCCAAAGGTTTTTGATGTTGTATCTGAAACTTGGTGTTGTTGTGTAATAGCGTAGCTAGCTATATGGCTATATGGTGTAACTGAGTGCTGAAGCTATATGATGTAATTAAATTATGAAATCTTGGTCCCATAATATGGATATGAAATATATGGTTGTTTCATAAGAAGTGTCAATTTGATTACTAAATGGATTGTCAATAGTTGGCCAATTATCTTGCTTATTGGGTTTTTATTGCAGACGGTTTCTCAGACAACATTGTGGGCGATGAAATCAAACAACCCACACAGTTTCTAGAAAGTAGGCATGTTGGATCAATGAACAATCACACATGACTTCCGTCAGACAACTGTTTGTGTTAGGCCACCTTGCACAAACATTTCCACATAAACAATTCTATGTGATATACATACAAACAAAAACGTTTATCTGGGATTTACTGTGTGGGATGTACATACGAGCGGAAACAATAGGGCCTCTATAATTGTCTTCAATAGCTCGCCCGATCACACGCGAGCTCATTTTTCCCCACGTGTGTGACCGGAGGACCTATCGCGACGGTTTCTGGGTCATGTGGGAAGGACCCCCTATCGCACTCACAGGCAAGGCAATGGTTTAAAACTCCATCGTGGAAAGGGGGTTAAAACTGTTTGTGTAGCATGTCTCTGCACCGGTGTTAACTTGTGAAGGATAATTGAAGTGTCCAAGTTAAATGATTAGGTGATCATATATGTATTCCCAAACATGACATGAAGGAGTGCTCCATATAGAAGAGTCGCCTTCACTAAGCTGATAAAAGGAATTAGAGTAAAACAAGTGGCATATTTTTAAGACGGACGACCAAAAAGCAGATTTTGGTACTTTTGAACTAGCCCTCCGTATTGAAGAGTCAGGAAAATATTTTTATTTGATAACTCTAGAGAGAAAGCTATGAGGGTTTTCTGCAATCCTCCAAGCTGCTAAAAGAACAAGTGCTCTATTAATAGCTTGTATGTTTTTGATTCCTAGACCTCCTTCACGTTTCAGAATACAAATGTCCTTTCATTCCCTAAGACAGAGCGTTTGGGATGTTGCTTCCTAATTTGTTCCTGTCCACTAGCATTTCCTCATAATCATCGCGAGCTTTGCATCCAACTTCTTGGAAAATAAAATGTTATACATTGGGATGGAAGCAAAATCAGAATTAATAAGAGTCAATCTAGATGCATGAGAGAGCTTATTGGCCTTATAACCACTATGTTTAATACGAAATTTCCCATCCACAAAATCGTAAGCAACAGATCTATTTTTGGCTAGAAGGATTAAAGGGTGACCAGATTAACAGAATTAGCATCGATCTCCATGATAGGAAAAATTCTTTTAATGCCTTCCTTAATGTTAACATCAACTTTTGAGCTCAAAAGTGAGTTGCCTGCATTTTACCATGTGGTTGCTCAAATGGTGGGTCGCACTTTGGTGAACCACATTATTTTCAGAGAATCATATTCGTACAACAGATTGGAAAGCAGGGAGAAAATATGGACGCTTCTCCATGGCTTCTTGGTCCATGCATTCTTAATGATTTAAACATGTGCACGAGCCCATGCAAACGACGAAAAAAACCATGAGCCGACAAACGAAAAACCGTATCCCACCATGCATGTAGTGAAACACATATGGGCAATGAGGACCTATCGATAGTAAGTGGACAAAGAAACACCATTCATTTGGTTTTGGATCGTATATCCACTATTACATGTTTAAAAAATGTTCTCTATTGTTGTTTGGCAATACTACTTGTTGGTTTTCTCGAAAAACATAAGTGGAAAATGTGTGTCACACTAAATAGGTGCATTGCTAATGAGTGTGTGTTACACGCATAGGTTCACTAAAAATGTTTTCAAGATTTATTTTTCTTTTCCTCTTTATTATTTCTTCATATTCTTAAAATGTTGCATATGAGATTTTTATTGAAAATGGAATAATTGAATATACACAATCGTGTCACACATAAGAGTGTATCTTTGCAAAAATTTGAAGGAACAAATATATGAATGACAATAATGTTTTTTTTCACAAAGAATGTATGTTGGTTAATTAGGATGTATATATTGAACATATCCTTTTATCTTAATGCCTTCATGTTTATTTGTACTCTAGACATGCGCCAGCATGGTCGTGACTGCTCGAGATGTGTACCAGCATGGTCATGATGGGCATCTGAAGGTAACTTGCCTTTGCAAAGGAAGTCGAGAACAAACAACATGCACACATTTTTGTTGTGCAATTCACAATAATAAAAAATGGGTTGGGTTGTATCTTACAAATGAATAATGTGGATTTCAATTGTCGCGCTATATTTGTGTTTTACTTTTTGTATCGTAACTTTCTAAAACTAAAATGAAAATAGTATTGGCATTCTTCTTTTGTAGAACCATGCATCACACGGGCATGTTATAGTTATCCTCACTGCTCGTCGGTTTCCATCTTTGATCGGATGGCTACCATTCTTATATATCGACGAACTAGGAGGAGGTTCTCTTCACATAGAGACAGGGTGACTTTGTGCAATTGTGCTCGTTAACGTGCAAGGCATGTAATTAAATCATACCATTTCCAAAGTATGTGAAACATGAACACATGAATACATATTGGTGATGGTGACTGTGTGTGGTATGACCTCCTTCATGATGGGGGCTGATAAAATCATGGAGGGCCTTTGGGCTGCCATATGACGATTTCTTAGTTCAAAGTGCCTCACAACGATTCCAGATATTTTTTCAAACCCTTTGTTTTAATCTTCTTGTTAAAATGGTGCTTGTGATATTTGCTTTTGGAAAATAAATCATTGGCAATATGCTTTCTTGGCAAACATTTGCGCAATCGTGTGACGCGGAAGTGCATACTTTCGAAGATTTGAAGGAATGAAAGAATGAGTCAAAATAGATTACAAAATATCTAACATGCATCTGGTTATCACATGGGACACCCAACTTTTTTTGGACAAGTGGTGCCACCTGAGGCGCCCAGTATTCATATCAAATACAAGTTATAGCTAGAATTTGGCAATCCTTAACACATAAATTGCCCAGATTTGCAAGTCTCGGACAATGATCTCCTGTTCATGCATGTTGTGCACTTGAACAAACCATTTCTAGGCTCAAAGGAAGATAATCATCTCTATAAGAAGAAGATGCAATATTGTGAGCTTGTACAGAAGTTCCCTAGGAATATGGAAGACCTGAGCTTGAATGTCGTTGGCTATTGCAGGAAAGTAATTTGCAAGCTGGCTTCTAAAGTGCCAATGCCCAGGCACCTAAAGAAGGTTCCTTGATGCCGCTACCCTAGCTAGTATCAGATTGTCCACTAGAAAAGTAATTCGCTTATTAGTGATGCGAGAAGCAATTTCGGCAACTTCTAGAGCTGTAGGCTCCGCCCGTAATGGAGATTCGACACTTGCGATTCTGAGAGATTAAGATTCCTGTTTCTTCTTTGTTCTCGCTAGTTTGAATGTAAGTTCCTATTCCTATTTTCTTTGGGTTGTTGCCGGAGTATGTAGTGTTCTTCCATGAAGCGTCAATATAATTGCAACATGTAATCCAATCATCTATTTTTAAGAAGATCTTTGTTTTTGTTTGTATGGAGATCCTGCCCTGCTTCCTGCATCGGGTCAGTTGATGAATCTGCAATATATGCAGAGGAAGCTAAATCTTGGCGCTTTATTATTGAATGCATAGTGGGGTATACCTACATAGGAGAGTCACTTCTCTTCCAAAAAGGTTATCATTCCTGGAATTCCAAATACACAAAAGAAAAGTCATACTATTATTAAGGGAGGCATGAGGGTGATTATAAATTAACAAGGCCTGGTTAATAGCAGGGATTGAATCAGAATTTTCCACAAAGAAGTCAGACCTTATATTCCAAGGTTTAGAGAACCAAGCGGCTTTAGCAAACGGGCTAGTTAAGAATAAATGTATATCATTTTCTGCCTGATCACATCTTGCACATTGTTTTTTAATGTGAGAAGAAAATCTACCTACTCTCATACCTGTAGGAATTGCTCTCCTAAGAAACCTCCATTCAAATGTTTGTATTTTGGGTACCATTTCCTTTTCTCTCCATGTCTATCTTAAAATTTTCTTTACACATATAGGTGCCTGTCTAGGTATAGGCTTTCCATGTTCATGCATATCCTCTGGGCAAGCTCTGTATGCATATTTGGATGTGCATTTTCTTGATCTATGTAGCTTCCAACATAGGATATTGGCCCCTTGCGATTGAATTATAGGCACCTGCACAATGGTGTTTTCTGCGTGTTGTTCAAAGAGTGTGCAAATAAGGTTAGAGTTCTAAAATTTTTGGTTTGGCGGCCAAAGATCCTTAACTTGTGAAGGATAATTGAAGTGTCCAGGTTGGATGATTAGGTGTTCATATATGGGTTCCCAAACATGACACCAAGAGTGCTCCATATAGAAGAGTCGCCTTCACTAAGTTGATAGCAGGAATTAGAGTAAAGCAAGTGGCATATTTTTAAGACGGACGACCAAAAATCAGATTTAGGAACTGTCGGCGTGGAAACATGATCACCTATGGGGTAGGGTTGCTCCTTTATGGTTCGACAAGGGGACAATCACATTGTACAAAGTGCAGAAACAGCAGGGCAGCGCGGTGATGAACAACTCTCTTTTACCCAGGCTCGGGGCGCTTTGCAGCGTAAAAACCTTCACCTGCTATGGTGGATTAATATGGAGGAACACGAAGACGTGGAGTGCTCAAGCCCGGCAAGCGTGCCTCGGGGAGGGCGGCTATGCATGTACAAGTGTTGGGGGATCAAGATCTCTAACCCTTTTCTAGGTTGCCTCGGGCCTCCTTTTATAGCTTAAGGGTCGACCACATTGGCAAATCGGTCATTTTGGCATGATTAGATAACTAACGGTGTCCTCATACCGAACTCTGGCAGCTAGGACAAAGTGCATTAAATGCACTGCTAGGTGTTCGTGCTAAGGTTGAAGTCTGGCAAAACTGCCGCACCGCTTATCCATCTTCTCCTTATTAGCGAGACACACCATCTAGACGGGTGTCAATAAAGTTAATATCTTCTCCAGCAGGTTGCCAACACTACTAGGAAAAGGCTAATTAGTGGCGCACCTGTTTTGGCCATTAATGGCGCACTACAAGTGCGCCACTATCATCACGCCATTAGTAACTAATACTAATGGCGCACCCCTGGTGCGCCATTAGTATACCAGACAGTAGTGGCGCACCATGGAGTGCGCCATTAGTATGTCAAATGGTGCGCCATTACTATGCCTCCCAGGGGGCCATATTTACCTTGTGCTCTGAGTTACTAATGGCGCACTTCTGGATAGTGCGCCACTAGTGTATTTATTGCAGTGCGCCACTAAAGTGTTATGTGGTGCGCCACTAGTATGAATATTAGGATTTTTTTGTTTTCTGATATTTGCACAGGTTACAAAATATATTACTGCACAGAATATAGACAACACAACATATAAACAGCAGATTTATCGAATACGATAGAATATTAGTCTCCGAATATAATTCATCATATTAGTCTCCGAATTCAAAAGACCGAACAAAGTTAAAACATTACAAGTCTCGAGACCGCGAGTAGCGAGTTTGTCTTCGCATTACAAGTCGATATCGATCATCTAAACTACCATCACATAGAAGAGAGTTGCGGTCATCACGATTAGCATCATCGCGATGAAATTGGTCTTCATCCGGTTCCTCCTCCGCTCCCTCCTCTCTCCCGCTAGATAGCACGCTTATCTAGCTTCCGCATCCGTCCTAGTGGGGTACCCTTTGTAACTATTACCGCTGAAACGGTGAACCTGTCTCCGACACTCCTCCCAGTCATCGTAGACTCCGGGAACCTTACCCTTGTACACGACATACGACGGAATCTCTATGAACTAGCCACACAAAATGTTAGTAGAAATTCACAGACAATACATAAGCAATATATAAGTATGCAACAAAAGGACCGGAAGAGAAAAGCAAGACATTAATAGCACGATTCATGGTCCTACTCATAAATAGCATCGATTACATATAAGTTGAGCGACTGTCCAAACCAAAGAGGCATACAAGTTCATTAAAGTTTAATTACAACATGAGCTAATCGATATTTCAGAACTACATAGCATCACTACTTTCGACTCGACTCAGGGACCGGAGCATGGATGAAGCCGCCGTCTGTCATGATGGTCATGAAATCGCGGGCGTTGTCAGCCTGCAATTGTAGCGTTGTTTCTATCTCACTGTTGGACGGTTGATATCTGAGGTAGAACTGCCCCGAGGTACGAAGGACATCTTGATGGATGATTTCCGCAAACTCCGACTGGATGCGAAAGAATTATTGTCTGATGTACGCGTCCTGGATTGTCGACAAGCGTGCGGCCCAATATTTGAGATTATTTGGTAGCAGAAGGTGATTATGGTCCCGTACGATCGCCCGCATGTGATGGAGGGCGTAGTAGGCATCCTTCTGACCGCCAGGCGGCTGCTTGACGCAGGGGAACGTCGTATTGTGGGTGAACACGTGCTTGCCATACCTACGAACTGGCCTGCTGAAGGTGCCTCCAGATCTAGCGTAGCCGGGGAGAACATCATCAAGAACTTTCTTGATATTTGTGTAGTCTTTCTTCGACTGACGGTCCGAGTCGAAATACGTGGCCATGTAATATTTCGGGCTTAAGAGGATGAGTGTGCAATGTGTGTCACTACACAAAACACGGAATGTTAGGAAAAAAAGAACGATCGAAATCTAAGAAATCATATGTTACGGGGCGGTGAGGGGATGACTTACTCGGGAAAGTAAGGAACAAGAAAGTTATCCTTATTTGGGCTTCCCAGAATGACGCCTTCGAGGTATGAACTCGCAATTTGCCGGTCCCCAGTGTTGCCCAAGATCTTGGCACACATGTAGAAGGGGTCGACTATCACGATGTCTGGGGTCTTGTCTCTAATGATCCGCATCTCCATACTCAACAAAAATAGGCGTAGTGCAGCGGATGAAGGTTAAACATAGCGAAGATGTCATCAAACCGCAGGACGATCGTACTCCCGATGGCGCTATCCACAAAGCCCTTGCCCTCTGGCACCTTGGCCACGAAAACCGGGTATGCCACATCATTCTCGGAGAGACGTCGCTTCTCCAAAGAAAGAACATTATCATGCAGACTCCGCATAACACCGGTTGTAGCATTGAGTAGATTAGTCGGTAGCATCGGCCTACCCGCCACAGGCACCCTCCTCGAGATATCCTTAGGTGAAGGTGGCCTGTCCTGAGCACGGATCGTACTCGGTGCCGGCTGGCTCGCACCCTTGTTACTCTTTCTTTTCCGTCCCTTCTTCTTGTGTTGTAATGGGATCGAGTTCTGCTCACAGCCCGCCTTCTTGAGTGTGTTGGGGCTGATAATATTTTGCACCCCGGCTATCTGAGGCTCGGTGAAGGCGGCAGCTGGAGGCGTGTCCTGAGAACTGAACGTCAGATGATGCCTGTTGCAATTGGGTTTCTCCGCGGTACCAGCTAGATCGTCTTTTGCAGGTTTGGGTTCTTGAGAAGGAGGCCCCAAGAATTCGTCACCGTACCCATGTTCGTTGAAGTACTTATCGACGTTGGCAAATGTACCGTCATCATCGTCATCCGGATCCTGTGCCATATGCATGTCCGGATCCTGTGCCATATGCATGTCCGGCATGTCCGGTAGCGTTGCGGCGGTCTTGCCATGGCTTGGCGCCGGCACGACTGGCGGTGTTGTCTGTGGGGTGGTGTCCCCCGCCCCCAAACGAATCTGGCTCTTTGGCCAAAGCATGGGCCTGCTTATGCTGGCGCTGAGGGTCATCACATCATCTTCGTCGTCCCCATGGGGTCGATACGGAGGTAATATGTCGTCGAAGCCCGGCAGCACCCGAACCAGTTGAACCCTATAAACGGTGGGTGGCATCTGATTACTGTGGAACACGCGGCTGCCCAGTTGAACGATTCTGCCCTTGGCGACATCGACCAACTCATCGTTCATGAAGTGCAGGAGAGTGCACGGAATGTCGGCGGCGCCCTGCGAAAACATGTAGGGCGTCAGGGATGCAAAGTCAAAGACAAGGAGATGAAGTCATTGGCCGCGAGGCTTAATTAGTTACCGTGATGGCGTCGAGCTCGGCTAATGTCAAGGCACCGCCAACAGCGGGCGTGCAATTGATGGAGGGGCCGCTTGCTGCTGAGATGCCGGCCGGCGTATTCTTCCCACACCTGGGTGCATTAAGCTGTAATGCCGGCGCCTCCGCGGGAGACACCAATGCCGCGTCCGCCGGAGACACCAATGGCGCCGCCGCGGGAGACACCAATGCCGCCTCCGCGGGAGACACCAATGGCGCAGCCGGCGCGTTGCGCGAGTTGCTGCTCGTGAAGCTGGGAATCGGGGGCGGCCCATGTTGGCCGCCCGCCATCCACGCCTACAGCCCAGAAACCAAGGTAGGTATAATGGCGGTGATCGTCGATCCCAGTTGGTCTCGCACTTGCTCTTCGACCATCTCCGGAATCCGCGCCACTTGTGCCTTGAGTTGTTGAACCTCGCGCTCCTGGCTTTCCGAGCTGGTCTTTCTCTCCTTTCGCCCAGCGGTATAGTACTCCGACCATTTCGTGGACAAGCCTTTGTCGGCCACACAACCAGCTGACGACGGCTTACTGAGCTTATCGTTGTTTTTCATTACGTTCAATGCCCTATTTAAAGGGGTGTCGAAAGGGGACCTCTTAGACGACCCCGCGCTACTGCTTTCAGTTTCCTGCGGAAGGAACGTGAACCATTTAGAAATTTGTCTTCATTAACTAGAATGCAACCATATGGAGCTAATTACGCGGGGGTGTATTCCTTACAAGAACAAGCTCAAGTGCCTTGGTCTTCGGATCCGTGGTAAGCTCCTTTGTTACCGGGTCAATCTTGTACTGGGCCCTGACATAGTTCCTGGTCTGCTTGTCACGGTATTTCTCGAACGGGGGCGGTAGGCCTTGCTCGGCACGCTCCGCGTCCTCCTTGTCCCATATAGGTTCCGCCACTCTGAACTGCCGGGACCGAGTTTGTGGACCCCTAAGTTCAAGTCCCGCATATCTTTCCCCCACTGACTTGATTCCTCAGATGCGCCACTCTCGCACTTGATATTGAACTCTAGGTAGTCAGATTTGCTGATCGAAGGATTTTTCTCCTTGATCTTCTCATAACTATCACCTTTTTCAATCATTCTCTTCACCGCACCTCTCCAAGAAGCCAGGGTCGTGCTCATCCTCGTGAGGGGCGGCACTGTTCACTTTATTCCCTGAGAGGTGTGTGTTTGCGAAGTCACCGGGGAACTTGTATCGTTCGTGCAGCTTCGTGAAGAGGAGGTTGCGCAAATTCCCTCGGTCACGATGCCTTAGGTTCTCGGTGTTGATCGAGACGGTGCTCCGGAGAATGCACATGAGCTGTCCCGCGTACCCCTTGACTATTTCTTTGGGCGCCGTTGGATGCCCCTCGAAGGACACTTCAGTAAATTCCTCCTTGACGGTGTCGAGCATGTTCGGGCGCCGGTCCTTCTGTTGCCTCTTCGGTTGGCTGCCATCTATGTGTGCGCTGCCATCATCAGTGGTGGCATCCTCGGCGGCACCATCAGTGGTGTCATCCCCGACGCCACTAGGGGTTGTGTAGTCGGGATCGGTGTCTTCCAGGCGTCCTCATAGCGGTGAGGTTCTTCCTCCATCTCCTAGGACAGCTCCTGTAATGCCTTGCCGCTTGAACCGCCGGCCTCATCGCTAGGGCCATGTTTCGCTCTAAATAGGAAAAAAGTTTGGTCAAAAAGTTGGTTATTGTCAAGGAACAAGATCACGGTCTCATCATTTAGGGTTTGTTGACACCGAGGCATCCTAAAAGCTAAGCTTTTATCATTTAGGGTTTGCCGACGCCGAGGCACCCTAAAAGCCTAAGCTTTTATCATTTAGGTTTTTATCGATACCGAGGCACCCTAAAATCCAAGGTTTTATCATTTAGGGTTTGTCGACGCTGAGGCACCCTAAATGCTAAGTTAAGTTTTCATCATTTAGGGTTTATCGATGCCGAGGCACCCTACTTTGACTGATATATATGGGTATCTTCTAATAATATACCCTATCAAGAAAAGGGAAGGAGAATTCTAATTTAGGCCTAATCACTTGCCTCTATTGCCACCTATGGTTTAATGCAGCAAGAATAAAGGGGCAGTTGATCCTACTTAATTAAGTACTAAGATACCCCGGGCCATGCATTAGTCGCAAGTACCCCATATGTCCTATTTTTAGCAAATTCATGCTAAAATTCACGGAAAATTTTAGCATGACATTTGCTGAAAATAGGACATATGGAGTACCCGAATTTGCCGGAACGAAAGTTAATCGACATTCCGGCAAACTCAAGGGCCTCTCGGGGTACAGCAGCAACATCACAAGTTGACAAAATTCCCAAGTAGTACAGCAGCATCATCACAAGTAGTACCAATGAACATATAGTCCAGCAAGTTAACTCATGCTGACAGCAACAAACTTATAACAACATAAATGAAATTGCAGTTGTACGAAACAGAAAGACCATTGTGCAAGTCACTAGGCTAGATAGCCCTGCTGACTGAACAGACTTGCAGAAATTCCTGATACAGCATCTCATGATCAAGATATAAATTCCTTGTAATACAGTTGCCTTTACCAACATAGAACCTCTACTGGTAAACAAAAGAAAAATGTTGTTCCTGGTAGGTACACTTCACAGTTCACACATATTATTGACAATGACAATCCTAGAAGCAAATTGCTTTTTCAAGATTCCCCTGTGCCAAATCACTACATCCTCAAAGGTATGGGTACTGATTGTTATAACATATCCTGCATTACTCATTGGTTTCAAGATCTCTTATTTTTCTTCATTTTAAACTAATGTAAACCCTGAGATTTCACACACAAGGAGAAGGCAAAGGGGAGAAAAATACAGGACTATTGTAGGTGCAACGATCAAGCTATCTGAAAACAGAGTACTTGTTGATTAACTACCAAGCTATCTGAAAACAGAGTACTTGTTTATTAACTGGAAGGGTAGATAAGAGACTGCTTTGAAATCTTGAAAAGCAGAAAGCATTCTACATGTGTATGGGAAATAATAAAACCAGATAACTGATAGTTCCAAGTGGAGGTTCAATCAGCACAGCTACATGAAAAATAGTCATCCATGATAAATTTGCAAGGATGCTTATAACTGAAACAGTGTCATACTACTCTGCATCTCCTTAGACAGTTATGGTAGATGAGATCATGTACCACTATAGCCAAGTGATAGTGATAACACAAGTGAAAAAGGTTCAGTGACTTCAGTCATTCAGAAACAATGGAGCACCCAATTCTAAAACAAGCACAATATCTGATAACTAGGATATGAAAGCACAAGTTACTAGCATTTGCCTAGAAACCAGAGCATTCTATGCCCTCTGATTATGATGCACTTACTGGTTATTTTACACTGGTCAGACATCAAGAAGTAGTGAAGTTCATATGAATCCGGTGGCTCTACAGATATCCAATAGACAACTAACACATGATGTACTAATTCTGTTATTTTTTCTGTAAATTAAATAGCCATATATCCATCTTCTGAGCCATGAGCCATGGACCATCCACCCCGTGAACTAGGAGTGTCATGCAGCATAAAAACTGCCAGTGGCCAGAAGAAAAAACAAGCATATCAAAACTAGGAGCATCCAAAGCAGCAGGATCACAGTGGCCAATTGCTCAGTTTGGAGTTTGGCACAGGCACCAACTCTAGTTTGAGCTACACACATCACATCAAGAACTGCATCACATCAAGAGTTGCTCAATTGTTTCTACTGCCAAATTACCCAGTTTTCTCAAGCATTCAATTACACCATGATGATACCAAATTCTTGTAGTAGTACAATGAGTTCACAGGATAAAAAAATCATCCACATTCACCAATCACCTTGTTACAGCAAGCACAAAATTTCATTTTCATGGGCAACTAAGGACTAGGTGAACTTGGACTAACTTCAGTCACAGATGTTGGTGGCTACATAATCTCCTCAATCAAGAGCTGCTAGCTATAGGGTGCACCTAGTGACCCTATTTCTTATAGATCTAAAATAAATAGGCCCAAATCTACACCTAGTGACACTGTTAAATATATAGCAGGCAACAAGTATCATACGCAATCCAGTGGTTATTCAAGATTCTTGCTGAAAATTGCGCCAACAAGCAATGCGCGCGGGGACACGGGGGGCCATGGCGGCCACGGGCAGAGATCGGGGCGTGCTTGGAGTGAGGGGAGAGAGGGGATCTGGCAAGGGTGGGAAGCGATCGGGGGGCTCACAGTAAGGTCGGGGCGTGCTTGGAGAGGTCGGGGGGGCGCCGGTGTTGCAGGTCGAGGCGGCGGCAGCGGCGATGCCGACGGTGGTGGAGCGAGCCGATCCGGCGGGGGAGAGCTTCCCGGCTCCAGCTGGTGGTCCAGGAGGAAGAAGCAGTGGGCAGTGCACCTGCTTGAGCGGGCGCGGGCGGTCGTGAGCGGGCGCGGGGTCGCTTGAGCGGGTGCGGGGGTCGTGGGCGGTGGAGCAAAGGCGGGGATCTGGTGAGGAGGGAAGGGGATCTGGCGATGAGCGAGCATGTAACGCACGTACATAGCTAGAGGTGTGATGGATAGTAATGGCGCACCATCTAGGGGTGCCCCATAAAAACAATGATAGCAATGGCGCACCCACCTCCGGTGCGCCATTAGTAACTTTTTTTTATTTTTTGTTGCATCTAATAATTTTTTAGAAAATGAATATGAATATGAAACAGTAATATTTTTTTATAAAAACAGTGATAGCAATGGCGCACCCACCTTTGATGCACCATTAGTAACTTTTATTTTATTTTTTGTTGCGTCTAACAATTTTTTAGAAAATGAATATGAATATGAAACAGTAATAATTTTTTATAAAAACAGTGATAACAATGGCGCACCCACCTCTGGTGCGCCATGAGTAACTTTTATTATTATTATTTTTTGTTGCATCTAATAATTTTTTAGAAAATGAATATGAATATGAAACAGTAATATTTTTTTATAAAAACAGTAATAATTTTTTAAAAAATATCATCAAATTTGTTATTTGAAAATATTTATGAATATGAAAAAATATCATCAAATTTGTTATTTGAAAATATCATCAAATTTGTTTTGTTTTTGGATTTTTAATTGCATTCATTTGTAAATTGTAAAACATTTATGAATATGAAAAAATATCATCAAATTTGAAAAAATATTCATGAATTCAAAACGTGCCAATGAAATTTAAAAATATTCATGAGTTCAAAAAATATTAACAAATTCAATACTTTTTGTGAATTAGAAATTCAATACCATAATAAACATAAATAAATATTCATGTGGACAAGAACAGAAGAAATATCTTTTCAATATGTCGAATTACAATCGAGAAATGAAGACTATGATTTAAATACAATCGATCTTAGCTAGCTATATTTTCACAATCTTCTTGCCCTTCTTTTTCGCAAATGGAGTTCTTCTCTTGAACGGACGTCCTTTAGGTAGGGTGGTCCTGCTTCTTCTTGTGGTGTATGGCACTTCATCGTCATCGTCATGTTCCATCTTCGGGTCGACGTACTTGTCGAAGTCTTGCTCATTGGCGACTCCATCCATTCCGATGATCTTCCTTTTGCCTCTTCTCACGACAACACGAGTGGGCTTTGACGGGTCGGTAATGAAGAAGCATTGGTCCACTAGGGAAGCCAGTTCCCATGGCTCATTTTTCGCGGTGACGTCTGCACCCGCGGTCTTGGATTTGGCTTCGGGTATAACCATGGTGGTGAAATACCGGTCTTCTTTTAGGACGATCTTGGCCCATCTGACACGGAACATCGGGACCTTCTCTCCAGCGTAGCTCAGGTCCCAGATCTCCTCGATCCTTCTGTAGTATCTGTCCTTGTCGTTACCGGTGTAGGATTCCATCGTTACCCCGTAGTTCTGATAACCATCGCTCTTCATGTCCTTGTCATCAGTGTAGAATGTGTAGCCGTTGATATGGTACGCCTCATAGGTCATCAGGTTGTGCTCGGCGCCCTGTGACAAGGCGAATATGAGTTTTTCTTCCGTGGAACAATCCTCATGTAAAGGGTATGACAGAAGCTTCTCCTTGAACCAACGCGTGAAACATGAGTTGTGCTCTTTGATTATATCTCCGTCCGTCCTCTGTTGGCCTCGGTCATTGTAATGCCTTCTCAATAAAGGTTTTGTGCTCTACCACCTAAGGATTGACCACGTCTATGTGTTGTAGCGTGACTAGGTTTGCTCTTTCAAAGTCGGCGAGTCGACCCTCGAAGTCGACATGCATTTCACTGCGACCATCGCGGTGACCCTATCCAGCGAGCCTACCGAGGTGCCTGTTGACGGGCAGACCAACGGGGTTCTCGATGCCTAGATAATTCGTGCACTAGGAGATGCACTCTTCGGTCAGAAAGCCCCTGGCTATGCTTCCCTCTGGATGTGACATGTTGCGAACATATCCTTTGATGGCACCATTCATCCTTTCGAACGGCATCATGCTGTGCAGGAATGTCGGCCCGAGTTGGATGATATCCTCCACGATATGGACCAGCAGATGCACCATAACATCGAAGAATGCGGGCGGGAAGTACATCTCAAGCTCGCATAGTATCACCACGATCTCTTCCTGTAGCCTTCTGAGTTGCCTCACGCTAACCGACTTCCAAGAGATGAAGTCAAAAAAGTTGCATAGGCCAAATAGCGTTTCACGGACGTGCGCGTCCATGATGCCACAGATTGCAACTGGAAGTATCTGCGTCATCAGCACCTGACAGTCGTGAACTTCATCCCGCTGAACTTCTGCTTCGCTGAGTCTAGGTATCTGCTTATCTTTCCCGCGTTACCGTAAGGAAGTTTTACTCCTACGAGGTAGGTGAAAAACTGCTCGATCTCCTCTTGACTTAGAGTGAAGCACGCGGGAGGGTAGTCATTTCCGGTCTTCTTGGCCTTTTTGCCTTTGCGACGACTTTCCTTGTCCTGCTTCGCCTCATCATCATCATCATTAGCGTGAAGCTCCTCCCTGATGCCCATTGATTTCAAGTCTGGCCTTTCTTTCGGCCCATCTTTGGTCCTCTCTGGCATGTTGAGCAGGGTACCAAGCAGACTCTCGCACACGTTCTTCGTGATATGCATGATATCAAGGCTGTGAGGCACATGGTGGATCTTCCAGTACGGCAGGTCCCAAAAAAGACCTCGTTGTCCATACCTTCAGCAGCGGCTCTGTCGCCTTTTGCTTCTTTCCCGGCAGTGGGCAATCTTTCCAATTTTTCAACAGCTCGTCTATTTCCTCGCCGCTCCTCGTACACGGGCGTCTTCGGGGTTCGGTTTCACCATCAAACAGATCTTTGCGTTTTCTCCATGGGTCATCGTCGCGAAGCCACCTTCGATGTCCCATGAACACGGTTTTCAAAGACACGGGATCTCTATCTAGCTGGCGATACGTTGTGTCATCCATGCACCTGACGCATCCAGAAAATCCATGGACCACCTGCCCCACGAGATATCCGTAACCGAGATAGTCATGCACTGTCGTGAGCAGTGCGGCTCTGAAAGGGAAATATTCTTTCTCTGCGGCGTCCCACGTATTGGCTGGCGTTTTCCACAGCGTGTCTAGCTCCTCTTTCAGCAGCCCCAGATACAGATTGATGTCGTTCCCTGGTTGTTTCGGCCCTTCAATTAGCATACTCATGTGAATGTACTTCCTCTTCATGCACAACTAGGGGGGAAGGTTGTACATCCACACAAACACAGACTAGGTGCTATGTGTGCTTCTCTAGCTGCCAAAATTTTGGGTGTTCGGAGTTCAACGCTTGCCACTGGCTCGCATCCTTAGGGTGACTCGGCATCTTGTCTTTTTTATTTATCTCTGGATCATTTCTGTCATCTTCTCGCTTCTTCTCCTTCCTATCCGCGTGCCAACGCAGGAGCTTTGCTAGCTTAGGGTCCGTGAAATACCGTTGCAGACGAGGAGTAATCGGAAAGTACCACACCACTTTTCGAGGAGCTTTCTTCCTCTTCTTGTATCGAGTGACGCCGCACACCGGACATATGGTAGACTCCGCGTGCTCGTCCCGATAAATGATGCAATTGTTCATGCACACATGGTATTTCACGTGCGGTAAATCCAGAGGACACACGATTTTCTTCGCCTCCTCGAAACTAGTCGAGGACTTGTTCCCCTTGGGAAAATGTTCGTGCAAAATGACATGTTCTCGTCGAAGCATGCGTCTGTCATTTTGTGTTTTACCTTCATCTCCAGAGCCATGAGCGTTACTTTCAGGCGGGTATCGTCGGGCCTTCATCCTTCATACAATGGAGTAACTGCGTCTATCTCCAGTTGATCCAGCTTGGCTTTCTCTCGGGTGGCAGCTCTTGCGTTATCCGTCTGCTTGAGAAGCAGCTCTTGAATATGTGGGTCCTGCACCCATCCCATTGATGGTCCATCGTCGTCTGCTCCGGCATCTTCATCTTCATGATCATGCCCTTCGTCTTGATCTTCCTCATCATCATGTCCGGCATCTTCTACATGATGACTGTGTACTGCATCACCGTCGTGATCATGTCCCGGAGATTCTTCGTCTTCTTGCCCGCCCTCGCCGTGGTGGTTGTCTTGCTGCCCTTCCTCATTTCTTGCGCGGCCCCCATGGACGACTTCATAGTCATCTTCATCACCTTGCCACCGATAGCCATCCATGAAACCACAGAAGAGCAGGTGGTCCCGCACCTGTCCGGAATCCGGGTCCCTAATAAGGCTCTTCAGCTTGCATCTTCGACACAGACATCTTATCTTTGTCTCGTTCTTTTGAAGCATCTCAGCCTTCGCGGAGCTCAAAAACCTATTCACGATGCCTTCGGTCATCGTGCGGACCCTGGTCGCCTGCGGGGTAGAGCAAAAATGATATTTTAGAACCAAGAAAAAATTTGGCATGACTTTGCCTAAAAATTTGGCATGACTTTGCCTAAAAATTTGGCATGAATTTGCCTAAAAATTTGGCATGACTTTGCCTAAAAAGAATGCATAGTGCCAATTCTCGCCGAAACGGAAATGAATCAACATTCCGGCAAAATATTGGCAACTATCACATTTCAAATACCAGTACTTGCAAACACAAACATATATGCAACACCACAAACATATGCAACACCACAAACATACGTAGATCTAGCTAGGCCATAAAAAGTGCATGTGCATGTTGTTGGAGGGAGAAAAAAGTAGATCTACAACATAAAGAAAAAGCTTTCCCCTTACTTACCTATCAAAAAAGGTAATTTAACCACTTAATTTGGGTGAATCTATGGTGTAAATGAGGTGAGGAGGAGGAGGCAGCCGAGACAAGCTTGGAAGAGGAGGTGGAAAGAATGAAGTGGGGAAAGTGAGTGTGGTAGGTGGCTGTTCAAAATATCTAGCTGGTCTCAGGTTACTAATGGCGCACCACCTAAAAATGCGCCATTAGTAACCCTTGTTACTAATGGCGCACCTGTTATGTGGTGCGCCATTACTAGTTTTGCAAAAAAAAATATTAATAGTGGCTCACCGTGGATGTGGAGCGCCATTACTAGTTTGAACTAGTAATGGCGCACTTTACACAGATGCGCCATTACTAGTATTGAAAAAAAAGTAAAAAAATTTGTTAGTAGTGGAGCACAGAGCTTGTGGTGCGCCATTACTAGTTAAAACTAGTAATGACGCACTGTGCCCTAGTGCGCCATTATTAGTTTTGAAAAAAAATTGCTAGTAACAGCGCACCGTATGTCTGGTGCGCCATTACCAATGGTGCACATGTATCTGATGCGCCACTGCTATATAGCAGTGGCGCACCATATACATGGTGCGCCATTAATGTCCATATTGGCTATAGCCCTTTTCCTAATAGTGCACGTACCTAACAGGATCCACCTAGCCAAATGAGAGCTTGACACCTCATTGATTAATGACTTGCATGCAATGAGGTGGAGCGATGGCATCTTGGCAGAGGCCTGTGAGTGTTCAGGCATATATATAAACGCCTGCGTCAGTACTGTGTTAAAAAAATTGAAATATGAACACAAGAAAATGGATTGGAGATGGCATGTGTGTGGCGTGACCTTGTTCGTGAGGGGGGTTGATCAGACCATGGAGGGCCATTGGATTACCATACGCTTCCAAGTTCAAAAGCTCCTGGCAGCAATTCTAGACTTATTGTTTATTTCCATATCTATTGTTTTGGAAAGATATCATTGGTACTATGTTTCCTTGGCAATACGTTCGCGCGGTCGTATCATGCTATGTGCGTCTCTTTGAGGATCTTTAAGAAATGAATAAATGAGGCAGAATATATTTAACATATCTAGTGTATGTTCGGTTATCACGGGTGACGCCCAGCTGACCACCTAATCCAGCGATGCGCTAGAGGGAGTTGGCCCAATGCGTCGTGCGTTGGGCCAACAAAAGGCTCCTAACACGTCACGCAATGCGCAACTGACCGTATGATCTGGTAATGCGCTGGAGGGAGCTAGCTCAATGCACAACGTGTTACGCAAATGTTCGGATCCTGAGACGTCATGCAACACCCAGCTGGTCGTATGATCCTGCAATGCGCGGGAGGGAGTTGGCTTAATGTGTCACGCATCGGGCCAACAAACTACTTCTTGACACATCACGAAACTCCTGGTCGGCCGTCCGATCCAGCAATACTTTGGAGAAAATTGGCGCAACGCTCCGCGTACTGGGCTAACGTATGGCTCCTGATATGTCACACAACTCCTATGCAGTTGTCTAATCCGACAATGCGGTGGAGGAAGTTGGCGCAATGCATCATGTTTTGGGTTAACAGATGACTCTGAACACATCATGTGACGCCCGATTGGCCATCTAATCCGACGATGTGCAAGAGGGAGCTCACTCAATGTGACGGGAATTGGGCTGACGAATGGCTCCCAGCATGTCACCCAATGCCTTGCTAAGTGTCTAATTCGGTGAAGCGTTGGATGGATCCGTCTTAGTGCATTGCGCGTTGTACAAACTGACGGCTCCGAACACTTCATGCAACACTCAACTGGTCGTGTGCACCTGCAATGCGCTAGAGGGTGTTGTCCACTGTGTCATCGCGCTGGGCCAATAGACTGCTCCTGACATATCATGCAACTCCCAGCTATCCGTCTAATCCAGCAATGCGCTGGAGATAGATGGCTCAATGTTCCATGTGTTGGGCCAACAGACAGCTCCTGACATGTCACACAACACCTGGCTAGTTGTCTAATCCGGCAATGGATTTGTGGGTGCCTACTCAAATGCATCACATGTTGGTCAATAAACGGCTCTGGACACATCACACGATGCCCAACTGGTTGTCTGTAAGACAATGATTTTGGGGAAACCAGCTCAACCCTCTAGGGATAGCTTATCTCATATATATATATATATATATATATATATATATATATATATATATATATATATATATATATATATATATATATATATATATATATAATGGGTGTGTTACAATAGGTATAATATACGTACACAAATACAGAAGCTATACATAGTCTAACACCTCCCTCAATCTTAGCCACTTTCTAAAGAACTGAGAAGGGTAAGATTAGCCTACAGCCTCAAACTGTGGTAGAGGCAAAGGCTTAGTGAAGATGTCTGCAAGTTGATCCTTAGAAGAGATGAACTTGATCTGGAGTTGCTTCTGCGACACACGTTCCCGTACAAAGTGGTAGTCAACTTCAATGTGTTTCGTTCGGGCATGATATACCGGATTTGCAGAAAGGTATGTAGCACCGATGTTATCACACCAAAGGATAGGAGGCTGAGGTTGAGACATACCCAACTCCACGAAGCAAAGACTGCACCGGATGATCTCTGCGGTAGCATTAGCCACAGCCTTATACTCAGCTTCAGTACTACTACGTGACACAGTAGCCTGTTTCCGAGCACTCCAGGCGATCAAATTAGAGCCAAAGAACACAGCATAACCCCCCGTAGATCGCCTGTCATCTGGGCTGCCAGCCCAATCAGCATCAGAGTAGGCCGAAAGAACCCGCGAGGAAGTCGGCCGAATATGCATCCCAAAAGTCACCGTGAACTGAACATAACGCAGAATGCGCTTAACAGCAGCCCAATGAGTGTCTCGAGGAGCCTGAAGATACTGGCAAACCCTGTTAACAGCATAAGAGATATCTGGTCTCGTGATCGTCAAGTACTGAAGCCCACCAACAATACTCCTGTACTCTGTGGCATCCGCAGAAGACAGAAGCTCACCATCAACAGCAGTGATCTTGTCGGTAGACGACATGGGTGTGGTAGTCGGTTTGCACTTCAGCATGCCAGCTCGCTGCAACAAATCCAAGGAATACTTCTTCTGCGTCAGAACAAGACCATCAGCACGAGACGTGACCTCAACTCCAAGAAAGTAGTGAAGTTTCCCAAGATCTTTGACAGCAAAATCAGCACCAAGAGAGCGAACAAGAGCGTCAGCAGCATACCGAGAAGAGCTGACAAGAATAATATCATCGACATAGACCAAAAGATACATAGTGACTTCTGGCTTATGTAGAAGGAATAATGAAGAGTCAGCAGTGGACGACACAAACCCATGAGCACGAAGGGCAGAAGCAAGGCGGGCATGCCAGGCACGAGGAGCTTGCTTCAAACCATAGAGCGCTTTGGTGAGACGACAGATATGGTCAGGATGGTCAGGATCAGAAAAACCAGGCGGCTGTCTCATATAAACCTCTTCCTCCAAGAATCCATGGAGAAAGGCATTCTGCACATCAAGTTGACGAAGTGACCAACCACGAGTAACGGCAAGAGAAAGAAGAAGCCGAATGGTGGTAGGCTTGACGACGGGACTGTAGGTGTCCTCATAGTCAAGACCATAGCGCTGCCGAAATCCTCTAGCAACAAGGCGCGCTTTGTAACGCTCAATAGATCCATCCGAATGCTTCTTCACTTTGAACACCCACTTGGAGTCAATAATATTAACCCGTGGTGGCGGACGAACAAGAGTCCATGTCTTGTTGCGAAGAAGAGCATGAAACTCCTGCTCCATAGCCTCTCGCCAATGAGGAACGCGCATGGCAGCCTGATAGGAGCGGGGCTCAGAAAACGGATCCGCAACAGCAGCAGCCAGACAAGCAGCCAACCAAGCAACAGTACCGTCCGTACGTTCCTTGGGTCGAAAAATGCCACTGCGGCTGCGTGTATGTGGTCGTAACACAGGAGCCACCGAGGTCGTCGGAGCAGCCGGCAATGGGCTGGATGATGTCGATGAAGACGGATCAGCCACCGAGGTCGACGGAGCAGCCGGCTCAGGCGACGAGGAGCCAGACGCGGGAGCCTCGAGCGAGATCGGCGTAGCAGGCCGTCCCACGGGCGATGCCGGCGAGGCAGGCTGAGCCGCAGGCGACCCCGGCGTCACGGACCGAGCCGCGGGCGAGACCGGTGTAGCGGGCCGAGCCACGGGCGAGACCGGTGTCGCGGGCCGAGCCGCGGACGAGGTTGGCGTAGCAGGCCGAGCTGCTGGAGACGCGAAGGACGCTGGCGTAGCGGGCCGAGCAGTGGACGAGAGCGGCGCGACGGCCTCGTCTGGCGACCGTGCATGGGCACACGGATCGATGCCATGCAACGTCGTAGTGCGATCGACGTGCATATCAGAGGGCGGCGGTGACGATGGTGAATCCTCCAATAGCTCCAAGCGAGCCCCACGTCCGGTTCCTGCACCATGGTTAGGTAATAGCACAGGAGAGTATGCAACATCATCAAATTGGTCAGAGGCAGGAGAGGATGAAGGCATGGACGAAAAAGGCATCTGTGGAGACAGGAAGATTGGCAAACGGAAAAACTAGCTCATCAAATACGACATTCCGAGAAATGTAGACACGATTAGTGGGAACATGAAGACATTTATAACCTTTATGAAGGGAACTGTAGCCCAGAAAGACACACTTTTTGGACCTAAATTCCAGCTTGCGTTTGTTATAGGGTCGAAGATGCGGCCAACAAGCACACCCAAATACTTTGAAAAAAGTATAGTCAGGTTGTTCATTAAGGAGAAGTTCAATGGGATTCTTCATGTTAAGAACACGTGTGGGAGTACGATTGATAAGAAAGCATGCAGTGGTAAAAGCATCACTCCAAAACCGGAAAGGAACCGATGCATGGGCCAAAAGAGTGAGACCAGTCTCGACAATGTGACGATGCTTACGTTCGACGGAACCGTTTTGTTGATGAGTATGTGGACATGCTAAACGATGAGCAATCCCAAGCGACTGGAAGAAGGAATTGAGGTTGCGATACTCACCACCCCAGTCCGACTGAACATGAACAATTTTATGCTTGAGAAGACGTTCAACATGTTTTTGAAACTGAACAACAATATCAAACGCATCAGATTTACGCTTAATAAGATAGAGCCAGGTAAAGCGACTGTAAGCATCCACAAAGCTAATATAATAGTTATGACCACTGACAGAAGTTTGGGCACGGCCCCATACATCCGAAAAAACTAGTCCTAAAGGATGTTTCACCTCACGAGTAGACTCCGAAAAGGGAAGTTGATGACTCTTCCCCTGCTGATAAGCATCACACACTGCTACATCATTATTACTAGAGACACTAGGAAGCTCATGACGACGCAAAACATGACGAACGATAGGTGTGGCAGGATGGCCAAGACAAGCATGCCACTGTGACGACGAGACGCGAACTCCACTGAAAACCCGAGAGACTCCAGGATGCTCCAGACGATAAAGTCCCTGGTAGAGACACCTGCTAAGAAGAACGTCCCTCGTGTCCCGATCCTTAATAAAAAGATCAAACGGGTGAAATTCACATAACACATTATTGTCATAAATGAGTTTAGGAACTGAAAGGAGATTATGTGTCACAGACGGTACTCTAAGAACATCACGAAGCTGAAGCCTCCTAGTGGCATGACTAGTAAGAAGGGATGCTTGACCAATATGAGAGATGTGCATACCTGCTCCGTTGGCGGTGTGGATCTTATCGGAACCATGATAGGGCTCGCGAGGATGAAGCTTCCCCATATCACTCGTCAGATGCTCCGTCGCCCCAGAGTCCATGTACCAGTGCGGATCAATGGAGTAAGACCGAGTATGGCCTTGAGGCTTTTGCGGTGCCGGGCGGTCAGCCATAGCCACCTGCCGCGCAGTGTTGCGCTTATCCTTGCCGTCGTTGCCGAGACCGAAGAAACTCTTCTGAAAACGTCGATGGCACTTGGATGCCCAATGCCCATCAAGACCACAAAGCTGGCAGACCCGTCGATCCCCATCACCAGGTAGGGTTAGAGTGGGGGTCGTCGAGGCCGGAGGCAGCAACGCGGGCCCCTTGCCCGAGGCCGAGGACTGAGCACCGCCAGAGGGGCGGCCGCCTCTGTAGGCTGCGTTGGCGGAGGCGACGCTGCGGTTGCGGTTGGCACGGCGCGCCACAACGCGCTGCTCAGTGAGGAGAAGTCGAGAGTAGACCTCATGTGCCATCATGGGAGTCGTGTTGCCGCGCTCATTAATGATCTCAACCAAACCATCATACTCTTCGTCTAGGCCATTTACAATGAAGGAGTTGAACTCAGAGTCTGTAAGCGGCTGTCCAATGGATGCCAATGTGTCAGCAAGAGACTTGACCTTGTTGTAGAACTCCGTTGCCGTGGAATCAAGCTTCTCGCAGGCGCCAAGCTCGCGGCGAAGGGCACTGACCCTGGCTTGTGCCTGTGACGCAAAGAAGGGCTCAAGGATGGTCCAAGCCTCGTGGGAGGTCTTCGCGAAGACGATGAGCCCGGCAACAGCCGGAGTAAGCAAACCCTGGATGGAGGAGAGATTCGCCTGATCCTGCCCCATCCAGACACGATGTGTCGGGTTGTAAACCGGACCGTTCACGCTGTCCACCAGCGCAGGAGGGCAAGGAAAAGTGTCGTCGACGTAGCCAAGCAAGTAGTGGCTCCCAAGGAGCGGAAGAACTTGCGCACGCCAAAAGATGTAATTGTCGGACGAGAGCTTGACGGTGATGAGGTTGCCGAAGTGGAACGGTGGAGGCAACGAGCCCGTAGAAGCACCTGCCGGAGCCGCGTACGCCATGGGAGCAGGGACGGGCGACGCGAGTGACATCACGGGATCGGAACCCGTGGGCAGCGGCGGCGGCGCATACGCCCCGAGTGGAGCAACCGGCTCCGTGATCGAGGGCGATCCCGCCAGGGGCTCGGACGCCATGTGGCCCGTCGTGACAGCCACCGCGGTGGCCTCGGGCGCGAAGGCCAGAGGCGCGATTGCGCCGGTCGACGAGGCAGGTGAAGGGGCACTCGACGTATGGATTGTCAGTGCATGTCCCGGCGACGAGTGGTTGGAGAAGAACGAGCCGACGCTCCGTGTCCCGATCTGGTGCGGCCGCATGGTGGCCGAGTCGAGCGGGAGAGAGAGGAGGGCGGCGAGGGAGGCCGGAAGGAACCCGGCGGAGGAGGAGCTGGAGGCAGCGGCTCCCGTCAGGGTGGCGCGCGGTCAAGGGGCGGCGGCGCGATGTGGGGGGCGGCGGCGATAGGTTAGGGTTTTGCGGAAGCGTACATAACCAGGTCTGTTACCATGTAAGACAATGATTTTGGGGGAACCAGCTCAACCCTCTAGGGGTGGCTTATCTCATATATATATATATATATATATATATATATATATATATATATATATATATATATATATATATATATATATATATATAATGGGTGTGTTACAATAGGTACAATATACGTACACAAATACAGAAGCTATACATAGTCTAACATTGTCTGATCCAGCAATGTGCTGGAGAGAGCTGGCTCAGTGCGATGAGAATTGAGCCAACAAACGGCTCCTGACACGTCACACGATGCCTTGTTAGGCCTATGATCTGGGAATGTGCTAGAGAAGTTATCTCAATGCATCGTGCATTGGGCCAACGGATGAGTCGTGACAAGTCTCGCGTCCGTATGACTATGTGAACCTTCATACTAGATGAGATCTCAATATATTATTTGTTCGTATACCCTATGCCTTCTCCAAAGTCAAGCCACACATTTTTGTGCTCTTGAAAGAAAAAAGCGAGACCTTATTTAGGAACAATATGACGAGTTGCGGGCATGTCCGGGCGGACATGAGCAAGGCTCCACTTTAGCTGCAGTGAACTGGCAACCCCACCTACACCCACTTCGGTGAGAAGACTGTGGTTGCAACAGCGTTCATCTGGCCCGCATCTGGGAGGAAGGCCGTCAGATCTCGCGCGCTTTGGTACTAGAGCCGAGGCTCACACGCATCATGTTGGTGACATTGTAATACTCCAGAGGTGGCCTCACAATGGGAAAAGCCCGAAAGCAGGCCTGCCTTGGGGCCTGGATGGCCTGTAGGGACACGTTTTCTCTTGAATTTAGCCTGAGCTTGCCCTTTCAATTCTTTGGCTAGCCAATATGTTGGTTGAGTTTTAGATGGCCCATAGGATGGCCAATATTGGCAAGAAACACTAACTCTCGAAAATCATCATAAAAACATACCCTCAAACCTCTCCTCTCCCGAAACCCTCACCTCCACAAACCATGGCTCCGCCACCGATAAAATCGCTACCGAATGAGCTACTCAAGGAGATATCATAAAATCGCTACCGGCATGGAGCCTGCATGCCTTGCACGTGCCTGCCTCGCCAACAAGCGATGGCACGGTCTTCTTTCCTAACACGCCTTTCATGGTCGCTACTGTAAGTTCCATGGATCTACCACCATGCCGGGTTCCTTTATTCCTGGCCCCTTGACTTTCTTTGAGTAAAGCCCCCTCCCACTTTTCCTCTCCACCATGAAACTCAATGCAGATAGTCCCAACGTCCGCAGGGGTAACTATAAATACCCTGTGTGGGACTGCCGCATGGTCGCGTTCCCTTTCAGTATATTTGGACGCCCACTCACCTTGTCGAGTGGGACCCCCCGACGGGCCGCCAAAGAAAGCTGAAAGTGCCAATTTCAATGGGCTACATCGATGGGGCCACTACACTTCTTTGTGTTGCGAGCGGTTGTGACCATCGCATGTGTCATGCCGGGCCCTTCTAGGTGGTATTCTTGTGATATGACATGACTAATGATACGATTGTGTTGCACACGCGCGTGTGTCCTTGCCAGTGAAAGGTGACTGCAGCAAGTCTTGCTCAGATATGTGCTTAGATTTTGACTTGGAGAAAGCTAGTGAGACTGACAATCTCACTAGTCATGTTGGCGGCCAAGGCATTATTATCTCTGTGTGCAGGTCCTGTTCATTGGTTATGTTACTAATATCTGTTGGTTCCATATACCTTGAGGCCACTTGGGGAAATTGTTGCACGCTACAAACTTTTGCACTTAGGGGCCCAACACCTTCCTAGTTGAGAGAAAGCACTCACCATGTAGAGACGTGACGACGAGCAACGCATTTATCAGTCGATAGTAAGTGGAGAAAGATACCACATTGATTTTGTTTTGGATCATGTGTCATTGTTGCATGTTTCTAAATAATGTTTTCGCTACTTATTTTTGGCAATACGGATCGACGGTTATCTCAAATAAGAAAATAAGTGGAAAATGTGTTTCACACTTAAAAGGTGCATTCAAAATGTGTGTGTCACACATAGAGGTGCACCGATAATGTTTTCCTTTTATCTTTGTCTTCCTATTTATTATTTTCATCATATTCTTAAGATGTTGCCTATTTATTGTTTTCATTAATGGGCAAGGCATATAATTATATTGTATCATTGTAAATAATATTGAAACATGCAAACCAACCTGTGGTTGGACGATTAGGAAGACAGGGGTATCCCCAGCCCACCAGGGTTCAAGTCCTAGTGCTCGCATTTATCCTATATTTATTTCAGGATTTCCAACGATGTGTATTCAGTGGGAGGAGACGTTCTCGTCGACTACAAGCTTACAAGGAGTCTATGGTGACTTTGTAAATTATCAAGATGATATGCTAACTCAATCTGTCAAAGGTGCTCATAGGGGTACATATGTGTACGCGTTCGTAGGATTGAGTTTACAGACTTACATATGAGCGCATGCGTCTGTATTATGTTAAAAAAACATTGAAATATGAACACAAGAAAATAGATTGGCGATGGCATGTGTGTGACGTGACCTCGTTAGTGATGGGGTTGATGAAACCCTGGAGGGCCACTGGATTACCATCCTACGGCTTCCAAGAGCAAAAGCGCCTGGTAGCAATTCTAGATTTATTATTTATTTCCATATTTATTGTTTTGGAAAATAAGTAATCGGTAGTATGTTTCCTTGGCAATATGTCCGCGCGGCCGTATCACGCTATATGCGTTTCTCCCAGGATCTTTAAGAAATGAATAAATGAGGCAGAATATATTTAACATATCTAATGTACATCCGGGTTATCATGTGTGACGCCCAGCTGACCACCTGATCTAGGGATGCGCTAGAGGGAGTTGGCCAAATGCATCGTGTGTTGGGCCAACAGAATTCTCCTAAGGCTAGTCATAGTGGAAGTAACTTCGAAAGTAACATAGCGCATTTTAAGAAAATTTTGCTTATGTGGCAAGTAATTAATGGAAGATGGTAACATAATATGTTACTGTAACATAGCGTTTCCCGAGACAAGATGAGTCTACAAGTTATAAATGAAATCATCTATGATACTACTATTATGTTACTTTGCATTATGAAGATAGTAACTTAGACTAGTGTCATATGCATGACACTAGTCTAAGTTACTCTCCACTATGACCAGCCTAACATGTCACGCAACGCCCAGCTGGCCGCGTGATCTGGTGATGTGCTGGCGGGAACTGGCTCAGTGCACTCCGTTTGCACCAACGGAGGCCTCCAGACACGTCACGCAACACCCAGTTGTTTGTCTGGTCCTGCAATGCGCTGGAGGGAGTTGGCTCAATGTCTCACGCGTCGGGCCAATAGACTACTCCTCACACATCACGAAACTCCCGGCCGGCCGACCAGTCCAGCAATGCTTTGGAGAAAGTTGGCTCAATGCTCCGCGTGCTGGGCCAACTGATAGCTCCTGACACGTCACACAACTCCTATGCGGTTGTCTAATTTGACAATGCGGTGGAGGGAGCTGGCTCAATGCATCACGTTTTAGGATAACAGATGGCTTTGGACACATCATGTGACATCCGATTGGCCATCTAATCCGATAATGCGCTTGAGAGACCTCGCTCAATGCAACGAGAATTGGGCCAATGAACAGCTCCGGACATGTCACGCGAGGCCTTGCTGAGTGTCTAGTTCAATGATACACTCCAGGGAGTCGTCTTAGTGCACTGCGCATTGTGCGAACCGATGGCTCCGGACACTTCACGCAACACACAATTGTTCATGTGATCCTGCAATGTGCTATCGGGAGTTGTCCTATGTGTTGCGCGTTGGGCCAATACACTGCTCGTGACACATCATGCAACTCTCGGCTGTCCATCTAATCTGGCAATGCTCTGGGAAAATATGGCTCAATGTTCCGCGTGTTGGGCAAATGGACTGCTCCTGACATGTCACACAAAATACCTAGCTAGTTAGCTAATCCGAGAGGGTTTGAGGGTCCCATTTCAAATTCATCGCGTGTTGGTCAATGAACGGCTCAGGAATCATCACACGATGCCCAACTGCGGCCGTCTGATCTAGCAATGTGCTGGGAGAGTTGGCTTAATGGGACGAGAATTGGACCAACGGGCGGCTCCTGCCACGCCACGTGATGCCTTGTTGGGTGTCTGATCTGGCAATGCACTAGAGGAGTTGCCTTAATGCACCGTGTGTTGGGCCAATGGATGACTCAAGAAAAGTCTTGCATCCGTACGACTGTGCCAACATTCATGCTAGATGATATCTCAATAGATTATGTGTTCCTATACCCTATGCCTTCTCTAATGTTAAGGCACACATTTCCTGTGCTCTCGAGAGAAAAAATAGAGAACTTATTTGGGGACAATATGAGGAGTTGTGAGCGTGTCCAGGTGTACACAAGCAAGGCTCCACGTTAGATGCAGTGAACTGACAACCCCATCTACAGCCACCTTAGCGAAAGACTATGGTTGCAACGGCGTTCATCGGGCCCGTATCTAGGAGTAAGGTCGCCGAATCTCACGCTCTTTGCGGCTGGGGTCGAGGCTCACATGAGTTGTGTTGGGTGACATTGAAATACACCGAAGGTGGCCTCTTAGTAGGAAAAGCCCGACAATAAGCCTGCCTCGAGGCCCGGATGGCCTGCTAGGGACATCGTGTGTCTTGATTTTAGCCTGAGCTTGACCTTTCAATTCTTTGGCTAGCCAAAATATTGGTTGTGCTTTCGCTGGCCCATAGGGTGGTCAATATTGGCAAGAAACACTAACTCCCCAAAATCATCAGAAAAATATACCCTCCAACCTCTCCCCTCCTGAAACCATCGCCTCCACCAACCCTGTCGCGTCGACCAATACAATTGCTGTCGTACGAGCTATTCAAGGAGATCTTCTTTCACCTCCCGCCGAATGAGCCTGCTTGCCTCGCGCGTGCCACCCTCGCCAACAAGCAATGGCGCGGTCTTCTCTCTTGACATACCTTTCATGGTCACTACCGTAAGTTCCATGGATCTACACCCATGCCGGGGTTCCTTTATTCCTAGCCCCTCGACTTTCTATCAAGGAAAGCCCCCTCCCGCGCTTCATCTCCACAATGAAATTCAGTGTAGACATTCCCGACGATTGCGAGGGTAACTATAAATACCCTACGTGGGACTGCCGCCATGGTCGCATTCTCCTTCTTGATAATTGGACACCCATTCACCTTACCGTGTGGGACACCATGAAGGGTCACGAAAGAAAGCTGAAAGTGGAAATATCAATGGGCTACATGAACGGGGCACTGGACTACTTTGTGCTGCGGGCGGTTGTGACCATTGTGTGTGTCATTCGACGCCCTTCCAGGTGGTATTCTTGGGCCTTGATATAACTGATGATGATGATTGTGTTGCACATGCGCATGTGTCCTTGACGGTGACAGGTGACTGGAGAAAGTCATGCTCAGAGTTTGAGTGGAGTGATATGTGCTCAGTTTTTGAGTTGGAGCAAGCTAGTTAGAGTGACAATCTTACTAGTCCTATTTGGGGCCATGGCATTATTGTCTATGTGTGTGCTGGTCCTGGTCATTGGTTATGTTACTAATCTCCTAGTTTTTTGAGGGGTTGTTACTATTGGTTCAATATACCTTGAGGCCACTTCAGGAAATTCTTGCATGCTACAAACTTTTGCACATGGGGGCCCAACACCTTCCTAGTTGAGAGAGCACTCACCATGTAGAGACGTACGCATGAGCAATGATGAATAGCCGATAGTAAGTGGTGAAAGTACCACATTGATTTTGTTTTGGATCATGTGTCATTGTTGCACGTTTCAAAATATTGTTTTCGCTACTTATTATTGGCAATACTGCTCGACGGTTATCTCAAATAAGAAACTCAGTGGAAAATGTGTGTCACACTTAAAAGATCCATTCATAATGGATGACTCAAGAAAAGTCTCGCATTCGTACGACTGTGAGAACATTCATGCTAGATGATATCTCAATAGATTGTGTGTTCATGTACCCTATGCCTTCTCTAAAGTTAAGGCCCGCATTTTCTATGCTATCGAAAGAAAAAAATCGAGGACTTATTTGGGGACAATATGAGGAGTTGTGAGTGTGTCCAGGCGTACACGAGAAAGGCTCCATGTTAGATGCAGCGAACCGATAACCCCATCTACAGCCACTTCGGCAAGAAGACTATGGTGGCAACATCGTTCATCAGGCGCGCATCCGGGAGTAAGGTCGCCGGATGTCGGGCGCTTTGCGGCTGGAGTCGAGGCTCACATGCGTCGTGCTGGGTGACATTGAAATACACCGAAGGTGGCCTCTAAGTAGGAAAACCCCGACAATAGGCCTGCCTCGAGGCCCGGATGGCTTACCAGGACCTGGTGTGTCTTGATTTTAGGCCGAGCTTGCCCTTTCAATTCTTTGGTCAGGAAAAATATTGTTTGTGTTTTCGGTGGCCCATAGGGTGGTCAATTTTGGAAGAAACACTAACTCCCCAAAGTCATCATAAAAACATACCCCCAAACCTCTCTCCTCCTGAAACCCTTGCCTCCACCAACCATGCCGCCACAACCGATACAATTGCTACCGTACAAGCTACTCAAGGAGATCTTCTTTTGCCACCCGCCGTACCAACCTGCGCGCCTCGCACGTGCCTCCCACGCCAACAAGCAATGGAGCGGTCTTCTCTCCCGCCATGCCTTTCATGGTCGCTGTTGTAAGTTCCATGGATCTACCCCATGCCGGGGTTCCTTTATTCGTAGCCCCCCGACTTTCTTCCGAGGAAAGCCCCCTCTCGCGCTTCATCTCCACCATCAAATTCAGGGTAGACATTCCCGACAATCGTGATGGTAACTATAAATACCCTATGTGGGGCTGCCGCCATGGTCGCATTCTCCTTCAGGATAATTGGACACCCATTCACCTTGTCGTGTGGGACACCATGATGGGTCACCAAAGAAAGCTGAAAGTGCTAATGTCAATGGGCTACATGGATGGGGAACTGCACTGCTTTTTGCTGCGAGTGGTTGTGATCATCGTGTGTGTCATGTCGCGCCCTTCCAGGTGGTATTCTCGGGCCTTGATATGACTGATGATGACGATTGTGTTGCGCACGTGCGTGTGTCCTTGACGGTGACAGGTGACTGGACAAATTCGTGCTCTGATTTTGTGGGGAGTGATATGTGCTCAGTGTTTGTGTTGGAGCAAGCTTGTGAGATTGGCAATCTTACTAGTCCTATTGGGGGCATGGCATTATTGTCTCTGTGTGTGCATGTCCTGGTCATTGGTTATGTTACTAATCTCCTAGTTTTTTGAGGGGTTGTTACTATTCTCTTATTGGTCAATATACCTTGAGGCCACTTCAGGAAGTTCTTGCGTGCTACAAACTTTTGCACATGGGGGCCCAACACCTTCCTAATTGAGAGAAAGCACTCACCATGTAGAGATATACACATGAGCAATGACGATTAGTCGACAGTAAGTGGAGAAAGTACCACACTGATTTTGATTTGGATCATGTGTCATTTTGCACGTTTCAAAATAATGTTTTCACTACTTATTTTTGGCAATACTGATCGACGGTTATCTCAAATAAGAAACTAAGTGGAAAATGTGTGTCACACTTAAAAAGTGCATTCATAATGTGTGTGTTACACATAGAGGTGCACAGAAAATGTTTACAAGTATAATTTTTGTTTTCCTATTTATTGTTTTCGTCATATTCTTAACATGTCGCCTATCAGAGTTTATTGAAAAAGTAGTAGCTGAAAATAAGCAATCGTATCATGCATAAGGTTATATCTGGAAAATCTTCAGTTGAGAAATATATGAAAGGCAATATATATTATTTTCGCAAAGAATGTATATTAGTTAATTAAAGTGTATCTTAGCATAGCAAAAGAGGCTGCGAGTATAATTTGACATATCCTTTTATCTTAATGCCCATGTTGATTATGTGCTCGAGATGTGTGCCACAAGGGTCGAGACGAGCATCTGAAGGTAACTTGCCTTTGCAAAGGAAGCGGAGAGCAGTGAACATGTATCAGGATTTTCATATGGAATTCAAAGTGATTACAAGTTGGTAGCGATGTATCTTCAAATGAGTAAAGTGGATGTCAATTGTCGCACTTTATTTGTTACTCACCTTTCATATCCCAATTTTTAAAACTAAAACAAAATAAGAGTATTGGCAAGCTTCTCCTGTAGAACCATGCATCACATCAGCATGAAATAGTTGTTGGCACCGCTCGTCGGTCTCCACCTTTACTTGGATGGCTACGGTTCTTATTCTTCAACCACCTAAGAAGAGGTTCTCTTCGAATAGAGATAACATGACTTTGTGCAAGTACTCGTTAATGGGCAAGGCATGTAATTAGGCTGTATCATTGCAAAAAATATTGAAACATGTGAACCAACCTGTGGTTGGATAGTTAAGAAGACAGTGGTATCCCTAGCCCACCAGCGTTTAAGTCTTGATACTCGCATTTATCCTGTATTTCTTTTAGGATTTTCGACGATGCGCGTTCAGTGAAGAAACGTTCTCGTCGACTACGCTTTTGTAAAATCTCAAGATGATATGTCTCCTCCATCTATCAGAAGTGCCCATAGGGGAACATGCGTGTGCATGCATTAATAGGGATGAGTGTGCGGGCGTATATATAAGCGCCTGCGTCCGTACTGTGTTCAAAAAATATATTGAAATATGAACACAAGAAAATAGATCGGCAATCGCATGTGTGTGGCGTGACCTCGTCCGTGAGGGGGCTTGATCGGACCATGGAGGGCCATTGGATTACCATACGCTTCCAAGTGCAAAAGCGCCTGGCAGCAATTCTAGACTTATTGTTTGTTTCCATATCTATTTGTTTTGGAAAAGAAATCATTGTTAGTATGCTTCCTTGGCAATACGTTCACCCGGTCGTATCATGCTATGTGCGTTTCTCTGAGGATCTTTAAGAAATGAATAAATGAGACAGAATATATTTAACATATCTAATGTACGTACGGTTATCATCTGTGTCACCTAGCTGACCACCTGATCAAGGGATGCGCTACAGGGAGCTGTCCTAATGCATCGTGTGTTGGGCCAACAAAAGGCTCCTAACACGTCACGCAATGCGCAACTGACCGTATGATCTGGTAATGCGCTGGAGGGAGCTGGCTCAATGCACAACGTGTTACGCAAATGGACGGACCCTGAGACGTCATGCAACACCCAGCTGGTCGTATGATCCTGCAATGCGCGGGAGGGAGTTGGCTTAATGTGTCACGCATCGGGCCAACAAACTACTCCTTGACACATCACGAAACTCCTGGTTAGCCATCCGATCCAGCAATACTTTGGAGAAAATTGGCGCAACGCTCCGCGTACTGGGCTAACGTATGGCTCCTGATACGTCACACAACTCCTATGCAGTTGTCTAATCCGGCAATGGATTTGTGGGTGCCTGCTCAAATGCATCACATGTTGGTCAATAAACGACAATGCGCTGGAGGGAGTTGGCTTAATGTGTCACGCATCGGGCCAATGAACTACTCCTGACACATTACGAAACTCCTGGCCGGCCTTCCGATCCAGCAATACTTTGGAGAAATTTGACGCAATGCTCCGCGTGTTGGGCCAACGTATGGCTCTTGACACGTCACACAACACCTATACAGTTGTCTAATCCGACAATGCGGTGGAGGGAGCTGGCGCAATCCATCACGTTTTGGGTTAACAGATGGCTCTGAGAGCATCTCCAACAGCCGCTAAGCGTATGCATAAAACCTATTTGCAGCACAAGACTTATTGTTCAATTCAGCGCTGGCTCCAAAGCCAGCTATAATGCAATGGCGTCGACGCTCCACCAGCCAAAAATAATGAAGGCCACAGCAAAACCACATATACATTTCAAAGAAGAGGAGCAAAAATGATCAAACAAACAAAATAAATTAACAATAAATAGTTCAATTTCGTTATCATTACAACTCAAACAAATAGTTTATCGTTCAGTACAACAAATAATGCAATAAACACAACAAATAGTTGATAAACAATACAATGTCGAATGCAGAAATCATCATGCTCTTTGTCGTCCATGCCATGCCCATTCCTCCTTTGCTGAAAAAATCCGTCATGGCTCGCTAGTTTCTCTGCAATGCGCCTGAACAACTCGGTGCTCATCCTAAACCGGCGACGAAAATATGACTCGGGGTATGTGGGATTCTCCACAAAATAATGCCTGATCAATCTGTTGTGGGCATCGATCATATCCCTCCAAATTTTCTGCCGACCCATAACCGAACCACCGTGCTTCGGATTTTTTTTTTGATATGCATAGCTAGGATCATTGCAAGATCCTCCTCCTCTTCCGTATCAAATTATTCTTCGGAAGAATCATACGACGAACTCATCTACAATGTTCAATACTATACTATAAAAACTACAATTCAAAACATGCACCAAATTCATGAAGTTTGAGCAAAACATATTTGTAGGCGTTTTGTCGAACACCTTATGGGCGCGGGCGCAGCGAAGCGCCGGGCGCTGTTCCTCCGACGAGGAGGCGCGCGAGCGCCAAGGCGGACTAGGAGGATGGGGCGAGCGGCGCTGAGGATAGGCCGGGAAGCGCCGAACGAGTCGCCGGGCGCTGGTATGGCGGCGGCAGCGCGGCCGGATGGGGGTGGAACTGGGAGAGGAAGTGCGAGAGCAAGCGCTCGACTGTGCCGCGCGTCTAGTGGGCGCCCGAAATACACCGCGCGCGAGAGTGTTTTCGACCGCGCGCCCAACTCGTTATAAGCGCGCCGTTTTTTGCGCGCCACCGGAGCGATCCACCGTGTTCTTCGCTGCTAAAACGGACCAATTTGCAGCGCGGCGCTATTTTAGCGCGGCTGTTGAAGATGCTCTGAACACATTATGTGACGCCCGATTGGCCATCTAATCTGACAATGTGCTAGAGGGACCTCGCTCAATGTGACGGGAATTGGACCGATGAAAGGCACTGAGCATGTCACGCGATGCCTTGCTGAGAGTCTAATTCGGTGATGCGCTGGACGGAGCCGTCTTAGTGCATTGCGTGTTGTGCAAACCGGCGGCTCCGGACACTTCACGGAACACCCAACTGGTTGTGTGAACCTGCAATGCGCTAGAGGGAGTTGTCCAATGTGTCGCGCGTTGGGCCAATAGATTTCTCCTGACACATCATGCAACTCCCGGCTATCCGTCTGATCTGGTAATGCGCTGGAGAAAGGTGGCTCAATGTTCCGTGTGTTGGGCCAACAGACAGCTCCTGACATGTCACACAACACCTGGCTGGTTGTCTAATCCGGCAATGGGTTTGAGGGTGCCTACTCAAATGCATCGCATGTTGGTTAACAAACGGCTTTGGACACATCACACGATGCCCAACTGGTTGTCTGATCCAGCAATGTGCTGCAGAGAGCTAGCTCAGTGCAATGAGAATTGAGCAAACGGACGGCTCCTGACACGTCACGCGATGCCTTGTTGGGTCTGTGATCCAACAGTGTGCCAGAGGATTTATCTCATTGCACCGTCCATTGGCCAATGGATGAGTCGTGAGAAGTCTCGCGCCCGTATCATGACTGTGTGAACCTTCATGCTAGATGAGATCTCAATAGATAATGTGTTCGTATACCCTATGCTTTCTCCAAAGTCAAGGCACGCATTTTCTGTGCTCTAAAAAAAGTGAGACCTTATTTGAGGACAATATGGCAAGTTGCGGGCGTGTCCGGGTCCACATGAGCAAGGGTCCACGTTAGTTGCAGTGAACTGACAACTCCACCTACACCCACAATAGGCGAGAAGGCTGTGGTTGCAATGGTGTTCATCTGGCCCGCATCGAGGAGGAATGCTGCCGGATCTCGCGCTCTTTGGGACTGGAGCCAAGGCTCACATGCCTCATGTTGGGTGACATTCTAATACAACGGAGGTGGCCTCTCAATGGGAAAAGCCCACGAGCATGCCTGCCTCGCGGCCTGGATGGCCTACAGGGACCCGGTTTCGCTTGAATTTAGCCCGAGCTTATCCTTTCAATTCTTTGGCTAGATAAAGTGTTGGTTGAGTTTTAGATGGCCCATAGGGTGGCCAATATTGGCAAGAAACACTAACTCTCCAAAATCATCATAAAAACATACCCTCAAACCTCTCCTCTCCCGAAACCCTCAGCTCCACGAACCATGGTGCCGCCACCGATACAATCGCTACTGGACGAGCTACTCAAGGAGATATTCTTTCGCCTCCCGCCGAATGAGTCTGCGTGCCTCGCGCGTGCCTCCCTCGCCAACAAGCGATGTGGCGGTCTTCTCTCCTGCCATGCCTTTCATGGATGCTCCCGTAAGTTCCATGGATCTACCCCCATGCCGGGGTTACTTTATTCCTGGCCCCTTGACTTTCTTTGAGTAAAGCCCCCTCCCGCTTTTCATCTCCACCATGAAATTCTATGCAGACATTCCTAACGACCGCGGGGTAACTATAAATACCCTGCGTAGGACTGTCGCATGGTCGTGTTCTCCTTCAGTATATTTGGACACACACTCACATTATCGTGTGGGACCCCATGACGGGCCGCCAAAGAAAGCTGGAAGTGCCAATTTCAATGGGCTACATCGATGGGGCCACTACACTTCTTTGTGTTGTGAGCGGTTGTGACCATCGCATGTGTCATGCCGGGCCCTTCTAGGTGGTATTCTTGGGACATGACATGACTGATGATGACGATTGTGTTGCACACGCGCGTGTTTCCTTGCTGATGAACGGTGACTGCAACAAGTGGTGCTCAGATTTTGAGTGGAGCGATATGTGTGCTCAGATTTTGACTTGGTGAAAGCTAGTGAGACTGACAATCTCACTAGTCCTGTTGGCGGCCAGTGCATTATTATCTCTGTCTGTGCAGGTCCCGATCATTGGTTATGTTACTAATCTCCTGTTGGTTAAATATACCTTGAGGCCACTTCGAGAAATTGTTGCATGCTACAAACTTCTGCACTTAGGGGCTCAACACCTTCCTAGTTGAGAGAAAGCACTCACCATGTAGAGACGTACGCACGAGCAACGACGATCAGTCGAGAGTAAGTGGAGAAAGATACAACATTGATATTGTTTTGGATGACGTGTCATTGTTGCACGTTTCTAAATAATGTTTTCGCTACATATTTTTGGCAATACGGATCAACAGTTATCTCAAATAAGAAAATAAGTGGAAAATGTGTTTCACACTTAAAAGGTGCATCCAAAATGTGTGTGTCAGGTGCACCGAAAATGTTTTCTAGTTTTTTTCCCTATTTAGTGTTTTCAACATATTCTTAAAATGTTGCCTACGATATTTTATTGAAAAAGATATAACTGAAAATATGCAATCGTATCACGCATAAATGTATACCTGGAAAATCTTGAAATGAGAAATATATGAATGGCAATATATTTTAATTTCACAAAAAATGTATATCAGTTAATTAGACACTACTAGAAAAAAGCCTAGTAGTAGCGTGGGTTAAACAGCTGGTAGTAGCGCGGGTGCCCGCGCTACTACTATGGCGCTACAGCTAACTTGTAGGAGCAGCGCGGGTGCACCCGCGCTACTACTACGCCTGTTAGTAGTAGCGTGGATGCTACCCGCGCTACTACTATTAATTTCAAAAACAAGAAAAATTATCGATCCCGTGCGTGCTGTCAATGGCTGCAATGGTTCAATCCAGCGCCGGCAGGGGTCGCCGGAGCTGCTGAAGGGCGGCGGCAGACCAGATCCAGTGGCGGCTGCTGCAGAGGGCCTGGATCCATGGCCGAGCAAGGCGGCGGCGTGGGGATCCTCTTTGCAGCCAAGGCAGTGAGCTCCTGGTTGTCCATGGCGACGACCTGCACGGGCAAGGACATGGGAGGGTGAGTCAATCCAGAGGAAGAGAGAGAGAGAGAGAAAAGAAGGAGAGAGGAAGGAGATGGAGGTAGCAGAAGGGATGGTCGTCGGTGGTGAGGTGCTCCGTTGTGGTGTCATAGAGGCGAGGGGGAAGACGAGCGAGCTCCTAGATGCCAGCAACGCGGGGAGGTGAACTCGTTGGGCGCCATGGAGGAGGAGGTGTGCTTGGGTAGGAGCACCATAGGAGAGCCTATGGAGAGAGGGGGAGAGTGAGGGAGAGAGGAGGGATTCGGCCGAGGATATGGGGACTTCACCTACCTCGTACTTAGTAGTAGCGAGGGGTATAAAACCTCGCTACTACTATCAACTTAGTAGTAGCGCGGGTTTTTAACCCTCGCTACTACTATGGCATGTCCCGGGGGCACGGTAGAGACCGCTTAGTAGTAGCGAGGGTTAAAAACCCGTGCTACTACTATCAACTTAGTAATAGCGAGGGGTAAAAACACACGCTACTAGTAAGTAGTAGCAGCGAGGGGTATAAACCCGCGCTACTAGTAAGCGTCTGCCTATAAGCTTTTTCCTAGTAGTGAGAGTGTATCTTTGCATAGCAAAAGAGGTTGCGAGTATATTTTATTTAACATGTATATACGTATGTAGGTCCGGGTTTTGTATGCCACACCTGAAGTGTCTCTCTCTCCTCCTTGTACCTACTTGTATCTTGGGAGAAAAGACACCGGTCGCACCCCTTGTACCTATACATATGCCTGGTGCACGATCAATGAGAATATCAATGCACTCAATCCCTTTCTCCAAAACTTATATGGTATCAGATACCATATCGATCCCTGCCTAACCCGCTTCCGCAACCCTAGCCGCCGCCGCCCCCTCCCACCCACGCGCGCTTCACCCCTCCTTGCCGCCGCCTCTCCCCTAGCCGTTGCGCCGCCCACCCTTTGCCGCCCTGCCGCCTTCCCCTCCAAATCCTAGCCTCCACCTCTCACCCTAGCCTCCGCCCCCTCCCCTTCCCACACACGCCACCACCATGTCCTCCGCCTCCACCTACTCCAACCCCTTCACCGGGCCGGACCCCACCGACATCCACGACATCAACATCCATGACCGCATTCCCGTGATCCTTGAAGCCACCAACTCCACGTACTACGCATGGAAGACTTATTTCGCACTCCTCTTCCGCGAGAACAATCTCGTGGATCATGTTGATGTCACCGTCGACTCTCGCGTCATGGTGGGCGACTCCGAGTGGATCGCGATCGACGCTACGCTCATCCGGTGGTTCTTCACCACCATCTCCAAGGATCTGTTTCACACGGTCATGAGCGATAGTGATGACGCGTGCGTCGTGTGGGTCAAGCTCAACGGCCTCTTAACCGAAAACAAGCTTCATCGTCGCGTTTTTCTGCAGCAGGAATTTTTTGACTGTCATCAGGATGAACGGTCCATCGATGACTACTGCCGCCGCCTCAAGACGTTGTCGGATGAGCTCCGTGGTATCGGCGCCAAGATTGATGACTACCTCCTCCTCAGCATGCTCACTACCGGCCTCAATGAGGACTTTGGCAATGCCGCCGCTAACCTCACCTTGATGCCGGAGCCCATCTTCCCCAAGTTTGTGGCGTACTTGCGGTTGGAGGAGCGCTGGATGAAGGGGTGAAGAAGCGCGTGCAGCACCACACCCTCGCTGTTGGCACCTATCATGGCGCCCCACCACCACCCGCCCCACCCGCACGGCGATAGCAGCCGCCGCCCCCGCGCCCCCGGGGTAATTTCCCCTCCCGCCTGCGGCCCTCGCCCCTCCCGCTGCTCCTTAGCAGCAGCTGCCCGGTGGCGGGCGGCACGGCAACCGTCGCGTCGGCGGGCATCAGAAGCAGCCGCAACAGGAGAACGGGGGCCCAGGCGTACGAGGGGCCCCTCGTCAGCAGCAGCCCTCCCCGCCGTGGACTTACGGCACCAACCCGTGGACGGGTGTCGTCCACGTGTACTCGACTCCGTTTCCACGGCCTCCAGCCCCGGGCATCCTCGGGCCTCGTCTGGCGAGCCACCAGGATCACCTCCCTGCGTCCGGCTACACACCCTACCCAGCCATCGCTGCATCGCCGGCCGCAGGTGGCTATTGCGCCGCTCCCGCGCCCCCTTATGGCGGGTTCTACCTGCCCCGGGTGCCGCCGCTGTGGGATCCCGCCCTCCTCGCCGCCTTGCACTCGGCTCCGTAACCCAGCAACTACGGTGGCGGAGGTGAATGGTACATAGACTCAGGCGCCACTGCTCTTATGACATCTCATCCCGATAACCTCACGTCTTCCACTCCCGTTCATACTCCCACTCGCATCATCGTTGGTAATGGTTCCTCTTTACCCATTACACATGTCGGTCATATGTCGTTTCCATCAACTTCTACTCCCATTAACATGTTTAATGTTCTTGTCTCTCCTAACTTAGTCACCAACCTTGTATTTGTTCGTCGCCTTGCTCGTGAGAATCCTATTAATGTCAAATTTGACGATGTTGACTTTTCTGTGAAGGACGCCCGTACACGGATAGTAATCCACCGATGTGATAGCCCCGACGAGCTCTATGATGACCCACAAGTATAGGGGATTTTTGGTGATAACGACACCTATGGGATCACTGGGGCCCCTTCTACGGTTGGCGGGCGCGGGGTTGTGCAAAGAGCGGGTCTGGCAGGAAGCACAAAGATCGTTTACCCAGGTTCGGGCCGCGAGGATGCGTAATACCCTAGTCCTGCTTTGGTGTATGTATTTGAGTGTTCTTGAGTTCTTGAGCTAGCTATGGTGCGTGGGTAGCCCAAAAGATCCGAATCCTTCTCCTGGTTGCCTCGGGCCTCCTTTTATAGGCAAAAGGGGTTGCCACAGTGGCACACAGGAGGTGTAAAGGCCTACAGTACACAAGCTTATCGCTTGTCATTACGGGACAAAACACATTAAATGCACCCCCATAGGTGTCCTGTTGATTTATTGGAGATGGCAATGGGGCCCGGCCCGTCCGTCGCCGTCCCGCTCTGCTCCGACACGCGTCCAGGCCAACGATGCATGCGGTGCCATGTAGGCTGGCAGGCTGCTGAGATGGCGTGGTGGTAGGGTCTTCACGAAGATCTGCATGCCACCACGCAGGTGCTTGCTGAGCTGGCCTGGAAGCTGCATGTCACCACGCAGGTGCCTGCCCAGCTCGTCAGGCTGGCAGTTGCATGGGAACGGTGGCGGAGTCTTGGCAGACACGGGCCTGGCTGTGGCCCCATAGGTGTCTTCGGCAAGAGCCTTGTCGGGGCCCCGTGAAGGGTCTTGTCATGGCATCGTAGTCATCCCGGGCAAGCGCCTTGCCAGGGGTCTCGCGTATTTCCTCGGCTAGGATCCTGCCGAGGATCGTTGTCTTCTGGACCTCATCTGATCTCGTGTGTTTATGATCTTGACGAAGATCTGCATGCCACCAAGGAGGTGCCTCCCGAGCCCTGGTGTAGGTGTCAAAACCGGCGGATCTCGGGTAGGGGGTCCCGAACTGTGCGTCTAGGCGGATGGTAACAGGAGACAAGGGACACGATGTTTTTACCCAGGTTCGGGCCCTCTCGATGGAGGTAAAACCCTACTCCTGCTTGATTAATATTGATGATATGGGTAGTACAAGAGTAGATCTACCACGAGATCAAGGAGGCTAAACCCTAAAAGCTAGCCTATGGTATGATAGTTGTTCGTCCTACGGACTAAAACCCTCCGGTTTATATAGACACCGGATAGGTTAGGGTTACACAGAGTCGGTTACAATGGTAGGAGATCTATATGTCCGTATCGCCAAGCTTGCCTTCCACGCCAAGGAAAGTCCCATCCGGACACGGCACGAAGTCTTCAATCTTGTATCTTCATAGTCTTGGAGTCCGGCCGTGACGATGGTCCAGCTATCCGGACACCCCCTAGTCCGGGACTCCCTCAGTAGCCCCTGAACCAGGCTTCAATGACGACGAGTCGGGCGCGTTGATTGTCTTCGGCATTGCGAGGCGGGTTCCTCCTCCGAATACTTCATAGAAGGTTTTGAACACCAGGATAGTGTCCGCTCGCAAAACAAGTTCCACATACCACCGTAGAGAGAATAACTTTTGCACAGATCTGGCGGCGTATTCCGCGGCGTGACATCACACCACGGCCAGGCCTTTATATGAATCGTTTTTTACCGTTCCACCTTAGCGCATTTAGCGAGGCAATTTCCTTGGCACGTCTTATCAAAGCATAGATCGTGCCCCCCTTATTCCGGGATTTCCATCAATACGGACGTGGGTAACCCAACAGTGCCCGTTGGCACGCCTCCTCTATCAAAGGCGAGTCCTAATCGACCACGGGGCGGGCTCTTGGCATTCAACCTCTTTATAATGAGACCAAGGCCCTCTTCTTTTTACACCCTCCATCGGGTTCGCCTCGCGCTTCGAGTTCCAACACCCAAAGCTTCAGATTTAGGCGCTTCGGACCTTCGACGATGTCCGGCTCCGACCAACACGGCCGATGGATGTCTTCCTCCGTCCGCGAGAAGAAGATGTGCTAAAGCTGCGAGACGCCAGGTATCTAACCGGCGAGATCTCGTGATAGGCTACCTACCTGCTCCAGGGGCAGGTCATTCCCACTCTGAGCCCGGCGAGAACGTGGTGTTCGTGTCTCACTTCCTTCGGGGTTTAGGCTTCCGACGGATCCCTTTGTGCGGGGGCTCATGTTTTATTATGGGCTGGATTTCCATGACTTGAACTGAGTCCATCCTCCATATCTCGTCATTCATTGTCGTATGTGAGGCCTTCCTCCATATTACCCCCCACTTTGGATTGTGGCTCAAGACCTTCAATGTGGAGCCAAGGATGATCGGGGGGCAACAAGCAGAGTGTGGAGGGGCGATCATAAGCAAATGTGCCGATGCTCCATGGCCCGAGGGCTCTTTTCAAGAGGAGCTTGGTTTGTGGCAAAGGGAGTGGTTTTATATCACCGCTCCCCGGGGCACCAAATGGATGGCGCTCCCCGCCTTCCGCTCAGGTCCACCACAGCGGCTGGCGTCATGGGTCAACAAGGGGCTCGACTGGGGGCCGTCCAAGGACGTTCCCTCGCTGCAGGGCCGTATTCGAGACCTCCACGAGAGGGAGATCAATCTGGTTGCGGTGGCGCAGGTTATGTTGATCCGCGCCTATACGCCTCGCAAACGTCGCCCCCTCCGCCTTTGTGGGAATTTAATCAGAGGGACCACAAGCTCTCCAAAATTTTATGGGCACGACACCCGTGGAGATGTATAAACTGTTCTTGGATCACAAGAAAAGTGTCCGGACCTGACTGAGGACGCAGGACTAAGCTGCAATCGCCCAGATACTCAAGTAAGTAGTCCTGTAACCGGACAAATTGTTCATTCATTTATCATATATACATGCCCTTTAAAGGAGCCGTTTCTTGAACAGGAGTGGATAGCCAAGGCAAAGTTAATAAGGTGTCCGGCTCCCCTCCCAGAGACCACGCCGGATCCCATGCTGGCCAAGATGTTGAAGGTCGCGCCCTTTGAAGAAGGCGAAGGGGGGAGCATGGAAGCAACTGCCTCTACGAAGGAGGCTATCAAGGAAGGAGGGATTAAAAGTCCCGTCTTCCGAGGAGAGAAGAAGGACCGCTTGGAAGATCCGGAGGTCAAGGCCTCAAAGAAGGGAAAGGAATCTTCGTCGAGAGTCCGGCTGGGAAGTAACCCAGCCGCACTATTTCCCCAAGGGATCAGCCCTCCAAATGAGCCGTAAGTGAAAAGAAGGGTCTTGTGAATAAGGAACATCCTGTATTTATTTATGAAGATAACCGAAATGGTACCTTGTAGTTCGGATCTCAGCCCTTCTCAGCAGAGCTCGTCTTCGGGGGATCTTCTTCCGGAGATGATGGAGAGCGAAACGCCTCCACCAGTCGCACGCTCATGCGAGGCAGACGATCCTGAGGTGTCGTCGCGGAGGGTTACCCCAAGTCCGGCGAGGCCGGAAGGTCCGGCGCCAAGTGGGGTGCGGTCGGAGGAGCTGAAGGATCTGCTCGGGCGAGCGGCTATCTCAGAAGATCACCGTGCTCTAATGGGTACGGTGATTGAAAGGATTGCATCCGCGAGAGCGGATTGCATGAAGCCGTCGAAGCTTATCGACGGGGTTTGAGGTACGCAAAAATGATGTACCTTCGGCGCTTATGCATATAGAATGCGCCCTGTATAGATAGTAGCCTCGAGACCCGGTATGTTGTCAAAATTGACAGCATCGAGGATCAAATCTCGATTATAACATATCGCTGCTCCTAAACAGGTGGCGGGCGTCCGTGGCCAGCGGACTGATGAATATGCCGAACTAAAGCGGCAACTTGACGAGGCGGATGCGGACATCGCGCTGGTCAATAAACGGTTTGACGAATCGCAAGGTATGCGACTCCTGCGCGAACACCTGGTAAGGGAGCTTGACGCCCATGTCTTACTATTTGTATGCTTAATGCAGATGGTGCCGCTGCTGTGGAGGAGCTTCGAGCGGAACTCGCCCGAGCGAAAGAGCAAGCCAGAAATAATGTCGGCCGCTTTAAGGGCGGCGAAGAGCTAGAAGCCGAACGGGCTGCTCACGCCAAGCAAAGAGGAAATGGCCGATATGGCGGAAAGTTGAAGAATGCTGCCTATCGCTGCGAGGTTCTCAAAAAAGAACGTCAAGTGGAGCAAGAGGGCCTGAAAAAGGCCGCCGCCGAATCCAAGAATGCCCATTCGGCTTTGAGGGCTGCCAAGGAGGAGCTGAGTCAGGCCGGGGCAATTGCGGCTGGAAAACCGTTTCTGCTGCTCAGGAAATATACGGATCCAGAGTATGCTCAATTGGACAAGTTGTGGAGTTCGGAGGATGCTTATCTGGACTTAGCGGCGAGCGCTACGGACGCGATTGAGCACTTCCGAGGCCAGAAGGGGCACAGAAGGGAAGAGCTATATTGGTCGCAATTCCATAGTCCGGAGCGTCTTCTTCCGTTGACCGATCGGTTGGCCGAATGGGCCGAGCTGAATCGACTATCCAGACTTGCCATGCAGCATGTCATGACTCATTTGTGGCAGGCGGACCCCACCGAAGAGTTATTTTGGTTTAGTGCAGCAGTTCCTTGGTGCGGTACCGCGTATCGACGCCATGAGGCGGTCGGCGTGTATTGAGGGAGCGCGGATGGCTCTGGCCCGTGTCAAGACATACTGGGCAGATATGAAGGCCACCAATGTTGCATCCCAAGACTCGGACAAAAGCCGAGTACCTGCCGAGCACTACTTTGAGGAAGTCCTGCAGGGTGCTCGTTTAATAGAGACGCAGTGCTCGAAGGATATTATGTTTAAATGACATGTATGTTTGGTGAAAACAATGTTTCAATATAATATAAGAGCTTTTTATACTTGTGCGTTCAAGTAGTAGACTACTCCCTGTGCGTCCGTATATGTATATGTATATATAACCTGAAAGATGGCAGTCCTTGGCTTCAGCCCCCACGCATATAGTGCGGGGGTGTTTGCAAAGAAGGCGCTCTTGCACACTTAATCCAATGTCTTGGTCCTGTTAAGGAGGTGGTAGCGTAGCAAACTAGGAAACCGGACTATAATGCTTTATCACTTTCACTTAGCCATAGGAATTCGAGGGTGGGGCTACTATATAGCCCCTGGGGGCACTGCACTCTCCCGAATTCGGGGTGCGTATGTGCCTGACCGAAAACCAGTCCTTCGTTAATGCGGAGGAATTCTAAACATTCCGATGAGTCATCGAGTGGTTGATCAGTCTCTCGCTATATCATGACAGTCAGTTTGACTTTCATCGAGGTGCCCGCCCAGCCGAACCGGGCACAATCACGATAGTTCTCCGGTGCCGCGTTAGCCGATAAAACGGGCGTAAGGCAGCAAAACACAGGAGACGGGCAAACCCAACATTTGACCAAAGACATGATTCGAACTGATGCATATAAGGCCTAACTTCGAGACGCCGAATACTCCCTAAGGTATTCGGTCTTTATAAAGACGGGCAGAATAATGCCCTAAGCCCCTGGTGTCCAGGTACGCGCAAAAATTCTGGTGCGGCCAATGCCAAAACGCCAGCCTCCTCCTTGGTTATAGTAAGAAACCGGGGGATGTATATCAACAAGAGACAGTAGAAAAGGTTTACCCAGGGTCTTAATCTGAAAAGAATGCTTGCAACGGGTCCCTACTGCACGTCTGCGCTTGTGTCTCCGTTGTGCCGTATCCTGGACGGGTGTAGCACGTTGTTCATCTGTAAAAGAGAGGAACTTAGTTTAAAAGAAAAAGATCGTGCGAAAGAAGTACTTTATATTAAATAAACAGAGTACGATTCGAAGAAGTGAATAGAATTGAGCTTTATTGTCTCTTCTGATACATGCTTGCAGCCCCTTGTGGGGGTATGCCACTAGTAGGCGCCGGACTCGTCTAGCCGTGTCCGGGGTTTGAATGACCAATTCAGGCTTTTTAACTAGCGGAGCCAGATAGGTGTGGGGCTGTCAAGGCAGTCTCACGTTCCTCCGTGCTCAAGTAACACTTAGTACTTCCTTTTAATGAAATGATGCCGCGTGGACCGGGCATTTTAAGTGTTAGAGATGCATAATGCGGTATTGCGTTAAAGCGGGCGAAAGCTTCGCGTCCCAATAGTGCTTGATGGCTACTTTTAAACGGGGCGACATGGAAGATTATCCTTTCGCAACGGAAGTTGTCGGATGAACCGAACACAACTTCTGACAGTATGGAGCCCGTACAATGGGCATATGGGCCTGGCATTACTCCTTTAAAGGAGGTGTTGCTACGGCGAATTTTGGTTGGGTCTATCCCCATTCTGCGGATTGTGTCCTGATATATCAGGTTTATGTCACTGCCGCCATCCATGAGGACTTGTGTAAATTGGAATCCGTCGATTATAGGATCCAATATCAAGGCAGTCCATCCTGCGTTCCGAATACTTTCGGAATAGTCCTGATGGTCGAAGGTGATTGGTTTTGACAACCAGTGTGCGGCGCGCATTTTAGTGGGTGCGCTCTGTTTTTCCCTTTGATCACGTGAAGTGAGTTTACTGTTTTAACCTCTTGTAGGAAATTCTTTTTTTCCGGGGCTCTGCTTGTGGTGCTCGTGGTCATCATCACTTGGTGTGTCGAGCCCCTTGTGTTCGCCGTTGAGTCTGCCGGACTGTTTGAAGACCCGACAATCTCTGTGGGTATGGTTTGCAGGCCTCCCGGGAGTGCTGTGGATTTGAGATATCTTGTCCAAGATTTTGTTTAAATTGGATAGCTCATCGCTATTGTCCTTAAGGGGCAGTTTTTTATAGTTCTGTCGTGAGCTTTTGAATCCAGCGTTGACTGCCGCGCTCTTTGGACCGTTCCTCTTAATCCGGCGCTGGTCCTTGTTGCACCGTGGTTTCCCATTTCCATCCCTGATTTCTGATTCATCAAGGGGACATACACTTGGACAATGAACAATTTCCTAGAACTGGGCTCTCAGCAATTTGTCCGTTCTCCGACATTTGAAGTTGGTGGGCATAAATGGTATTCACCTGCCACCAGTTGCATCACAATTTATAATAAATACTATGCATGTGTTATCTGACATTATTGCTTATACATATGCTTTAGCTTACCGTACATAGTTATTTAGTGCTTTCTGTCAAGACACATTATCGATGGCCGATGGCGAGGTCTTTGTGCAAGGCATTGTCACTTCGGATATTCCAACTGGACATTTTAGTTTGATCATTAAGCATGGGACCAAAGAACTCTACTTCTAGTATATTTAGTCATGTTTTGCTTAAATCTTTTGTGTAATTGTATATAAGACTCTAGTTTTAATGTCTCCAAGTCGTGTTCAAAGTTAATGGGTGTACCTTCACCCAAATTCAGCCGCAACTTTCAGATTTCATAACTAACCACGTTCTTCAAATACATTTTCCCGGGTACCCAATTGTATTTGAAGTGTCACTTCGCATTCTTGTCAACAGGAACATTGGCATATATCCGCGTGGTGACAAGCGCTGCACTGATTGCCTCACCTTGGCTTTGTACCTGGACTCCTCGGATGAGCTCTTTCTCGAGTCCAGAAAGGTGGTTAATATAACGCTGTCCATCCTGGACCAAAAGAGTGGGAAATACTTCACTAGAACTACAGGTTCAGCTCTCCCTAGCAACTATCAGTGCAGTGTGTGAAATACAGTTTTTCTTACTTTTGTGGTGATGGCAGGTCTCTTGGCATGTATACATCCAGATGGTTGGGGATGGTACAACTTCTTGCCACTCAAGGAACTCCACGATATGTCCAGAGGCTATCTTATGGAATCCAAGTGCGTCCTCAAGGCGGATATCACTATCTTTGGATCCTCCAGTGACGGCTAGATCTTTACCTCGGGGCCTGATGCAGAGTTAATGCGCCTTCATCCTACTACTAGTTAGAGTTATATATATGAGATGGTGTTACTGGTTTGTTTGATGTTCTTATGGTACTAAAGATGAACTAGTTCACAAGAAGTCGAGAAATTGTTTCTAGGTATATTGCCTCTAATAATATATCATTTGCAAGTACTTCAATGTGTGTATCGATGATGTTCCTGCGATCATGTTGTGAGTTGATGAGTTTCTTTAGCATGTGGTTCCATGATCCCATCTTCATTGCCTCAGGCATTTTCAAACGTCGGTCAACAAGTGGTTAAGTGTTACTCCCTCCATCTGAAAATACTTGTCATCAAAATGAATAAAAATGGATGTATCTAGAACTAATATACGTCTAGATACATCCCCTTTTATTCATTTTGATGACAAGTATTTTCGGACAGAGGGAGTATTTGTTTATGGACGCGCGTGTAGGAGGGGACGTTCCACAGAAATGTCAAACAATTGTGCCGTATATTTTCTCTTTTGGGAAGACATCAGTTATCCTCTTGAAATGTCAAACTGCACGCTGTTGTTGTCCTGTGACTTTCTCTTCACAACATTCAGGTATTGTAGGATGAGCACCCTTGTACGTGAGAGGCTATCATAACTTGGTGACTGTCATGCGGTGTTGTTGGGAAGTGGTGTTGTTGAGTGGTTCCCCCTCCCCTGCTCAACAAAGCAGAGTGGATGACCCTGACCCCTGCATGTCCATTGGATTTTCAGTCGACAGCTACATGTAACCGGGTATCCCCTGCGGGCGGTGAGTTGGCGGTGGATGTGGGCGCCACGTGGAGGGATCCCCTGCTGCTCTTCTTCGCCAGATTTGAAGACGGCGCCCCCGTGCTGCTGCTTCCTCCTCGTCAATCCGGCCAGATCCGTGACGGACTGCACGGATGTGGGGTTGGGATCTCTGGATGGCCACCGCAGCCGGCGCCCCAGGCGTTGTTTCCTTCTTGAAGGCGGCTTCGAGATCCAGCTCCCTCCCCCTCGTCCTCCCCCTGCACCCGGGTGAAAACCCACAACTTTGGTTGGGCGGCGGCGGTGCCCGGCTCCGTCACCTTTTTGAAGGCGCCGCTTTGGGTCCGCGGGGAGGTGGGACAGCTGCAGCGCGTTCTTGGCGTTCCTGATGGCGGCGGTTCTCTTTAGTGGTGTCGTTTCGCCATGGCGGTCGGCTGGTCCGGCTCTCGTGGTGATTGTGGTGCCCAACTCTTCGCCGTGTCTTCCTGGGGGTGCTCCCGTCCCGTTCAGAGTGGCTGGAGGTGGAGCGGCTTCATCTTGCACGGAGCTTCGGTGAAGATGTCAAGTCATGCCTGACCGACAGGTGCTACGCTTTGTCATGCCTGGTCGGCAGGTGCTACGCACGATCTTTCAAAGACTTCAAGCTGTGTCGGCTGGTGGTACTTGGCAGCATGGTGCTGAGGTGTATCAGTGGCGACCGCGACGTGCTCGATGTTTGCGGCGCAGGAGGAGGTGTCGTTGGGCGCCGTGGTGGCGTCGACGATAGCTGGACCGAGCAAGGTTGATGCATTAGTATAGTTACGAAGATGGAGCGGTGGAAGTTGGTGGCGGTGGCCTCTGAGTGCACGCCGGACCGGTGAGACCCATGCCCGGCAGGCGTCCTGGATGGGATCTCAGGTCTTAGATGTTAGGTTTGGCTGCGATGCCTGTTTGGTATTAGGCCCAGGCTATCTGCGCTCCTTCATCAACTGGATAGAGTGGCTTAGACGGCGGCTTTAGTCTTACTGTTGTATTACTTTGTAAGGTCTTGTGAGAATAATTAATAAAGTGGCCGTATGCATTACCCAGATGCAGAGACCAGGGGTCATCCTCCTTTTCAAAAAAATGTAACCGGGTATAGCGTGGATGACCTACCTGGGAATTTCAGACTGCTCTCTGTCCTCAACGATTTACAGCAGCAGCAACAGCAGCGACCGATTGACCAAATGAGTTTTTAAGTAAAGAAGGCTCATAACTTTCCGATTCAAACTACGAGTAATAATAGATCAAAGATGATGGAGTAACAACCAGACTGGTCCGAATTCAGTAGCTGTCAGTAAAATTTAAGTATATACACAAGATTATAAGGGTCTTGCAAGCCCACTCCCCTAACACATGTATACTGTGCACATCGAAACCCTTCGGACAGTCAGCAGAGTGTACCTTGATGATTTTACAACTACAGATTGCACGATACTCCCTCCGTTCCTAAATATTTGTCTTTTAGAGGTTTCAAATGGACCATCACATACAGATGTATATAGACATTTTTTAGTGTAGATTCATTCATTTTGCTTCATATGTAGTCACTTGTTGAAAATCTCTATAAACACAAATATTTAGGAACGGAGGGAGTAGTTAGCGTAAGAAAAAGATACGTAATTATTTGCAAGTAGCATTAGAAAACGATGAATAACTGCCTGCCAGGCCGCATTGGCTTAACGGTGATTGTGCCTAGCTTCGAGTTCAATAATAACAACACTAATTGATACCTTGCAAAGTTTATCAATATAGATTATCTCAATAAAAATACATCTGAACAACACAGAGGTTCCAGCATGCACTATCAATCATCACACGGGACTCATGCCCTAAAGGTAGGGTAAATTGGCAAATGGACAACAGCAGGAGAAATGGCTAAATCCACACCCAGATGCCAATATATAGCTGATTAAAGACCAGACATTCACAACAAAACTTCACCCAACAAGTATATACAGTAAAACACTTCCACGGCTACTACTGCTGAACACCAGCTCAACGAGATGCTCCATCTTCTTCAGAGTCGGAGTTTAGGTGACCATTCGCTACACATCATGGGCCTCCACCAAGCGACACCTGCATCGAAGAAATCGAGCATTGTTATACACTAGGACAATCTTTGAATGACATGACTTCAGCAAGTGAGGGGAGAGAGGGCGATAGGAAGTGGGCTCGGTCAAAACAGAGAGACCGCACCGATCAGGGAGTAGCGATCAAAGGAGGGCGAGGCCGAGCACGGAGGTTATGAACCGGGGAGGTGTGAGAGGAGGTGCACGGAGGTGGAAGGCTCGTCAGAGGAGACATCCTCAAGACGAGATCGTCGAGTATAGTTGAGAGGAAACGGTGAGAGAGGCGGCGGACTAGAGAGGATGGGGAGAGGTGGAGGAGGAGGATGGAGAAGACGAGGTCGGTGGTGAATGAGAAGGAATGAGAGGTGCCGGAGGAAGAGGTGACAGATGAGGAACATAGCAGGGTGTATCGGGAAGGAGAAGGAAAGAAAGGTCGTCCACAGAGAAACTCGAGGAAGAAGAACGTGGGTAGTAAGAACGAGACTCGTCAAAGGTCACATCACGCGAGATGCGCAAGCGACGACCCACAGGATCCCAACATCGATAGCCCTTGTGCTCATCACTGTAGCCAAGGAAAACACACTCAACCGACTGAGCAGTCAGTTTGGTGCGTTCTCGGGGGGCAAGACGAAGATAGCAGACGCATCCAAAAATACGAAGAGCTGAGTAGTCAGGAGAGCGACCAGTGAGACACTCCATAGGGATGCCACCCTGCAGAGCAGTCGATGGCTAAATGTTAATGAGATAGGTGGATGCGGAAACAACCTCAGCCCAAAAGTGGGGTGGAAGGGAAGCTGCAATCATCAGTGCACGAGCCGTCTCAAGCAAATGACGATGCTTTCGCTCGGCAACGCCATTCTGAGCATGAGCACCAGGACAGGAGAACTGGGCAAGAGTACCCTGTTCCGCGAGAAAACCACGCAACAGCTGAGAGATATACTCTCCAGCGGAGTCAGCACGAAAAGTACGAATGGGCGTGGCAAACTGGGTGTGAACCATGGCAGCAAAACGTTTGTATGTAGGGAGAACCTCGCTACGAGATTTCATGAAGTAGATCCAAGTGTAGCAAGAGAAATCATCAATAAACAAAACATAGTAGCGATGACCACCTTTCAAATCAAAGGGAGCAGGACGCCAGGCATCAGAATGAACTAAGTCAAAAGGACGCTGAGATACAGACTCACTAGTAGGATAAGGTAACTGAGTCTGTTTGCCGAGTCTGCAACCATTACAATGTAAGGAGACATCTCCAGATACAGAACCTAAGAGGCCTTGACGAACTAAGGAAGACAAGCAAGAGCCACAGATGTGACCAAGTCGATGATGCCACTGCTGGAAGGACGCAGACGAAGAGGCAGCAAGAGCATGAGAGCTGGCAGAAGTGGTGGCAGCGGAAGGAACACAAAGCCAGTCAACCTCCCAAAGGCCCTCTGACTCACGGCGCCGGGGGCCAGCACCAACCAAAGCCTTGGTGCGACGATCCTGAATGGAGCAAGAGTCGGTATCAAGAATGACACGACAACCAGAATCAGTAAGTTGGGCAGCGGAAAAAAGGTTCATGGTAAGGCGAGGAACATGTGAAACACTCGGAACAGAAAAAGAAGGAGTGGAAAGAATACCACGACTAGCAACAGGAAGAGATGTGCCATCAGCAGTAAGAACATTAACAGGCGAATCAAGAGGTCGGAGAGAAGACAACACGGAAGAATCAGAAGACATATGAAAGGAGGCTTCAGAATCCAAAACCCACGAAGATGTACCTGACTGTGTAGATGCCTGTGATGGTGAGGAGGAGGATGCAGTCACAGCAGCAGCAGAGCCAGTCGACGAGGAGCCTGAGGAAGCAAGAAGACGCTTGAGGCGAACAATGTACTGGTCAGTGAGTGACGGAGTCGAGGAAGACACAGGAGGCCCGCTGGAGCGCCTCTGGTCTCGCTTCTTCTGGCGACAATCAGGCTCTGGGTGACCTGGCCGGGAGCAGTAACCACAGACGGTGTCACGGCACGACGTGCCCTTCTCAGCATAAGGAGGACGGCTCACCCCCCTGGAGGAGTAGGCAGGAGCGGCGGAGCAGTGAGGCAAGCGACGACACCGGAGCCCGGCAGCCAATACCGACGGAACTGTAAGCAAGCCAGCAGAGCAAAGGCGGGTCTCCTCGACACGAAGCTCGGCAAGTATCTCTGAGATAGGAACATGACCACGAGCAAGCAAGTGAGCACGGCGAGGTTCAAACTCAGAGCGGAGACGAGATAAGAACTCATGGACCCTCTGAAACTCCAAGTCAGACCTCGTAGTCTGGCAACAACGGCAAATGCCACAAACAACTGTCCGCAGTGAGTCAAGCTGACGCCAGATGGCAGAACACTGTGAATAGAACTCATCAACAGACGAGTCACCCTGCTGAAGAGCATGCTCCTGACGCACCACAGAGAGGTATAAAGCATCGCCAGATGGCTGATAGCGCTGACAAAGATAGGACCACATTGCTGCAACAGTGCCGAGGCCCATGAACTCCGAAGCAAACTGAGGTAGGACACTCGCTGTAAGAACAACAGCAGCTCGAGCATCATCATTGCACCACTGAGTGTAAGCAGACAGATCATCCCGGTAGACAGAAAGAGCATCAGAATATGCGGATACCTGCTGATCATAAGAATCAACTGCAGCATCATCAAGAGCCTTGGCTGCATCCCGATCAGCCTGAGAAGCATCATCAGCAAGCACCGGTGGAATCGGTGGAACAGGGGCCACCGGAGCAACAGGGCTGGGCGGACATGGAACCTCGCCAGAGATAACGCCCCACAGAAGAAGACCCCGCATATGGATGCGCATGAAACCCACAAACTCAGCATAGTTGGTGCCATCAAAGATCACTGAGCACCGAGGAACAACAATATAACCCGAAGAAGACATGAGGAACTGCTGTCTCGCTCTCTCTCTGTTTTTTTTGTCAACCTTATCTGGATCGGGAAACCCGATCTAGATCGGGAAAAGGCAGCCCACACGAGCAAGCGCTCAGCTGCAGGAGATCGAGGCTGAGGAGCCGGGATCGAGCCAGCAGCCTGGCGAAGAGATGGCCGGGCCGGGCCTGAGCAGAGCAGCCGGGATGGCCTGGGGCCGGCCGGGCGGAGGGAGTGTCGAGGGCGGGCGGGCCGAGGAGCCGCCGAGCGGAGGAGCTAGCGGGGGTGGCCTAGGGCCGGCCGGGCGAAGGAAGTGGCGGGGGAGCCGAGACGGCCTCGGGCCGGCCGGCCGGGCAGAGGCAGGCAGCAGCAGGAGGCGGACGCACGGCTCGCCAGCAGCGAGCGCGGGCAGCTGGGACGAGGCAACCAGCCTGCAGGAGCAAGCTGCGCGAGGAGCTCGTCAACGAGCGTCAGATCCGGGCGGAAACGACCGACGACGAGGAAAATCGAGAGTACGCACGGAGTTGCATCGTGCGGGGACGAGAGGCTAACCTAGCATCTGATACCATGTTGGATGAATGGCAACTAGTATTTCCTGACGGCCAAAGGCCAGTACATGTACATGTGTGTCAAAGTGCAGAAAACCCCTTATACAATGAGGATATACCGAAAAGGGGACTATACACATCTAACACTACCATGTAACTTTTTTTTTGAAACTAACACTACCATGTAACTTCTAAATCACTTCAACGGGTGCACATGACTTTCCGATTCGAACTGCCACTAATAATTGATCAAAGATGATAGAGTAACATCCAGGTCGATCCGAATTAAATAACTGTCAGGAAAATTTAACTATATATACAAGAGATTGGAAGGATCTTGCAAGCCCACTCCCCCAACACATGAATACGCTGCGCACATCAGCAGTGTACCTTGGTGATTTTACAAGTGGACATCCTCTTTGCAATCAGGTTTGCGGTCACAGTACATTTGTGGCCATTAACCGGCCTGATTTAAAGCCGCACCCTACAACCGCGTCATCGGTTTGGGACACTTCATGGATAGCCAAGGCAAAGTTAATAAGGTGTCCGGCTCCCCTCCCAGAGACCACGCCGGATCCCATGCTAGCCAAGATGTTGAAGGTCGCGCCCTTTGAAGAAGGCGAAGGGGGGAGCGTGGAAGCAACTGCCTCTATGAAGGAGGCTATCAAGGAAGGAGGGATTAAAAGTCCCGTCTTCCGAGGAGAGAAGAGGACCGCTTCGGAAGATCTGGAGGTCAAGGCCTCGAAGAAGGGAAAGGAATCTTCGTCAGAGTCCGTGGCCGAAGTAACCCAGCCGCACTATTTCCCCAAGGGGATCAGCCCTCCAGCGAGCCGTAAGTGAAAAGAAGGGGTCTTGTGAATAAGGAACATCCCTGTATTTATTTATGAAGATAACCGAAATTGTACCTTGTAGTTCGGATCTCAGCCCTTCTCAGCAGAGCTCGTCTTCGGGGGATCTTCTTCCGGAGATGATGGAGAGCGAAACGCCTCCACCAGTCGCACCCTCATGCGAGGCGGACGATCCTGAGGTGTCGTCGCGGAGGGTTCCCCCAAGTCCGGCGAGGCCGGAAGGTCCGGCGCCAAGTGGTGTGCGGTCGGAGGAGCTGAAGGATCTGGTCGTGGCGGCTATCTCGTAAGATCACCGTGCTCTAATGGGTACGGTGATTGAAAGGATTGCATCCGGAGAGCGGATTGCATGAAGCCGTCGAAGCTTATCGACGGGGTTTGAGGTACGCAAAAATGATGTACCTTCTGACAGTTATGCATATAGAATGCGCCCTGTATAGATAGTAGCCCCTGAGACCCGGTATGTTGTTAAAATTGACAGCGTACCAAGGATCAAAATCTCAGTTATAACATATCGCTGCTCCTAAGCAGGTGGCGGGGCGTCCGGTGGCCAGCCGGACTGATGAATATGCCGAACTAAAGCGGCAACTTGACGAGGCGGATGCGGACATCGCGCTGGTCAATAAACGGTTTGACGAATCGCAAGGTATGCGACTCTTGCGCGGACACCTGGTAAGGGAGCTTGACGCCCATGTCTTACTATTTGTATGCTTAATGCAGATGGTGCCGCTGCTGTGGAGGAGCTTCGAGCGGAACTCGCCCGAGCGAAAGAGCAAGCCAGAAATAGTAATGCGGCCGCTTTAAGGGCGGCCGAAGAGCTAGAAGCCGAACGGGCTGCTCACTACCGAAGCAAAGAGGAAATAGCCGATATGGCCAGAAAGTTAAAGAATGCTGCCGATCGCTGCGAGGTTCTTGAAAAAGAACGTCAAGTGGAGCAAGAGGGCCTGAAAAAGGCCGCCGCCGAATCCAAGATTGCCCATTCGACTTTGAGGGCTGCCAAGGAGGAGCTGAGTCAGGCCGGGGCAATTGCGGCTGGAAAACCGTTTCTGCTGCTCAGGAAATATACGGATCCGAAGTATGCTCAATTGGACAAGTTGTGGAGTTCGGAGGATGCTTATCTGGACTTAGCGGCGAGCGCTGCGGACGCGATTGAGCACTTCCGAGGCCAGAAGGGGCACAGAAGGGAAGAGCTATATTGGTCGCAATTCCATAGTCCGGAGCGACTTCTTCCGTTGACCGATCGGTTGGCGAATGGGCCGAGCTGAATCGACTATCCAGACTTGCCATGCAGCATGTCATGACTTCATTTGTGGCCGGGCGGACCTCACCAAGAGTTATTTTGGTTTAGTGCAGCAGTTCCTTGGTGCGGTATCACAGACGACGCCATGAGGTGGTCGGCGTGTATTGAGGGAGCGCGGATGGCTCGCCCGTGTCAAGACATCTTGGGCAGATATGAAGGCCACCAATGTTGCATCCCAAGACTCGGACAAAGCCGAGTACCTGCCGAGCACTACTTTGAGGAAGTCCTGCAGGGTGCTCGTTTAATAGAGACGCAGTGCTCAAAGGATATTATGTTTAAATGACATGTATGTTTGGTGAAAACAATGTTTCAATATAATATAAGAGCTTTTTATACTTGTACGTTCAAGTAGTAGACAACTCACAATGCTCAGATATGTATATGTATATATAACCTGAAAGATGGCAGTCCTTGGCTTCAGCCCCCACGCATATAGTGCGGGGGTGTTTGCAAAGAAGGCGCTCTTGCACACTTAATCCAATGTCTTGGTCCTGTTAAGGAGGTGGTAGCGTAGCAAACTAGGCAACCGGACTATAATGCTTTATCACTTTCACTTAGCCATAGGAATTCGAGGGTGGGGCTACTATATAGCCCCTGGGGGCACCGCACTCTCCCGAATTCGGGGTGCGATGTGCTGACCGAAAACCGGTCCTTCGTTAATGCGGAGGAATTCTAAACATTCCGATGAGTCATCGAGTGGTTGACCAGTCTCTCGCTATATCATGACGATCGGTTTTCGGCTTTCATCGAGGTGCCCGCCAAATTAACCGGGGCACCATCGCAGTAGTTCTCCTGGTGCCGCGTTAGCCGATAAAACGGAACGTAAGGCAGCAAAACACAGGAGCCGGGCATATAAGGCCTAACTCGAGACGCCGAATACTCCCTAAGGTATTCAGTCTTTATAAAGACGGGCAGAATAATGCCCTAAGCCCCTGGTGTCCAGGTACGCGTAAAAATTCTGGTGCGGCCAATGCCAAAACGCCAACCTCCTCCTTGGTTATAGTAAGAAACCGGGGGATGTATATCAACAAGAGACAAGAGAAAAGGTTTACCTGTGGTCTTAATCTGAAAAGAATGCTTGCAACGGGTCCCTACCGCACGCCTGCGCTTGTGTCTCCGTTGTGCCGTATCCTCGACGGGTGTAGCACGTTGTTCATCTCAGAAAAGAGAGGAACTTAGTTTAAAAGAAAAAGATCGTATGTAAAGAAGTACTTTATATTAAATAAACAGAGTACGATTCAAGAAGTGAATAGAATTGAGCTTTATTGTCTCTTCGATACATGCTTGCAGCCCTTGTGGGGGTATGCCACTAGTAGGCGCCGGACTCGTCTAGCCGTGTCCGGGTTTGAATGACCAATTCAGGCTTTTTAACTAGCGGAGCCAGATAGGTGTGGGGCTGTCAAGGCAGTCTCACGCTCCTCCGTGCTCAAGTAACACTTAGTACTTCCTTTTAATGAAATGATGCCGCGTGGACCGGGCATTTTAAGTGTTAGAGATGCATAATGCGGTATTGCGTTAAAGCGGGCGAAAGCTTCGCGTCCCAATAGTGCTTGATGGCTACTTTTGAACGGGGCGACATGGAAGATTAACCTTTCGCGATGGAAGTTGTCGGATGAACCGAACACAACTTCTAGCAGTATGGAGCCCGTACAATGGGCATATGGGCTGGCATTACTCCTTTAAAGGAGGTGTTGCTACGGCGAATTTTGGTTGGGTCTATCCCCATTCTCATGGATTGTGTCTCGATATATCAGGTTTATGTCATCGCCGCCATCCATGAGGACTTGTGTAAATTGGAATCCGCCGATTATAGGATCCAATATCAAGGCAAGCATCCTGCGTTCCGAATACTTTCGGAATAGTCCTCGATGGTCGAAGGTGATTGGTTTTGACAACCAGTGTGCGGGCGCGCATTTTAGTGGGTGCGCCTGTTTTCCCTTTGATCACGTGAAGTGAGTTTACTGTTTTAACCTCTTGTAGGAAATTCTTTTTTTCCGGGGCTCTGCTTGTGGTGCTCGTGGTCATCATCACTTGGTGTGTCGAGCCCCTTGTGTTCGCCGTTGAGTCTGCCGGACTGTTTGAAGACCCGACAATCTCTGTGGGTATGGTTTGCAGGCCTCCCGGGAGTGCTGTGGATTTGAGATATCTTGTCCAAGATTTTGTTTAAATTGGATAGCTCATCGCTATTGTCCTTAAGGGGCAGTTTTTTATAGTTACATCGTGAGCTTTTGAATCCAGCGTTGACTGCCGCGCTCTTTGGACCGTTCCTCTTAATCCGGCGCTGGTCCTTGTTGCACCGTGGTTTCCCATTTCCATCCCTGATTTCGGATGTACTTGGGTCGCTGGTGCTGCATCTTGCTAGCCAGCTATCCTCTCCCGCGCAAAAGCGGGTCATGAGGCTTGTTAATGCGGCCATTGTTCCTGGCTTTTCTTGGCCGAGGTGTCTGGCCAGCCATTCATCTCGGACGTTGTGTTTGAAGGCTGCTAAGGCTTTGGCATCCGGACAATCGACTATTTGGTTCTTTTTAGTAAGGAACCTGTTCCAGAATTTCCGGGCTGACTCTCCGGGCTGTTGAGTTATGTGACTTAGATCGTCTGCATCCGGAGGGCGGACATAGGTCCCCTGAAAATTTGCCTGAAACGCATCATCGAGCTCTTCCCAGCTTCCAATGGTATTTTCGGGGAGGCTTTTAAGCCAATGCAGAGCTGGCCCTTTGAGTTTGAGGGGTAAGTATTTTATGGCGTGGAGATCGTCTCCTCTAGCCATGTGTATGTGGAGGATGTAATCCTCAATCCGCATCTGTGGTCTGTTGTTCCGTCAGATGCCTCTATGTTTACGGGCTTGAACTCACTGGAAATTCATGATCCAAAGACCTCATCGGTGAAACATAGGGGGTGTCTTGGCGCCTGTATTTGGGTGTGCCGTGATGTTCGGATATTTGGCGTGTTGCATTGCTTTGAAGAGCTTGCTTTCTCGGCCCATAGATGGACCTAACTGGGCCATCCTTTTGATGTGAATCCTTATGCGGATCGCGTGCCGGCTTGTGTGTGGCGCTATTTGCCGCTCTCTTTTTGCCGTGGGGTCGTCCATCCGACCGGGTGGCCTTCTTATTTTTTGATTGTGGGGGCTCTATGGCCTCTTCATCAAGTTCGGGCAGTAGTTTTCACTTTGGATAGCTCTTTGTTCGGCGACTGTCGCCGTATTTGTCTGCGGTGTTGAATATTTTGCTCCATCTGATCCTGAGTACATCTTCCGCTGTTTTGAGCTTCCGCTTCTGCTTTTTCAGGCTACGCGCAGTAGCGACGAGCCTTTTCTGGAGGTTATTTTGCTCCAACAATTTGTCCGGCGTGAGGTCGTCCGGACTGTTGTCTTCGCCGGGGACGGGTTGTTTATCCAAGTTGTCTTGTTCGGATGATTGCTCGATAGCGTGTTCGTCGTCCACCGGTTCGTCCTGCTCTATGGCTGGTTCTCTGTTGAGGCGGGGCTTTGTTCGGCGTTTACGCTTGCCGCTTTTAACCGCCGAGGGGTTTATCCTTCGTAGCGTCCCGTTGTTCCTCGTCTTCATTTCCTTTAGGTGTATCCACCATGTATACATCATGGGCTGAGGTCGTTGTCCAGCATCCTATAGGTGCTGGTTCATGGTTGTCTCCTACATCGTCGTCCATACCGTCGATGTCTTCGGAGTCTAAATCAAGCACGTCATATAAGCTTTCGATAGTGGCTACGAAGTGGGTGGTGGGTGGGCGTTGAATTTCTTCGTCGTCCGCATCCCAACCTTCCTGACCGTAGTCGGCCATGGCTCTCCGGATAAAGAGAGAGACTTTAGTAAATTCAGGATGTCGCCAAAGGGCGAGTGCTGAAAGATGTCCGCGGCAGTGAACTCCATAACCGGTGCCCAATCGGATTCGATTGGCAGGGGCGCGGAGGGTTCGGAGTCCGGAGAGGAGTCCGGCACCCTGGAGTCAAGGTCTTCGCGAAGGACAGGGATGGAGTTCAGCTCAATCGCCGTATAGATGGTAGCCCCTGAGGCGGTGTCCAACCACTCGTCCTCGATCGGGAAATCCGCCCGGATTAAGGGTCGGAGCGAAGCGGTGCGGCCTCCAAGGCAATCGCTCGTCAGCAGAGCTAGATCATGCCCATCGAGACAAGGCGGCACGCTATTGCGGCTCGAATCCGTCAAGATCAAGTCTCCGCGGATATCGGCCGTATAGTTCAAACTTCCAAATCTGACTCGATGGCCAGGGGCGTAGCTTTCGATCTGCTCCGGATGGCTGCGAATTGGCCGCAGATGCAAAGCCGCCGAATCTGAAGATCTGTCCGGGAGAAAAGTCTCACCGGACCGCGTCGTTGTTGATGATCAAGGAGCCATCGGGCCTATCGATGACGACACAAAGGAACTCTCAATGAAAGCACCAATGTCGGTGTCAAAACCGGCGGATCTCGGGTAGGGGGTCCCGAACTGTGCGTCTAGGCGGATGGTAACAGGAGACAAGGGACACAATGTTTTTACCTAGGTTTGGGCCCTCTCGATGGAGGTAAAACCCTACTCCTGCTTGATTAATATTGATGATATGGGTAGTACAAGAGTAGATCTACCACGAGATCAAGGAGGCTAAACCCTAAAAGCTAGCCTATGGTATGATTGTTGTTCGTCCTACGGACTAAAACCCTCTGGTTTATATAGACACCGGATAGGTTAGGGTTACACAGAGTCTGTTACAATGGTAGGAGATCTATATATCCGTATCGCCAAGCTTGCCTTCCACGCCAAGGAAAGTCCCATCCGGACACGGGACGAAGTCTTCAATCTTGTATCTTCATAGTCTTGGAGTCCGGCCGTGACGATAGTCCGGCTATCCGGACACCCCCTAGTCCGGGACTCCCACACCTGGCCTCAATGTGGTTGTTGGAAACCCTTGGGCTCAAGGGTGGCACGCCCCACTGGCGTCGGGCAAGTTGCCCCGGCAAGGCTCTTGCCGGGGCCACGGAGGCCACCTGGCAAGGGTCTTGCCGGGGGAGTCAGCCTCGCCCCTTTGCACTTTGCGGTCTCTCGGTCTTGGCGTTGCTCACGATCATCTTGTGCCCGGCTCCCCTTTCCTCGCCGACGGTGTCCTCGGACTAGGGGTACTCACCACGTCATCTCCTGATCTATTAGATTGGGCCTAGGACCCCCATGGCCATATACTCATGGGCCAGTCTGGACAGCTGCCACATACAAGGAAGATTCCGCAAGACTTGGCGATCAAGACAAGGACTCCTCCCCACCGGCGTATTCGGCTAGGACTCTTGTTATCCTAGGCCTCCGGTGCATTATATAAACCGAGGCCAGGCTAGTCGATAGAGATATACAACAATCATACCATAGGCTAGCTTCTAGGGTTTAGCCTCTCTGATCTCGTGGTAGATATACTCTTGTACTAACCATATCAACAATATTAATCAAGCAGGAGTAGGGTTTTACCTCCATCGAGAGGGCCTGAACCTGGGTAAAAACATCGTGTCCCTTGTCTCCTGTTACCATCTGCCTAGACGCACAGTTCGGGACCCCCTACCCAAGATCCGCCGGTTTTGACACCGACATTGGTGCTTTCATTGAGAGTTCCGTTGTGTGTTCGGCAAAAGGTCGATGGCTCGCTTGCAGATCAACTGCGACTTCGGCATCTTCGTTACCAGCTCGACCGTCACCTTGGTTCGACCAAGGACTGCACCCTACCTCCGATCGTCATGTTCGGATGAGGGACTGCATCAACATCAGCTCCGATCTCTACCAAGATCATGGAGGAATAATCCAGTGAGCCCGGGGTCTCAACTTCAACATTGCCCTCGGCATCGTGCTTTGTTTTTATGGACAGCGAACTTGTATCCGCCGTCACCGCCTCCTCGAGCGCCGGTTTGACGATTGCTTCGTGGAATAGTGCGGAATTACGCCTACAACATCCACGCTAAATTTCGCCGAAGTTCCGATGGAAGAATCTCCGAAAATCTACGATATACCGGAACCCTGTCAAATCTGGACGAGAATCTGGACGAGTTAAGGGCGTGCTGTCCAGCTTCTAGCTATGACCTCCTTTGGAAGATCCAACCATTGATCGACTGCGGAATTCCTATATCTACCACCCCTCAAAATTTCAGCTCGATCCGACCGTCCAAACTCCGGGAACCTTCCGATTAGTGCATCACTTTTCGGATCTGTTTTCTGCGTGAAAACAAATCCGACCCGAGTTCGTCCTTTTTACGAACGGGATTTCGGACATCCTTTTGAAGGAAGTTTTGTATGGGGTATTGTGTTTTCTTCCAACACATCACACTAACTTTAAAATCTTTTGAACATGATCTTCAATATCATGCCGGTGTCAAACCAGTCCGGCAATATTGCTCCACGGCTGCCGACCTGCGCTTAGACACGCCGTCACTTTGTTGAGCTCAAATTCTTCGGATCATCATCTCGGCAAGCCGAACAAGAGTCCGCATCGCGAAGGATAAATCATCACCAACATGGCCGCCCCACGGATTACACGGAGCGGGCATACCGGCATCGCCGCACGGTCGCTTCATCAAGCGGCATCGACCACGTCACGACCTGCATCGGCAGGGCCGCACTATTGCTTCTTCAAGCTGGTGTCCATCACGCCGACCTACTTCGACATCTCGGCTGGACCGGGGGCTTCGCCATCTCTTCATCAACCTACTCTGGACACTTCAGCATCACTAGCCGACCAGCTCCGTCACGTTAGCTGGACCGAGGGTTGTCCATTAGCTTCATCCTTGTTCTCCTCGTCTGTTTTGCCATGCCCAAGCTCCTGAATGTTCTGCTATAAATTGTCCATTCCATGTATTCCAGGTTCACTGAGGACACCCGAATCAAACAATTTCAGAAGAAATGCTCACAAAATTCGCTAACATCATATTTGATCCATTCATAAACTTTCCATTCAACATGTAGAAAAACTTGCTTTCTCTTGGTCTATTTGAACCTCTTTTGCAAGATGTTCAAAATGTAGCTCGACCGCCTTATGTTTGCTCTATTTTCATGGAAAGTGCAAAAAGGAGTAATAAATAGAGCAAAAAATAAGACAGTAGGTAAACTGGGCCTGCTGGCTGACGGGCCGAGCCAGGCCAAGAATGTTGGCCTGTTCCTTTCTCGATCCGGCCCGAGCTAGGCCTGCTGGCGGTCGGTCCAAAGGGCTGGTTCCTATTCGGCGCCTTAAGTGCCCGGTACAGGTGTTCTCGCAAACGGGCACACACCCATCCTCCGCGTTGGGCCGGCCCATCTGCCTATTTGTTATTTTGTAGCTTTATCCTAGTTCAACACCGTCACATTTTATAAAAAGTATGCAGTGAAAAGGACAAAATTTAGGACCGGCCTGGATTTGCCCACACACGCACGCACACCGTCGGATTATAAAAAGTGTGACGTGATCGCTATATTTTATGATGGATTCGTCCGTGGCTCGGACACATGCTGACCACGCATCTCCCGGGACCAAGGAAATCTCTGCGCGGTTCTTGGAGGTAGCCCTAGACTCCTAGCTAGCCCTCTTGACTTAATTAAGCTAGATCTCCAAATAAAGTGATCAATGCGTTCACACGAACTTCTTTTGAAATCATAAGGTAACTCTTTAGTACAAATGCCTACTTACTAAACAATAAAGTGATCAATGCGTTTCTACATGCACCACATGATAAAAGCAACACCACAATTATCACAAACTAAAGAAGAATGATTCCTGGACCCGTCTCCTTCTCCAAAATCATCAGAAAATAGCTCTGCCCAGAATTCGTTTGTTGAGCTCCACCTGCCCATTAGCTTCATCCTTGTTTTCCTCGTCTATTTTGCCATGCCCAAGCTCCTGAATGTTCTGCTATAAATTGTCCATTCCATGTATTCCAGGTTCACTGAGGACACCCGAATCAAACAATTTCAGAATAAATGCTCACAAAATTCGCTAACATCATATTTGATCCATTCATAAACTTTTCATTCAACATGTAGAAAAACTTGCTTTCTCTTGGTCTATTTGAACCTCTTTTGCAAGATGTTCAAAATGTAGCTCCTGACCGTCTTATGTTTGCTCTATTTTCTGCGGAAAGTGCAAAAAAGGACTAATAAATAGAGCAAAAAAATAAGACAGTAGGTAAACTGGGCCTGCTGGCTGACGGGGCGAGCCAGGCCAAGAATGTTGGCCTGTTCCTTTCTCGATCCGGCCCGAGCTGGGCCTGCTGGCGGCCGGTCCAAAGGCCAACCGGGCCGCGTCCAGACTTGACCGAGGAGAGAGTCCTCGGTGGAAGAGAGAGGGGACAAAAAATCCCCGAATCGTCCGATTACCGGAATCCCTCCCTCCATAAACCCCACCCAACCCCTGTCCCTGGGCTCGCAGAGCCCCAACCGACGCCATCCGTCCGAGGAAGCCAAGCCGTTGTGCAATCTGCGCTCAAGTCCAGCCAGCCAGCCAGGTCTTTATCCTCTCTCCCACTTTTGCTTTCGCCTTCTACGTCGTGTAGGAGGGTTTCGACTGCGACTTGGTATTGACTTTCCTGGAGACCGTCTGCGAAAGAAATCAGGTTCAATTAGGTTCTTATTATCATCCATTAGTTTGATGATGACTTACCTACTGAAGCCGCCGTATCAATTCTTCTGTACCTCTGCACTGTGGCAATATGGATAGTACAAATTTTTGTATGCCTTTAGTAGCTGTTTGATGAAGCCATGAGGCCGGAATATCTTCTATCAAGATTAGGTATCTTTTACATTGTGCCCTTACCATGGCGCGATGACAAATTTCACTTGCAGGCGAAGAAGAGGAAGGAGCAGGCAGAGGCATGGGCAACTCCAGCAGCATAGGTAAGTTTGCCCGCCCAATTAAACTTCAGACTGTTTCTTCTGCTATAAACAAAAAGTCTGACGCGATTCACACCAATCCCTTTCAAGTACATGTCAGGTTAAAACATACGAGATTACTGTAGCTTAATTTAAATTGAGGAAGCACTTGCCGTCATCATCATGTCGATGAATCGACGAGATAACTGCATACTCATGTGTTGAATGTAGCACGCTTTTTGCAGAAACAGCATCAGTGCATTACAGTGTTGGTCCTAATGCTTGTTGATTACAACCAGCAGTAGAAACTTTTTATATACGAGAAAGGCGACTGATCTGCGCCGGCGCACCGGCCCAAATTTGGGCCGGTCCGCCCGCAGCCGTCCGATTTTGTCGCTGAGAACCGTTCGATGGCCCTCGTCTTCGTCAACACACTGGCGTAGAAGAAATCCTTCTGCATCTCACTGTCTCTTCGACCACGCCAAGACGCGCCTCCCGCTGACGCCCTTGATCTGTCAGACTCATCTTAAGGTTGCAGCTCCCTCGCGGCCTCGCCTCGCCGCCGCACCACCGCCTCGCCTCGCCGCTGTCGTCGATCATAGCCGTCTCCGGTCGTCTTTTTAGCATCGCGCAGCACGCGTCCGTTCCCCCTCGCCCGTTGACAGTAGCCGCCTGCCCGTCCCTCGCCGGTGCTGCCCACCCTGCCCTCGCCGTTCCTCAACACAATCAATGGCGATAACGCCATGGCTCGCCGCCGCCACACTCCATTGCCGCTGGTTGTAGCAAAATCTGGCATCGGTTGTAGCTTTTCTGCCGCGGTTGCAGCAAAAAATCACAGTAGCTGGATGCATCAAAAAATGGTTGAAGCTTTTCAAAATTAGGGTTTGAAGCTTTGCATGTCAACGATTGCAGCTTTTTGTCATGTGCTCGCTGGTTGAATCTTTATATGAAGCCGGTTAAAGCTTTCTTTAATGTGGGATGAAGCTTTTCAATTCAACAGTTGAAGCTCCTCAATTTAATGGATGCAGCTTTTTTATCCTCGGTGCCCCGGCGATCAGTTTCTTTGTATTTTCGGTTGAAGCTTTCCGCCGCTGGTTGTAGCTTTTCAGGCCACCGATTGCAGCTTTTGTTGCAGGAGGCGGGCGGCGACCAGCATCTCTGTTGGTCTTTTGAAACTTTTTATGTTGCCGGTTGAAGCTATTTGGGTCATCGGTTGTAGCATTTTGCGCTGCTGGTTGCAGCTTCTCTCGCGCGCGGCCATCAGGTAGCGGCGCGGCCATGGCGATGAGTGCAGCCATGAAAACGGGCAAGCAGCGCTGCCCGCGAGGGGCGCATTTAAAAGCACAGGAGGCAGGAGCTAATGGCCGGCCTGGATCCATGGAGTTTCCTGCCTGGGCATCGCGAGGAAGGAGTGGATGGAGGCGTTGGAGAGAGGATAAGGTACACGTGTTGCCTTTCTGGTGGCTAGCGCAAGCGAGGCGAAAGCGACCGGCCAGAGCGTTCGCCGCGTGCGCAGCGTAAACACTTCCCTCACGAAAAGGGGGCTAAAGGGGAGGATCCCTTTCCTTGACATTCCGCTGTGTTAGGTAGAAGTGAGAACCTCCATGAATAAATACAGATAGTATCCCCATGGCCATGGGGAGCGCGGGTGGCGGGTTCAACAATCTAAACTCCTCCCACTGAGCTAGCGCTTAGTTCTCGCTTATTTATTTATAGTATATATTTTTCTCAAATATGCACGAGTGTGCATATTATATATTAAAAAGGCAAAGAGTGCCTCTACCATATTATATATTAAAGAAGAAAGGCAAAGAGTATATATTAGGAAGTGGCATCTTCAAAACAAACAAAATAGAAGAAGAGAAACGCATGTTATGTCGTTTGTACCCCAGATTCGTGACATGATCACTGCCACAATATATTAGTGGTCACTTCTAACAAATCACTGTATGCAAGATTTTCATTCATATAACCTGAAAATAGAGAGCTACTCTGCACCCTTCTTTTCCCCATGGTGAATATTGCAATTTTTTTATCAGAACTGCAACCTGCACATAAATTTGCTCATACCAAACACTCCTTTTTTCTTTCTCTATTATATAATCTTGATTTGTGCACTTGTCAAATTTCAGCTCCCGCACCGCTAGGAAAGACCCATGTTCCAGATTTAGAATGGAAGGTTCATGACTTCTCAGCTCTACTTGAGACAAAAGCTGCCTCGGCACTGTCTACTCCTTTTCACTGCTTTGGGTACAAGTGGTACGCATCATAACTGAAAAGGAACATTACTATTAACGTGTTAGATGTATATAAATACCATATGGTTTTTTCTAGTGGATATAGTGGTTATCTGTTAGCTAAGTACATAATAATTTAGGATGTTGATTACTCAGAAATCATGTTTCAGTCAGGTTGAAATATCAACCACAATCACACACACCCATGAAAACAGCCAGCCAGACAATGAAGCTTGATAGGATGCATGAAGTGAAGAAATCAGGCTTGATTCAGTTATGACTTCTAGACTTACTTTGTTATTCTTCAATTCCCTTCGCAGGTGCCTGCAAGTGACTCCAAAGCACAAACAAGATGATAAAGGAATCCATATGTTGCTCTTTCTCTTATGATACTCCAGAGGGGTTTGGAGCCAGGTCACACGGTGCATGCAAAGTTTGTTGTCAATATTCAACCATTCAAAAGGAATGTATTGTGGATACAAAGGTAGACTTGTGAACTTGTTTTTCAAGTACGTCCATCCTATTTCTCTGCAAAAAAAAAGAGAGAGAGAGAGAAGCACATACATCTTATTAGCTGGGCGTCCATAGTCTTAGTGCATCACAAGTTTGAGTTATAGATTCCCTCATTACAAATCAATACCTATTATTGTCGTAACATGATCAAATACTTTTCTCGTTATCAAGTAGCTTCATATTTTATTCGATGTTAAGTTTATCCGTCGACCTTCTGTACTGAGAGTCACACTTGAGACTCTTCCAGAGTACATATGCATGTTCTCTTTTACTTTGATAATCTTTTATTAGGATGGATTTTACTACTTTGATCTCTCCTTAAATGCTTAACTGTGGTCAAAGTTGATTATATGTTTTCTCTGCGGGAAAATGGTAATTGTATGTTATTTGGGATATTTCAAAGTTTTTCTTTCTCCTGTTTTCTAACTTTTACCTAAACACAGCTAGCTACAACTTCGATGTCAAGGATGCCTACTCGAACATGGAATGCTTGATTCCTCTTCAGGAGCTACTAAAATCATCTGCTTTTCTAGTTGATGATACTTGTGTCTTCGGTGTGGAAATATTAAAAGTTGATGTCTCTTCTCCTAAAAAGAAGTCCGTTGTGGTTCAGAAGAAGGCTACCACAGTTGAGAACCTCTTTGTCCAGAAGAAGGGACTCATCAAGGGGACATACACTTGGACAATGAACAATTTCCTAGAACTGGACTCTCAGCAATTTGTCCGTTCTCCGACATTTGAAGTTGGTGGGCATAAATGGTATTCACCTGCCACCAGTTGCATCACAATTTATAATAAATACTATGCATGTGTTATCTGACATTATTGCTTATACATATGCTTTAGCTTACTGCATATAGTTATTTAGTGCTTTCTGTCAAGACACATTATCGATGGCCGATGGCGAGGTCTTTGTGCAAGGCATTGTCACTTCAGATATTCCAACTGGACATTTTAGTTTGATCATTAAGCATGGGACCAAAGAACTCTACTTCTAGTATATTTAGTCATGTTTTGCTTAAATCTTTTGTGTAATTGTATATAAGACTCTAGTTTTAATGTCTCCAAGTCGTGTTCAAAGTTAATGGGTGTACCTTCACCCAAACTCAGCCGCAACTTTCTGATTTCATAACTAACCACATTCTTCAAATACATTTTCCCGGGTACCCAATTGTATTTGAAGTGTCACTTCGCATTCTTGTCAACAGGAACATTGGCATATATCCGCGTGGTGACAAGCGCTGCACTGATTGCCTCACCTTGGCTTTGTACCTGGACTCCTCGGATGAGCTCTTTCTCGAGTCCAGAAAGGTGGTTAATATAACGCTGTCCATCCTGGACCAAAAGAGTGGGAAATACTTCACTAGAACTACAGGTTCAGCTCTCCCTAGCAACTATCAGTGCAGTGTGTGAAATACTGTTTGTAACCCCCTGATAATTACAGTTTTTCTTACTTTTGTGGTGATGGCAGGTCTCTTGGCATGTATACATTCAGATGGTTGGGGATGGTACAACTTCTTGCCACTCAAGGAACTCCACGATATGTCCAGAGGCTATCTTATGGAATCCAAGTGCGTCCTCAAGGCAGATATCACTATCTTTGGATCCTCCAGTGACGGCTAGATTTTTACCTCGGGGCCTGATGCAGAGTTAATGCGCCTTCATCCTACTACTAGTTAGAGTTATATATATGAGATGGTGTTACTGGTTTGTTTGATGTTCTTATGGTACTAAAGATGAACTAGTTCACAAGAAGTCGAGAAATTGTTTCTAGGTATATTGCCTCTAATAATATATCATTTGCAAGTACTTCAATGTGTGTATCGATGATGTTCCTGCGATCATGTTGTAAGTTGATGAGTTTCTTTAGCATGTGGTTCCATGATCCCATCTTCATTGCCTCAGGCATTTTCAAACGTCGGTCAACAAGTGGTTAAGTGTTACTCTTCCATTCGAATATTTGTCATCAAAATGGATAAAAATGGATGTATCTAGAACTAATATACGTCTAGATACATCCCCTTTTATTCATTTTGATGACAAGTATTTTCGGACAGAGGGAGTATTTGTTTATGGACGCGCGTGTAGGGAGGGGACGTTCCACAGAAATGTCAAACAATTGTGCCGTATATTTTCTCTTTTGGGAAGACATCAGTTATCCTCTTGAAATGTCAAACTGCACGCTGTTGTTGTCCTGTGACTTTCTCTTCACAACATTCAGGTATTGTAGGATGAGCACCCTTGTACGTGAGAGGCTATCATAACTTGGTGACTGTCATGCGGTGTTGTTGGGAAGTGGTGTTGTTGAGTAGTTCCCCCTCCCCTGCTCAACAAAGCAGAGTGGATGACCCTGACCCCTGCATGTCCATTGGATTTTCAGTCGACAGCTACATGTAACCGGGTATCCCCTGCAGGCGGTGAGTTGGCGGTGGATGCGGGCGCCACGTGGAGGGATCCCCTGCTGCTCTTCTTCGCCAGATTTGAAGACGGCGCCTGCTGCTGCTTCCTCCTCGTCAATCCGCCAGATCCGCGGACGGACTGCACGGATGTGGGGTTGGGATCTCTGGATGGCCACCGCAGCCGGCGCCCCAGGCGTTGTTTCCTTCTTGAAGGCGGCTTCGAGATCCAGCTCCCTCCCCCTCGTCCTCCCCCTGCACCCGGGTGAAAACCCACAACTTTGGTTGGGCGGCGGTGCCCGGCCCGTCACCTTTTTGAAGGCGCCCGCTTTGGGTCCGCGGGGAGGTGGGACAGCTGCAGCGCGTTCTTGGCGTTCCTGATGGCGGCGGTTCTCTTTAGTGGTGTCGCTTCGCCATGGCGGTCGGCTGGTCCGGCTCTCGTGGTGATTGTGGTGGTCAACTCTTCGCCTTGTCTTCCTGGGGTGCTCTCGTCCCGTTCAGAGTGGCTGGAGGTGGAGCGGCTTCATCTTGCACGGAGCTTCGGTGAAGATGTCAAGTCATGCCTGACCGACAGGTGCTACGCTTTGTCATGCCTGGTCGGCAGGTGCTACGCACGACAGATCTTTCAAAGACTTCAAGCTGTGTCGGCTGGTGATACTTGGCAGCATGGTGCTGAGGTGTATCAGTGGCGACCGCGACGTCCTCAGATGTTTGCGCGCAGGGAGGAGGTGTCGTTGGGCGCCGTGGTGGCGTCGACGATAGCTGGACCGAGCAAGGTTGATGCATTAGTATAGTTCTGAAGATGGAGCGGTGGAAGTTGGTGGCGGTGGCCTCTGAGTGCACGCCGGACCGGTGAGACCCATGCCCGGCAGGCGCCCCGGATGGGATCTCAGGTCTTAGATGTTAGGTTTGGCTGCGATGCCTGTTTGGTATTAGGCCTGTGCTATCTCAAGGCTCCTTCATCAACTGGATAGAGTGGCTTAGACGGCGGCTTTAGTCTTACTGTTGTATTACTTTGTAAGGTCTTGTGAGAATAATTAATAAAGTGGCCGTATGCATTACCCAGATGCAGAGACCAGGGGTCATCCTCCTTTTCAAAAAAAAATGTAACCGGGTATAGCGTGGATGACCTACCTGGGAATTTCAGACTCGTCTCTGTCCTCAACGATTTACAAAGCAGCAAAGCAACAGCAGCTAATTTATTGACCAAATGAGTTTTTAAGTAAAGAAGGCTCATAACTTTCCGATTCAAACTACGAGTAATAATAGATCAAAGATGATGGAGTAACAACCAGACTGGTCCGAATTCAGTAGCTGTCAGTAAAATTTAAGTATATACACAAGATTATAAGGGTCTTGCAAGCCCACTCCCCTAACACATGTATACTGTGCACATCAGAAACCCTTCGGACAGTCAGCAGAGTGTACCTTGATGATTTTACAACTACAGATTGCCTGATACTCCCTCCGTTCCTAAATATTTGTCTTTTTAGAGGTTTCAAATGGACCATCACATACAGATGTATATAGACATTTTTTAGTGTAGATTCATTCATTTTGCTTCATATGTAGTCACTTGTTGAAAATCTCTATAAACACAAATATTTAGGAACGGAGGGAGTAGTTAGCATAAGAAAAAGATACGTAATTATTTGCAAGTAGCATTAGAAAACGATGAATAACTGCCTGCCAGGCCGCATTGGCTTAACGGTGATTGTGCCTAGCTTCGAGTTCAATAATAACAACACTAATTGATACCTTGCAAAGTTTATCAATATAGATTATCTCAATAAAAATACATCTGAACAACACAGAGGTTCCAGCATGCACTATCAATCATCACACGGGACTCATGCCCAAAAGGTAGGGTAAATTGGCAAATGGACAACAGCAGGAGAAATGGCTAAATCCACACCCAGATGCCAATATATAGCTTATTAAAGACCAGACATTCACAACAAAACTTCACCCAACAAGTATATACAGTAAAACACTTCCACGGCTACTACTGCTGAACACCAGCTCAACGAGATGCTCCATCTTCTTCAGAGTCGGAGTTTAGGTGACCATTCGCTACACATCATGGGCCTCCACCAAGCGACACCTGCATCGAAGAAATCGAGCATTGTTATACACTAGGACAATCTCTGAATGACATGACTTCAGCAAGTGAGGGAGAGAGAGGGCGATAGGAAGTGGGCTCGGTCAAAACAGAGACCGCACTGATCGTGGAGTAGCGATCAAAGTGAGGGCGAGGCCGAGCACAGAGGTTATGAACCGGGGGAGGTGTGAGAGGAGGTGCACCAGAGGTGGAAGGCTCGTCAGAGGAGACATCCTCAGTACGAGATCGTCGAGTATAGTTGAGAGGAAACGGTGAGAGAGGGCGACGGACTAGAGAGGATGGGGGAGAGGTGGAGGAGGAGGATGGAGAAGACGAGGTCGGTGGTGAATGAGAAGGAATGAGAGGTGCCGGAGGAAGAGGTGACAGATGAGGAACATAGCAGGGTGTATCGGGAAGGAGAAGGAAAGAAAGGTCGTCCACAGAGAAACTCGAGGAAGAAGAACGTGGGTAGTAAGAACGAGACTCGTCAAAGGTCACATCACGCGAGATGCGCAAGCGACGACCCACAGTGATCCCAACATCGATAGCCCTTGTGCTCATCACTGTAGCCAAGGAAAACACACTCAACCGACTGAGCAGTCAGTTTGGTGCGTTCTCGGGGGGCAAGACGAAGATAGCAGACGCATCCAAAAATACGAAGAGCTGAGTAGTCAGGAGAGCGACCAGTGAGACACTCCATAGGGATGCCACCCTGCAGAGCAGTCGATGGCTAAATGTTAATGAGATAGGTGGATGCGGAAACAACCTCAGCCCAAAAGTGGGGTGGAAGGGAAGCTGCAATCATCAGTGCACGAGCCGTCTCAAGCAAATGACGATGCTTTCGCTCGGCAACGCCATTCTGAGCATGAGCACCAGGACAGGAGAACTGGGCAAGAGTACCATGTTCCGCGAGAAAACCATGCAACAGCTGAGAGATATACTCTCCAGCGGAGTCAGCACGAAAAGTACGAATGGGCGTGGCAAACTGGGTGTGAACCATGGCAGCAAAATGTTTGTATGTAGGGAGAACCTCGCTACGAGATTTCATGAAGTAGATCCAAGTGTAGCGAGAGAAATCATCAATAAACAAAACATAGTAGCGATGACCACCTTTCAAATCAAAGGGAGCAGGACCCCAGACATCAGAATGAACTAAGTCAAAAGGACGCTGAGATACAGACTCACTAGTAGGATAAGGTAACTGAGTCTGTTTGCCGAGTCTGCAACCATTACAATGTAAGGAGACATCTCCAGACATGTAACCTAAGAGGCCTTGACGAACTAAGGAAGACAAGCAAGAGCCACAGATGTGACCAAGTCGATGATGCCACCGCCGGAAGGACGCAGATTTAAGAGGCAAAGCAAGAGCATGAGAGCTGGCAGAAGTGGTGGCAGCGGAAGGAACACAAAGCCAGTCAACCTCCCAAAGGCCCTCTGACTCACGGCGCCGGGGGCCAGCACCAACCAAAGCCTTGGTGCGACGATCCTGAATGGAGCAAGAGTCGGTATCAAGAATGACACGACAACCAGAATCAGTAAGTTGGGCAGCGGAAAAAAGGTTCATGGTAAGGCGAGGAACATGTGAAACACTCGAATGTAAAAAGAAGGAGTGGAAAGAATACCACGACTAGTAACAGGAAGAGATGTGCCATCAGCAGTAAGAACATTAACAGGCGAATCAAGAGGTCGGAGAGAAGACAACACGGAAGAATCAGAAGACATATGAAAGGAGGCTTCAGAATCCAAAACCCACGAAGATGTACCCGATCGTAGATGCCTCGTGGATGGTGAGGAGGAGGATGCAACACAGCAGCAGCAGAGCCACCGACGAGGAGCCCGAGGAAGCAAGAAGACGCTTGAGGCGTAACAATGTAATCGGGCTGCTGAGTGACGGAGTCGAGGAAGACACAGGAGGCCCGGCTGAGCGCCTGGTCTCGCTTCTTCTGGCGACAATCAGGCTCTGGGTGACCTGGCCGGAGCAAGAATTACAGACGGTGTCACGGCACGACGTGCCCTTCTCAGCATAAGGAGGACGGCTCACCCCCCTGGAGGAGTAGGCAGGAGCGGCGGAGCAGTGAGGCAAGCAGACGACACCGGAGCCCGGGCAGCCAATACTGACGGAACCAGAAGCAAGCCAGCAGAGCAAAGGCGGGTCTCCTCGACACGAAGCTCGGCAAGTATCTCTGAGATAGGAACATGACCACGAGCAAGCAAGTGAGCACGGCGAGGTTCAAACTCAGAGCGGAGACGAGATAAGAACTCATGGACCCTCTGAAACTCCAAGTCAGACCTCGTAGTTCCGCAACAACGGCAAATGCCACAAACAATCGTCCGCAGTGAGTCAAGCCGACGCCAGATGGCGTAACATCGTGAATAGAACTCATCAACAGACGAAGTCACCCTGTCAAGAGCATGCTCCCCGACGCACTACGTAGAGGTATAAAGCATCGCCAGATGGCTGATAGCGCCGACAAAGATAGGACCACATTGCTGCAACAAAGGCCGAGGCCCATGAACTCCGGCAACCGAGGTAGGACACTCATCAGAAGAACGACATCAGCTCGAGCATCATCATTGCACCACCGAGTGTAAGCGCATGATCATCCCGCAGAGATGTAAAGAGCATCGTAATATGCGGATACCGCTGATCATAAGAATCAACCGCAAAGCATCATCAAGAGCCTTGGCTGCATCCCGATCAGCCGAGAAGCATCAGCAAGCACAGGTGGAATCGGTGGAACAGGGGCCACCGGAGCAACAGGGCTGGGCGGACATGGAACCTCGCCAGAGATAACGCCCCACAGAAGAAGACCCCGCATATGGATGCGCATGAAACCCACAAACTCAGCATAGTTGGTGCCATCAAAGATCACTGAGCACCGAGGAACAACAATATAACCCGAAGAAGACATGGGGAATTGCTGTCTCGCTCTCTCTGTTTTTTTGTCAACCTTATCTCGATCGGGAAACCCGATCTAGATCGGGAAAAGGCAGCCCACACGAGCAAGCGCCACCGCAGGAGATCGAGGCCGAGGAGCCGGGATCGAGCCAAGCTCGGGCGAAGAGATGGCCGGGCCGGGCTCGAGCAGTAGCAGCCGGGATGGCTCGGGGCCGCCGGGCGGAGGGAGTGTCGAGGGCGGGCGGGCCGAGGAGCCGCCGAGCGGAGGAGCTAGCGGGGTGGCCTTAGGCCGGCCGAGCGGAGGAAGTGGCGGGGGAGCCGAGACGGCCTGGGGCCGGCCGGCTGGGCAGAGGCAGGCAGCAGCAGGAGGCGGACGCACGGCTCGCCAGCAACGAGCGCGGGCAGCTGGGACGAGGCGACCAGCCTGCAGGAGCCAGCTGCGCGAGGAGCTCATTAACGAAGCGCCGATCCGGCGGAAACGACCGACGACGAGGAAAATCGAGAGTACGCACGGAGTTGCATCGTGCGGGGACGAGAGGCTAACCTAGCATCTGATACCATGTTGGATGAATGGCAACTAGTATTTCCTGACGGCCAAAGGCCAGTACATGTACATGTGTGTCAAAGTGCAGAAAACCCCTTATACAATGAGGATATACCGAAAAGGGGACTATACACATCTAACACTACCATGTAACTTTTTTTTTGAAACTAACACTACCATGTAACTTCTAAATCACTTCAACGGGTGCACATGACTTTCCGATTCGAACTGCCACTAATAATTGATCAAAGATGATAGAGTAACAACCAGATCGATCCGAATTAAATAACTGTCGGAAAATTTAACTATATATACAAGAGATTGAAGGATCTTGCAAGCCCACTCCCCAACACCTGAATACTCTGCGCACATCAGCAGTGTACCTTGGTGATTTTACAAGTGGACATCCTCTTTGCAATCAGGTTTGCCGGTCACAGCCCTGTTTGTGGCCATTAACCGGCCTGATTTAAAGCCGCACCCTACAACCGCGTCATCGGTTTGGGACACTTCATGGATAGCCAAGGCAAATTTAATAAGGTGTCCGGCTCCCCTCCCAGAGACCACGCCGGATCCCATGCTAGCCAAGATGTTGAAGGTCGCGCCCTTTGAAGAAGGCGAAGGGGGGAGCGTGGAAGCAACTGCCTCTACGAAGGAGGCTATCAAGGAAGGAGGGATTAAAAGTCCCGTCTTCCGAGGAGAGAAGAGGACCGCTTCGGAAGATCCGGAGGTCAAGGCCTCAAAGAAGGGAAAGGAATCTTCGTCTGAGAGTCCGCTACCGGGAAGTAACCCAGCCGCACTATTTCCCCAAGGGGATCAGCCCTCCAGCGAGCCGTAAGTGAAAAGAAGGGGTCTTGTGAATAAGGAACATGCCTGTATTTATTTATGAAGATAACCGAAATTGTACCTTGTAGTTTGGATCTCAGCCCTTCTCAGCAGAGCTCGTCTTCGGGGGATCTTCTTCCGGAGATGATGGAGAGCGAAACGCCTCCACCTATCGCACCCTCATGCGAGGCGGACGACCCTGAGGTGTCATCGCGGAGGGTTCCCCAAGTCCGCGAGGCCGGAAGGTCCGCGCCAAGTGGTGTGCGGTCGGAGGAGCTGAAGGATCTGCCGGGCGGCGGTTATCTCGTAAGATCACCGTGCTCTAATGGGTACGGTGATTGAAAGGATTGCATCCGCGGAGAGCGGATTGCATGAAGCCGCCAGAAGCTTACTGACGGGGTTTGAGGTACGCAAAAATGATGTACCTTCTGACAGTTATGCATATAGAATGCGCCCTGTATAGATAGTAGCCCCTGAGACCCGGTATGTTGTCAAAATTGACAGCGTACCGAGGATCAAAATCTCAGTTATAACATATCGCTGCTCCTAAACAGGTGGCGGGGCATCCGGTGGCCAGCCGGACTGATGAATATGCCGAACTAAAGCGGCAACTTGACGAGGCGGATGCGGACATCGCGCTGGTCAATAAACGGTTTGACGAATCGCAAGGTATGCGACTCCTGCGCGGACACCTGGTAAGGGAGCTTGACGCCCATGTTTTACTATTTGTATGCTTAATGCAGATGGTGTCGCTGCTGTGGAGGAGCTTCGAGCGGAACTCGCCCGAGCGAAAGAGCAAGCCAGAAATAGTAATGCGGCCGCTTTAAGGGCGGCCGAAGAGCTAGAAGCCGAACGGGCTGCTCACTGCCGAAGCAAAGAGGAAATGGCCGATATGGCCAGAAAGTTAAAGAATGATGCCGATCGCTGCGAGGTTCTCGAAAAAGAACGTCAAGTGGAGCAAGAGGGCCTGAAAAAGGCCGCCGCCGAATCCAAGAATGCCCATTCGGCTTTGAGGGCTGCCAAGGAGGAGCTGAGTCAGGCCGGGGCAATTGCGGCTGGAAAACCGCTTCGCTGCTCGTGAAGTATACGGATCCGCAGTATGCTCAATTGGACAAGTTGTGGAGTTCGGAGGATGCTTATCTCGACTTAGCGGCGAAGCGCCATGGACGCTGATTGAGCACTTCCGAGGCCGTAAGGGGCACGTAAGGGAAGAGCTATATTGGTCGCAATTCCATAGTCCGGAGCGTCTTCTTCCGTTGACCGATCGGTTGGCGAATGGGCCGAGCTGAATCGACTATCCAGACTTGCCATGCGGCATGTCATGACTTCATTTGTGGTCGGGCGGACCCCGAAGAGTTATTTTGGTTTAGTGCAGCAGTTCCTTGGTGCGGTATCACAGACGACGCCATGAGGCGGTCGGCGTGTATTGAGGGAGCGCGGATGGCTCGGCCCGTGTCAAGACATCTTGGGCAGATATGAAGGCCACCAATGTTGCATCCCAAGACTCGGACAAAAGCCGAGTACCGCCGAGCACTACTTTGAGGAAGTCTGCAGGTGCTCGTTTAATAGAGACGCAGTGCTCAAGGATATTATGTTTAAATGACATGTATGTTTGGTGAAAACAATGTTTCAATATAATATAAGAGCTTTTATACTTGTGCGTTCAAGTAGTAGACTACTCCTCGTAAGGCCCCAGATATGTATATGTATATATAACCTGAAAGATGGCAGTCCTTGGCTTCAGCCCCCACGCATATAGTGCGGGGGTGTTTGCAAAGAAGGCACTCTTGCACACTTAATCCAATGTCTTGGTCCTGTTAAGGAGGTGGTAGCGTAGCAAACTAGGCAACCGGACTATAATGCTTTATCACTTTCACTTAGCCATAGGAATTCGAGGGTGGGGCTACTATATAGCCCACAGGGGCACCGCACTCTCCCGAATTGGGTGCGTATGTGCACGACCGAAAACCGGTCCTTCGTTAATGCGGAGGAATTCTAAACATTCCGATGAGTCATCGAGTGGTTGACCAGTCTCTCGCTATATCATGACGGTCAGTTTTCGGCTTTCTCTCGAGGTGCCCGCCACCGAACCGGGGCACAATCGCAGTAGTTCTCCGGTGCCGCTGTTAGCCGATAAAACGGAACGTAAGGCAGCAAAACACGTGAGCCGGGCAAACCCAACATTTGACCAAAGACATGATTCGAGCTGATGCATATAAGGCCTAACTCGAGACGCCGAATACTCCCTAAGGTATTCAGTCTTTATAAAGACGGGCAGAATAATGCCCTAAGCCCCTGGTGTCCAGGTACGCGTAAAAATTCTGGTGCGGCCAATGCCAAAACGCCAGCCTCCTCCTTGGTTATAGTAAGAAACCGGGGGATGTATATCAACAAGAGACAGTAGAAAAGGTTTACCCAGGGTCTTAATCTGAAAAGAATGCTTGCAACGGGTCCCTACTGCACGTCTGCGCTTGTGTCTCCGTTGTGCCGTATCCTCGGACGGGTGTATCACGTTGTTCATCTGTAAAAGAGAGGAACTTAGTTTAAAAGAAAAAGATCGTGCGAAAGAAGTACTTTATATTAAATAAACAGAGTACGATTCGAAGAAGTGAATAGACTTGAGCTTTATTGTCTCTTCTGATACATGCTTGCAGCCCCTTGTGGGGTATGCCACTAGTAGGCGCCCGGACTCGTCTAGCCGTGTCCGGGGTTTGAATGACCAATTCAGGCTTTTTAACTAGCGGAGCCAGATAGGTGTGGGGCTGTCAAGGCAGTCTCACGTTCCTCCGTGCTCAAGTAACACTTAGTACTTCCTTTTAATGAAATGATGCCGCGTGGACCGGGCATTTTAAGTGTTAGAGATGCATAATGCGGTATTGCGTTAAAGCGGGCGAAAGCTTCGCGTCCCAATAGTGCTTGATGGCTACTTTTGAACGGGGCGACATGGAAGATTAACCTTTCGCGATGGAAGTTGTCGGATGAACCGAACACAACTTCTAACAATATGGAGCCCGTACAATGGGCATATGGGCTCGCATTACTCCTTTAAAGGAGGTGTTGCTACTGGCGAATTTTGGTTGGGTCTATCCCCATTCTGCGGATTGTGTCACGATATATCAGGTTTATGTCACCGCCGCCATCCATGAGGACTTGTGTAAATTGGAATCCGTCGATTATAGGATCCAATATCAAGGCAGTGCATCCTGCGTTCGAATACTTTCGGAATAGTCACGATGGTCGAAGGTGATTGGTTTTGACAACCCGGTGCGGCGCGCATTTTAGTGGGTGCGCCTGTTTTCCCTTTGATCACGTGAAGTGAGTTTACTGTTTTAACCTCTTGTAGGAAATTCTTTTTCCGGGCTCGCTTGTGGTGCTCGTGGTCATCATCACTTGGTGTGTCGAGCCTTGTGTTCGCCGTTGAGTCTGCCGGACTGTTTGAAGACCCGACAATCTCTGTGGGTATGGTTTGCGAGCCTCCGGGAGTGCTGTGGATTTGAGATATCTTGTCCAAGATTTTGTTTAAATTGGATAGCTCATCGCTATTGTCCTTAAGGGGCAGTTTTTTATAGTTCTGTCGTGAGCTTTTGAATCCAGCGTTGACTGCCGCGCTCTTTGGACCGTTCCTCTTAATCCGGCGCTGGTCCTTGTTGCACCGTGGTTTCCCATTTCCATCCCTGATTTCGGATGTACTTGGGTCGCTGGTGCTGCATCTTGCTAGCCAGCTATCCTCTCCCGTGCAAAAGCGGGTCATGAGGCTTGTTAATGCGGTCATTGTTCTAGGCTTTTCTTGGCCGAGGTGTCTGGCGAGCCATTCATCTCGGACGTTGTGTTTGAAGGCTGCTAAGGCTTCGGCGTCCGGACAGTCGACTATTTGGTTCTTTTTAGTAAGGAACCTGTTCCAGAATTTCGGGCTGACTCTCGGGCTGTTGAGTTATGTGACTTAGATCGTTCAGATCCGGAGGGCGGACATAGGTCCCCCGAAAATTTGCTCAAACGCATCATCGAGCTCTTCCCGGCTTCCAATGGTATTTTCGGGAGGCTTTTAAGCCAATGCAGAGCTGGCCCTTTGAGTTTGAGGGTAAGTATTTTATGGCGTGGAGATCGTCTCCTCTAGCCATGTGTATGTGGAGGATGTAATCCTCAATCCGCACTCTGTGGTCTGTTGTTCCGTCGTATGCCTCTATGTTTACGGGCTTGAATCCCGCTGAAATTCATGATCCGGCACCTCATCGGTGAAACATAGGGGTGTCTGGCGCCCCATATTGGGTGTGTGCCGTGATGTTCGGATATTTGGCGTGTTGCATTGCTTTGAAGAGCTTGCTTTCTCGGCCCATAGATGGACCTAATGGGCCATCCTTTTGATGTGAATCCTTATGCGGATCGCGTGCGGCTTGTGTGTGGCGCTTATTTGCCGCTCTCTTTTTGCCGTGGGGTCGTCCATCCGACGGGTGGCCTTCTTATTTTTTGATTGTGGGGCTCTATGGCCTCTTCATCAAATTCGGGCAAACTTTGGATAGCTCTTTGTTCGGCGCATCGTCGCCAGATTTGTTCATGCGGTGTTGAATATTTTGCTCCATCTGATCCTCGAGTACATCTTCCGCTGTTTTGAGCTTCCGCTTGCTTTTTCAGCTACGCGCAGATGGCAGCGAGCCTTTTCTGGAGGTTATTTTGCTCCAACAATTTGTCCGGCGTGAGGTCGTCCGGACTGTTGTCTTCGAGGGACGGGTTGTTTATCCAAGTTGTCTTGTTCGGATGATTGCTCGATAAGCGTGTTAAATGCGTCCACCGGTTCGCCCTGCTCTATGGCTGGTTCTCTGTTGAGGCGGGGCTTTGTTCGGCGTTTACGCTGCCGCTTTAACTGCCGAGGGATTTATCCTTCGTGGCGTCCCGTTGTTCCTCGTCTTCATTTCCTTTAGGTGTATCCACCATGTATACATCATGGGATGAGGCGGTTGTCCAGCATCCTATAGGTGCTGGTTCATGGTTGTCTCCTACATCGTCGTCCATACCGTCGATGTCTTCGGAGTCGAAATCGAGCACGTCATATAAGCTTTCGATAGTGGCTACAAAGTGGGTGGTGGGTGGGCGTTGAATTTCTTCGTCGTCCGCATCCCAACCTTCCTGACCGTAGTCGGCCATGGCTCTCCGGATAAAGAGAGAGACTTTAGTAAATTCAGGATGTCGCCAAAGGGCGAGTCTGAAAAGATGTCCGCATGACGATGAACTCCATAACGGTGCCCAATCGGATTCGATTGGCGGTATGAGAGGTTCGGAGTCCGGAGAGGAGTCCGGCACCCTGGAGTCAGGGTCTTCGCGAAGGACAGGGATGGAGTTCAGCTCAATCGCCGTATAGATGGTAGCCCCTGAGGCGGTGTCCAACCACTCGTCCTCGATCGGGGAATCCGGCTCCGGATTAAGGGTCGGAGCGGAAGCGGGTGCGGCCTCCAGGGCACTGTTCGGCTGCAGAGCTAGATCATGCCCATCGAGACAGTGCGGCACGCTTGGCTGCGGCTCGAATCCGTCGAAGATCAAGTCTCCGCGGATATCGGCCGTATAGTTCAAACTTCAAATCTGACACGATGGCGGGCGTAGCTTCGATCTGCTCCGGATGGCTGCGAATTGGCCGCATGATGCAAAGCCGCCCGAATCTGAAGATCTGTCCAGGGAGAAAAGTCTCACCTGGACCACGTCGTTGTTGATGATCGAAGGAGCCATCGGGCCTATCCGTGACGACACAGAGGAACTCTCCATGAAAGCACCAATGTCGGTGTCAAAACCGGCGGATCTCGGGTAGGGGTCCCGAACTGTGCGTCTAGGCGGATGGTAACAGGAGACAAAGGGACACAATGTTTTTACCTAGGTTTGGGCCCTCTCGATGGAGGTAAAACCCTACTCCTGCTTGATTAATATTGATGATATGGGTAGTAAAGAGTAGATCTACCACGAGATCAAGGAGGCTAAACCCTAAAAGCTAGCCTATGGTATGATTGTTGTTAGATCCTCTGGGACTAAAACCCTCTGGTTTATATAGACACCGGATAGGTTAGGGTTACACAGTCTGTTACAATGGTAGGAGATCTATATATCCGTATCGCCAAGCTTGCCTTCCACGCCAAGGAAAGTCCCATCCGGACACGGACGAAGTCTTCAATCTTGTATCTTCATAGTCTTGGAGTCCGGCCGTGACGATAGTCCGGCTATCCGGACACCCCCTAGTCCGGGACTCCCACACCTGGCCTCAATGTGGTTGTTGGAAACCCTTGGGCTCAAGGGTGGCACGCCCCACTGGCGTCGGGCAAGTTGCCCCGGCAAGGCTCTTGCCGGGGCCACGGAGGCCACCTGGCAAGGGTCTTGCCGGGGGAGTCAGCCTCGCCCCTTTGCTCTTTGCGGTCTCTGGTCTTGGCGTTGCTCTGATCATCTTGTGCCCCGGCTCCCCTTTCCTGCTGACGGTATCCTGGACTAGGGGGTACTCACCACGTCATCTCCTGATTTGTTAGATTGGGCCGAGGACCCCCATGGCCGTATACTCATGGGCCAGTCCGGACAGCTGCCACATACAAGGAAGATTCCGCAAGACTTGGCGATCAAGACAAGGACTCCTCCCCACCGGCGATTCGGCTAGGACTCTTGTTATCCTAGGCCTCCGGTGCATTATATAAACCGAGGCCAGGCTAGTCGATAGAGATATAGAATAATCATACCATAGGCTAGCTTCTAGGGTTTAGCCTCTCTGATCTCGTGGTAGATATACTCTTGTACTAACCATATCATCAATATTAATCAAGCAGGAGTAGGGTTTTACCTCCATCGAGAGGGCCCGAACCTGGGTAAAAACATCGTGTCCCTTGTCTCCTCTTACCATCTGCCTAGACGCACAGTTCGGGACCCCCTACCCAAGATCCACCGGTTTTGACACCGACATTGGTGCTTTCATTGAGAGTTCCGTTGTGTGTTCGGCAAAAGTCGATGGCTCGCCTGCAGATCAACTGCGACTTCGGCATCTTCGTCACCAGCTCGACTGGTCACCTTGGTTCGACCAAGGACTGCGCCCTACCTCCGATCGTCATGTTCGGATGAGGGACTTCATCAACATCAGCTCCGATCTCTATCAAGATCATGGAGGAATCATCCAGGGAGCAGGGGCTCAACGTCAACATTGCCCTCGAGGCGGCCGTCTTTATTTTTATGGACAGCGAACTTGTATCCGCCGTCACCGCCTCCTCGAGCGTCAGTTTGACGATTGCTTCGGTGGAATAGTGCGGAATTACGTCTACAACATCCACGCTAAATTTCGTCGAGTTCCGATGGAAGAATCTCCGAAAATCTACGATATACCGGAACCCTGTCAAATCTGGACGAGAATCTGGACGAGTTAAGGGCGTGCTGTCCAGCTTCTAGCTATGACCTCCTTTGGAAGATCCAACCATTGATTGACTGCGGAATTCCTATATCTACCACCCCTCAAAATTTCAGCTCGATCCGACCGTCCAAACTCCGGGAACCTTCCGATTAGTGCATCACTTTTCGGATCTGTTTTCTGCGTGAAAACAAATCCGACCCGAGTTCGTCCTTTTTACGAACGGGATTTCGGACATCCTTTTTGAAGGAAGTTTTGTATGGGGTATTGTGTTTTCTTTCCGAACACATCACACTAACTTTAAAATCTTTTGAACATGATCTTCAATATCATGCTGGTGTCAAACCAGTCCGGCAATATTGCTCCACGGCTGCCGACCTGCGCTAGACACGTCGTCACTTTGTTGAGCTCAAATTCTTCGGATCATCATCTCGGCAAGCCGAACAAGAGTCCGGCATCGCGAAGGATAAATCATCACCAACATTGCCGCCCCACGGATTACACGGAGCGGGCATACCGGCATCGCCGCACGGTCGCTTCATCAAGCCGGCATCGACCACGTCACGACACGCATCGGCGAGGCCGCACTATTGCTTCTTCAAGCTGGTGTCCATCACGCCGACCTACTTCGACATCTCGGCTGGACCGGGGGCTTCGCCATCTCTTCATCAACCTACTCTGGACACTTCGGCATCACTAGCCGACCAGCTCCGTCACGTTAGCTGGACCGAGGGCTGTCCATTAGCTTCATCCTTGTTCTCCTCGTCTGTTTTGCCATGCCCAAGCTCCTGAATGTTCTGCTATAAATTGTCCATTCCATGTATTCCAGGTTCACTGAGGACACCCGAATCAAACAATTTCAGAAGAAATGCTCACAAAATTCCGTTAACATCATATTTGATCCATTCATAAACTTTTCATTCAACATGTAGAAAAACTTGCTTTCTCTTGGTCTATTTGAACCTCTTTTGCAAGATGTTCAAAATGTAGCTCTGACCGTCTTATGTTTGCTCTATTTTCTGCGGAAAGTGCAAAAAGGAGTAATAAATAGAGCAAAAAATAAGACAGTGAGGTAAGCTGGGCCTCTTGGTGACGGCGGGCGAGCCAGGCCAAGAATGTTGGCCTGTTCCTTTCTCGATCCGGCCCGAGCTAGGCCTCTTGGCGGTCGGTCCAAAGGGCTGGTTCCTATTCGGCGCCTTAAGTGCCCGGTGCAGGTGTTCTCGCAAACGGGCACACACCCATCCTCCGCGTTGGGCCGGCCCATCTGCCTATTTGTTATTTTGTAGCTTTATCCTAGTTCAACACCGTCACATTTTATAAAAAGTATGCAGTGAAAAGGACAAAATTTAGGACCGGCCTGGATTTGCCCACACACGCACGCACACTGTCGGATTATAAAAAGTGTGACGTGATCGCTATATTTTATGATGGATTCGTCCGGTGGCTCGGACACATGCTGGACCACGCATCTCCCGGGACCAAGGAAATCTCTGCGCGGTTCTTGGAGGTAGCCCTAGACTCCTAGCTAGCCCTCTTGACTTAATTAAGCTAGATCTCCAAATAAAGTGATCAATGCGTTCACACGAACTTCTTTTGAAATCATAAGGTAACTCTTTAGTACAAATGCCTACTTACTAAACAATAAAGTGATCAATGCGTTTCTACATGCGACCACATGATAAAAGCAACACCACAATTATCACAAACTAAAGAAGAATGATTCCCCTGGACCCGTCTCCTTCTCCAAAATCATCAGAAAATAGCTCTGCCCAGAATTCGTTTGTTGAGCTCCACCTGCCCATTAGCTTCATCCTTGTTTTCCTCGTCTATTTTGCCATGCCCAAGCTCCTGAATGTTCTGCTATAAATTGTCCATTCCATGTATTCCAGGTTCACTGAGGACACCCGAATCAAACAATTTCAGAATAAATGCTCACAAAATTCCGTTAACATCATATTTGATCCATTCATAAACTTTTCATTCAACATGTAGAAAAACTTGCTTTCTCTTGGTCTATTTGAACCTCTTTTGCAAGATGTTCAAAATGTAGCTCCTGACCGTCTTATGTTTGCTCTATTTTCTGCGGAAAGTGCAAAAAAGGAGTAATAAATAGAGCAAAAAATAAGACAGTAGGTAAACTGGGCCTGCTGGCTGACGGGGCGAGCCAGGCCAAGAATGTTGGCCTGTTCCTTTCTCGATCCGGCCCGAGCTGGGCCTGCTGGCGGCCGGTCCAAAGGCCAACCGGGCCGCGTCCAGACTTGACCGAGGAGAGAGTCCTCGGTGGAAGAGAGAGGGGGGACAAAAAATCCCCGAATCGTCCGATTACCGGAATCCCTCCCTCCATAAACCCCACCCAACCCCTGTCCCTGGGCTCGCAGAGCCCCAACCGACGCCATCCGTCCGAGGAAGCCAAGCCGTTGTGCAATCTGCGCTCAAGTCCAGCCAGCCAGCCAGGTCTTTATCCTCTCTCCCACTTTTGCTTTCGCCTTCTACGTCGTGTAGGAGGGTTTCGACTGCGACTTGGTATTGACTTTCCTGGAGACCGTCTGCGAAAGAAATCAGGTTCAATTAGGTTCTTATTATCATCCATTAGTTTGATGATGACTTACCTACTGAAGCCGCCGTATCAATTCTTCTGTACCTCTGCACTGTGGCAATATGGATAGTACAAATTTTTGTATGCCTTTAGTAGCTGTTTGATGAAGCCATGAGGCCGGAATATCTTCTATCAAGATTAGGTATCTTTTACATTGTGCCCTTACCATGGCGCGATGACAAATTTCACTTGCAGGCGAAGAAGAGGAAGGAGCAGGCAGAGGCATGGGCAACTCCAGCAGCACAGGTAAGTTTGCCCGCCCAATTAAACTTCAGACTGTTTCTTCTGCTATAAACAAAAAGTCTGACGCGATTCACACCAATCCCTTTCAAGTACATGTCAGGTTAAAACATACGAGATTACTGTAGCTTAATTTAAATTGAGGAAGCACTTGCCGTCATCATCATGTCGATGAATCGACGAGATAACTGCATACTCATGTGTTGAATGTAGCACGCTTTTTGCAGAAACAGCATCAGTGCATTACAGTGTTGGTCCTAATGCTTGTTGATTACAACCAGCAGTAGAAACTTTTTATATACGAGAAAGGCGACTGATCTGCGCCGGCGCACCGGCCCAAATTGGGGCCGGTCCGCCCGCAGCCGTCCGATTTTGTCGCTGAGAACCGTTCGATGGCCCTCGTCTTCGTCAACACACTGGCGTAGAAGAAATCCCTTCTGCATCTCACTGTCTCCTTCGACTCGCCGCCGCACGCGCCTCCCGTTGACGTCCTTGATCTGCCGTACTCATCTTAAGGTTGCAGCTCCCTCGCGGCCTCGCCTCGCCGCCGCACCACCGCCTCGCCTCGCCGCTGTCGTCGATCATAGCCGTCTCCGGTCGTCTTTTTTAGCATCGTGCAGCACGCGTCCGTTCCCCCTCGCCCGTTGACAGTAGCCGCCTGCCCGTCCCTCGCCGGTGCTGCCCACCCTGCCCTCGCTCGTTCCTCAACACAATCAATGGCGATAACGCCATGGCTCGCCGCCGGCCACACTCCATTGCCGCTGGTTGTAGCAAAATCTGGCATCGGTTGTAGCTTTTCTGCCGCCGGTTGCAGCAAAAAATCACAGTAGCTGGATGCATCAAAAAATGGTTGAAGCTTTTCAAAATTAGGTTTGAAGCTTTGCATGTCAACGATTGCAGCTTTTTGTCATGTGCTCGCTGGTTGAATCTTTATATGAAGCCGGTTAAAGCTTTCTTTAATGTGGGATGAAGCTTTTCAATTCAACAGTTGAAGCTCCTCAATTTAATGGATGCAGCTTTTTTATCCTCGGTGCCCCGGCGATCAGTTTCTTTGTATTTTCGGTTGAAGCTTTCCCGTCGCTGGTTGTAGCTTTTCAGGCCACCGATTGCAGCTTTTGTTGCAGGAGTGCGGCGGCGACCAGCATCTCTGTTGGTCTTTTGAAACTTTTTATGTTGCCGGTTGAAGCTATTTGGGTCATCGGTTGTAGCATTTTGCGCTGCTGGTTGCAGCTTCTCTCGCGCGCGGCCATCAGGTAGCGGCGCGGCCATGGCGATGAGCGCAGCCATGAAAACGGCGCAGCAGCGTTGCCCGCGAGGGGCGCACGAAAAGCACAGGAGGCAGGAGCTAATGGCCGGCCTGGATCCATGGAGTTTCCTGCCTGGGCAATCGCGAGGAAGGAGTGGATGGAGGCGTTGGAGAGAGGATAAGGTACACGTGTTGCCTTTCTGGTGGCTAGCGCAAGCGAGGCGAAAGCGACCGGCCAGAGCGTTCCGCCGGCGTACCACGCGTAAACACTTCCCTACGAGAAAAGGGGGCTAAAGGGGGAGGATCCCTTTCCTTGACATTCCGCTGTGTTAGGTAGAAGTGAGAACCCTCCATGAATAAATACAGATAGTATCCCCATGGCCATGGGGAGCGCGGTGGCGGGTTCAACAATCTAAACTCCTCCCACTGAGCTAGCGCTTAGTTCTCGCTATTTATTTATAGTATATATTTTTTCTCAAATATGCACGAGTGTGCATATTATATATTAAAAAAGGCAAAGAGTGCCTCTACCATATTATATATTAAAGAAGAAAGGCAAAGAGTATATATTAGGGAAGTGGCATCTTCAAAACAAACAAAATAGAAGAAGAGAAAGCATGTTATGTCGTTTGTACCCCAGATTCGTGACATGATCACTGCCACAATATATTAGTGGTCACTTCTAACAAATCACTGTATGCAAGATTTTCATTCATATAACCTGAAAATAGAGAGCTACTCTGCACCCTTCTTTTCCCCATGGTGAATATTGCAATTTTTTATCAGAACTGCAACCTGCACATAAATTTGCTCATACCAAACACTCCTTTTTCTTTCTCTATTATATAATCTTGATTTGTGCACTTGTCAAATTTCAGCTCCCGCACCGCTAGGAAAGACCCATGTTCCAGATTTAGAATGGAAGGTTCATGACTTCTCAGCTCTACTTGAGACAAAAGCTGCCTCGGCACTGTCTACTCCTTTTCACTGCTTTGGGTACAAGTGGTACGCATCATAACTGAAAAGGAACATTACTATTAACGTGTTAGATGTATATAAATACCATATGGTTTTTTCTAGTGGATATAGTGGTTATCTGTTAGCTAAGTACATAATAATTTAGGATGTTGATTACTCAGAAATCATGTTTCAGTCAGGTTGAAATATCAACCACAATCACACACACCCATGAAAACAGCCAGCCAGACAATGAAGCTTGATAGGATGCATGAAGTGAAGAAATCAGGCTTGATTCAGTTATGACTTCTAGACTTACTTTGTTATTCTTCAATTCCCTTCGCAGGTGCCTGCAAGTGACTCCAAAGCACAAACAAGATGATAAAGGGAATCCATATGTTGCTCTTTCTCTTATGATACTCCAGAGGGGTTTGGAGCCAGGTCACACGGTGCATGCAAAGTTTAAGTTGTCAATATTCAACCATTCAAAAGGAATGTATTGTGGATACAAAGGTAGACTTGTGAACTTGTTTTTTCAAGTACGTCCATCCTATTTCTCTGCAAAAAAAAGAGAGAGAAGCACATACATCTTATTAGCTGGGCGTCCATAGTCTTAGTGCATCACAAGTTTGAGTTATAGATTCCCTCATTACAAATCAATACCTATTATTGTCGTAACATGATCAAATACTTTTCTCGTTATCAAGTAGCTTCATATTTTATTCGATGTTAAGTTTATCCGTCGACCTTCTGTACTGAGAGTCACACTTGAGACTCTTCCAGAGTACATATGCATGTTCTCTTTTACTTTGATAATCTTTATTAGGATGGATTTTACTACTTTGATCTCTCCTTAAATGCTTAACTGTGGTCAAAGTTGATTATATGTTTTTCTCTGCGGGAAAATGGTAATTGTATGTTATTTGGGATATTTCAAAGTTTTTCTTTCTCCTGTTTTCTAACTTTTACCTAAACACAGCTAGCTACAACTTCGATGTCAAGGATGCCTACTCGAACATGGAATGCTTGATTCCTCTTCAGGAGCTACTAAAATCATCTGCTTTTCTAGTTGATGATACTTGTGTCTTCGGTGTGGAAATATTTAAAGTTGATGTCTCTTCTCCTAAAAAGAAGTCCGTTGTGGTTCAGAAGAAGGCTACCACAGTTGAGAACCTCTTTGTCCAGAAGAAGGGACTCATCAAGGGGACATACACTTGGACAATGAACAATTTCCTAGAACTGGACTCTCAGCAATTTGTCCGTTCTCCGACATTTGAAGTTGGTGGGCATAAATGGTATTCACCTGCCACCAGTTGCATCACAATTTATAATAAATACTATGCATGTGTTATCTGACATTATTGCTTATACATATGCTTTAGCTTACCGTACATAGTTATTTAGTGCTTTCTGTCAAGACACATTATCGATGGCCGATGGCGAGGTCTTTGTGCAAGGCATTGTCACTTCAGATATTCCAACTGGACATTTTAGTTTGATCATTAAGCATGGGACCAAAGAACTCTACTTCTAGTATATTTAGTCATGTTTTGCTTAAATCTTTTGTGTAATTGTATATAAGACTCTAGTTTTAATGTCTCCAAGTCGTGTTCAAAGTTAATGGGTGTACCTTCACCCAAACTCAGCCGCATAACTTTCTGATTTCATAACTAACCACATTCTTCAAATACATTTTCCGGGTACCCAATTGTATTTGAAGTGTCACTCGCATTCTTGTCAACAGGAACATTGGCATATATCCGCGTGGTGACAAGCGCTGCACTGATTGCCTCACCTTGGCTTTGTACCTGGACTCCTCGGATGAGCTCTTTCTCGAGTCCAGAAAGGTGGTTAATATAACGCTGTCCATCCTGGACCAAAAGAGTGGGAAATACTTCACTAGAACTACAGGTTCAGCTCTCTAGCAACTATCAGTGCAGTGTGTGAAATACTGTTTGTAACCCCCTGATAATTACAGTTTTTCTTACTTTTGTGGTGATGGCAGGTCTCTTGGCATGTATACATTCAGATGGTTGGGGATGGTACAACTTCTTGCCACTCAAGGAACTCCACGATATGTCCAGAGGCTATCTTATGGAATCCAAGTGCGTCCTCAAGGCAGATATCACTATCTTTGGATCCTCCAGTGACGGCTAGATTTTTACCTCGGGGCCTGATGCAGAGTTAATGCGCCTTCATCCTACTACTAGTTAGAGTTATATATATGAGATGGTGTTACTGGTTTTGTTTGATGTTCTTATGGTACTAAAGATGAACTAGTTCACAAGAAGTCGAGAAATTGTTTCTAGGTATATTGCCTCTAATAATATATCATTTGCAAGTACTTCAATGTGTGTATCGATGATGTTCCTGCGATCATGTTGTAAGTTGATGAGTTTCTTTAGCATGTGGTTCCATGATCCCATCTTCATTGCCTCAGGCATTTTCAAACGTCGGTCAACAAGTGGTTAAGTGTTACTCCCTCCATCCGAAAATATTTGTCATCAAAATGGATAAAAATGGATGTATCTAGAACTAATATACGTCTAGATACATCCCCTTTTATTCATTTTGATGACAATATTCAGACAGAAGGAGTATGTTGTTTATGGACGGCGTGTAGGGAGGGACGTTCCACAGAAATGTCAAACAATTGTGCCGTATATTTTCTCTTTTGGGAAGACATCAGTTATCCTCTTGAAATGTCAAACTGCACGCTGTTGTTGTCCTGTGACTTTCTCTTCACAACATTCAGGTATTGTAGGATGAGCACCCTTGTACGTGAGAGGCTATCATAACTTGGTGACTGTCATGCGGTGTTGTTGGGAAGTGGTGTTGTTGAGTAGTTCCCCCTCCCTGCTCAACAAAGCAGAGTGGATGACCCTGACCCCTGCATGTCCATTGGATTTTCAGTCGACAGCTACATGTAACCGGGTATCCCCTGCAGGCGGTGAGTTGGCGGTGGATGCGGGCGCCACGTGGAGGGATCCCCTGCTGCTCTTCTTCGCCAGATTTGAAGACGGCGCCCCCGTGCTGCTGCTTCCTCCTCGTCAATCCGGCCAGATCCGTGACGGACTGCACGGATGTGGGGTTGGGATCTCTGGATGGCCACCGCAGCCGGCGCCCCAGGCGTTGTTTCCTTCTTGAAGGCGGCTTCGAGATCCAGCTCCCTCCCCCTCGTCCTCCCCTGCACCGGGTGAAAACCCACAACTTTGGTTGGCGGCGGCGGTGCCCGGCTCCGTCACCTTTTGAAGGCGCCCGCTTTGGGTCCGCGAGGAGGTGGGACAGCTGCAGCGCGTTCTTGGCGTTCCTGATGGCGGCGGTTCTCTTTAGTGGTGTCGTTTCGCCATGGCGGTCGGCTGGTCCGGCTCTCGTGGTGATTGTGGTGCCCAATTCTTCGTCGTGTCTTCCTGGGGGTGCTCCCGTCCCGTTCAGAGTGGCTGGAGGTGGAGCGGCTTCATCTTGCACGGAGCTTCGGTGAAGATGTCAAGTCATGCACGACCGGCGGGTGCTACGCTTTGTCATGCACGGTCGGCGGGTGCTACGCATGACAGATCTTTCAAAGACTTCAAGCTGTGTCGGCTGGTGATACTTGGCAGCATGGTGCTGAGGTGTATCGATGGCGACCGCGACGATCCTCGGATGTTTGCGGCGAGGAGGAGGTGTCGTTGGGCGCCGTGGTGGCGTCGACGATAGCTGGACCGAGCAAGGTTGATGCATTAGTATAGTTCTGAAGATGGAGCGGTGGAAGTTGGTGGCGGTGGCCTCTGAGTGCACGCCGGACCGGTGAGACCCATGCCCGGCAGGCGTCCTGGATGGGATCTCAGGTCTTAGATGTTAGGTTTGGCTGCGATGCCTGTTTGGTATTAGGCCCAGGCTATCTGCGCCCCTTCATCAACTGGATAGAGTGGCTTAGACGGCGGCTTTAGTCTTATTATTGTATTACTTTGTAAGATCTTGTGAGAATAATTAATAAAGTGGCCGTATGCATTACCCAGATGCAGAGACCAGGGGTCATCCTCCTTTTCAAAAAAAAATGTAACCGGGTATAGCGTGGATGACCTACCTGGGAATTTCAGACTCGTCTCTGTCCTCAACGACGACAGCAGCAGCAACAGCAGCGACCGATTGACCAAATGAGTTTTTAAGTAAAGAAGGCTCATAACTTTCCGATTCAAACTACGAGTAATAATAGATCAAAGATGATGGAGTAACAACCAGACTGGTCCGAATTCAGTAGCTGTCAGTAAAATTTAAGTATATACACAAGATTATAAGGGTCTTGCAAGCCCACTCCCTAACACATGTATACTGTGCACATCAGAAACCCTTCGGACAGTCAGCAGAGTGTACCTTGATGATTTTACAACTACAGATTGCCTGATACTCCCTCCGTTCCTAAATATTTGTCTTTTTAGAGGTTTCAAATGGACCATCACATACAGATGTATATAGACATTTTTTAGTGTAGATTCATTCATTTTGCTTCATATATAGTCACTTGTTGAAAATCTCTATAAACACAAATATTTAGGAACGGAGGGAGTAGTTAGCATAAGAAAAAGATACGTAATTATTTGCAAGTAGCATTAGAAAACGATGAATAACTGCCTGCCAGGCCGCATTGGCTTAACGGTGATTGTGCCTAGCTTCGAGTTCAATAATAACAACACTAATTGATACCTTGCAAAGTTTATCAATATAGATTATCTCAATAAAAATACATCTGAACAACACAGAGGTTCCAGCATGCACTATCAATCATCACACGGGACTCATGCCCAAAAGGTAGGGTAAATTGGCAAATGGACAACAGCAGGAGAAATGGCTAAATCCACACCCAGATGCCAATATATAGCTTATTAAAGACCAGACATTCACAACAAAACTTCACCCAACAAGTATATACAGTAAAACACTTCCACGGCTACTACTGCTGAACACCAGCTCAACGAGATGCTCCATCTTCTTCAGAGTCGGAGTTTAGGTGACCATTCGCTACACATCATGGGCCTCCACCAAGCGACACCTGCATCGAAGAAATCGAGCATTGTTATACACTAGGACAATCTCTGAATGACATGACTTCAGCAAGTGAGGGAGAGAGAGGCGATAGGAAGTGGGCTCAGTCAAACAGAGAGACCCGTACCGATCGGGGAGTAGCGATCGAGGCGGAGGGCGAGGCCGAGCACGGAGGTTATGAACCGGGGAGGTGTGAGAGGAGGTGCACGGAGGTGGAAGGCTCGTTAGAGGAGACATCCTCGATCTGAGATCGTCGAGTATAGTTGAGAGGAAAGCGGTGAGAGAGGCTGACGGACTAGAGAGGATGGGGGAGAGGTGGAGGAGGAGGATGGAGAAGGCGAGGTCGGTGGTGAATGAGAAGGAATGAGAGGTCTTGGGAGGAAGAGGTGACAGATGAGGAACATAGCAGGGTGTATCGGGAAGGAGAAGGAAAGAAAGGTCGTCCACAGAGAAACTTCGAGGAAGAAGAGCGTGGGTAGTAAGAACGAGACTCGTCAAAGGTCACATCACGCTTGAGATGCGCATAGCGGCGACCCACAGGATCCCAACATCGATAGCCCTTGTGCTCATCACTTTGTAGCCAAGGAAAACACACTCAACCGGTGGCGATCGGTTTGGTGCGTTCTCGGGGCAAGGCGAAGATAGCAGGCGCATCCAAAAATACGAAGAGCTGAGTAGTCGAGGAAGCGACCGGTGAGACACTCCATAGGGATGCCACCCTGCAGGCGGTCGATGGCTAAATGTTAATGAGATAGGTGGATGCGGAAACAACCTCAGCCCAAAAGTGGGGTGGAAGGGAAGCTGCAATCATCGATTACGAGCCGTCTCAAGCAAATGGCGATGCTTTAAACAAACAGCGCCATTACGAGCATGAGCACCGGGACAGGAGAACTGGGCAAGAGTACCATGTTCATGAGAAAACCATGCAACTTGAGAGATATACTCTCCGGTAGTCGACCTGAAAAATACGAATGGGCGTGGCAAACTGGGTGTGAACCATGGCAGCAAAATGTTTGTATGTAGGGAGAACCTCGCTACGAGATTTCATGAAGTAGATCCAAGTGTAGCGAGAGAAATCATCAATAAACAAAACATAGTAGCGATGACCACCTTTCAAATCAAAGGGAGCAGGACCCCGGACATCGAGAATGAACTAAGTCAAAAGAATATTTGAGATCTGAGACTCACTAGTAGGATAAGGTAATGGCGGAGTACATTTTGCAGTCTGCAACCATTACAATGTAAGGAGACATCTCCAGATCTGAGAACCTAAGAGGCCTTGACGAACTAAGGAAGACAAGCAAGAGCCACAGATGTGACCAAGTCGATGATGCCCTTCTTTGGAAGGGCCAGCAGACGAAGAGGCAGCAAGAGCATGAGAGCTGGCGAAGTGGTGGCAGCGGAAGGAACACAAAGCAGTCAACCTCCCAAAGGCCCTCGACTCACGGCGCAGGGGCGGCACCAACCAAAGCCTTGGTGCGGCGATCTGAATGGAGCAAGAGTCGGTATCAAGAATGACCACGACAACGAGAATCGATAAGTTGGGCAGCGGAAAAAAGGTTCATGGTAAGGCGAGGAACATGTGAAACACTCGGAACAGAAAAAGAAGGAGTGGAAAGAATACCACGACTAGTAACAGGAAGAGATGTGCCATCAGCAGTAAGAACATTAACAGGCGAATCAAGAGGTCGGAGAGAAGACAACACGGAAGAATCAGAAGACATATGATAGGAGGCTTCAGAATCCAAAACCCACGAAGATGTACCTGACTGTGTAGATGCCTGTGATGGTGAGGAGGAGGATGCGATCCACGGCAGCAGAGCCGGTCGACGAGGAGCTGAGGAAGCAAGAAGGCGCTTGAGGCGAACAATGTCTTGGTCGGTGAGTGTGGTCGAGGAAGACACAGGAGGCCCATTTGGGCGCCTCTGGTCTCGCTTCTTCTGGCGACAATCGGGCTCTGGGTGACTGGCGGGAGGCAGTAACCACAGGCGGTGTCACGGCACGGCGTGCCCTTCTCGGCATAAGGAGGACGGCTCACCCCCTGGAGGAGTAGGCGGGAGGCGGGCGGAGGCGGTGAGGCAAGCGAGGCGACACGGGCCAGGCGTATCTTGCAGCGGAACCCGGAAGCAAGCCCGTGAGCAAAGGCGGGTCTCCTCGACCTGAAGCTCGGCAAGTATCTACGAGATAGGAACATGACCACGAGCAAGCAAGTGAGCACGGCGAGGTTCAAACTCGAGGCGGAGGCGAGATAAGAACTCATGGACCCTCTGAAACTCCAAGTCAGGACCTCGTGAGTCGGCAACAACGGCAAATGCCACAAACAAGCTGTCCATGATGAGTCAAGGCGGCGCGGATGGCGAGAACCTTTGTGAATAGAACTCATCAGCAGACGAGTCACCCTGCTTTGAAGAGCATGCTCTGGCGCACCACGAGAGGTATAAAGCATCGCGGATGGCTGATAAGCGGCCCGACAAAGATAGGACCACATTGCTGCAGCAGTGCGAGGCCCATGAACTCCGAAGCAAGCGAGGTAGGACACTCATTGTAAGAACAACATCAGCTCGAGCATCATCATTGCACCTGAGTGTAGCAGGCCAGATCATCGGTGAGCGAAGAGCATCGAGAATATGCGGATACCTGCTGATCATAAGAATCAGCTAGACATCATCAAGAGCCTTGGCTGCATCCCGATCGACTGAGAAGCATCATCGGCAAGCACCGGTGGAATCGGTGGAGCAGAGACCACCGAACAGCGAGGCTGGGCGGACATGGAACCTCGCCGGAGATAACGCCTGAAGAAGACCCCGCATATGGATGCGCATGAAACCCACAAACTCAGCATAGTTGATGCCATCAAAGATCACTGAGCACCGAGGAACAGCAATATAACCCGAAGAAGACATGGGGAATTGCTGTCTCTCTCTCTCTGTTTTTTTTTTGGTCAACCTTATCTGAATCGAGAAACCCGATCTAGATCGAGAAAAACAGCCCACACGAGCAAGCGCTCAGCTGCGGAGATCGAGGTGAGGAGCGGGATCGAGCCAATGACTGGCGAAGAGATGGCGGGCGAACTGGCGAGCAGCAGGGATGGCACAGGGCGGCAGGCGGAGGAGTGTCGAGGCGGGCGAGGAGCCGCCGAGCGGAGGAGCTAAGCGGGGTGGCCTAGGGCCCGAGGCGAAGGAAGTGGCGGGGGCAGAGGCGGCCTCGGGCGGCCCGGCGAGGCGAGCGGCAGCGGGAGGCGGACGCAGCTCGCCCGGCCAGCGTGAGCGCTGGGGCAGGCAACCAACTGCGAGGAGCAAGCTGCGAGGAGCTCGTCAGCAGGCGTCGAGATCCGAGGCGGAAGCTTGACCGACGAGAAAATCGAGAATGCGCGGAGTTGCATCGTGCTGAGACGAGGCTAACCTAGCATCTGATACCATGTTGGATGAATGGCAACTAGTATTTCTGACGGCGGCCAAAGGCGGTACATATACATGTGTGTCAAAGTCTGAAAACCCCTTATACAATGAGGATATACGAAAAGGGGACTATACACATCTAACACTACCATGTAACTTTTTTTGAAACTAACACTACCATGTAACTTCTAAATCACTTCAGCGGGTGCACATGACTTTCCGATTCGAACTGCCACTAATAATTGATCAAAGATGATAGAGTAACAACGGTGATCCGAATTAAATAAGCATCGAGGAAAATTTAACTATATATACAAGAGATTGGAAGGATCTTGCAAGCCCACTCCCCCAACACATGAATACGCTGCGCACATCAGCAGTGTACCTTGGTGATTTTACAAGTGGACATCCTCTTTGCAATCAGGTTTGCCGGTCACAGCCCTGTTTGTGGCCATTAACCGGCCTGATTTAAAGCCGCACCCTACAACCGCGTCATCGGTTTGGGACACTTCATGGATAGCCAAGGCAAATTTAATAAGGTGTCCGGCTCCCCTCCCAGAGACCACGCCGGATCCCATGCTAGCCAAGATGTTGAAGGTCGCCCTTTGAAGAAGGCGAAGGGGGGCGTGGAAGCAACTGCCTCTCTGAAGGAGGCTATCAAGGAAGGAGGATTAAAGTCCGTCTTCCGAGGAGAGAAGAGGACCGCTTGAAGATCCAGGAGGTCAAGGCCTCAAAGAAGGAAAGGAATCTTCGTCACGAGAGTCCGGTGAGGGAAGTAACCCAGCCGCACTATTTCCCCAAGGGATCAGCCCTCAATGAGCCGTAAGTGAAAAGAAGGGGTCTTGTGAATAAGGAACATGCCTGTATTTATTTATGAAGATAACCGAAATTGTACCTTGTAGTTTGGATCTCAGCCCTTCTCGTGAGCTCGTCTTGGGGATCTTCTTCCGGAGATGATGGAGGCAACGCCTCCACCAGTCGCACCCTCATGCGAGGCAGACGATCCTGATGTGTCGTCGCGGAGGGTTCCCCCAAGTCCGGCGAGGCCGGAAGGTCCGGCGCCAAGTGGTGTGCGGTCGGAGGAGCTGAAGGATCTGGTCGGCGAGCGGCTATCTCAGAAGATCACCGTGCTCTAATGGGTACGGTGATTGAAAGGATTGCATCCGCGGAGAGCGGATTGCATGAAGCCGTCAGAAGCTTCTTGTGACGGGGTTTGAGAATGCATAAAAATGATGTACCTTCAGCGATTATGCATATAGAATCGCCATGTATAGATAGTAGCCCACGAGACCCGGTATGTTGTCAAAATTGACAGCGTGCGAGGATCAAATCTCGATTATAACATATCGCTGCTCCTAAACAGGTGGCGGGGCATCCGGTGGCCGGGATGATGAATATGCTGAACTAAAGCGGCAACAGCGAGGCGGAATCACGGACATCGTATTTGGTCAATAAGCGGTTTGACGAATCGCAAGGTATCACGACTCCTGCGCGGACACCTGGTAAGGGAGCTTAGCGCCCATGTTTTACTATTTGTATGCTTAATGCAGATGGTGCCGCTGCTGTGGAGGAGCTTCGGCGGAACTTCGCCCGGCGAAAGAGCAAGCCAGAAATAATGTCTGCGGCGCTTTAAGGGCGGCGAAGAGCTAGAAGCGAGCGGGCTGCTCCTTTGCCCGAAGCAAAGAGGAAATGGCCGATATGGCGGAAAGTTAAAGAATGATGCCGATCGCTGCGAGGTTCTCGAAAAAGAACGTCAAGTGGAGCAAGAGGGCCTGAAAAGGCCGCCCGAATCAAGAATGCCCATTCGGCTTTGAGGGCTGCCAAGGAGGAGCTGAGTCGGGCGGGGCAATTGCGGCTGGAAAACCGTTTACGCTGCTCGGAAATATCTGGATCGAGTATGCTCAATTGGACAAGTTGTGGAGTTCGGAGGATGCTTATCTGGACTTAGCGGCGGCTGCGGGACGCGATTGAGCACTTCCGAGGGCGGAAGGGGCACGAAGGGAAGAGCTATATTGGTCGCCAATTCCATAGTCGGGCGTCTTCTTCCGTTGACCGATCGGTTGGCGAATGGGCGAGCTGAATCGACTATCCAGACTTGCCATGCAGCATGTCATGACTCATTTGTGGCGGGCGGACCCCAGCCGAAGAGTTATTTTGGTTTAGTGCAGCGGTTCCTTAGTGCGGTAGCGTGTCGGCGCCATGAGGCGGTCGGCGTGTATTGAGGGAGCACGGATGGCTCGGCCCGTGTCAAGACATCTTGGGCAGATATGAAGGCCACCAATGTTGCATCCCAAGACTCGGACAAAAGCCGAGTACCTGCGAGCACTACTTTGAGGAAGTCTGCGGGGTGCTCGTTTAATAGAGACGCGATGCTTTCGAAGGATATTATGTTTAAATGACATGTATGTTTGGTGAAAACAATGTTTCAATATAATATAAGAGCTTTTTATACTTGTGCGTTCAAGTAGTAGACTACTCCTGTCGTCCGTATATGTATATGTATATATAACTTTGAAAGATGGCAGTCCTTGGCAGCCCCCACGCATATAGTGCGGGGTGTTTACAAAGAAGGCACTCTTGCACATAATCCAATGTCTTGGTCCTGTTAAGGAGGTGGTAGCGTAGCAAACTAGGCAACGGACTATAATGCTTTATCACTTTCACTTAGCCATAGGAATTCGAGGTGGGGCTACTATATAGCCCCTGGGGGCACCGCACTCACCCGAATTCGGGGTGCGTGTGTGCCCGACCGAAAACCGGTCCTTCGTTAATGCGGAGGAATTCTAAACATTCCGATGAGTCATCGAGTGGTTGACCAGTCTCTCGCTATATCATAACAGTCAGTTTTCGGCTTTCTCTACTGAGGTGCTCGCCCGGCCGACGAGGGCACAATCGCGATAGTTCTCCACAGTGCCGCGTTAGCCGATAAAGCGGGCGTAAGGCAGCAAAACACGAGCCGGGCAAACCCAACATTTGACCAAAAGACATGATTCGGAGCTGATGCATATAAGGCCTAACTCGAGGCGCGAATACTCCCTAAGGTATTCGGTCTTTATAAAGGCAGGCAGAATAATGCCCTAAGCCCACAGTGTCCAGTGCAGCGTAAAAATTCTGGTGCGGCCAATGCCAAAGCGCCAGCCTCCTCCTTGGTTATAGTAAGAAACCGGGGATGTATATCAACAAGAGGCAGTAGAAAAGGTTTACCGGGGTCTTAATCTGAAAAGAATGCTTGCAGCGGGTCCCTCTTGCGTCTGCGCTTGTGTCTCCGTTGTGCCGTATCACGGACGGGTGTAGCACGTTGTTCATCTGTAAAGAGAGGAACTTAGTTTAAAGAAAAAGATCGATGCGAAAGAAGTACTTTATATTAAATAAGCGATGCGATTCGAAGAAGTGAATAGAATTGAGCTTTATTGTCTCTTCGATACATGCTTGCAGCCCCTTGTGGGGTATGCCACTAGTAGGCGCGGACTCGTCTAGCCGTGTCCGGGGTTTGAATGACCAATTCAGGCTTTTTAACTAAGCGGAGCAGAGATAGGTGTGGGGCTGTCAAAGGCGGTCTCACGTTCCTCCGTGCTCAAGTAACACTTAGTACTTCCTTTTAATGAAATGATGCCGTGTGGACCGGGCATTTTAAGTGTTAGAGATGCATAATGCGGTATTGCGTTAAAGCGGTAAAGCTTGGCGTCCCAATAGTGCTTGATGGCTACTTTTGAGCAGGCGACATGGAAGATTAACCTTCGCGATGGAAGTTGTCGGATGAACCGAACACAACTTCTAGCAGTATGGAGCCCGTACAATGGGCATATGGGCTGGCATTACTCCTTTAAAGGAGGTGTTGCTACTGGCGAATTTTGGTTGGGTCTATCCCCATTCTGCGGATTGTGTCACGATATATCAGGTTTATGTCCTTTATCGCCATCCATGAGGACTTGTGTAAATTGGAATCCGTCGATTATAGGATCAATATCAAGGCGGTGCATCCTGCGTTCCGAATACTTCCGGAATAGTCACGATGGTCGAAGGTGATTGGTTTTGACAACCCGGTGTGCGGTAGCGCATTTTAGTGGGTGCGCTCTGTTTTTCCCTTTGATCACGTGAAGTGAGTTTACTGTTTTAACCTCTTGTAGGAAATTCTTTTTTTCCGGGGCTCTGCTTGTGGTGCTCGTGGTCATCATCACTTGGTGTGTCGAGCCCCTTGTGTTCGCCGTTGAGTCTGCCGGACTGTTTGAAGACCCGACAATCTCTGTGGGTATGGTTTGCGGGCCTCCGGGAGTCTTGTGGATTTGAGATATCTTGTCCAAGATTTTGTTTAAATTGGATAGCTCATCGCTATTGTCCTTAAGGGGCAGTTTTTATAGTTCTGTCGTGAGCTTTTGAATCCAGCGTTATTGCGCGCTCTTTGGACCGTTCCTCTTAATCCGTATTTGGTCCTTGTTGCACCGTGGTTTCCCATTTCCATCCCTGATTTGGATGTACTTGGGTGTTGGTGCTGCATCTTGCTAGCCAGCTATCCTCTCCCGTGCAAAAGCGGGTCATGAGGCTTGTTAATGCGGTCATTGTTCTAGGCTTTTCTTGGCCGAGGTGTCTGGCGAGCCATTCATCTCGGACGTTGTGTTTGAAGGCTGCTAAGGCTTGGCGTCCGAGACGATCGACTATTTGGTTCTTTTAGTAAGGAACCTGTTCGAAATTTCGGGCTGACTCTCCGGGCTGTTGAGTTATGTGACTTAGATAAATACGCATCCGGAGGCGGACATAGGTCCCGAAAATTTGCACTGAAAGCATCATCGAGCTCTTCCCGGCTTCCAATGGTATTTTCGGGAGGCTTTTAAGCCAATCTGAGCTGGCCCTTTGAGTTTGAGGGTAAGTATTTTATGGCGTGGAGATCGTCTCCTCTAGCCATGTGTATGTGGAGGATGTAATCCTCAATCCGAGACTCGAGTGCATTGTTCCGTCGTATGCCTCTATGTTTACGGGCTTGAATCCCGCTGAAATTCATGATCCGGCACCTCATCGGTGAAACATAGGGGGTGTCTTGGCGCCTGTATGTTGGGTGTGCCGTGATGTTCGGATATTTGGCGTGTTGCATTGCTTTGAAGAGCTTGCTTTCTCGGCCCATAGATGGACCTAACTGGGCCATCCTTTTGATGTGAATCCTTATGCGGATCGCGTGCCGGCTTGTGTGCGGCGCTATTTGCCGCTCTCTTTTTGCCGTGGGGTCGTCCATCCGACCGGGTGGCCTTCTTATTTTTTGATTGTGGGGGCTCTATGGCCTCTTCATCAAATTCGGGCAAACTTTGGATAGCTCTTTGTTCGGCGACTGTCGCCGTATTTGTCTGCGGTGTTGAATATTTTGCTCCATCTGATCCTGAGTACATCTTCCGCTGTTTTGAGCTTCCGCTTCTGCTTTTTCAGGCTACGCAGCGATGGCAACGAGCCTTTCTGGAGGTTATTTTGCTCCAACAATTTGTCCGGCGTGAGGTCGTCCGGACTGTTGTCTTCGCCGAGGGGACGGGTTGTTTATCAAGTTGTCTTGTTCGGATGATTGCTTTCGATAAGCGTGTTAAATGCGTCCACCGGTTAAATCTGCTCTATGGCTGGTTCTCTGTTGAGGCGGGGCTTTGTTCGGCGTTTACGTTGCCGTTTTAACTGCTTTTCGAGGGATTTATCGCCGTGGCGTCCGTTGTTCCTCGTCTTCATTTCCTTTAGGTGTATCCACCATGTATACATCATGGGATGAGGCGGTTGTCCGACATCCTATAGGTGCTGGTTCATGGTTATCTCCTACATAAATCGTCCATACCGTCGATGTCTTGAATCGAAATCGAGCACGTCATATAAGCTTGCGATAGTGGCTACAAAGTGGGTGGTGGGTGGGCGTTGAATTTCTTCGTCGTCCGCATCCCAACCTTCCTGACCGTAGTCGGCCATGGCTCTCCGGATAAAGAGAGAGACTTTAGTAAATTCAGGATGTCGCCAAAGGCGAGTCTTTGAAAGATGTCATGCGGATGAACTCCATAACGGTGCCCAATCGGATTCGATTGGCGGTATGAGAGGTTCGGAGTCCGGAGAGGAGTCCGGCACCACAGAGTCAAGGTCTTCGCGAAGGACAGGGGATGGAGTTCAGCTCAATCGCCCGTATAGATGGTAGCCCGAGGCGGTGTCCAACCACTCGTCCTCGATCGGAAATCCGGCTCCGGATTAAGGGTCGGGAAGGCGGAAGCGGAGTGCGGCCTCAAGGCCTTTGAAATTTGCGAGCTAGATCATGCCCATCGAGGCAGTCGGCACGCTTGGCTGCGGCTCGAATCCGTCGAAGATCAAATCTCCGCGGATATCGGCCGTATAGTTCAAACTTCCAAATCGACTGATGGCGTGGGCGTAGCTTCGATCTGCTCCGGATGGCCAGCGAATTGGCCCTTGATGCAAAGCCGCCCGAATCTGAAGATCATCCGGGGAGAAAAGTCTCACCTGGACGCGTCGTTGTTGATGATCGAAGGAGCCATCGGGCCCTATCGGTGGCGACACGGAGGAACTCTCCATGAAAGCACCAATGTCGGTGTCAAAACCGGCGGATCTCGGGTAGGGGTCCCGAACTGTGCGTCTAGGCGGATGGTAACAGGAGACAAGGGACACAATGTTTTTACCTAGGTTTGGGCCCTCTCGATGGAGGTAAAACCCTACTCCTGCTTGATTAATATTGATGATATGGGTAGTAAAGAGTAGATCTACCACGAGATCAAGGAGGCTAAACCCTAAAAGCTAGCCTATGGTATGATTGTTGTTAGTCCTCTGGACTAAAACCCTCTGGTTTATATAGACACGGATAGGTTAGGGTTACCACAGTCTGTTACAATGGTAGGAGATCTATATATCCGTGTCGCCAAGCTTGCCTTCCACGCCAAGGAAAGTCCCATCCGGACACGGGACGAAGTCTTCAATCTTGTATCTTCATAGTCTTGGAGTCGGCCGTGGCGATAGTCCGGCTATCCGGACACCCCCTAGTCCGGGACTCCCACACCTGGCCTCAATGTGGTTGTTGGAAACCCTTGGGCTCAAGGGTGGCACGCCCCACTGGCGTCGGGCAAGTTGCCCCGGCAAGGCTCTTGCCGGGGCCACAGGCTCCACTGGCAAGGGTCTTCAGGAAGTCGACCTCGCCCTTTGCTCTTCTGCGGTCTCTGGTCTTGGCGTTGCTCTGATCATCTTGTGCCCGGCTCCCCTTTCCTGCTTGGCGGTATCACGGACTAGGGGTACTCACCACGTCATCTCTGATTTGTTAGATTGGGCCGAGGACCCCATGGCCGTATACTCATGGGCGGTCAGGACAGCTGCCACATACAAGGAAGATTCCGCAAGACTTGGCGATCAAGACAAGGACTCCTCCCCCACCGGCGTATTCGGCTAGGACTCTTGTTATCCTAGGCCTCTGGTGCATTATATAAACCGAGGCCAGGCTAGTCGATAGAGATATAGAATAATCATACCATAGGCTAGCTTCTAGGGTTTAGCCTCTCTGATCTCGTGGTAGATATACTCTTGTACTAACCATATCATCAATATTAATCAAGCGGGAGTAGGGTTTTACCTCCATCGAGAGGGCCGAACAGGTAAAAACATCGTGTCCCTTGTCTCCTCTTACCATCTGCCTAGGCGCTTGATTCGGGACCCCCTACCCAAGATCCACGGTTTTGACACCGACATTGGTGCTTTCATTGAGAGTTCCGTTGTGTGTTCGGCAAAAGTCGATGGCTCGCTGCAGATCAAGCTGCGACTTGGCATCTTCGTCACCGGCTCATTTGGTCACCTTGGTTCGACCAAGGACTGCGCCCTACCTCCGATCGTCATGTTGGGATGAGGGACTTCATCAACATCAGCTCCGATCTCTATCAAGATCATGGAGGAATCATCCGAGGAGCAGGGGCTCAACGTCAACATTGCCCTCGAGGCGGCCGTCTTTATTTTTATGGACAGCGAACTTGTATCCGCCGTCACCGCCTCCTCGAGCGTCAGTTTGACGATTGCTTCGGTGGAATAGTGCGGAATTACGTCTACAACATCCACGCTAAATTTCGTCGAGTTCCGATGGAAGAATCTCCGAAAATCTACGATATACCGGAACCTGTCAAATCTGGACGAGAATCTGGACGAGTTAAGGGCGTGCTGTCCAGCTTCTAGCTATGACCTCCTTTGGAAGATCCAACCATTGATTGACTGCGGAATTCCTATATCTACCACCCCTCAAAATTTCAGCTCGATCCGACCGTCCAAACTCCGGGAACCTTCCGATTAGTGCATCACTTTTCGGATCTGTTTTCTGCACGAAAACAAATCCGACCCGAGTTCGTCCTTTTTACGAACGGGATTTCGGACATCCTTTTTGAAGGTGGTTTTGTATGGGGTATTGTGTTTTCTTTCGAAACACATCACACTAACTTTAAAATCTTTTGAACATGATCTTCAATATCATCTTTGGTGTCAAACCAGTCCGGCAATATTGCTCCACCTGCCGACTGCGCTGAACACGTCGTCACTTTGTTGAGCTCAAATTCTTGGATCATCATCTCGGCAAGCGAACAAGAGTCCGACATCGCGAAGGATAAATCATCACCAACATTGCCGCCCCACGGATTACGGAGGCGGGCATACCGGCATCGCCGCCGCAGTCGCTTCATCAAGCGGCATTGACCACGTCACGACCTGCATCGGCAGGGCCGCACTATTGCTTCTTCAAGCTGGTGTCCATCACGCCGACCTACTTCGACATCTCGGCTGGACCGGGGGCTTCGCCATCTCTTCATCAACCTACTCTGGACACTTCGGCATCACTAGCCGACCAGCTCCGTCACGTTAGCTGGACCGAGGGCTGTCCATTAGCTTCATCCTTGTTCTCCTCGTCTGTTTTGCCATGCCCAAGCTCCTGAATGTTCTGCTATAAATTGTCCATTCCATGTATTCCAGGTTCCGAGGACACCCGAATCAAACAATTTCAGAAGAAATGCTCACAAAATTCCGTTAACATCATATTTGATCCATTCATAAACTTTTCATTCAACATGTAGAAAAACTTGCTTTCTCTTGGTCTATTTGAACCTCTTTTGCAAGATGTTCAAAATGTAGCTCCTGACCGTCTTATGTTTGCTCTATTTTCTGCGGAAAGTGCAAAAAGGAGTAATAAATAGAGCAAAAAATAAGACAGTAGGGTAAGCTGGGCCTCTTGGTGACGGGCCGAGCAGGGCCAAGAATGTTGGCCTGTTCCTTTCTCGATCCGGCCGAGCTAGGCCTGCTGGCGGTCGGTCCAAAGGGCTGGTTCCTATTCGGCGCCTTAAGTGCCCGTGCAGGTGTTCATAAGCGGGCACACACCCATCCTCCAGCGTTGGGCGGCCCATCTGCCTATTTGTTATTTTGTAGCTTTATCCTAGTTCAACACCGTCACATTTTATAAAAAGTATGCAGTGAAAAGGACAAAATTTAGGACCGGCCTGGATTTGCCCACACACGCATACGCACTGTCGGATTATAAAAAGTGTGGCGTGATCGCTATATTTTATGATGGATTCGTGGGTGGCTCGGACACATGCTTGGACCACGCATCTCCGGGACCAAGGAAATCTCTGCAGCGGTTCTTGGAGGTAGCCCTAGACTCCTAGCTAGCCCTCTTGACTTAATTAAGCTAGATCTCCAAATAAAGTGATCAATGCGTTCACACGAACTTCTTTTGAAATCATAAGGTAACTCTTTAGTACAAATGCCTACTTACTAAACAATAAAGTGATCAATGCGTTTCTACATGCGACCACATGATAAAAGCAACACCACAATTATCACAAACTAAAGAAGAATGATTCCCCTGGACCCGTCTCCTTCTCCAAAATCATCAGAAAATAGCTCTGCCCAGAATTCGTTTGTTGAGCTCCACCTGCCCATTAGCTTCATCCTTGTTTTCCTCATCTATTTTGCCATGCCCAAGCTCCTGAATGTTCTGCTATAAATTGTCCATTCCATGTATTCCAGGTTCACTGAGGACACCCGAATCAAACAATTTCAGAATAAATGCTCACAAAATTCCGTTAACATCATATTTGATCCATTCATAAACTTTTCATTCAACATGTAGAAAAACTTGCTTTCTCTTGGTCTATTTGAACCTCTTTTGCAAGATGTTCAAAATGTAGCTCCTGACCGTCTTATGTTTGCTCTATTTTCTGCGGAAAGTGCAAAAAAGGAGTAATAAATAGAGCAAAAAATAAGACAGTAGGTAAACTGGGCCTGCTGGCTGACGGGCCGAGCCAGGCCAAGAATGTTGGCCTGTTCCTTTCTCGATCCGGCCCGAGCTAGGCCTGCTGGCGGTCGGTCCAAAGGCCAACCAGGCCGCGTCCAGACTTGACCGAGGAGAGAGTCCTCGGTGGAAGAGAGAGGGGACAAAAATCCCCGAATCGTCCGATTACCGGAATCCCTCCTCCATAAACCCCACCCAACCCCTGTCCCTGGGCTCGCAGAGCCAGCCGACGCCATCCGTCCGAGGAAGCCAAGCCGTTGTGCAATCTGCGCTCAAGTCCAGCCAGCCAGCCAGGTCTTTATCCTCTCTCCCACTTTTGCTTTCGCCTTCTACGTCGTGTAGGAGGGTTTCGACTGCGACTTGGTATTGACTTTCCTGGAGACCGTCTGCGAAAGAAATCAGGTTCAATTAGGTTCTTATTATCATCCATTAGTTTGATGATGACTTACCTACTGAAGCCGCCGTATCAATTCTTCTGTACCTCTGCACTGTGGCAATATGGATAGTACAAATTTTTGTATGCCTTTAGTAGCTGTTTGATGAAGCCATGAGGCCGGAATATCTTCTATCAAGATTAGGTATCTTTTACATTGTGCCCTTACCATGGCGCGATGACAAATTTCACTTGCAGGCGAAGAAGAGGAAGGAGCAGGCAGAGGCATGGGCAACTCCAGCAGCACAGGTAAGTTTGCCCGCCCAATTAAACTTCAGACTGTTTCTTCTGCTATAAACAAAAAGTCTGACGCGATTCACACCAATCCCTTTCAAGTACATGTCAGGTTAAAACATACGAGATTACTGTAGCTTAATTTAAATTGAGGAAGCACTTGCCGTCATCATCATGTCGATGAATCGACGAGATAACTGCATACTCATGTGTTGAATGTAGCACGCTTTTTGCAGAAACAGCATCAGTGCATTACAGTGTTGGTCCTAATGCTTGTTGATTACAACCAGCAGTAGAAACTTTTTATATACGAGAAAGGCGACTGATCTGCGCCGGCGCACCGGCCCAAATTTGGGCCGGTCCGCCCGCAGCCGTCCGATTTTGTCGCTGAGAACCGTTCGATGGCCCTCGTCTTCGTCAACACACTGGCGTAGAAGAAATCCCTTCTGCATCTCACTGTCTCCTTCGACTCGCCGCCGCACGCGCCTCCCGTTGCCGTCCTTGATCTGCCGTACTCATCTTAAGGTTGCAGCTCCCTCGCGGCCTCGCCTCGCCGCCGCACCGCCTCGCCTCGCGCCGCTGTAAATCGATCATAGCCATCTCCGGTCGTCTTTTTAGCATCGTGCAGCACGCGTCCGTTCCCCTCGCCCGTTGACAGTAGCCGCCTGCCCGTCCCTCGCCGGTGCTGCCCACCCTGCCCTCGCTCGTTCCTCAACACAATCAATGGAGATAACGCCATGGCTCGCCGCCGGCCACACTCCATTGCCGCTGGTTGTAGCAAAATCTGGCATCGGTTGTAGCTTTTCTGCCGCCGGTTGCAGCAAAAAATCACAGTAGCTGGATGCATCAAAAAATGGTTGAAGCTTTTCAAAATTAGGTTTGAAGCTTTGCATGTCAATGATTGCAGCTTTTTGTCATGTGCTCGCTGGTTGAATCTTTATATGAAGCCGGTTAAAGCTTTCTTTAATGTGGGATGAAGCTTTTCAATTCAACAGTTGAAGCTCCTCAATTTAATGGATGCAGCTTTTTTATCCTCGGTGCCCCGGCGATCAGTTTCTTTGTATTTTCGGTTGAAGCTTTCCCGTCGCTGGTTGTAGCTTTTCAGGCCACCGATTGCAGCTGTTGTTGCGGAGGCGGCGGCGACCAGCATCTCTGTTGGTCTTTTGAAACTTTTTATGTTGCGGTTGAAGCTATTTGGGTCATCGGTTGTAGCATTTTGCGCTGCTGGTTGCAGCTTCTCTCATGTGACCATCAGGTAGCGGCGCGGCCATGGCGATGAGTGCAGCCATGAAAGCGGGCGCAGCAGCGTTGCCCGCGAGGGGCGCACGAAAAGCACAGGAGGCAGGAGCTAATGGCCGGCCTGGATCCATGGAGTTTCCTGCCTGGGCAATCGCGAGGAAGGAGTGGATGAAGGCGTTGGGGAGAGGATAAGGTACACGTGTTGCGTTTCTGGTGGCTAGCGCAAGCGAGGCGAAAGCGACCGGCCAGAGCGTTCCGCCAGCGCACCGCGCGTTAACACTTCCCTACGAGAAAAGGGGGCTAAAGGGGGAGGATCCCTTTCCTTGACATTCCGCTGTGTTAGGTAGAAGTGAGAACCCTCCATGAATAAATACAGATAGTATCCCCATGGCCATGGGGAGCGCGGGTGGGCGGGTTCAACAATCTAAACTCCTCCCACTGAGCTAGCGCTTAGTTCTCGCTATTTATTTATAGTATATATTTTTTCTCAAATATGCACGAGTGTGCATATTATATATTAAAAAAAGGCAAAGAGTGCCTCTACCATATTATATATTAAAGAAGAAAGGCAAAGAGTATATATTAGGGAAGTGGCATCTTCAAAACAAACAAAATAGAAGAAGAGAAACGCATGTTATGTCGTTTGTACCCCAGATTCGTGACATGATCACTGCCACAATATATTAGTGGTCACTTCTAACAAATCACTGTATGCAAGATTTTCATTCATATAACCTGAAAATAGAGAGCTACTCTGCACCCTTCTTTTCCCCATGGTGAATATTGCAATTTTTTATCAGAACTGCAACCTGCACATAAATTTGCTCATACCAAACACTCCTTTTTCTTTCTCTATTATATAATCTTGATTTGTGCACTTGTCAAATTTCAGCTCCCGCACCGCTAGGAAAGACCCATGTTCCAGATTTAGAATGGAAGGTTCATGACTTCTCAGCTCTACTTGAGACAAAAGCTGCCTCGGCACTGTCTACTCCTTTTCACTGCTTTGGGTACAAGTGGTACGCATCATAACTGAAAAGGAACATTACTATTCACGTGTTAGATGTATATAAATACCATATGGTTTTTCTAGTGGATATAGTGGTTATCTGTTAGCTAAGTACATAATAATTTAGGATGTTGATTACTCAGAAATCATGTTTCAGTCAGGTTGAAATATCAACCACAATCACACACACCCATGAAAACAGCCAGCCAGACAATGAAGCTTGATAGGATGCATGAAGTGAAGAAATCAGGCTTGATTCAGTTATGACTTCTAGACTTACTTTGTTATTCTTCAATTCCCTTCGCAGGTGCCTGCAAGTGACTCCAAAGCACAAACAAGATGATAAAGGGAATCCATATGTTGCTCTTTCTCTTATGATACTCCAGAGGGGTTTGGAGCCAGGTCACACGGTGCATGCAAAGTTTAAGTTGTCAATATTCAACCATTCAAAAGGAATGTATTGTGGATACAAAGGTAGACTTGTGAACTTGTTTTTTCAAGTACGTCCATCCTATTTCTCTGCAAAAAAAAAGAGAGAGAGAGAGAAGCACATACATCTTATTAGCTGGGCGTCCATAGTCTTAGTGCATCACAAGTTTGAGTTATAGATTCCCTCATTACAAATCAATACCTATTATTGTCGTAACATGATCAAATACTTTTCTCGTTATCAAGTAGCTTCATATTTTATTCGATGTTAAGTTTATCCGTCGACCTTCTGTACTGAGAGTCACACTTGAGACTCTTCCAGAGTACATATGCATGTTCTCTTTTACTTTGATAATCTTTATTAGGATGGATTTTACTACTTTGATCTCTCCTTAAATGCTTAACTGTGGTCAAAGTTGATTATATGTTTTTCTCTGCGGGAAAATGGTAATTGTATGTTATTTGGGATATTTCAAAGTTTTTCTTTCTCCTGTTTTCTAACTTTTACCTAAACACAGCTAGCTACAACTTCGATGTCAAGGATGCCTACTCGAACATGGAATGCTTGATTCCTCTTCAGGAGCTACTAAAATCATCTGCTTTTCTAGTTGATGATACTTGTGTCTTCGGTGTGGAAATATTAAAAGTTGATGTCTCTTCTCCTAAAAAGAAGTCCGTTGTGGTTCAGAAGAAGGCTACCACAGTTGAGAACCTCTTTGTCCAGAAGAAGGGATTCATCAAGGGGACATACACTTGGACAATGAACAATTTCCTAGAACTGGACTCTCAGCAATTTGTCCGTTCTCCGACATTTGAAGTTGGTGGGCATAAATGGTATTCACCTGCCACCAGTTGCATCACAATTTATAATAAATACTATGCATGTGTTATCTGACATTATTGCTTATACATATGCTTTAGCTTACCGTACATAGTTATTTAGTGCTTTCTGTCAAGACACATTATCGATGGCCGATGGCGAGGTCTTTGTGCAAGGCATTGTCACTTCAGATATTCCAACTGGACATTTTAGTTTGATCATTAAGCATGGGACCAAAGAACTCTACTTCTAGTATATTTAGTCATGTTTTGCTTAAATCTTTTGTGTAATTGTATATAAGACTCTAGTTTTAATGTCTCCAAGTCGTGTTCAAAGTTAATGGGTGTACCTTCACCCAAACTCAGCCGCAACTTTCTGATTTCATAACTAACCACATTCTTCAAATACATTTTCCCGGGTACCCAATTGTATTTGAAGTGTCACTTCGCATTCTTGTCAACAGGAACATTGGCATATATCCGCGTGGTGACAAGCGCTGCACTGATTGCCTCACCTTGGCTTTGTACCTGGACTCCTCGGATGAGCTCTTTCTCGAGTCCAGAAAGGTGGTTAATATAACGCTGTCCATCCTGGACCAAAAGAGTGGGAAATACTTCACTAGAACTACAGGTTCAGCTCTCCCTAGCAACTATCAGTGCAGTGTGTGAAATACTGTTTGTAACCCCCTGATAATTACAGTTTTTCTTACTTTTGTGGTGATGGCAGGTCTCTTGGCATGTATACATCCAGATGGTTGGGGATGGTACAACTTCTTGCCACTCAAGGAACTCCACGATATGTCCAGAGGCTATCTTATGGAATCCAAGTGCGTCCTCAAGGCAGATATCACTATCTTTGGATCCTCCAGTGACGGCTAGATCTTTTACCTCGGGGCCTGATGCAGAGTTAATGCGCCTTCATCCTACTACTAGTTAGAGTTATATATATGAGATGGTGTTACTGGTTTGTTTGATGTTCTTATGGTACTAAAGATGAACTAGTTCACAAGAAGTCGAGAAATTGTTTCTAGGTATATTGCCTCTAATAATATATCATTTGCAAGTACTTCAATGTGTGTATCGATGATGTTCCTGCGATCATGTTGTGAGTTGATGAGTTTCTTTAGCATGTGGTTCCATGATCCCATCTTCATTGCCTCAGGCATTTTCAAACGTCGGTCAACAAGTGGTTAAGTGTTACTCCCTCCATCCGAAAATACTTGTCATCAAAATGGATAAAAATGGATGTATCTAGAACTAATATACGTCTAGATACATCCCCTTTTATTCATTTTGATGACAAGTATTTTCGGACAGAGGGAGTATTTGTTTATGGACGCGCGTGTAGGGAGGGGACGTTCCACAGAAATGTCAAACAATTGTGCCGTATATTTTCTCTTTTGGGAAGACATCAGTTATCCTCTTGAAATGTCAAACTGCACGCTGTTGTTGTCCTGTGACTTTCTCTTCACAACATTCAGGTATTGTAGGATGAGCACCCTTGTACGTGAGAGGCTATCATAACTTGGTGACTGTCATGCGGTGTTGTTGGGAAGTGGTGTTGTTGAGTGGTTCCCCTCCCTGCTCAACAAAGCAGAGTGGATGACCCTGACCCTGCATGTCCATTGGATTTTCAGTCGACAGCTACATGTAACCGGGTATCCCTGCGGGCGGTGAGTTGGCGGTGGATGCGGGCGCCACGTGGAGGGATCCTGCTGCTCTTCTTCGCCAGATTTGAAGACGGCGCCCCGTGCTGCTGCTTCCTCCTCGTCAATCCGGCCAGATCCGTGACGGACTGCACGGATGTGGGGTTGGGATCTACGGATGGCCACCGCAGCCGGCACCCAGGCGTTGTTTCCTTCTTGAAGGCGGCTTGAGATCCAGCTCCTCCCCTCGTCCTCCCCTGCACCGGGTGAAAACCCACAACTTTGGTTGGGCGGCGGCGGTGCCCGGCTCCGTCACCTTTTGAAGGCGCCCGCTTTGGGTCCAGCGGGAGGTGGGACAGCTGCAGCGCGTTCTTGGCGTTCCTGATGGCGGCGGTTCTCTTTAGTGGTGTCGTTTCGCCATGGCGGTCGGCTGGTCCGGCTCTCGTGGTGATTGTGGTGCCCAACTCTTCGCCGTGTCTTCCTGGGGTGCTCCCGTCCCGTTCAGTGGCTGGAGGTGGAGCGGCTTCATCTTGCACGGAGCTTCGGTGGAGATGTCAAGTCATGCCTGACCGACAGGTGCTACGCTTTGTCATGCCTGGTCGGCAGGTGCTACACACGACAGATCTTTCAAAGACTTCAAGCTGTGTCGGCTGGTGGTACTTGGCAGCATGGTGTTGAGGTGTATCAGTGGCGACCGCGACGTCCTCAGATGTTTGCGCGCAGGGAGGAGGTGTCGTTGGGCGCCGTGGTGGCGTCGATGATAGCTGGACCGAGCAAGGTTGATGCATTAGTATAGTTCTGAAGATGGAGCGGTGGAAGTTGGTGGCGCTGGCCTCTGAGTGCACGCCGGACCGGTGAGACCCATGCCCGGCAGGCGTCCTGGATGGGATCTCAGGTCTTAGATGTTAGGTTTGGCTGCGATGCCTGTTTGGTATTAGGCCCAGGCTATCTGCGCTCCTTCATCAACTGGATAGAGTGGCTTACACGGCGGCTTTAGTCTTACTGTTGTATTACTTTGTAAGGTCTTGTGAGAATAATTAATAAAATGGCCGTATGCATTACCCAGATGCAGAGACCAGGGGTCATCCTCCTTTTCAAAAAAAAATGTAACCGGGTATAGCGTGGATGACCTACCTAGGAATTTCAGACTCGTCTCTGTCCTCAACGACGACAGCAGCAGCAACAGCAGCGACCGATTGACCAAATGAGTTTTTAAGTAAAGAAGGCTCATAACTTTCCGATTCAAACTACGAGTAATAATAGATCAAAGATGATGGAGTAACAACCAGACTGGTCCGAATTCAGTAGCTGTCAGTAAAATTTAAGTATATATACAAGATTATAAGGGTCTTGCAAGCCCACTCCCCTAACACATGTATACTGTGCACATCAGAAACCCTTCGGACAGTCAGCAGAGTGTACCTTGATGATTTTACAACTACAGATTGCCTGATACTCGCTCCGTTCCTAAATATTTGTCTTTTTAGAGGTTTCAAATGGACCATCACATACAGATGTATATAGACATTTTTAGTGTAGATTCATTCATTTTGCTTCATATGTAGTCACTTGTTGAAAATCTCTATAAACACAAATATTTAGGAATGGAGGGAGTAGTTAGCATAAGAAAAAGATACGTAATTATTTGCAAGTAGCATTAGAAAACGATGAATAACTGCCTGCCAGGCCGCATTGGCTTAACGGTGATTGTGCCTAGCTTCGAGTTCAATAATAACAACACTAATTGATACCTTGCAAAGTTTATCAATATAGATTATCTCAATAAAAATACATCTGAACAACACAGAGGTTCCAGCATGCACTATCAATCATCACACGGGACTCATGCCCTAAAGGTAGGGTAAATTGGCAAATGGACAACAGCAGGAGAAATGGCTAAATCCACACCCAGATGCCAATATATAGCTGATTAAAGACCAGACATTCACAACAAAACTTCACCCAACAAGTATATACAGTAAAACACTTCCACGGCTACTACTGCTGAACACCAGCTCAACGAGATGCTCCATCTTCTTCAGAGTCGGAGTTTAGGTGACCATTCGCTACACATCATGGGCCTCCACCAAGCGACACCTGCATCGAAGAAATCGAGCATTGTTATACACTAGGACAATCTCTGAATGACATGACTTCAGCAAGTGAGGGGAGAGAGAGGGCGATAGGAAGTGGGCTCAGTCAAAACAGAGAGACCGTACCGATCAGGGAGTAGCGATCAGGCGGAGGGCGAGGCCGAGCACGGAGGTTATGAACCGGGGGAGGTGTGAGAGGAGGTGCACCAGAGGTGGAAGGCTCGTCAGAGGAGACATCCTCAGTGCGAGATCGTCGAGTATAGTGGAGAGGAAACGGTGAGAGAGGGCGACGGACTAGAGAGGATGGGGGAGAGGTGGAGGAGGAGGATGGAGAAGACGAGGTCGGTGGTGAATGAGAAGGAATGAGAGGTCTTGGGAGGAAGAGGTGACAGATGAGGAACATAGCAGGGTGTATCGGGAAGGAGAAGGAAAGAAAGGTCGTCCACAGAGAAACTCGAGGAAGAAGAACGTGGGTAGTAAGAACGAGACTCGTCAAAGGTCACATCACGCGAGATGCGCAAGCGACGACCCACAGGATCCCAACATCGATAGCCCTTGTGCTCATCATCGTAGCCAAGGAAAACACACTCAACCGATCGAGCGCCGGTTTAGTGCGTTCTCGGGGGCAAGAAGAAGATAGTGAGCGCATCCAAAAATACGAAGAGCTGAGTAGTCGGGAGAGCGACCAGTGAGACACTCCATAGGGATGCCACCTGCAGAGCGGTCGATGGCTAAATGTTAATGAGATAGGTGGATGCGAAACAACCTCAGCCCAAAAGTGGGGTGGAAGGGAAGCTGCAATCATCGAGGCACGAGCCGTCTCAAGCAAATGGCGATGCTTTAGATTCGCAACGCCATTACGAGCATGAGCACCGTGACAGGAGAACTGGGCAAGAGTACCATGTTCGCGAGAAAACCATGCAACGGTGAGAGATATACTCTCCGGTAGTCGACCTGAAAAGTACGAATGGGCGTGGCAAACTGGGTGTGAACCATGGCAGCAAAACGTTTGTATGTAGGGAGAACCTCGCTACGAGATTTCATGAAGTAGATCCAAGTGTAGCGAGAGAAATCATCAATAAACAAAACATAGTAGCGATGACCACCTTTCAAATCAAAGGGAGCAGGACCCCAGACATCAGAATGAACTAAGTCAAAAGGACGCTGAGATACAGACTCACTAGTAGGATAAGGTAATGGCGAGTCTACATTTGCCGAGTCTGCAACCATTACAATGTAAGGAGACATCTCCGGATCTGAACACGAGAGGCCTTGATGAACTAAGGAAGACAAGCAAGAGCCACAGATGTGACCAAGTCGATGATGCCACCGCTTTGGAAGGACGCAGACGAAGAGGCAAAGCAAGAGCATGAGAGTGGCGAAGTGGTGGCAGCGGAAGGAACACAAAGCCGATCAACCTCCCAAAGGCCCTCGACTCACGGCGCGGGGCCATTACCAACCAAAGCCTTGGTGCGGCGATCCTGAATGGAGCAAGAGTCGGTATCAAGAATGACACGACAACGAGAATCGATAAGTTGGGCGTGGAAAAAAGGTTCATGGTAAGGCGAGGAACATGTGAAACACTCGGAACAGAAAAAGAAGGAGTGGAAAGAATACCACGACTAGCAACAGGAAGAGATGTGCCATCAGCAGTAAGAACATTAACAGGCGAATCAAGAGGTCGGAGAGAAGACAACACGGAAGAATCAGAAGACATATGAAAGGAGGCTTGTAATCCAAAACCCACGAAGATGTACTGATCGTGTAGATGCTCGTGATGGTGAGGAGGAGGATGCACAATGAGCAGCAGAGCCACCGACGAGGAGCCCGAGGAAGCAAGAAGACGCTTGAGGCGAACAATGTCTTCGGTCGTTGAGTGACGGAGTCGAGGAAGACACAGGAGGCCAGCTGGGCGCCTGGGTCTCGCTTCTTGGCGACAATCAGGCTCTGGGTGACCTGGCCGGGAGCAGTAACCACAGACGGTGTCACGGCACGACGTGCCCTTCTCAGCATAAGGAGGACGGCTCACCCCCCTGGAGGAGTAGGCAGGAGCGGCGGAGCAGTGAGGCAAGCAGACGACACCGGAGCCCGGGCAGCCAATCTTGTGGAACCCGAAGCAAGCCAGTGAGCAAAGGCGGGTCTCCTCGACCTGAAGCTTCGGCAAGTATCTACGAGATAGGAACATGACCACGAGCAAGCAAGTGAGCACGGCGAGGTTCAAACTCGAGCGGAGACGAGATAAGAACTCATGGACCCTCACGAAACTCCAAGTCGACCTCGTGAGTTCCGCAACAACGGCAAATGCCACAAACAAGCTGTCCCGCAGTGAGTCAAGCCGACGCCAGATGGCGTAACATCGTGAATAGAACTCATCAGCAGACGAGTCACCTATTTGAAGAGCATGCTCTGACGCACTACGTAGAGGTATAAAGCATCGCCCGGATGGTGATAAGGCCGACAAAGATAGGACCACATTGCTTTGCAGCGATTGTCGAGGCCCATGAACTCAAGCAAGCGAGGTAGGACACTCATTGTAAGAACAACATCAGCTCGAGCATCATCATTGCACCACCGAGTGGAAGCGAGCATGATCATCCGGTAGATGTAAAGAGCATCGAATATGCGGATACCTGCCGATCATAAGAATCAACCGCAGCATCATCAAGAGCCTTGGCTGCATCCCGATCAGCCCGAGAAGCATCATCGGCAAACACAGGTGGAATCGGTGGAGCAGGGCCACCGAGCAATGTGGCTGGGCGACAGGAACCTCGCGGAGATAACGCCCCACAGAAGAAGACCCCGCATATGGATGCGCATGAAACCCACAAACTCAGCATAGTTGGTGCCATCAAAGATCACTGAGCACCGAGGAACAACAATATAACCCGAAGAAGACATGGGGAATTGCTGTCTCGCTCTCTCTCTGTTTTTTTTTGTCAACCTTATCTGGATCGGGAAACCCGATCTAGATCGGGAAAAGGCAGCCCACACGAGCAAGCGCTCAGCTGCAGGAGATCGAGGCTGAGGAGCCGGGATCGAGCTGACTGGCGAAGAGATGGCCGGGCTGAACTGAAAGCAGTAGCAGCCGGGATGGCACTGGGCCGGGCGGAGGAGTGTCGAGGGCGGGCGGGCGAGGAGCCGCCGAGCGGAGGAGCTAAGGGGCCTAGGCCTAGGCCGGGAGAAGGAAGTGGCGGGAGCGAGGGCCTCGGCCGGCCGCAGTAGGCAGGCAGCAGGAGGCGGACGACGACGGCTCGCCAGCCTTGAGCGCAGTGGGACGAGGCAACCAACTGCAGGAGCAAGCCGCGCTGAGGAGCCTAACGAAGCAGCGTCGATCCGAGGAAACGACCGACGAGGAAAATCGAGAGTACGACGGAGTTGCATCGTCGGGACGAGAGGCTAACCTAGCATCCGATACCATGTTGGATGAATGGCAACTAGTATTTCTTGACGGCCAAAGGCCAAGATACGTACATGTGTGTCAAAGTCAGAAAACCCTTATACAATAAGGATATACGAAAAGGGACTATACACATCTAACACTACCATGTAACTTTTTTTTTGAAACTAACACTACCATGTAACTTCTAAATCACTTCAACGGGTGCACATGACTTTCCGATTCGAACTGCCACTAATAATTGATCAAAGATGATAGAGTAACAACCAGACTGATCCGAATTAAATAACTGTCAGGAAAATTTAACTATATATACAAGAGATTGGAAGGATCTTGCAAGCCCACTCCCCAACACCTGAATACTCTGCGCACATCAGCAGTGTACCTTGGTGATTTTACAAGTGGACATCCTCTTTGCAATCAGGTTTGCCGGTCACAGCCCTGTTTGTGGCCATTAACCGGCCCTACAACCGCGTCATCGGTTTGGGACACTTCATGGAGTTTTGCTGCACAATTAACTGCGTGTGCTCATCAAAAGCTTAGTAATAGTCATTGGTAGGAACATTAGAATTTGATAAATTGCAATGATAACTGGCATGAGAAGAAGATAATTATATGTTACATTATGACTGAACTACATCCATCAACTTAAACTAGCCTTGTGCAGGGCATGAGGAACCGAAACATGATTGATAAAGAACTGCCTGTCAGTGCACATTGCCTAAAAGGGTGATTGTGCTTAGCTTCAAGCTCCATAATAAGAACACTAATCAATACCTTGCAAAGGTTATCAACATTTATTATCTCAACATAACAGAGGCTCCAGCATACACTACCAATCATCACACAGGACACATGCCCTAAAAGTAAGGTAAATTGGCAAATGGACAGCAGCAGGAGAAATGGCTAAACCCACACCCAGATGCCAACGGCTGACTACACACCAGATTTTCACAACAGAACTTCACCCAACGAGTATATACAGTAACACACTTCCACAGCTACTGCTGCTGAACACCAGCTCAGGACAACCGAATGTCGACGACCTGGACCGTCTTCTTCAGAGTTACGACCTGAACAGCTACCATTCGATACACTACCAATCATGGGTCTCCATCAAGCGACGCCTGCATCAAAGAAATAAAACATTGTTATATTCTAGAACAATTCCTTTTTTGCGGGAATTCTAGAACAATTCCTAAATGGCATGAGTTATGCAAGTGGAGAGAGCCAGGCGGAGTACTTACAGCAATTAGTCTTCAGCTTCTACTCTCTACCCAGAGGTGTCGTCAACACGGTCCAATCTCCGGTATGGAACACCTCAGATAGCCAGTCATGTTGCCACCAATCAACTAAATCTGGTTAAGGAAGAAACGAGAAAGCTTCAGTAAGTAGCAAGAGGGAAAGCCATAAACCAGACCAATCGAGAATGAACACAGGCATGCAGGTTTCAACCATGTTGTCAAAGATCCAACCACTACACTAACTCTCAGTCCTGCAGACTTATGGCAATACATGTGTCACTGCGTTAATTACCATATTACCATATTTTCACTACATTTCTTAGTAAGATTATGATATGTGTGTCATTGAACACGAAATATACCAGATTGTTCAAGATGATCTGCAATAGTAGTACTGAAGAAGCAATGTTTGTTGGTTGAAGTGAACCACTGTGAACAAAACTCTACTGCGGGCTAGTAGAACTCAGATACCCCAACTGCTGAGCCAGTTCATCGATATCTTCAGGTCTCCTTCCCTCCAACTCTGACAGCCCAGACCCGTCTCCGTCTCCAAAATCATCAGAAAATAGCTCTGCCCAGAAATCGCTGTTGATATCCAACTGCCCATTAGCTTCATCCTCCTTCTCCTCGTCTGTTTTGCCCTGCCCAAGCTCCTGAATGTTCTGCGCTAAATTCTCCATCCCATGCATTCCAGGTTCACTGAGGACACCAGAATCAAACAGGAACTGTGAATCAAGTTGCTCGCTCTGACTTGCTGTCGCCCCGGGACCATAAAATGGAGCATTGTCTATAGGCCGCCTTCTTTTCTTCGAGATGGCATCCTCAAGCTCCTTCCTCTTATCTTGCTTCTGGACTAATTGTTGGAAGAAGTGCGGGTTACGCATTGCTCTTGCCAAGAACCCCATCATCTGGGCCTGTCTCTGTTCAGCAGCTCGTAGCCTGCCTTCCATGGCTTGCACGTTATCCTTAGTAGCTTGTTGCTCCTGCCTTAGCTTCACTACCTCTGTGATCAAGAGGTTCTTGTCGCGCTTGAGCCTGTCAATCTCTTCCTCAAATCCAAACTCACCAACCTCCAGGCAAGATGTGAGGGCCTGCTGCTGTGATGAGGGCGCATTGGATGGCGGCTTCCTTCTCTTGATCATCTTGAGAAGATGCCTCTGACCCCTAAGGAAACCTTCATTTGCAAACTCCCATCTGTCAGGATCAACCTTTCTGAATCCCTGCAGATTGCAAGAGGTAAGTAATGCTGACCACGGTTAGGCCATGGACAGAACTCACAACAGTCACAAGGCAACATGATTGACCAGCAATAGCTATGCTGTAACTTCTAGATTATAGCTTGATCATCAGTACACTATATCATCAGTAGAGTCTTCTAGAACAAAACAATCTGGTTCCTGTACTTCATCCAGTATCTTGTTCCATCTAGTAGCTACAATAAGAAGTTCAAGGAATCATGTCAGGATGATACAACTTTTTTTCTGGAGAGTTCATCTCCATGCCTCACCGTCAGATGAAGCTCATTGCAGGACACATCGCTTCAAGAATAAGCACATTCATAAGATTTCCACACACACATAATCAGTACAATGTTAAAAGTTTTAGAACTGCAAAGCCCTTTTACACTGGTGGTTGGCTTATTTTACACTTAATTAAATAATCTCAAGTACAATACAGCACACACAGAAGCTGGATGTTATCAAAATCCTACTCTAGTTTATTTTATTTAGACTTCCTAAATCCTAGTTTATCTAGTTTGGAATTATCAGTTATGACTAGTTGAGTTATCAGAGCATTACCCTGGACAGCAACAGATCCAGTTCTCATATCGCAATCTGAAGAGCACAGTGCTTGTCTGAAATGCTGCCGATTTACCAAGACTAGCTACAGATGAATATGAATATATGATGCCGACTTGTTAATACAAACACGCATATGCTTAATTGCAGCCATGAGAAGACAGAAAAGCAGCAAGATTGATTGATTAATTAGCTTAAAAATGTTTCTACCTCTCCATCCCTTATTACCAAAACAAGTCCCAAATTAGCACCATGACTGGAACAAATTAGCAAAATTAATCAGCACCAGGACACAGGAGGCAAGAGGGTGTTGAGTACTCACATAGGTGTTGAGCTGGCGGACGAAGCTGGAGAAGTTGGAGTGCTTGAAGAGGCGCGGGAGCAGGGCCTCGGCGAAGACGTGCGGGTCCCAGACGACGAAGGTGTTGCCGGCGCGGCCCCAGGACACGACCTGGTCCGTGGCCGGATCCTCCACCAGGTCGTACGTCTTGGTGAGGAACGGCGGCGGCCCGGCCTCGTGCAGCCCCTCCATCGGCCGCGGCAGCCCCCCGTCCTGCCGCTGCGCCGCCGCCGGCTGCTCCTCGTGCAGCAGCAGCTCCTCCTCCTTCACAACGCCCCCCGCCACCGCCGCCTCCATGACCCCCACCTGCCGAAGCAAGAACACGAATCAAGCCCAAGAAACTCGACGGCGGCGCCGGGAAGCTCGAATCGGACACCAACCAACTGAAGCTCGGATGGAATCGCGGGGTATTTCGGGCGGAATCGAAGGCGGCGGGCGGTATAGATCTTTGTTGTGCGGTAATAAGGTAAATGGTGGGTGAAGAAATGAGGGGGACGGTGGGTGAATTCCGTCGGGCGGCCGCGGGGGTGGGGTGGAGTGGAGTGGCGGCCGCAGTGCTAAATACCCGTCCGTACAGTGCGCGCGCGTCGGGAGGCGTCGGGAAGGCTGTGGAAGGTTCTGGACGGATGGATGGGATGGGTGATTTTTTCGCCCAAGTGGCCGGGCTGCGGCTCAGCCAGCAGGCCCAACCGCCGCTCGACAGCGCACCGGGGCGTGGCCCAACTGCTGCGTTGTTTTTTTTGCCTTGGAAAGATTCCTCGTGGCGCGGGCCTAGATTTTTCTTTTTTTGTTGCTGCACACTTGTGCATGGATGCCTTAAAAAAAGAAAAAACTTGTGCATGGTGGTGTCGTCTGCCAGTCAGCAACGCACATGCTTGCACAGTTGTTGCACTTGTATCCCGAGTCAAATCGCGCATACTTTTCTTTAGAAAACCTTGAATCTATTCATGCTCAATTATGATAGTACAACCAACATCATAACTAATAAAAATTACATTCAAATCTAACAACGGCTACAAACACTGAAGCGAGCCAAAGGCGCGCCGCCGTTATTGTCCTTCCCTCGCCGGAGCCGGACAAAACTTGTTGTATTAGACAGTCGGGAATTCGTTGTGCTAAAGTCTCATGGGACCAGCGCAGCAGAACAGAAACCGCCAAGACAGACATGAACGTAGACGAACTACGACCGGATCTGAGCAAATCCACCAAGGACAGATCCGCCGGAGACACCCCTCCTCACGCCCACCGATGATACTAAACACACCATGGACAGGGCTGGGCGGGGAGAACCTTATTTCATCTTCAAAGAGGTGCTGTCATCTCGTCCTTCTGAGCAGGACACAAACCCTAATAAAATGTGAAGGACCAACTGAAAACAGAGCCCTCCTGCCAGCAAAGGCCAAGATCCACCGTGCATACATATATTATCTTGTACAACCTCCTTCCGGGTCTATTGACCCTTAGTTTATTATAATCATCTATATGTTTTTTCAAAAAAAATCATCTATATGCTTAATATAAAATATAAAGTATATGGTAAATATATTGTTGGATTTGTATTTGAAAAACCTTTTCGATGATGTAATTTTTGTGACATATACTTCACATTTTGTCTATTAAATTTATAGATCGAACTTTAAGACAAAATAAGAGGGGCCCTAATAAACACGGGTGGAGGAAAGAAGTATAGTACTCAGTCTATTTTTATTTACTCCACATATTAGCTTTAATCTAACTCAAACTTTATAAAGTTTGACTAAGTTTATCAAAAACAATCTAAACTTTTACAATAAAAAATATATGTGGTACAAAAATACATTGAATGATGATTCTAATGGTATAGTGGATGTCAATTTTTTTATATAAACTTGGTTAAAGTTTAGAAAGATGACCCGAAACAAAGCTAATACGCAAATTAAATAAAAATGGAGGGAGTATTAGAAGCTTCCGCACTGGGTTTTTTTCTTTGTGTTTCCTCTGTTGGTTTTCAACAGTTTTCTGGTTTTTTGCGTTCCCTTACTTGTTTTCTTCTGGTTTTCAGGTTATTTATTTACTTTTTAAGTAAATTTAATACATGATCAATATTTTTGGTATACATTTGAAATATTTTTTATACACGCTGAACATTTTTCAAATACAAGATGAACATGTTTTTAAATATATTTTTCAGATATGTCTTAAACATTTTTTTGAATACACATTGAACATTTTTTTAATGATACAAAACATTCCTTATACGTTGAATTAACATTTCATATGCAGCTACATGAGTTCCATACAAGATGTGAAGCATTTGAATATTGAAAAGATTATTAAAGGTAGTAGATCTCCCATGGTTGGTTTCTGAAGTTCGAATGTCAATGTGCAGCGTCCCCTCAAAACTCTTTGGATGCCGCCCCCACTGGACTAGTTATCCCTCTTCTTGGACAACTCTTTCTCTCTTAATGATGGTTTGGCGAGGCTTCAAATGATTCTCATGAACAATGCAGTAGAGGTTATCTTTGCTTCGTCTCATCTTCTGTTCTTTTCCAACAACGCACTAGAAGTGGAGACTCATGCTTCTTCTTCTTCTTCTTCTTTTGTGTGTGTGTGTGTGGGCGCCGGGGGCGTCGCTATGCTCTAATCTCTTTTTCTCGTTCGGTCAGATTTAGTGGACGCTTTATCCTCTTTAACTTATGCTACCCTCTCTAAATCACCATATGGTTACCTCATCCACGAAATCAAGTTACTCGTGGTGGAGCAGGAGTTTGTTTCGGTTAATATGGTTTCACATTGTCTCGCCAATTATGTTTGTATGGCTTGCAGTACCGCTTGTTGGTTGCAGCACAATCCTTCACTGGTGCACGTCGGTCCTAAACAAACGGTTTTTAACCCCTTTCCGTGACGGCATTTGGAGCCGTGCCAAGTGAGTGCATGCGATAGGGTGTCCTTCCCACACGACCCAGAAATCGTTGGGGATAGGCCCTCCTGGGACCCAGGCTGGGGCTGTGTGCGATCGGGCGAGGCATCGAAACCCAATCATTTCCATAGGTATGTACATCCCACACGGTAATCCAAGAAAATCATTTCCGTAGGTATGTACATCCCACATGGTAATCCAAGAAAATCATTTCCGTAGGTATGTACATCTCACACGGTGAATCCCAGAAAAACATTTCCGTTCGCATGTATATCACGCACAGTCAATCCAAGGAATATATTTCCGTTCTTATGTACATTTTCACACAGTCAATCCAGGGAAAACGTTTCCGTTCGGACGTAAATCCCACAGTTTTATGTGTATGCTCGTGTGTGAAAGGTGTAACTATCACACACGATCTTCCTTGATTAACTATTTGCTTTTATCAACTATATCACACATGATTTGATGAAGAAAACTGTGTGGCATTAGGCTATCCATCACAAGCGCTTTTACTGCTAGAACCGTTTGCAAAGGTTCAGTGGACGCTTTATCCTCTTTAACTGATGCTACCCTCTCTAAATCACCATATGGTTACCTCATCCACGAAATCAAGTTACTCGTGGTGGAGCAGGAGTTTGTTTCGGTTAATATGGTTTCACATTGTCTCGCCAATTATGTTTGTATGGCTTGCAGTACCGCTTGTTGGTTGCAGCACAATCCTTCACTGGTGCACGTCGGTCCTAAACAAACGGTTTTTAACCCCTTTCCGCGACGGCATTTGGAGCCGTGCCAAGTGAGTGCATGCGATAGGGTGTCCTTCCCACACGACCCAGAAATCGTTGGGGATAGGCCCTCCTGGGACCCAGGCTGGGGCCGTGTGCGATCGGGCGAGGCATCGAAACCCAATCATTTCCATAGGTATGTACATCCCACACGGTAATCCAAAAAAATCATTTTCGTAGGTATGTACATCCCACACGGTAATCCAAGAAAATCATTTCCGTAGGTATGTACATCTCACACGGTGAATCCCAGAAAAACATTTCCGTTCGCATGTATATCACACACAGTCAATCCAAGGAATATATTTCCGTTCTTATGTACATTTTCACACAGTCAATCCAGGGAAAACGTTTCCGTTCGGACGTAAATCCCACACAGTTTTATGTGTATGCTCGTGTGTGAAAGGTGTAACTATCACACACGATCTTCCTTGGTTAACTATTTGCTTTTATCAACTATATCACACATGATTTGATGAAGAAAACTGTGTGGCATTGGGGTATCCATCACAAGCACTTTTACTGCTAGAACCGTTTGCAAAGGTCCATGACACATTTAGCAGGTTTATTAGTTTACAATTAATAACTCCAGTATTACGCAAATTCACATTTCATATCGAACAGATGTTTGCCAATTTCATATCAGGCACATAAATATATTATAACATCACAATACGGTAGCTACATGAAAACAACACAGTACAACATATAGCTAATTCAACTTCATAAGAACAATATATTCATTTCTCTAATCGAGATCATCCAGACTCGTCTTATACACCTTTGCTTTCAGTTCAGTAAGAAGCCATTTTGCACGGGCCAACTGGGAAAGTGCCTCCTCCTTCGCCAACACCATCTTTGCAAAGTTTGATTTAAAAAATCTAAGCTCATTCTCTACCTTCAACTTTTTATCCCGCATCTTGAAATATGCTTCAACGTTGACAAGACTTTCTCTAAGCCTACGTGTGTTCACTTCCTCATACATGCTCCAGAGCTTCGTCAGGCACATCTTCAAAGACTATGGCCACTCTTGATCAAACCACTCCAAGTAAGAACACTTCTGTCATCCTATAATATTTAAAACTAGATCAGTAACAATTATAGGGGAAATGGGTTTATAGCAACATAGAAAATCACCAATGCTTATTTTGAAAAACTGAAGAAACATGTTAATTATGACATATCTTCTCAAAAAGATTAATGTGCAAATAAAATAATTGGTATCGAGTCAACAACCAAATTCTGGAACATCACAAGCTATAATTAAGTACAACGATGCTACAAGTTCTTACTCATGTACAATAAATAATAAATTGAACATTTTATGAGGAAGGTAAATATAACGGCAACAGCATAGCGACAGTGTTTGGATGACAACAAATTGATACTAACAGGTGTGTACATGCACAAATTTAGTAACATAGAACTAATAGCACTAAGGTCGTCCACTATGTATGCCAAAACTGGTGTAAAGACAACTGTTGCTACATCTCGCACCGGTGCCCTGAACTGGCGAGCCGATGCAGCGGAAAAAAATTAGGGACCCGGACTCCGGAGCACGTAGTTGCTCCGATGCCCAGTTCCTTCGTGCCATAAAGATTTAGTATTTTACTGCTTGGCTGCTCGGATGTGTGGACCAAAGTTGGCTACAGAAACTGCTGAAGCGGTGCCAAATAATTTTCTAATGGCACCGCTGATGAGATGGCAACAATTTAAGATACTAGGTACAAACTGTGACCTTTGTCTTAGGATGCGTTTGGTTGAAGGTGTGGTATGAATGGGTTGGGACCGTGGCGATGTCTGAATCACATCTAAAAAATGATTTGTAACAACGGAAGAGGGTCTAACCTTCTCTGCACATGCCAGAAACTTCCTCCCAGTGTCCACAGAATCAAACGCAAGTAGCTTCATGCATGGAGATTGATGGTGACAACGAGCAGATAGATATTCAGCCACCCCGCTCCATTCGTTGCCACTGATGGTCTTAGGGAGCTAAAAGAGGAAGAAATCTTAGGGAGCTACAAGAGGAAGAAACAACTCAAATCAACCTCCGGGTAAAAATCCTTCATTCCAAGTCATAGCCCGAGAGAGAGAAGAGGGGCATACCCGAGTGGTGAAGGAGTAGTCGCCGGAGGAGGAACCACTGGAGCTATCTTTGAAGAAGACCATGGCGACCCCGGCGGTAGGATGCGAGACTGCGAGAGCGAGGAAGCGGCTATAGCTTAGCAAGGAAGGAAGGAAGGAGGAAACAGGGGAAATGTGACTTGTGGTCGGGGAGAAAAGGAGGTGGGGAAGGGGGAAGGGGGTCGGAGGTAGATATTTTGGCGGTAGGCCAAAATTTTGGAAATGTGGAGGGAAACTTTGCACGCGGTACCGCCGGACCATTCGCTTTGAACGATTGTGTGCATCGCAAACGATTCTTCTGCTTTACGCGCATGTGATGAGTTTGATAATTCAAATTTTTGTCTCAAGGCATGGGCACATTCACTTTGAACGTGCGTGGTGCCGCCGGACCATTCACTTTGAACAATTGTGTGCGTCGCAAACGATTCTTCTGCTTTACGCGCATGGGATGAGTTTGATAATTCAAATTTTGCTGGAAATTTCCCCGGGTACGTCATTGCATAATTTAACATCGCTTGCTAATTTGGGCACACAAAAGAGCGTATAGCAGACAGACCACACTTAATGAATCAAGCAATTTTAGTAATTACACAGAGCCAGTTGACCTAAACATTGCTCTAACAAAAGATCAGCATTAAAAACAGAGCCTAAGTACGCATAATTGAAAATCCGCCGCCGCGCCGGCCTATGCATCGCTGGTGTGATATGAGACGTCGATGACTTGTCCTGGCGACATGCCGCTGTTGGTGGACTCTGCGTCCCCCCTGCTGAAGTCGACCGCGTCCTCGTCCTCGTCCTCGTCCTTGGTGCCGCCCTCAAGGTTGTAGTACTCGTAGTAGTGGCTACTCCAGAGCTCGCGTTGGTACTCCACCGCCGATTTCTTGATGGACATACTCTTCTCTACCTCGACCTCGACCACGCGCAACTCCTCCTCCCGGCGCTCCTCAATCTCCGCCGCCTCCTGCATCTCCAGCTCCCGCTCGGCGACCTCATGAGGAAGCAGGTGCTCCATGGCCACTGCTGCCTTTTCAGACGTGGGTTGCATGCTGGAGTCCGAGGTGGCCTGGAATATCTTGGCGTGTGCATCCTCGATCTTGGCATGGATGGCCTCGACCCGGTCCAGGGCGACATCAGCGGCACGGACGGTAGCTCGAGTGCTCTCGGCGTTTGCAGCCGCCATCGCAGCAGCAGCTGCAGCCGTCTCGGCTGCTGCAGCTGCCCTGTCGGCTGCCGCAGACGCCCTCTCGGCGGAAGCGGCCGTGCTCAATGCGGATGCGGTGGCACTCTCGGCGTAGGAGGCCACGATCTTGGCGCAGGCGGCGACGCTCGTGGGGGGACGCGGCCACCGTACGGGCCTTCATGAAGCGTTTCCACGGCGTCATCTTTGCAAGAAGGGGGTGCGGGAATGGGGATCGGGATTCAGGGATTCGGGGTTTGCCGGCACTAGAGCAGACGAGCCGGTGAAGCTTAAGGAGGGAGACTTAAATATACCCAGATATTTTCATCGCAAATGGTTCCTAGAAAACAACTGTGTGTGATGTTGTAGATATTTTTTATTAGCTGTGAAAGACGAATTTGGAATGAAGTGCCAACGGATGGTGTTTTAAATGATAGAGAAATTTTGTAGTACTGATACAACTGTCATGTCAAATTTTGGAAAATTTCATGGGTCATTTGACCTTCTAAGACATTTAAGTGATTTTCTAGCCATTTAATGACCGTAATTGAAATTTGAACTACATGTACATACAACAGCTAATCATAACGGTTTGAAAACTCATATTTGGTGTACTTGTGTATGATTTAATTCCATGTGTAGTAAATTGGAAGGAATTTTCAAACATATTGGTCTAACGGCTATGACGCAATTAAGCATGGATTGACATGGCATTTTAATTCCAAAAAATTAAAAAAATTAGAAACACATGAAACCTTGGTTGATGTAATCTCATGCCACCAAGATGATGTGGTAAAAAAATTGGCATGTTTGACCAACGTTTGGACACACACCCCTCACAAACCGGAGCAACTCACTAGAAGGCTCGTGGTTTCGAGAGGGAACAATGCATGTTTGATGACGAACGGGAGATAGCTTCCTCTTACGGCCTTCTAATTTTTTCATACATTTAACATGCACTACTACAACTGTAATGTGAAATTTTGGAAAACTCTAGTGGTCATTTGACCTTTTAAAGACATTTAAGTGATTTTCTGGCCATTTAATGACCGTAATTCAAATTTGAACTACATCTACATGCAATGCCTAACCAAAACGGTTTGAAAAATCACATTTGTGTACTTGTGTGCGAGTTAATTCTATGCGCAGTAAACTAGAAAAAATTTCAAACATATTTGTATCACGACATGGACACATATGCATGGAGTGGCATGGCATTTTAATTCCAATTTTTTTTTCAGAAACACATGAAACCTTGGTTGATGTAATGTCATGCCACCAAGATGATGTGATAAAGAAATTGGCATTTTGACGAAATTTTGGACACATACCCCTCACAAACCGGAGCAACTCGCTAGAAGGTTCGTGGTTTCGAGAGGGAACAATGCATGTTTGATGATGAACGGGAGATAGGTTCCTCTTACGGCCTTCAAATGTTTTCTACGTCTAACGTGCACTACTACAACTGTAATGTGAAATTTTGGAAATTCTAGGGGTCATTTGACCTTTTAAAGACATTTAAGTGATTTTCTAACCATTTAATGATCGTAATTCAAATTTGAACTACATCTACATGCAACGCCTAACCAAAACGGTTTGAAAATTCATATATGTGTACTTGTGTGCGAGTTAATTCCATCTGCAGTAAATTAGAAGGAATTTTTAGACATATTGGTCTCACGACATGGACACATGCATACGTATGCATGGAGTGACATGGCATTTTAATTCAAAAAGTTAGAAAAATGATCAGAAACACATGAAACCTTGGTTGATGTAATTCATGCCACCAAGATGATGTGGTAAAGAAATTGGCATGTTTGACGAACATTTGGACACACGCCCTCACGAATCGGAGCAACTCGCTAGAAGGTTCGTGGTTCCGAGAGGGAACAATGCATGTTTGATGACGAACAGGAGATAGCTTCCTCTTACGGCCTTCAAAATTTTTCATACGTTTAACATGCACTAATACAACTGTCATGTGAAAATTTGGTAAATTTCAGGGGTCATTTGACCTTTTAAAGACATTTAAGTGATTTTCTAACCATTTAATGACCGTAATTCAAATTTGAACTACATCTACATGCAACGCCTAATCATAACGGTTTAAAAAACAATATTTTGGTGTACTTGTGTGCGAGTTAATTCCATGTGCAGTAAATTATAAGGAGTTTTCAAATATATTGGTGTCAAGGCATGGGCACATGCATGGAGTGCATGCCATGGCATTTTAATTCCAAAAAATGAAAAAATGATCAGAAACACATGAAACCTTCCTTGATTTAATGTCATGCCAGCAAGATGACGTGGTAAAGAAATTGGCATGTTTGAGGAAAGTTTGGACACACCCCTCACAAACCGGAGCAATTCGCTAGAAGGTTTGTGGTTCCGAGAGGGAATGACAATGCATGTTTGATGATGAACGGGAGATAGCTTCCTCTTACGGCCTTCAAATTTTTTCCTACGTTTAACGTGCAACTGTCATGTGAAAATTTGGTAAATTTCAGGGGCCATTTGACCTTTTAAAGACATTTAAGTGATTTCCTGACCATTTAATGACCGTAATTCAAATTTGAACTACATCTACATGCAACGCCTAACCAAAACGGTTTGAAAAATCATATTTTTGTGTACTTGTGTGCGAGTTAATTCCATGTGCAGTAAATTCGAAGGAATTTTCAAACATATTGGTGTCAAGGCATGGACACATGCATGGAGTGCATGTCATGGCATTTTAATTCCAAAAAATTAAAAAATGAACAAAAAAACATGAAATCTTGCTTGATTTATTGTCATGCCACCAAGATGATGTGGTAAAAAAATTAGCCTGTTTGACGAAAGTTTGGACACACACCCCTCATAAACCGGAGCAACTCACAAGAAAGTTTGTGGTTCCGAGAGGGAACAATGCATGTTTGCTGACGGATGGGAGATAGCTTCCTCTTACGGCCTTTAAATTTTTTCCTACGTTTAACATGCACTAATACAACTGTCATGTGAAAATTTGAAAATTTTCAGGGGTCATTTGACCTTTTAAAGACATTTAAGTGATTTTTAACCATTTAATGACCGTAATTCAAATTTGAACTACACCTACATGCAACGCCTAACCAAAACGGTTTGAAAAATCATATTTTTGTGTACTTGTGTGCGAGATAAAAAATCATCAGACGATATAAAATATCTGGTGTTCAAAAAAATGTAAAGATCTGGCAAGACAACCGCCCCCACACGATTGGCACTCTATCTCACGGCTCGAGGTTTGGTGGGTGATTGGCGGTGATCATTAATCAGACACGGTTCTGTATTGGAAACCGTCAGTTATTATGTTCACACACGGATTTGCTGCGGGAATTGTGTGTAATTTAAACTACAGTACTCGTAAATTCCGGCGACCGGCATGTGTACTGTCCCCGTCGATCTAGATTCCGGCCGCCAATAAATACTACCTTGCTCACGTCGTCCCGCCTGCATTCTCATCTACATCCTCCCCTCGCTCGCCCTCTCTCTCTCTCTCTCTCTCTCTCTCTCTCTCTCTCTCTCTCTCTCTCTCTCAAATCTCTGCCATGGCGCCGCCGGTCTGCCCAGGCGCCGACGAGGAGTCACCGAGGAGGTGTACGAAGACGGGTACTTCGCGAGGAAGGTCATAGGCGTACGAAGACGAGATAGATCATTATACACATTTTGTATATACACATTTTCTATCTACACATTTTTCAATGTGTGTATATACACATTTTGAAGAATGATCTAATGAAAATATATATTATGAATTCCATTTTCTATCTATTTTTGTATACTAATTTGAATCTAGCTGTTATCATCCACATATACAGAATGGAAAGTGTCTATACACACATTGAAACAGAACATATAAGAATGGAAAACAGGGTACACACATTGAAACAGAGCAATAAACAGAGCAATACTATGATTGCTGTGAATACATAGCTATCCATGTCGAAACGAATTTCCAAAATAAAACGCGTTCATGAGACCATGACCAGCAGCCATTGCCTAGGGTAGCTCTTGGCTCTGCCTGAACTCGTGCATGTGTTCGTCCAAGCGGTCGACACGCTCGCGGTACATCTGGAGCGCGATCTCGAGCTCCAAGTTGGCTATTTCATCAGAGATCACCAGCTCGAGGATGCGACGGCCATGTTCCTCTACTGCGCCCAGGTGAACACCTGGGCCAAGGAGGCGGTCGAGCCTATGGACCAGCGCGTTGGCATCCAGCGGGCCGCGGACAAGGCGAGCGGCGGCACCCACGCAAACGGCGCGGCGGGCGTCCGGTGCTAGTACGGCGCGGCCGGCCTTAGGTGCATGTACGGCGCTGAGGGCCTCTGCCCACTCCTGGCGAGGAATGGAGGTACTGATGGTACGTGTACCCAGCTGCGGCGCCGTGTCGACAGCAGGCAAAAGCCGATGGATCCGCTGTTGCTGTGCGGCGCGCCGCGCCTCTCGCTTTGCAGCGCTCCAACAGTCTCGCCGTGCGGCGAGCCACAACCTATCGGGGTGGAGGCGCCTAGCTTGCTCTGCGGTGCGCCATCGATCATGTTGTGCGGCGAGCTGCAGCCCGTCGGTGCCGACATGCCTATCTTGATTCGTGGCGCTCAAGCGCCATGCACCAAAGGTCTGCTCAACCCTGGCGATGACGCGCATCACGGCGCCGTCCATCGCGTTGCCGGGGAGCGCCTCGACCTTGACGAGTCGTGGCGCCTGCTCGTTTTCTTCGTCAACGAGGTTGATGGTAGAGGCGGCGCTTTGGTGGGTTGGCATGCTTGGAAAAGGTGGATGTGCTACAGGCTGCGCTTGTCGCCTCCGTGCGTCACGCCGCCCCCTATGTGCAGTATAGCAGGGTGGCGGGAAACAGGTGAGGAAATGGCAGGAAACGGTGGCGTGTTCATAAAACCCCATCAATTAATGGAAACTTAGCATCGAGCTAGCACAAGTCGTAGATGATGATCAGATGAACACGGACCACACTAGGGAACCCGTCGGTGATAAATTCATCAATCCCAAACGGTTGAATACTAGCAAGTGTTTGCCCACAACACGCACAGCCTATTCCATCACAAATAGGTCGGATGGATCAACTGTATGCCATGTATCGCACATTGTCAAAAAGTAATGCGGTAGACCTTCTTTAATTAACATGTGTTAAAAAAACAAGGACCTCGAGGTTAAATTAGCTGAGGGAATGGGGCATTTCGATCATTTGATCGAAATGACCCATCCCATCAGCTAATTTAACATCAACACAACTTCCCATCCAGTCACCCATCTGATACGTCCATTTTGCATCATGCCTTTATATCAATATTTATTGCATTATGGGCTGTTATTACACATTATGCAACAATACTTATGCCTTTTATCTCTTATTTTACAAGGTTTACATGAAGAAGGAGAATGCCGGCAGCTGGAATTCTGGGCTAGAAAAGGAGAAAATATTATAGACCTATTCTGCACAACTCCAAAAGTCCTGAAACTCCACGGAAGTTATTTTTGGAATTAATAAAAAATACTGAGCGAAGAAAGTACAAGAGGGGGCCATCCACCATCCACGAGGGTGGGGGGCACGCCCTACCCCCCTGGTGTAAGTGCATCTAGTGCCCCTTAGTGATTTTGGTGTATTGAAGACTTATAGGTTAAGGGACTAATGTGTTTATGAGTGTACACAGGTCTATAAGTCTATGAGGAGTTTGATATTTACAGAGAAAGTCGACCCCTAAAAATGAAGTTCTTGTTGAAGACTTTGATATTACGAAGACTTTCTGAAGGCTTTGAAAGTGAAGAAATTGGTGTGACCTTGAAGACTTGGTATTCATTTGAGGAACATGAAGCGTGAAGACTTTTGTTCTCGTAGTTTCGTTTTCTCTTTCTTGAGTCATAGGAAACACCGCCTTTGTTAAAGGGGTCAAGGAAATACTAAGGAAAAATTTCCATGTGATGCTCAACTCAAAATCCTACACCTACCAATCCCTTCGAGTGAAGCCTTTGGAAATCTCATACGATTCAGTCAATTTCTTGATGTGAGAGGCGAAGTTCTTACAGTGTTGAGGAATTTGTCTCGACCGAGGAGTTAGGAATTCGCTAGTGCGGATTGCCTACGATGAGGATCATGATAGCCCCGAGGAATTTGAGGGTCAAATTTCCGACCGTTCTTTGTCTTCTTGCGCAGACTGTCCCAAAATATCTTATCCACTTAACGGTCATATCATTGAAGGGCATTTATGTCTTATCATGTCGGGCTGCTCCCTAGGCTATAAATAGCCGCCCCTACAACCACTAGCTGGTTGGCTGCTCGAGAGAAACTAACACTTGTCATTTGAGAGCATCCCATCCTCACGAGGACTTTGAGTGAAAATCATCAAGTGAGGAAAACCCAAACCCAAACACCTGCAAACCCAAAGTGATTGAGCATCACTGAAGAGATTGATCCTGCGTGGATCCGGCGCTTATTACCTTTGAAGACTGTGCTTCTTCCAGACGGTTAGGCGTCATGGTCTAGAGCATCCAAGAGGAAATTGTGGATCGCTTGGTGACCGAGTTTGTGAAGGTTTGGAAGTCGCTGAAGACTTACCACGAGTGATTGGACGAGGTCTGTGTGACCTTAGTTCAAGGTGAATCTGGTGAGGACTTGGTGTCTGAGCTGCGTGCTTTCGACTGGGTGTCCGGACTGTGTCCTCGAGTTTAAATACTCAGCCGCTCCAACCAGACGTACAACTGAGACAACAGTTGGAACTGGTCTACCAAATCATTGTATTCACCAATCTTACTGGTTCTATTTCCTCATCTCTTTCATTTCCTCATTACTGTGTTGAGTGCTTGTTCATATCTGTGTTTGAAGACTTTGACTGAAGACTTTCCCAATTTCCTCAGTTCAATTTCTTGATCTGTTTGTCTTCATCTTGTGTTATCCTGTGATTACGCTTTACGTACTCTGTGATTGTCTTCATTTCATCATGATGACCATGCACGTGATTCTGTTATGCTTACTTGAGTACTTATTCGGCTGCAAGTAGTTCTTCGCTAAGGAATTTCCTCACCGCAAATTCCTCGTGAAGAATTCATAAAAATCGCCTATTCACCCCCTCTAGTCGATATAATGCACTTTCAATTGGTATCGAGCAAGGTACTCCATTATTACGTGTGATTTTGGTTTAACACTTTGGAGTTTTAGTTATGTCGACCGCAGTATGATCAAGGTCTCTCTTGGCTGTCCTACCTTCGATGGGACAGACTACCCTTCTTGGAAGAATAAGATGCGAATGCATCTTGAGGCAATTGATAACGATCTACGGTATGTTGTGGAAAATGGTGTTCCCCTTTGTCTCACCCTCCTTTGAATGCTACCGATGTGAAGAGATTCAAGCAACTCGATTATCAAGTGAAGAATATCATATGTGTCCATCTGAGGAAAGGACAGTATGGAAGAGTGAGTGCTTTGGAAACTGCTAAGCTTATCTGGGACCGAATCTATGATGTCTATGAAGGTCATCGAACCCGTCATGATCCTTGGTTTGAGGACTTCAAGGAATCTCTCAAAACGATGACTTTCGAACCAGATCCATCATCTTCTGCACCATGCCTCATGGCAAACGGTGTCAAGGTAACCGAATGTTCCTCATCCGAGTTTAGTGACGATGAATCTGATGATGATGAATCTGATGATGATGTTGAACCTAGTTATACCAAACTTGTTTTCATTGCCACTAAACAGCAAACGGCCTTGGAAAAGGTTCAAAACATGCTAGACAAAAGTGATGATATGTTTGGTGAAGAAATGGATCACACTAAAGCCCTGACTGAAAATCTTCAGGAGACTTGATCTAGGTTTGACAGCCTTCAAGGTCATCATAACACTCTCTTATCTTATCATGAGAAGCTTTCTTATGAATTTCTTTAAAGAAAGCAAGATCTTGAGAAGCTAAGAGTGAGTTATGAATATCTTCAGAAGGAGCGCGATTCATTACTTGCTCAACAAATCAACGCTTCTCAGGAAGAATTTGTTCCTCCATGCTTAAAGTGCATTGAACGTGAATCTGCTAATTCTTCACCTGAATGTTCAAATGCTTCAATTGTTACAAATTCTTCACCTACCTCTTCTATCACTAATTCCTCATCTGAGGACATTGCTAGTATCACTGACAATGCAGGGCTGAAGGAATTGTACATGACGGGCATGTACAAAAGCCTCAAAGGGCATCAGACTCTTTGTGATGTGCTGAAAAAGCAGATCCTCAGCAGGAACCCTAGAAAAGAGGGTATTGCCTTTGAGAGGAAACTCAATGCTGATGGAACATATTGGAAGCCTGAGCAGTACCCCAAAACCTCATGGGCTGCTGCAAAGGGACCTCCAGTTGATCCATCTAACTTATCTGGCTTTACATGTGAATCTCCTCATTCTTATGATGAGTGATGACCCACAAGTATAGGGGATCTATCGTAGTCCTTTCGATAAGTAAGAGTGTCGAACCCAACGAGGAGCAGAAGGAAATGATAAGCGGTTTTCAGCAAGGTATTCTCTGCAAATCTTGAAATAAGTGGTAACAGATAGTTTTGTGATAAGATAAATTGTAACGAGCAGCAAGTAACAAAAGTAAATAAGGTGCAGCAAGGTGGCCCAATCCTTTTTGTAGCAAAGGACAAGCGGAACAAACTCTTATAATAGGAAAAGCGCTCCCGAGGACACATGGGAATATCGTCAAGCTAGTTTTCATCACGCTCATATGATTCGCGTTCGGTACTTTGATAATTTGATATGTGGGTGGACCGGTGCTTGGGTGCTGATCTTACTTGAACAAGCATCACACTTATGATTAACCTCTATTGCAAGCATCCGCAACTACAACAAAAGTATTAAGGTAAACCTAACCATAGCATGAAACATATGGATCCAAATCAGCCCCTTACGAAGCAACGCATAAACTAGGGTTCAAGCTTCTGTCACTCTAGCAACCCATCATCTACTTATTACTTCCCAATGCCTTCCTCTAGGCCCAGGTAATGGTGAAGTGTTATGTAGTCGACGTTCACATAACACCACTAGAGGTTAGACAACATACATCTCATCAAAATATCGAACGAATACCAAATTCACATGACTACTAATAGCAAGACTTCTCCCTTGTCCTCGGGAACAAACGTAACTACTCACAAAGCATATTCATGTTCATAATCGGAGGGGTAATAATATGCATAAAGGATCTGAACATATGATCTTCCACCAAGTAAACCAACTAGCATCAACTACAAGGAGTAATCAACACTACTAGCAACCTACTAGCACCAATCCGGACTTGGAGATAAGAATTGGATACAAGAGATGAACTAGGGTTTGGAGATGAGATGGTGCTGGTGAAGATGTTGATGGAGATTGCCCTCTCCCGATGAGAGGAGGCGTTGGTGATGATGATGACGATGATTTCCCCCTCCGGAGAAAGTGTCCCAGCAGAACAGCTCTGCCGGAGCCCTAGATTGGTTCCGCCAAGGTTCCGCCTCGTGGCGGCGGAGTTTCGTCCCGAAAGGTTGCTTATTATTTTTCTCTCATCGAAAGACTTCATATAGGAGAAGATGGACGTCGGAGAGACACCAGGGGGCCAATGAGGTAGGGGGGCGCGCCCAGGGGGGAGGGGCGCGCCCCCACCCTCGTGAGCAGGGTGTGGCCCCCCTGGCCTTCATCTTTGGCGACGATTTTTCTTTATTTATTTTAAGGTATTCCGTGGAGTTTCAGGACTTTTGGAATTGCGCAGAATAGTCCTTCAATATTTGCTCCTTTTCCAAATTTCTGCAATTCCAAATTGCCGCATTCTCCCTCTTCATGTAAACCTTGTAAAATAAGAGAGAATAGCCATAAGTATTGTGACATAACGTGAAGTAACAGCCCATAATGCGATAAATATCAATATAAAAGCATGATGCAAAATGGACGTATCAACTCCCCCAAGCTTAGACCTCGCTTGTCCTCAAGCGAAAAGCCGATAACAATAAATATGTCCTTATGTTTAGAGGTAGAGGCATCGATAAAAATAAAATACGGACATGAATGCATCATGATTATTCTCATAACAGCAACATATATTGATTTGTCATATGATTACTTATGTTCAAGTGATGATCTTTTCGCAAAGCCAAAGTATGAATCAGAAACCTTATTGAGCACCAAAAAATTATAACCTCAGTCATTGAAGCAATTGCAATTTATCATAACATCGGAAAGAGTCTATGTCAGAGCTTAAAAGCAAGTCCACATACTCAACTATCACTTAGTCCTTCATAATTGCTAACACTCACGCAATACTTGTGGTAATGGAGTTTTAATCGGACACAGAGAAAGATAGGGGCTTATAGTTTTGCCCCATAACCTTTTACCTCAAGGGTAATGTCAACAATAATAATTCATGCTCCCCTACATCCAGTTAGATATATATATATCATGTTCTTTCCAACATGCTGAGCTTGCCAAAGGATAAAATGAAAAAGGAAAGGTGAAGATCACCATGACTCTTGCATAAGGTAGAAGATAATAATAAAAGATAGGCCCTTCGCAGAGGGAAGCAGAGGTTGCCATGTGCTATTATGGTTGGATGCACAAAATCTTAATGCAAAAGAACGTCACTTTATATTGCCCCTTGTATGTGGAACTTTATTATGCAGTCCGTCGCTTTTATTACTTCCACAACAAGTTCGTACAAAGCTTATTTCTCTACACTAATAAGTCATGCATATTTAGAGAGCAATTTTTTTATTGCTTGCACCGATGACAACTTACTTGAAGGATCTTACTCAATCCATAGGTAGATATGATGGACTCTCATGGCTAAAATGGTTTAAAAGTATTTGGAAGCACAAGTAGTATCTCTACTTGGTGCTGAGAAATTGGCTAGCATGAGGGGGGAAAGGCAAGCTCAACATGTTAGGAGATCCATGACAATATACTTTATCTCAGATATAAGAAAACATAACTCATTACGTTGTCTTCCTTGTCCAACATGAACTCTTTAGCATGTCATATTTTAATGAGTGTTCCCAATCATAAAAGATGTCAATGATAATATATCTATATGTGAAACCTCTCTCTCCTTATTACTTCCTATTAATTGCAACGATGACCAAAACTATATTTGCCAACTCCCAACAACTTTTAATCATCATACTCTTTCTATGTGAAGTCATTACTTTCGATAAGACCAATATGAACTCTTTGTTTCTTTTTGTTCTTTTCTTTTATTCACTCAAGATCATGGCAAAGTAATCAGGCCCTTGACTCAACACTGATATTTATTATATATAGCTCACAGACTCGATTGCATAGAGGGAACATAAAGCAAAACTTCAAAACTAGATCATGCCATGACTTTTATTCTACTAAATCAAGATACTACTAATAGGATCGAACTAAGAAAAACGTAAACATAGGAGTTGTGATGAAGATACGATACCGGGGCACCTCCCCCAAGCTTGGCAGTTGCCAAGGGGAGTGCCCATACCCATGTGATTATGTCTCCTTATTTGTTGTTGGCGGTGGAGGTGTTGTTGATGATGCAAGCTTGTCGTCCACCTTCCATGGCATAGGCTCACCCTCATAGAAGGATGATCGAGTCTCCGGAATCCTCAAATCTACAACGGAAACAGCTCGAAACGAAAATAGAGGATATTTGCGTGATACGGTCATCAAAACCTTCGGGAGAATATATAATGAATTTTTACCGACCAAAATACGTATCGTGCAAGAAAATGGAGTCCGGAGGGCACACGAGGTGCTCACGAGGTAGGGGGCGCGCCCAGGGGGGTAGGGCGCGCCCTCCACCCTCGTGGAGGCCTCGTGTCCTCCCCGGACTTCTACTTATTTTTCTATTTTTCTAAGTATTCCAAAACGGAAAAATATTGCCTTAGAATTTGTTTTGGAGTTGGTTTACTTACCGTAACACATACCTATTCCTTTTCGGAGTCTGGAACTTTCTGGAAAGTGTCCCTTATGTATTCCTCCGGGGTTACGGTTTCAATAATATTAGTTTCAACATTTATAGGATTACCTGAGATATAGCGTTTGATTATTTGACCGTTTACCACCTTCGGATTTGTGCCTTCGAAGTTGTTGATTTTTATGGCACCGGAACTATAGACCTCCTCGATAACGTAGGGACCTTCCCATTTGGAGAGAAGTTTTCCTGCAAAAAATCTTAAGCGAGTTGTATAGCAAAACATAATCACCTACATTAAACTCACGCTTTTGTATCCTTTTGTCATGCCATCTTTTAACCTTTTCTTTAAACAACTTGGCATTTTCATAGGCTTGGGTTCTCCATTCATCAAGTGAGCTAATATCAAATAACATCTTCTCACCGGCAAGTTTGAAATCATAGTTGAGCTCTTTAATAGCCCAATATGCCTTATGTTCTAGTTCGAGAGGTAAGTGACATGCTTTTCCGTAAACCATTTTATACGGAGACATACCCATAGGATTCTTATATGCAGTTCTATAGGCCCATAATGCATCATCAAGTTTCTTGGACCAATTCTTTCTAGACCTATTAACAGTCTTTTGCAAAATTAATTTGTGCTCTCTATTACTCAATTCTACTTGACCACTAGATTGCGGGTGATATGGAGATGCAATTCTATGATTAACATCATATTTAGCAAGCATTTTACGGAAAGCACCATGAATAAAGTGTGAACCACCATCAGTCATTAAATATCTAGGGACTCCAAACCTCGGAAAAATAACTTCCTTAAACATTTTAATAGAAGTGTTATGATCAGCACTACTAGTTGGAATAGCTTCTACCCACTTAGTAACGTAATCAATAGCAACTAAAATATGTGTATATCCATTAGAGGCAGGAAAAGGTCCCATATAATCAAAGCCCCAAACATCAAAAGGTTCAATAACAAGTGAATAATTCATAGGCATTTCTTGACGTCTACTAATATTACCAATTCTTTGACATTCATGAAAACATAAAACAAACTTACGGGCATCCTTGAAGAGAGTAGGCCAATAAAAACCAGATTGCAATACCTTATGTGCAGTTCTATCTCCAGCGTGGTGTCCTCCATAAGCTTCGGAGTGACACTTGCGTAGGATCTGTTCCTGTTCATGCTCAGGTACACAACATCTAATAACACCATCTACTCCTTCTTTATAAAGATGTGGATCATCCCAAAAGTAATGTCTCAAATCATAAAAGAACTTTTTCTTTTGTTGGTATGTGAAGCTAGGTGGTATAATGTAACATCCCAAATTTTCCATTTGGAATGTTTTACAATTATAGCTAAGCATCTATGCATTATTGTTTGAATTGAGTGACATTTGAATTATTTCAGAGGCTTTTGGGTTTGTTGGAATTTGAATTCAAATTGGCAGTTGAATTTACTTCAAAGCAATGCACGACAAATACTTGAGAAAAAGTATGAGAGGAGTAAACATGACACTCCAAAAATGTCGGAAGAAAAGTTTTGCCAAAAGATTGAATTCAAATTTGATTTTATTTGGGATTTCTAGAAAATGTTTTTTTTAAGTTTGAGTTTTGCCCCTGGAAAAATGTCCGAGTTGTAGGGTAAATTCCCCTGATAATTTTGATATATATATGTCCTATATAAAAATATATATATTTTATATATTCCCTCCTCTCCCTAATTCAAAAAAAAGGGAAAAAGAAAAAAACCCCAGGCGCCAGCCAGGCCAACTTGACCCGGTAGCCGAGGCAGCCCACCCGGAGGCAGGCGCAGCCGGCCAGCGCCGAGCAGCCTGCCCGAGCCGGGCGCCGAATCCCTCCCCTCGGTCGCCCGCTCGCTGTCCTCTCCCCTCTGTCACACCGACGCCACGGCCCACCCTTCTCTTTCCCTCGCCCACGTCTCGCCTTGAGGCCGACCGCGCCGCCCGTCGCCCGCGATCTTCTCGGGATCACGATCCGCGTTCCCCCTCCTCCAAGATGATGCCCTATAAATACCCACGCCCCTCCACCCCCGATCCCCCCGAAAACCCTAGCCCCAAACCCACCCCAGCTCGCACCCTCGCCCGACGCATCTACGCCGCCGCCTCGGTTCGCCGCCGTTTAAAATCACCGGTGAGCCATCCTCGACTTCAAGCCACTCCACCCGAACCGCCGCTTCCTCCCGCACCTCGACATTCTCTCCTTGCCCAGAGCCCTCGACATCGTCGCCCGAGCTGGTCCGCCGCCCGCCGGAGCCGGAGCTCACCCGAGCTCGTCCCGATCATCCCCGTCATCCCCGAGCTCCAACGACTCCACCCCCGACCTCCCCTCGAGCCGCCGCACCCGCCTGACGCCTCCGCCGTCGCCCCGGACCACCGGAGCCGCTGCGCCGTCGTCGCCCGAGCCGCCGTCGTCCGTCGCCGTCGTCGCCACCGCGGTAAGTCGCCGGAGCCGCCCACCACCGTTCGATCTAAAACCTAGGGCTTAGATTAGACTAGCGAAGGGGTACGTTTTATTTTAAAAAGGCCGGTTTAGTTACGGTTTTTTTGTTTAGTTAGCGGTTTAGTTAGACCGGCCCGATCGGTTTATTCTCTGTTAACCTCGGGCACGCATTAGTTATATATCGCCTGAGCGTTAGATAGGCCCGCTCGCGCCAGTTTTTATTTTAGTTATATTTTTTTCGTTTACATTTTTAACAGAATAGTTTGATTTTGTAAAATCCATATCTCTTAGGTTACTTAATATTTTTAGTTGATTCTTTTTTAGTTTGCAATTTTGTTGTAGTTTCTGTAGAAAATATGTTTAGCCATGTTTAAATTATTAGAAATTGTTTTATTTTAGTTTTAGACAGATTAGTATTTCTGCTATAAAACGAGTTAGGATTATTTTATTTTAGTGATTCTTTTTGTCACTGCTTTGTTTTGACCTTGCCTAGCAGTAGGAATTTATTTGGGTATTATAGATTTAATAAAAAAAAATAGTTTTAGTCAAAATCATGTGTTTCTTGTTTATTTAACTAGCTATTGTTTTCCTATTGTTCTATTTAGTAAATAATTTTATTTTACCTATGTTATAGTTTATTTTAGATTAGTTTCTGTAGTTTTAGAACATGAACTTTTATTTACAGAAAAAAAAGTTTATTTTATTTTCTTGTTAGTTGTTGGCTTGGATTTCTTCGAGTTTTCTTTGGTTTTTGGTTCGATTGTTTTGTGTGTTTTATGTTAGCATGCTGTTATGTTAAGTGATTGTATGTTTATATGATTGTTGTTTGTTTGGTAGAATTTCCGGAGTGTGAAGCCTGCTATCACGAGTCCCTAACTTTCGAAGACCGTCAGCCAGGCAAGTCATTTGATCATGCTTTCTTTTACAATACCTATGATTTTATTGCATTAGAATTATACCTCCCCACCATGCATGCAGTAGGAGAATTTTAAGTTATGTTCTTGAGTAGTATCATGAGGTAGGATGAAACCAATTCCCCTTGTTACCATGGCCGGGACGAAGTAGTTTATTTTGCTATGCTCGTGAGGCGGGGTTGGTTGAGTGATTCATAAGGGAGATGTGAGAGTCAAGATGATGACAACCCCATGACTTCAAGCTCAACATGGACTTCAAAATTCACTCTTTGGGTGGAGGACGGTTGACGGGCAACTGGAGAAACCAGTGGCTGGCCAGGATGCATGGAGAAAGCGCCATGACATCTTGCGGAAAGCTTCACCCAGCCACGAAGAGGCGGATGGATACCCCATTGACGGAAGCTTACATGCAGCCGCAAGCCATTATGGGCTCTGGCTTGGTCGACCCTAGGCGTGACTCTGGCGGACGGTGCTACGAGATGTAGAAGAGCGGTAGGATTGGATGGGCACCGGCGGTGGCCCGAGAGGAACTCTTCGGAAGACCTGTTTACGTTCGTCCGTCTTCAAACACCGTGAAGTGCGAAGACTTAAAGGAGGAGCGATTCTTGCGGGTAAAGTCGCAAACCTCTGCAGTGAAGATCTAATCGGTTAGCCGTGTCCCGATTACGGACAATTTGAGCCTCTGGAACTTGGAGTATTTCGGATATCTCAACACCGAACTTAATAAATTAATTGAGGGGTTATTTAATAATTGGGAATGAGACATTGGTTGGCGGAACCATCTCAATAACTACCAACATTTTGTAGTATTTGCAAACAAGTCCTTGTTGTAGGGAAAAAGCGGCTTTTCAGCAAAACAATGAAACTTAGAGCCCCTGACCAAATTGCATAGTGTTAGTAATTTTTATTGTTGTTCTCTCTTTGACTTGCGGCATATTCAAAATGCTGACCTACACGGCTGCAACGTCTTATGTTGCGAGTAGTTTTCGATCGAGGTGAGGCTACGATCCACGCTTGGCGATTGCCCTATGGAGTCGGATGGACTCGCTATTAAATCACGCTTCCAGCTTTGTTTAGTTTATTTCTCACGAGTTGGCCTTCGGCCGAATTTATTCTATTGTAATAAAGACTCGATATGAGAATCATTTAATAAATTCAGGTGTGATTGAACTTTGAATCTTTTCATCAATGTACTGTGTGTGCCAGCATGATCTTGGGATGGTACAGCTACGAGACTTGACCGATTTTGGGTCGGGTCGCTCTGAGAGATGGTATTGAGCACCTGCAATGACCGTAGGACGTAACCCCTAGGATCGGAAAGCCATAGGAAGAGACTATTTATTTTATGTCCTTATCATTCCGTAATTCTCCTCTGTTCATTTCTGACTTCTCTCCGATTTTCAACATTCTAGATGGCCGCCGAGTTCACCCCAGTTCTACTACCGGAGTTTTGCCAACCAGATGAGACGATGCCTCTCGGCAAGAAGCTGGTTCAGATCGTGAAGAAGCTGAAGATTGCTCTGCCCTCAATCACCGGGAAGCCTACCAATGCACTTCCGACGGATACTCGCTCTGAGGATTAAGGTGCACATTCGGGGAGGACCTTCGGAGGACATTGAGCCCATTGACTTTGAGTTTACCGATTTCGGTTGGATTCTCGGAAGAGACATGGCGATATATCGTGCACTTGGACATCTCCGAGAAGAGTACAGGGCGAGCTCGACCCATCAGACCTCGCCATGATTTCTCGCATGAGCTAGGAATGGAGATATCGTCCGTGCCGTGAGGGCGACTCCATTCTCTCATATGTCGAAGACTTGGAGAGTCTCCTCGAAGCGGGAAATCCGGACCCGCCGTAACTTCGAAGGTACATAGGAGGCTGTTGTTCCGTGAACTGGGCTCGGAGGAGAAAGCACACGCGGACTTCCTTGACCATGAAGAAGAAATCAAGGATTTCATGGAGAGAGTCGACAAGCTGAAGATGGATGTTGCCGCATTAGAGGAGAAGATGGACACAGAGAAGACCTTTTCCGAGTGGAGATGACGGACCCCTCGTGAGCAATGACCAGGATTATGAAGAGAGCTCCACCAAAGAAAGCCGCAGAGGAGGCGCCGCACGGAAGGACGCCACACGGAGGACGCCGCACTGAGGACGCAAGGATAATTGATGAAGACATTTAGTCGACCGCCATGTTATTTTATTTTTCCGTCGATCAGTTAGGCCGTTATTTTCGATTAGTCGTGAGAATTTGTAATCCGAGATTGAACCATGTTTGAGATGATTGAATAAATGAATGGTGTGATTATGATTGTGCATTCATATGGGTAGTGATATTTTCTCATTAGACCCTTGTTCTATTCTAATTTTCTCATCCACTCCAAAACACCAGATGCCTCGAGGCGTGACCCGGTTTCAACTTTCCGCGGAGCTCACCCGGTGATCCGGCAGTGAGAATGCCCTCATGCGAGATGCTCATCGAGAACGAACAACAACAACAACAATCCACCGCCACCACCCCTGTTGACAACTTGACCCGTTTCCTAAGGCTGAATCCGCGGTGTTCTCTAGCGACCGAGCCGATTATGGCCGATGATTAGCTCCGCAAGGTCGGAAGGAGTTAGCCACTGCTGGATGCACAGATCACGAGAGAAGGTGCGCTTTGCCGCACATCGCCTTGATGGACCTGCAGCCTCTTGGTGGGAGAACTACACCGCCACTTATCCCATCGCCACCATCACATGGGATTAGTTCCAAAGAAGCTTTCCGCACCGCTCATGTCTCATTTGGAGCCATGAGTGCGAAGAAGCGTGAGTTCCGCAACTTACGCCCGAGAGAACCGTCTTGTGGGGCGATCGTGGATGAATTCAGCAAGTTAGCTCGCTATGCCCCGGATGATGTGGCCACAGATGCATAAGCAGGAAAAAGTTTCTCGAGGGACTCAATGGCCAGGCTGGGAATGCAGCTAATGGTGGCTACTTTCGGCAACTACCGGAGCTGGTAGACAAGGCCACCATACTCGAAGGCAAGCAGCAGATTGATAGCCATAGCGGAAGTATGGCGGGGAAGTACAACTCTGGAGCTCAGCAGAAGCCCCGTTATTCCCCATACTCGGGAGGGCATACCCATCACACCCATGGAGGACATAACCATGGAGGGAATGGGAACAACCGCAACCACAACAACAAGTGAGGTAATGGAAACGACAATGGCAACCAGCATCGTAAATCACCTTGGCTCGAAGGATCTGAGTCACATCACTGTTTCAAGTGCGGAAAACATGGCACTATGCCACCGATTGCCCGGAGGCCAAGCGGAGGAATGGAAGCGGCAATGTAAGCTCAGCAAAGAAGCCCAACCCTTTTCCTCGTGCTCGGTGAACCACATTGATGTGGAGGGCGTCTATGATCAGCCGGAACCTTTGTGATTGGTAAGTTTTATTAAATTCACGTCCAGTATTGGTACTCTTTGATTCTGGTGCAACGCATTCATTTATATCAAGGGTAGTTGTGGAAAAGTACGGGTTGCCCACTAGAACCCTTAGAAGCCCTCTTCACGTCAGTTACGCAGGAGGAGAAATAATGGGAGGCTTAGGCTGTCATGCAACCTTCAACATCGGAAACCATAAATTTCCCGCAGACCTCATAGTATTGGAAACCCAGACCTTGGATGTAATCCTAGGCATGGATTGGTTGACGAAGTCTGAAGGACACATAGACTGTGCCATAACACGATTCTGCTCACCACTCCGGAGCAGAAGAGGATCAAGTATGTATCGAGGCGTATCCCGATGAAGAATCGGTGAATTCCCTCACGGGAGTTGTTCGGGAGGAAGTGCCGATGGTACAAGATTTTCCCGATGTGTTCTGGAGGAATTACCAGAATGCCACGAGACAGAGACATTGAATTTCTGATTGAGTTATTGCGGCACAACCCCAATATCCAAGAGACCCTATCGGATGCCCCGAGCGATTTGGAAGAGATCAAAATCAAATTAATGAACTATTGGAGAAGGGATATATTCGGCCAAGCTTCGTTACCTTGGGGAGCCCAGTTCTTTTGGTAGAGAAGAAGGATGGAACCACGAGAATGGTTGTGGATTATCGTCCGTTGAGCAGCGTGACCATCAAGAACAAGTACCCTCTGCCAATGATTAATGATCTGTTTGATCAGCTGGTTGGAGCCAAGGTATTCTCCAAGATCGATCTTGATCGGTATCATCGATTGAAGATCCGTGAAAAGGATATACCCAAAACAGCATTTACCACGGTATGGTTTATATGAGTATACCGTCATGTCATTCGGATTGACTAATGCCCTGCATACTTCATGAATTTGATGAACAAGGTATTTATGGAATATCTGGACAAGTTTGTCGTGGTGTTCATCGATGATATCCTGATTTTCTCCAAGAGCGGGGAAGAGCATAAGGAACATTTGCATCTAGTTCTGGAGAAACTCCGAGAACATCAGTTGTATGCCAAGTTCAGCAACTGTGAATTTTGGCTGAAGGAAGTCAGATTCCTCCGACATGTTATTTCAGGAGAACGACTAGCAGTTGACCCCACCCAGGAAGTATCGATCACCGATTGGCGGTCACCCACCTCGATCAAGGAGATTCGCGATTTTCTCGGACTCGCAGGATATTATCGGAGGTTTATTGAGAATTTCTCGAAGATTGCCAAGCCCATGGTGAAGCTGTTGAAGAAGGGCGCCAAGTACATACGGACCGAGGATTGTGAAGCCAGTTTCGAGAATTGAAGAAACATTTGGTTACAGCCCGATCTTGATTTTGCGGACATACACAAGGATTACGGTATATTGTGGCGCTTCTACTTGAGTGGACTCGGAGGAGTACTCATGCAGGAAGGAAAAGTTGTAGCTTATACCTCCAGGACAGCTACGACCTCACGAGATGAATTCGCCACACATGATTTGGAATTAGCGGCCGTAGTGCATGCACTCAAGACACAGAGACATTTCCTTATCGGAAATAGTTGTGATGTTTACACAGATCATAAGAGCTTGAAGTATATTTTCACTCGAGAAAGAGTTGAACCTCGAGGCGAGAGGAGATGGCTAGAGTTAATCAAGGACTATGGCATGAGATTGCATTACCACCAGGAAAGGCTAATGTTGTAGCAGATGCCTTGAGCCGTAAGAGTTATGTGAATACTCTTATAGCGGGAGGATTACCCGGAGTTAGTCGATGGCCTCGAGAGATCTCCATTTGGAGATAGTTCCGAGAGGATATGTTGCAGCTCTGGAAGTTCAGTCCACTTTGGCCGAAAGAATTCGTGAAACCCAGAAGTCGGACAAGGAAATTGATGAGATAAAGAAAAGGATGAATGAAGGAAAAGCTAAAGGGTTTCGTAAGGATGAATACGGAGCTATATGGTACGAGAACCGTTTTTATGTGCCCAATGATCCCGAACTCAGGAAGCTAATTCTTCAGGAGGCTCATGATTCACCGTACTCGATTCACCCCGGTAACACCAAGATGTATCTGGATTTGAAGGAAAGTTTCTGGTGGACAGGTATGAAGAAGGATATTGCTGAGTACGTAGCAGTATGCGATGTTTGCCAGCGAGTAAAGGCGGAACATTAGAAGCCAGCTGGGTTACTTCAACCCTTGCCGATTCCCGAGTGGAAATGGGAAAAACTTGGAATGGATTTTATCACAGGATTACCCAGGACCCGTTCAGGTTATGATTCCATCTGGGTAGTGGTTGATCGATTGACCAAGGTAGCTCATTTCATTCCGTGAAGACTACCTATACCAGCGCTAAGTTAGCCAAGATATACATGACCAGGATCGTATATGCATGGAGTTCGAGGAGTATCGTGTCGAGATAGAGGAACACAATTTACCTCAAAGTTTTGGAATCGGTTGCATGAAACTTTGGAGTGCGAGGCTGGAGTTGATCTGACTTTTCATCCATGAGCAGATGGACAGACCAAGAGAGTCAACCAGATCACGGAGGACATGTTGAGAGCTTGTGCGCTAGACTATGGGTCTAGCTGGGATGATAATTTGCCATATCACGGAGTTCTCGTACAATATGATTATCAGACCGGTCGAAGATGGCCCCTTTGAAGCTCTATCACGGAAGGAGGTGCGAGAACACCATTCTTTGTGGGATGGTGTTGGAGATCGAAAACTTTTCGGTCCCGATCTTATCGAGAGATTCGAAGAGAAAGTCAAGCTGATTCGAGATAGGCTCAAGGTAGCTCAGTTGAGGCGAAGAGTTAAGCCGACGATGGCATAAAGGAAGTAACATCTGAAGCGGGAGACCGGGCATATCTTCGTGTGTCCCCGCCCGTGGAATCAAGAGGTTCGGTGTTAAAGGAAAGTTAGCACCCGGTTCATTGGCCCCTACAAAATCCTCGAACGTCGTGGAGAAGTTGCTTACAAGTTGGAATTGCCGGAAGGATTGTCCGGAGTTCATGATGTCTTCCATGTTTCTCAGCTGAAGAAATGCCATACCGAGATGGCCGATATTCCGTTGAGGGACACAGTGCCCCTAGAGGCCATACAGCTCGACAGTGATCTGACTTATGAGGAGAAACCCGTCCGAATTCTCGAGACTGCGAACAGAGTCACCCTCAGCTAGATCATCAAGTTTTGCAATGTGCTGTGGAGTCATCATTCGAGGAGGAAGCCACACAGGGCGAGAAGAAGACCTCCGCCGAGACCACCGCACCTATTTGCTTGCCAACCCGAATCTCGAGGCGAGATTCATCTTAAAATGGGTAGGTTTGTAACATCCCAAATTTCCCATTTGGAATGTTTTACAATTATAGCTAAGCATCTATGCATTATTGTTTGAATTGAGTGACAGTTGAATTATTTGAGAGGCTTTTGGGTTTGTTGGAATTTGAATTCAAATTGGCGGTTGAATTTACTTCAAAGCAATGCTGACAAATACTTGAGAAAAAGTATGAGAGGAGTAAACATGACACTCCAAAAATGTCGGAAGAAAAGTTTTGCCAAAAGATTGAATTCAAATTTGATATTATTTGGGATTTCTAGAAAATGTTTTTTGAAGTTTGAGTTTTGCCTGGAAAAATGTCCGAGTTGTAGGGTAAATTCCTGATAATTTTGATATATATATGTCCTATATAAATATATATATATTTTATATATTCCTCCTCTCCTAATTCAAAAAAATAGGAAAAAGAAAAAAAACCAGTATGACCAGCCGAATAACCCGGCCGAGGCAGTGCCGAGGCAGCCACCAGTGGGCCAAGGCCTTGAGCCCGGCAGCCTGCCCGAGCCGCCCATGGCCGAATCCCTCCCCTCGGTCGCCCGCTCGCTGTCCTCTCCCCCTCTGTCACCGACGCGCCGGCCCACCCCTTCTCTTTCCCCTCGCCCACGTCTCGCCGCGCCAGAGCGCGACCGCCGCCGCCCGTCGCCGCGATCTTCTCGGGATCACGATCCCGCGTTTCCCCCTCCTCCAAGATGATGCCCTATAAATACCCACGCCCCTCCACCCCCGACCCCCCTAAAACCCTAGCCCAAAACCCACCGCAGCTCGCACCCTCGCCGAACGCATCTCGCCGCCGCCAACTCGGTTCGCCGCCGTTTCCGTCACCGGTGAGCCATCCCTCGACTTCCAAGCCACTCCACCCGAACCGCCGCTTCCTCCCGCACCTCCTGACATTCTCTCCTTGCCGGGAGCCCTCGGCGTCGTCGCCCGAGCTTGTCACGCCGCCCGCGGAGCGGAGCTCACCCGAGCTCGTCCCGTTCATCCCCGTCATCCCCGAGCTCCAACGACTCCACCCCCGACCTCCCATCGAGCCTCCGCACCCGGCCTGACGCCTCGCCGTCGCCCCGGACCACCGGAGCCGCTGCGCCGTCGTCGCCCGAGCCGCCATCGTCCGTCGCCGTCGTCGCCACCCCGGTAAGTCGCCGGAGCCGCCCACCACCGTTCGATCTAAAACCTACGGCTTAGATTAGACTAGCGAAGGGGTACGTTTTATTTTAAAAAGGCTGGTTTAGTTACGGTTTTTTTTTGGTTTAGTTAGCGGTTTAGTTAGACCGGCCCGATCGGTTTATTCTCTGTTAACCTCGGGCACGCATTAGTTATATATCGCCTGAGCGTTAAATAGGCCCGCTAGCGCCAGTTTTTCTTTTAGTTATATTTTTTTCGTTTACATTTTTAACGAGAATAGTTTCGATTTTGTAAAATCCATATCTCTTAGGTTACTTAATATTTTTAGTTGATTCTTTTTTTTAGTTTGCAATTTTGTTGTAGTTTCTGTAGAAAATATGTTTAGCCATGTTTAAATTATTAGAAATTGTTTTATTTTAGTTTTAGACAGATTAGTATTTCTGCTATAAAATGAGTTAGGATTATTTTATTTTAGTGATTCTTTTGTCACTGCTTTGTTTTGACCTTGCCTAGTAGTAGGAATTTATTTGGGTATTTTAGATTTAATAAAAAATAGTTTTAGTCAAAATCATGTGTTTCTTGTTTATTTAACTAGCTACTGTTTTCCTATTGTTCTATTTAGTAAATAATTTTATTTTACCGATGTTATAGTTTATTTTAGATTAGTTTCTGTAGTTTTAGAACATGAACTTTTATTTACAGAAAATAAAAAGTTTATTTTATTTTCTTGTTAGTTGTTGGCTTGGATTTCTTCGAGTTTTCTTTGGTTTTTGGTTTGATTGTTTTGTGTGTTTTATGTTAGCATGCTTTTATGTTAAGTGATTGTATGTTTATATGATTGTTGTTTGTTTCGGTAGAATTTGAGTCTGAAGCCTGCTATCACGAGTCCCTAACTTTCGAAGACCGTCGGCCCGGGCAAGTCATTTGATCATGTTTTCTTTTAAAATACCTATGATTTTATTGCATTAGAATTATACCTCCCCACCATGCATGCAGTAGGAGAATTTTTAAGTTATGTTCTTGAGTAGTATCATGAGGTAGGATGAAACCAATTCCCCTTGTTACCATGGCCCGGGCCAAAGTAGTTTATTTTGCTATGCTCGTAGACGGGTTGGTTGAGTGAATCATAATGGAGATGTGAGAGTCAAGATGATGACAACCCCATGACTTCAAGCTCAAGATGGACTTCAAAATTCACTCTTTGGGTGGAGGACGGTTGTGGGCAACTGGAGAAACCAGCGGCTGGCCGGGATGCATGGAGAAGCGCCATGACATCTTGCGGAAAGCTTCACCCAGCCACGAAGAGACGGATGGATACCCCATTGATCGGAAGCTTACCTGTGCAGCCGCAAGCCATTATGGGCTCTAGCTTGGTGGACCCTAGGCGTTACTCTGGCAGACGGTGCTACGAGATGTAGAAGAAACGGTAGGATTGGATGGGCACCGGCGATGGCGGAAGGAACTCTTGGAAGACCCTGTTTCGTTCGTCCCATCTTCAAACACCAGGAAGTGCGAAGACTTAAAGGAGGGAATGATTCTTGCGGGTAAAGTGCGCAAACCTCTGCAGAGTGAAGATCTAATCGGTTAGCCGTGTCCCGATTCTGGACAATTTGAGCCTCTGGGACTTGGAGTATTTCACATATCTCAACACCGAACTTAATAAATTAATTGAGGGGTTATTTAATAATTGGGAATGAGACATTGGTTGGCGGAACCATCTCAATAACTACCAACATTTTGTAGTATTTGCAAACAAGTCCTTGTTGTAGGGAAAAACTGGCTTTTCGCAAAACAATGAAACTTAGAGCCCCACAGCCAAATTGCATATAGTGTTAGTAATTTTTATTGTTGTTCTCTCTTTGACTTGCCGGCATATTCAAAATGCTGACCTACACGGTTGCCAGTAACGTCCTTATGTTGCGAGAGGAGTTTTCCGATCGGGAGTGAGGCTACGATCCATGCTTGGCGATTGCCCTATGGAGTCGGATGGACTCGCTATTAATCTCGCTTCCGCAGCTTTGTTTAGTTTATTTCTCATGAGTTGGCCTTGACGAATTTATTCTATTGTAATAAAGACTCGATATGAGAATTGTGTAATAAATTCAGGTGTGATTGAACTTTGAATCTTTTCATCAATGTACTGTGTGTGCCAGCATGATCTTGGGATGGTACATCTACACAGAGACTTGACCAATTTTGGGTCGGGTCGCTACATATAAATTTAGCAAGAATATAATTAGCATAATCAGCATACCATGGAGTGCTGCGAGAAGTGTTTACGACATTTAATTGTTCATCAGGAAAGCTATCATCAATAGGTAGTGGGTCATCAAGAACATTCTCTAACCTAGACAAGTTATGCGCTTTCACGGGGTTCTCGGCTCCTTTTCTATCAACAATATGCAAATCAAATTCTTGCAGCAAGAGAACCCATCTAATAAGTCTAGGTTTAGCATCTTTCTTTTTCCATAAGATATTTAATAGCAGCATGATCGGTGTGAATAGTTACTTTAGAATCAACAATATAGGGTCTGAATTTATCACAAGCAAATACAACTGCCAAAAGTTCTTTTTCGGTAGTAGCATAATTAATTTCTTTGAGCATTGTCTAAAGTCTTACTAGCATAATGGATAACATTTAATTTCTTATCAACTCTTTGCCCTAGAACAGCACCTACAACATAGTCACTAGCATCACACATAATTTCAAAGGGTAAATTCCAATCAGGTGGCTGAACAATAGGTGCAGAGACTAATGCTTTCTTAAGTATTTCAAATGCTTCTACACAATCATCATCAAAGACAAATGGTACATCTTTTTGTAATAAATTAGTCAGAGGCCGAGAAATTTTGAGAAGTCCTTAATGAACCTCCTATAAAATCCGGCGTGACCAAGGAAACTTCTTATACCTTTTATGTCCTTGGGACATGGCATCTTTTCAATAGCATCAACCTTGGCTTCATCAACTTCAATACCTCTTTGAAACTTTGTGCCCCAAGACAATACCTTCATTAACCATAAAGTGGCACTTTTCCCAATTCAAGACAAGATTAGTTTCTTCACATCTCGCAAAACTCGATCAAGATTGCTCAAGCAATCATCAAAGAAGGAACCATAGACGGAAAAGTCGTCCATGAAAACCTCACAAATCTTTTCACAAAAGTCGAGAATATAGCCATCATGCATCTTTGAAAGGTAGCAGGTGCATTACATAAACCAAAAGGCATACGTCTATAAGCAAAAGTACCAAAAGGGCATGTAAAAGTAGTCTTTGATTGATCTTTAGCCGACACGGTATTTGAGAGAAACCAGAATAACCATCTAGAAAGCAATAATGTGTATGTTTGCATAATCTCTCTAGCATTTGATCAATAAAAGATAAGGGGTAATGATCTTTCTTAGTAGCTTTATTTAATTTGCGGAAATCAATTACCATCCTATAACCTGTGATAATTCTTTGCGGAATCAATTCGTCTTTATCATTAGGGACAACAGTAATACCTCACTTCTTAGGGACACAATGGACATGACTTACCCACTGACTATCAGCAACGGGATAAATTATACCTGCCTCCAGAAGCTTGAGTATTTCCTTTCTTACCACTTCTTTCATTTTAGGATTCAAACGTCGTTGAGGATCACAAACTGGTTTGGCATCCGCTTCCAAATTTATTTTATCTTTGACATAGAGTGGGACTAATGCCCTTAAGATCATCAAGAGTATATCCAATAAGCGGCCTTGTAGCTTCTTGAGTTTTCAATAATCTTTCTTCTTCATGCTCTGAAAGGTTAACACTAATAATAACATGATATATTTTCTTTTCATCAAGATAAGCATATTTAAGATTATCGAGCAACGGTTTAAGCTCAAACACGGGATCACCCTTGGGTGGAGGAGGATCCCCTAGGATTTCAACAGGCAAATTGTGTTTCAGAATAGGTTCTTGTTTAAAGAATACTTCATCTCTTTCCCTTCTTTCATTCATAAACATATCATTTTCATGGTCTAGCAAATAGTGTTCCAAAGGATCACTAGGAGAATGCAACAATAGAAGCAAGACCAGTAATTTCATCCTTACTAGGCAATTCTTCTTCACGATGTTGTTTACTAAATTTAGAGAAATTAAACTCATGAACCATATCATCCAAGCCAATAGTAACAACATTCTTTTCACAGTCTATCTTAGCATTAACAGTATTCAAGAAGGGTCTACCAAATATAATGGGACAAAAGCTATCTTGCGGAGAAGTAAGAACAAGAAAATCAGCAGGATATTTAGTTTTCCCACACAAGACTTCAACATCTCTAACAATCCCAATTGGTGAAATAGTATCTCTATTGGCAAGCTTAATTGTGACATCAATACCTTCTAATTCAGCAGGTGCAATTTCATTCTTAATTTCTTCGTATAAAGTATGCGGTATAACACTAGCACTCGCACCCATATCACATAAGCCATGGTAACAATGATCTCCTATTTTAACAGAAATAACATGCACGCCTACCACAGGTCTATGTTTGTCTTTAGCACAGGGTTTAGCAATTCTAGCAGTTTCACCTTCGAACTGAATAACATGCCCATCAATATTATCAGACAAAGAGATCTTTAACAATAGCAATATTAGGTTCTACTTTGACTTGCTCAGGAGGTGTATAAGTTCTAATATTGCTTTTACGAACAACAGTTGAAGCTTTAGCATGATCCTTTACTCTAGCAGGGAAAGGTGGTTTCTCAACATAAGAAGTAGGAACAATAGGATCATTATAAGTGACAGTCTTTTCTTCAACTTTAATAGGTGCAGCTACTTTTACTTCTATGGGAGGATGATATTTAAACCACTTCTCCTTAGGGAGATCAACATAGGTAGCAAAAGATTCACGAGAAAGAAGCTACTATCTCAGAGTCAAGTCCATATTTAGTGCTAAACTTACGGAAAATATCGGTATCCATAAAAGATTTAACACAATCAAACTTAGGTGTCATACGACTCCTTACCTTCGTCGAGGTCCCAATCTTGAGTTGTGTTTAATTCTATCCAATAAATTCCATCTGAATTCAATAGTCTTCATCATAAAAGAGCCGGCACAAGAAGTATCAAGCATGGTGCGATTGTTATCGAAGCCGAGCATAAAAATTCTGAAGAATTGTTTCTCTTGAGAGGTCATGATTGGGGCATGAATATAACATTGACTTAAGCCTCCCCCAAGCTTGAGCGATGCTTTCTCCTTCGCGAGGCCAAAAATTATATATATAATTGCGATCACGATGAACAAGATGCATAGGGTAATACTTTTGATGAAATTCCAATTTCATTCTTTTATAGTTCCATGATCTCGTATCATCACATAGCCTATACCATGTCAATGCGTCTCCCTCCAAAGATAAAGGGAAAGCCTTCTTCTTAACAACATCATCGGGTATACCTGCAAGCTTAAATAGTCCACAAATATCATCCATATAGCGAAGATGCTCGTCAGGATGCTTTGTTTCATCTCCTGTAAAAGTATTAGCCAGCAGTTTTTCCATGGTACCCAAAGGAAATTCAAAAGGAGTTTCATTTTCAATAGGTTCAGTAGGTTGAGGAGCAACTCTTTGCTCTACTGGAAGGGGTGAACATACCTCGAACAAGCCCCTCATAGAATTATGTCGGTGTACTAGAGTAGGGGTACCCTAGTATCCCGTACTCGTGCACGGACGGTTGCAGCACCCCGCGGTAGGGTTTGCCTCATCACCGCCAAGATCCTCCGTGGCTCCTTTGGAGCCATTCAAGAACAAAGTATTTGATTAAGAAGACAAGGCCCCGGCAAGAGGAGCTTGTCGGGAAGGCCACTCAAGGCATGTAGAAGACAAGGCCCCGGCAAGAGGAGCTTGCCGGGAAGGCTCGGAGCACGACAAGCCTCCGGACGCGACAAGGATTCGGCCGCGGCAAGGCGCTTGCCGCGGCAAGCAACCTCTCTCCATCTCCGCTCCAGCTCATCCAGCGACGTGTCGCCATGGGACCGTTCCATGCGCGGCGTGTCGAGCTGTGCGACCGGTGGAGAGCAGCGATAAGCGGCGCCGACAAGCTTGCCATCGTGGCGGCGGGCGCTTTTGACGGTCTGTTGCACTTTTTGGGCGACAATCGGCGGGCATTTATTGGTTTTGTCCCTTGCCGTCGAGTTAGGTATTTTGCACCTTTAATCGCTCGAGTAGGTGTACCAACTCCTGTTTTACATTTGTACCCCGCCTATGTTGCCACATGCCGGAGACCCTTGAGCATATAAAAGGAGGCCCATGCGCAACATAGAAAGGGTTGATTCGTTCGACTCACTCGAGACCAGATACACTCACGCTAGGTTTTGTAGCTCTCATCGCTCCCTAGCAAGAACACAATACATCAAACAAGCAGCGGTAGGAGTTTTATCTCTCCGGAGAGCTCGAAGCTGGGTAAACTGCCGTGTGCCTCGCCTCGATCCGCTCTTCGTGCGATCTCCGCCCCCTCCGAACCACTAAGGGGCCTGGTCCGCCCGGCCCCATAGGTGTCCGTGGTGCGATCAGCCTCCCGACATCTTTGGCGCGCCCGGTAGGGGCGTCGAGGCCGTGTGAATCTGATCCGGCGTTCACACGAGCAGCGTCATCAACATCTTCCTCAACATGCCACCGAAGAAGAAGGCTTGGCGGCGGCGAAACCGTCTGCGTCGTACCCACCCTCACCGCAGCAAACGGGTGGTGGGGCAGACGCTGGCGGAGGAACGGGCACCGACGAAGGTGCTCGCGACGTTGCCAAGTCCAAGGACAAGGCCCCGCAAACCTCGGCGTCCGCGGATCCCCCGCGCCCATCTCAGGAGACGCGGGACCAACAACGTCATGGCGTTCACAATACCATACGTTCGTTGGATCGAGACCCTCAAGACCAGCATGCGTGCCAAACATGCTGGCACGAGTGAGATACGGTCGCCCGGACGGGGCGCTGCTCCTTCTAATGTAGTTAGAAGTCCGAGCATATCCCGCTCCTCGCACCGTTCTCCAATGCCACCCACTACTCCAGCAGAAGCTCTGGCGAGAGCTCGGCTGCTCCTCGACTACCCTCCAACGGCCGACAAGGTCGACGAGTGGAGGGCCACTATCGAGCCTCATCGGCTTTGCCAACGGCGACGCGCGGCAACCAACGCCATCGTTGCTGGCGGCGAGACGACAAGGCACGAGCCGGTGGCGGCAGACTGTCGGAGGTGCAACCACCGTGCACTCTCCGCCACGAAGGCCAAGATCGCCGACTCACCGGATCCACCTCGACAGCGACTCCACCGCGTCGTCGGATCCGTGAGCTCGCCGCGATCAGCGCCAAGTTCTTCATGAGCGACAACAAGAGGACGCTCGAACTCGCATCGAGCGCCGGAGAGAAGCGCGACGTCAGTCCGACAAGCGCGCTGGGCCTTCTGTTGACATGCGCGTGCCGGAGGAGCCAGGCGAGTTACCGTACGCGGTAGGTTGCCCTGCATTCACTCGTGAGCTGCGGCAAGTCCAGTGGCCCAGCCAGAAAAATTTCAAACCAGATGTGCCGGAGAAGTATGATGGCAGGACGCATCCATCAGAGTTCCTCAACATCTACACCATCGTGGTGCAGGCTGCGGGGGACGGACGACAAGATCCTCGCCAATTACTTCCCGCTTCGTGCTCAAGCCCAACGTCGAGATCTTGGCTCATGCACTTGCCGGACAGCTCCATATCCTCTTGGGCAGATCTATGCCATCGGTTTGTTGGCGCCTTCACGGTGGCCACAAGCCTCATGGCCAAGAGAGTGACCTTCATCGCTTTCGCCCGGAAGGAAGGAGAGTCCCTGCGCAAGTTCATTCAGAGATTCAGCCGTGTGCACTACAACATCGGATGTCCACCCGTCGTGGTGATCGGTAGCGTTTCATCGAACGTGCGAAACCGCAGAGATGAGGGAGGAGATGGCGATGTGCAAAGTCAAGGACGTCGATGAGCTATGCGCCTTGGCCGACAAGTGTGCCTGTGGCGAGGAAGGAGGAGACTCGAGGAGAGAATCTGAAGCGAGGATCTCGACGGTGAGGACACCGCCCGGCAAAGAAGGGCGGCGGCGAGGCAATAGGAAGAAGAAAGGTAGAGAAGTGCTAGCTGTTGAGCAGTCCGGCAGCGGAGGTGGCGACAAGAACGCCAAGGCTGGTGGCTCCGGCAAGGAGGTTGCGGCGGCGCCAACCACCGGTCGGTGGCGGCCGCCGACAAGCGGGACAGCTCCGGCAAGCGATCTTGCAAGATCCACCGCACCAAGGGCCCACGACCTCCAGAGCTGCAAGAAGGTCGAGCAGCTTGTCGAACAGCCAGAGAGCTGAGTACGGCGGCGCGACAAGGAGAAGGCCCAGGGAAGGTCTTTGGGGAGCAAGCAAGAAAGCGTCCGGCGGGGAGGGGCGCGGCAAGGCCAAGCGGCGGCAAGGAGATAGACCTCCAGCGGCTGCGACAAGGATGATGACGGCAGCGAAGATATGGAAGACGGCGACGCTGATGAGCGGGAGTTTGAGAAAGCCACAGAGGTCCTCTGCGTTGGCGGAGGTGCTTCCTGCATACCTCCCACCGCCAACTCAAGCAATGGATGCGGGAGGCCAATGCAGCGGAACCATCCGTAGAGTCACGCAAGCCTCACGAAGTGGTCGGCACGCCTATCATTTTTGATATTGAGGACCACCACGATCGCATAACTGCGGTCGGGTGCTTGCCGATGTTGGTCTCACCAACCATCCGCAACCTCAAGGTCACCAAAATGCTAGTTGGCCGGGGCGGCTTGAATCTGATCTCCTCCGCGGTGCTCGAAGCTTCAAATCCACTGACGGCCGAGCTCGAAGAGACCGGCACTTTCCAAGGAATCAATCCGGGAAGGAGCAAGCGAAGGGGAAGATTACGTTGCGGTAACATTTGGCGTGAGCTGAACTTTAGGATCGAGAGGGTCACATTCGGCGTTGCCGATTTCCCGTTGCCTTACAATGGGATACTCGGCCGTCCGGCACTCGCCAAGTTCATGGCAGCCTCTCACTCGCCTACAACTTACTCAAGATGCCAGGCACGATAAGCGTCATCTCTGTCCATGGCGACAAGAAGGATGCCCTTATCTGTGCCGACAAGATCTACCGGGATGCAGCAGCGCGAAGACTGCCCAACACTTGCCGCTGAAGCTCCGGGGAAGAAGACGAAGTCCAAGTCCGGCAAGGGCTCACGATGCTCACTCCGGCAAGCGCACCTCTTCGAGTGCTGCGCTACCGTCGAGGGCCTTTCATCGAGCTCCACCGGCAAGTGCAAGAAGATGGTGGCTCCGCCAAAGACCAAGAAGGTGCCCGCCAAGGAGGGCGGCCTTTGGTGGTACCTTTACCATCGGTGCCTCTCGACCCCAAATAGGAAGCGCGCTCATTGCTTTCCTGCGGGCGAATGTCGGCGTGTTTGCATGGCAACCGTCTGACATCCCCGGTGTTCCCAGGAAAGTGATTGAGCACCGCCTGGCCGTTTGTCCTCATGCGCGGCCCGTCAAGCAAAAAGTCAGGAAGCAAGCAGTGGAGCGCCAAGAATTCATAGCAGAAGAGATCAAGAAACTGGAGGGAGCAGGCCTTGTCAGAGGAGTGCTCCATCCTACGTGGTTGGCCAATCCACGTAGTCGATGCGCATAAAGCAAGCGGAAAATGGAGACTTTGTATTGACTTCACGGATGTTAATAAAGCTTGTCCCAAAGATCCATTTCCCTTGCCGCGCATTGACCAGATTGTTGACTCCATGGCTGGATGTGATTTTCTTTCGTTTCTTGATGCATACTCAGGATACCATCAGATCTTCATGGCTGAAGAAGATGAGGAGAAGACCGCATTCATCACACCATGTGGCACATACTGTTTCATACGGATGCCTTTCGGTTTGAAGAATGCTGGTTCAACATTTGCAAGGGTAGTCCATGGCGCTTTTGAGCCGCAAATGCACGAAATGTAGAAGCCTACATGGATGACATAGTGGTCAAAAGCAAGGACAGAGCAACTCTGGTTCAAGATTTGGGCGAGACCTTTGCAAATCTGCAAGATCAACCTCAAGCTCAACCCCGAGAAGTGCGTGTTTGGAGTCCCTTCCGGCAAGCTTCTCGGGTTCTTCGTGTCTCAACGAGGGATTGAAGCTAATCCCGACAAGATCAAGGCCATTGAGCAGATTGAAGCACCAAAGCGCGTCAAGGATGTCACGAAGACTTGCGGTTGCGTGGCTGCTCTCGGCAGGTTTATTTCTAGGTCTGCTGAGCACGCCCCGCCATTTTCAAGATTTTGAAAAGGCAGGTCCAATGAAATGGACTTCCGAAGCGGAGGCTGCGCTGCAGGACTTGAAGAGATACCTGTCCTCCACTCCAACACTTGTCGCACCTAAGCCACAAGAGAAGTTGCTGCTATATATAGCGGCAACCAATCAAGTGGTTAGTGCTGCGTTAGTAGCGGAGAGGGAGGCGGATGACGAGCCAGCAACCACGGCAAGCACATCCAGCGACAAGCAGGGGGCTTCGCCGACAAGCTCTGGTCCCGACAAGGGCGAATCCACGGAGACGCATGACTAGATGCAGAAAAGGATGGTGCAGTACCCAGTCTACTTTGTCAGTTCCCTCCTGCAGGGGGCTAGGTCAAGGTACTCTGGTGTGCAGAAATTGCTTTTCGGCCTCCTCATGGCCTCGAGAAAGCTGCGCCATTACTTCCAAGCACATGAGATCACAATTGTCACTCGCTTTCCGCTGAAGAGGATACTGCAGAATCCAGAAGCAACAGGCAGGATTGTTGAGTGGGCATTGGAGCTGTCAAGCTTTGGTCTCAGGTTTGAGAGCACATCAACTATCCAAAGCAGAGCGTTGGCAGAATTCATAGCAGAATGGACGCCAACACGGATGAAGAGATTCGGAGGCGAGCATTCCCGCCAAGGAAGCAAGCAAAGAGTGGCTGATGTACTTTGATGGTGCCTTCTCGCTGCAAAGCGCGGTGCGGCGTCTTGCTTATCGCACCCACCGGAGAGCACCTCAAGTCACGTAGTCGGATGCACTTTCCCAAGGAGCAAGCGACAAACAATACTGCAGTATGAAGGTTTGCTTGCCGGTCTCGAGATCATGATGGACCTTGGGATCAAAAAGCTTATTGTCAGGGGTGACTCGCAGCTTGTCGTCCGCCAAGTGAACAAAGATTACCAAAGTCCGTTGATGGAAGCCTACGTTGATGAAGTGAGGAAGCTAGAAGAACACTTTGACGGCCTGCAAATGGAACATGTTCCAAGAACTCAGAATGATATCGCTGACGGCCTGTCAAAGTGCGCTGCACTTAAGTTGCCTGTGGAACCAGGGATTTTCGTGCTCAAGCTGACTCAACCAACCGTAACACCGTCAACTGGACAAAACAAGAAGAGGAAGTTGACCTCTGGTGACTACTTTCCGACAGAGCTTCCCGAAGCCGTCGTTGCGAAGGTCCCCAAGATCAACACCAACAGTCTTTGAGGCGATCTGCTCCGGCGGACCCTGTGGTTTGTTTTGTTGAAGCAGACGCTCCCGACAAGTCTTGCTCCGGCAAGCTTGTCGGGGAGCATCAAGCTCCGGCAGAGCCGCAGGTTCTCGTCGTAGAAGCTGATGTTCCCGCAGCAACAGATGTGCCTTTGGTCCTTGTTGTCGAGCCGCAAGCTCCAGCATGGGCGCAGCAGATTGTCCATTTCCTTCAGACAGGAGAACTTCCCGAAGAGCAAGAAGAAGCGGAAAGAGTAGCCTGGCGAGCAAGTATGTACCAGTTTGTCGACTGACATCATGCATGTAAGAAGACTCAACGGTGTGAAATTGAAGTGTATTCCGGGGAAGATGGACAGAAGCTGTTGGCAGAGATACATGGAGGCATATGTGGTCACCACATTGGCGCAAGAGCTCTTGCCGGCAAAGCTTTCCGGCAAGGTTTCTTCTGGCCAGAAGCCCTCCAGGATGCAACTGCACAAGTAACCAAGTGTGAAGCGTGCCAGTTCCATTCCAAGCAGATACATCAGCCAGCTCAAGCTCTCCAGACGATCCCTTTATCACGGCCATTTTGATGCAGGGGCTCGACATCCTCGGCCCCTTCCCCGAGCTGCCGGGGCTTTGAGTACTTATGCGTCGCCATCGACAAGTTCACAAAGTGGCGGAAGTGGAAGCGATGAGGAAGGTGGCGGCACGGTCGGCGATCAAGTTCTTCAGGTCGATTGGTTGCCGTTTCGGAATCGCTATCTGGATCATCACCGACAACGGCACACAATTCACGAGTCGCACCTTCATGCGATCGTCCAAGACCTTGGCGCCAAGGTGCGCTTTGCTTCGTTGCTCACCCGAGAAGCAGCGGTCAAGCGAGAGAGGGCAAATGCTGAAGTCTTCGCGGCGGGCTCAAGACCAGAACTTTCGACAGGCTGCACAAGTGCGAAAGGAATTGGATCGAGGAGCTGCCGGTGGTTCTTTGGTCGATCAGGACGACGCCAAATCGAGCCACCGGCCAGACACCCTTTGCTCTAGTCTATGGAGCAGAGGCAGTTCTCCCCACGGAACTTCGTATCTGGATCGCCTCGAGTGCTCGCTTATGATGAGCTTGAGCAAGAGCAGCTGCGACAAGATGACGCTGCTCCTTGAGGAGGATCGTCTTCAAAGTCATTGGCGAGCTGCTCGCTACAAAGAAGCTTTGCGCGCTACCATAGCCGCAGAGTTAAGCGCCGAAGTCTCGAGGAAGGCGACCTTGTTCTTGGCGCGTTCAGTCCGCCAAGAATTCAAACAAGTTGGCCTTGAAGTGGGAAGGCCCTTATCGGGTGAAAGCAGGTCACTAGGCCTGGCGTTGTCCGCCTTGAGACCGAAGATGACATTCGGTGAGCAACTCCTGGAACATTGAGCATCTTCGTAAGTTTTACCCATAGGCGCGATTCTTTGGAACCCGTTCCGGCAACCACCTTTAATACAAGTCTTGCCGCTGTTGCATGTAATCCTTTGTACAAAGCGAGCGCAGACCCGATGCATCGATAAAGCTCATGTGTTGCGCGCAACTTGTCAAATTCATGCTTTCATCATTTTATTGCATGTTTTGACTAACACTTTGTGCAGCAACCACACCCGGTAAGCAGAATCGAGCCGCTGGGCTCCATAACGTTATTTCCTCTTCTTTCTCTTTTCTCAAAGAAAGGAAGGCTCCCTCGCGCACAAGTTAACCAGGGGGGAGGAGGAGATAATACTATGGAAGGAGATAATACTATGGACCAGGCACCGCTCGAGGAAGTTTCACCTCATCGGGAAGCAAGAGACAGAAAAGCTAAGTTGCCAAAGTTTGAGCAATCAATTTTTAAATTTTTAAGTTATCTTCCTTGAACGATAGTACTTTGTATGGAAAACACATGCTGTGAGAGGAACCAACTCGCCGGCTAGTCGGCGCCCTTACTTTGTTTCGAGTCCGCTCAACAACTTAAGTGAGCTGCGGCTAGTCGCGACAAGGTTGCTTGTCGAGGCGGCACCTTGCCGAGGCTCTTGACGTTCCGCACTTTTCGGCCTTTCATGACAAAAGTGCCCGCACCGACAAGTCCCCCAAATGCGTAAGGCAGAAACGTACAAAGGAAGGAATCAAGTAGAGGAAATAACGTTGCATTGATTGCCTAAGATAGAGTATATTACAAAATAACTTGTCGCTGATCTAACAAAGTGTTCTAAAACATGATCAGCAGCGACAAGGGAAAGATAAAGTTGGCGGCCTAGTCTACGCGGTCGCCCTCAATCCGCTTGATCTTGTTCACCTTGTCCACAATGGGTGCGACAAGGGCTTTGAGCTCCTCCACGTTGGCATCTGGCGGCAAGGATCTGAGGGCGCCGTTAAGGTTGAGGCCCGGATTGCGGAAGGCCACCTTTATCAACACTTTCTCGAGGGCTCCTGCACAGATCTGGCGCGATTCCTCGGCCAGCTGCTTCGGGACCTCTTCTCGGAGTCGCTGGAGACCCGTCACCACGCCTTTGAAGAATAAGCTGAGTTTGGCGCTGGGTTGGAGATGCTCGTCGGAGGAGTATGCAAGGTCGGCATCCCGGCTCCATCGGCTTGTTGTGGATGTCGGTGGCGGTGTGCACAAGACCTTGATCCGGTGCTCCACGCTCTCCCTCAAGGTGCTCTGGATGGAGGCAGCATTCGCTAGCAGCTCCTCCTTGGCCTTGATCGCCTCCAACAAGCCCACCTCCCGCTCTCTGGCGCCGTCCAACGTCTGCGTCGAGTGGTCATTTCAGCTCAAGATCCGCCTTGGAATCCTTGGCGGCATCGAGCTCCTTGCCTCTATCAGCGAGACGACTCTGCAGCTCGCCAAGAGTGTAGGCGTCCTTCTCGCGTTCACGCTTGAGCGTGGCAAGCTCTTCGCCGCTCTTCTTGAGGCTGGCCTCCAGCTGTGCCACCCTCGCCTTCAGCTCTTCCTTGGCGGCCTCGGCGGCTGCGGCAACATCCTTCGCTTCCTGCAGCGCCCCGCCAAGTGACTCCTGGCAGCAAGGTCTTCTTCGTGGCTGTCCAGGTTGACCTTCCGCTGCGCCAACTCGCTTTCCTGCGCGGATAGCTTCTCGGCAGCCAGCCGCTGCTCCTCCTCAGCTGCGGCCTTCTCAAGGATGAAGGCCGTGCGCTCTTCTGCAAGATACCCCCGCGCTTCTGCTACGTCATGGAGAGCTTCTTGGTTGGCGCTCCGGAGCTCTTCTGCGCGCCTCTCCATGTCCGCTCCTGCCCTCGCGATAAGTGCTTCCCGGGTCTCCAACTTGGCCTGCCGGGCGCGGTAGAGCGACAACAGCTTCTTTAGTTGCTCCTCCTCGAGACTTCGCCGTTCTTGCTTGCTTGGCGCGTCCACCAGCGTCGGCCAATGAGGCGAGTAGCTTCGCCGTCGAAGGTCTCTCCCTCGACCGGCGCCACAGGCTCGGTTCCTCGGGAGCTTGATGAGACGCCTTCGCGGTCTTCGTGTAGGCGCGGGCTGGGGCTCCTCGGGCCAGCGCGCCTTGTGGCCAGTCGGGGAAATTTTGTCGGTGTAGCGCTTGGCGCTCCTGCGGCCTCAGGGCCATCAGTGCGATCGCCTGACCCCTCGCCAGCCTCTGTGTCGGCAGCCTCGGTGGCCTCCTCGCCAACAGGCTCGTCGGCGACGGCCTCTTCTTCCACAGCAACGACCTCTTCTCCCTCGACGGCGGCCCCGTCGGTGTTGCAGCACGCCTCCTCCTCGCCGGCGGCCTCGACCTCCATCGGCTCTGCGTCAGACGAAGAAAGAGCAGTCAAGCAAATGTCCAAAAAGAGAAACAAAAGAAAGCAAGCCTAAGGGAAATTTTCGTATAAGGAAATTACCTGCAACGGGATCCGCAGCCATGACCTCGACCCTTTGGAGGGTCTTGGCGCTGTCCCTTGCCGGGTAGCCTCCCTTGCGGAGTGGCCTCCCTTGTCGGAGGGCGCTCCCTTGCCGGAAATTCCTCCCTTGGCGGGCGTGGTGGCAGCAGACAAGATCTCGAGGCGGCTTCCGAGCCCTCCCGAGGAGGCTGCTCTGCTCCTACACAAGCAAACAGTCGGTATCAACGAAGAAGGGCACCCCTGCACACCTAATAGTAAGAAGAAAACTGCACACTTACTCTGGGGCTGTCTTTGGGGGCTGCTCGAGGAAGGGTTGCTGGTGCGGCAAGGGGGTCTCGGACGCGTCCCCTGTCGCCATGGGAGAATCGTCCTCAACGACGACCGTCGGGATCTTGGCCCTCTTCGACGCTCTCTGGGCCAGCGTCCTGAAAAGGAAAGAGTCCGGAGCGAAGCAAATCAGATTCAAGATGAAGCAATAACATTGAAGAAATACAAGCACAAATCTCAAGAGCTTACTCTTTGCCTTCCTCCTCGGAGCTGAGCGCGGAGAAGTCAAACTCCGGCTCGCCTCCGGTGCGACGAGGTGGGGGAGTGGGCTCTCTTGGCCGCTTGGCGGAGGCGTCGGCGGTGGCATGAGAAGATCCCGCCCGGTTGTCGCAGCGGTGTGGCGCTCCAGCGGCAACCTCGCTTGCCTTGATGAAAGCGCGTCATGTGGCGCTTCTTGTGGGCTAGTCTGCCGCCCGCCTCGTCTCGGGCCTTGCGGAGGCGCCTCTTGGCGGGCCGGGGCTCACTGGCGGCAAGTCGCTTGGCGATGGGGAAGAAAGCGCCCTCGGCGGGTCCACTCGACCCGGCCTCGGGCTCGGCAAGCTCGTCCTCGCCGGCGACCTCCCTCGCTTCGGCAAGGCTTGCCGCCTTCGCGGCGTCCGCCTCCTCCACGGTGAACACGAAGGCTCCGGCGGCGGCAACTGCTGCCGCCTCCTCCACCCTGGTGGCAATCCGCGCCATCTCCTGCGTCGGTGGTGTCGCGGGTGAGCCTTACGCTTTCGTCGGAGCGGATCGGCACTTCTTGTAAGTCGTCGAAGAACTGCTGCACGACTTCGTCGGGGCTCCTGCCAGTTGGGGCGATCCGTGGGAGTCGCTGGCGGCATCATGGCGCCGGATGCGGTCGGCGCCGAGTTGTTGCACAATGGGATGACCCCGCGGCAACCTAAACCAGCGTGGTCGGGTCGTTCTTGAACAGCTCGAGCAGCATCGCGTCCAGCTCAAGGCGGTGAAGTTCGATTCAGGCCGGCGCAGCCTCATGATGTCTGCCGCATTTTGGAACTCCGGGCAGGCCTCCTCCTTTCCTGCAAGGGAAGCGTCTGCGGCGAAGGAAATCTGCGCCAACTGCGCCTACGGTTAGTCCGGCAAGCCTGAGGCGCAAAATCCGGGTCACAGCTATCTTCAACTTCGCTTCCTCCGGCGCCAAGTTGCTCCAATCTCTGACGCGCACTATTGGAGTTTGGCGCCGCGGCGATAAAGGCTGCGGGTTCTCTTCTCGACCCAACACCAATTGGCTCTCCACTCCTCCCACTTGTTGCGGAACTCCCCTTCCGGGTAGGCCTCTTTCTTGCCGATCCACGGAGACCCAGGCTATCCCTCCGGCAAGTGGCTCTCCTCTCTCGACGCGGGGCACAAAGAAATGGCGGAAGAGTGCCACGTTTGGGTGGACTCCGACAAAGTTTTCGCACAAATGCGCGAAAACGGCCATGGTCAAGACGGCGTTGGGGGTGAAATCAAGGAGGCGGAGGCTAAACGTGTTCATGATGTCGCAGAAGAACTCGGAAAAGGGCGGGCAAAGCCCGCAATAGAAGAAAAGGCGAAAAAGGGGTACCCTGTTGGGGCCAAATCAGAGGCGGAGGCGGGAGTACCCTCATGCGCGGATGCGCCGCAGCGTCTCCGTCGACCGGAAGAGGTGAAAGACGTCTCGCAGCTCCCTTGCGCCCGAGCTGCGGGGAAGATGGCCCGCTCCTTGCGCCGCGCCATGAGCCGCTGCGCCTCGGCCGAATTGGCGCCCTTCTCCTTGTCGGCTTTGAGCCATGGCGAGGGCGGCGGAGGAGGCCGACGGCGGTGAGCGTGCTTGTGGCGAAGGGGCGGGCGCTGCTCTCTTCAGACCGGAGAAGAAGAGGGAGCGGCTGTAGTTTTCTTGACAAGACAGCGATGGCGAGTGGACGGCCTGCCCCTGTTTCCTCCGCTTATAAAGAGGGGAGGGGCGGACGTTCGCTTTTACTATTAAAGAAACCCCACAACGCGCCCACGATCTTCGCACGATGCCACGTCCGGTGCGTGCCGTTAGTGGGGATCGTGGTGGGTCCGGGGCGAAGTTGCGGCGTGGTCGAGGCGGCGTGTGACCGTGCACTTTGTTTTGGGCCTGGCCCGACAGCGCTTTCGGCACCACGTCTGACCCGAGCCGGGGCTCTGTCGGTGTACTAGAGTAGGGGTACCCTAGTATCCCGTGCTCGTGCCGCAGACGGTTGCAACACCCAGCGGCGAGGTTTGCCTCGTCACCTTAAGATCCTCCGTGGCTCCTTTGGAGCCATTCAAGAACAAAGTATTTGATTAAGAAGACAAGGCCCCGACAAGAGGAGCTTGTCGGGAAGGCCACTCCAGGCATGCAGAAGACAAGGCCCCCGCAAGAGGAGCTTGCCGGGAAGGCTCGGAGCGCGACAAGTCTCCGGACGCGACAAGGATTCGGCCACGGCAAGGCGCTTGCCGCGGCAAGCAGCCTCTCTCCATCTCCACTCCAGCTCACCCAGCGACGTGTTGCCATGGGACCGTTCCATGGGCGCGTGTCGAGAGGCTGTGCAGCCAGCGGAGAGCAGCGATAAGCGGCGCTGACAAGCTTGCCATCGTGGAGAGCAGAGGCGCACCTGACGGTCTCTGTTGCACTGTTTGGGCGACAATCGACGGGCATTTATTGCTTTTGTCCCTTGCCGTCGAGTTAGGTATTTTACCTTGTACACTGTTCGAGTAGGTGTACCAACTCCTGTTTTACATTTGTACCCCGCCTATGTTGCCACCTATCGGAGACCCCTTGAGCATATAAAAGGAGGCCCATGTAGCGTAGAAAGGGTTCGATTCGTTCGACTCACTCGAGACCAGATACACTCACGCTAGGTTTAGTAGCTCTCATCGCTCCCTAGCAAGAACACAATACATCAAACAAGCAGCGGTAGGAGTTTTATCTCTTGGAGAGCTCCGGCTGGGTAAACTGCTCGTGTGCCTCGCCTCGATCCGCTCTTCGTGCGATCTCCGCCCCCCCTCCGAACCACTAAGGGGCCTGGTCCGCCCGGCCCCATAGGTGTCCGTGGGTGCGATCAGCCTCCCGACATCTTTGGCGCGCTAGGTAGGGCGTCGAGGCCGTGTGAATCTGATCCGGCGTTCACACGAGCAGCGTCATCAACATCTTCCTCAACATGCCACCGAAGAAGAAGGCTTGGCGGCAGCAGAAACCGTCGCGTCGTACCCACCCTCACCGCAGCAAGCGGGTGGTGGGGCAGAGCGGCGGAGGAACGGGCGCCGACGAAGGTGCTCGCGACGTTGCCAAGTCCAAGGACAAGGCCCGCAAACCTCGGCGTCGCGGATCCCCAGCGCCCATCTCAGAGGCAGCGGGACCAACAACGTCATGGCGTTCACAATACCATACGTTCGTTGGATCGAGACCCTCAAGACCGACATGCGTGCCAAACATGCCGGCACGAGTGAGATCTGGTCGCCGGACGGTATTGCTCCTTCTAATGTAGTTAGAAGTCCGAGCATATCCGCTCCTCGCACCGTTCTCCAATGCCACCCACTACTCCAGCAGAAGCTCTGGCGAGAGCTCAGCTGCTCCTCGACTACCCTCCAACGGCCGACAAGGTCGACGAGTGGAGGGCCACTATCCAGAGCCTCATCAGCTTTGCAGCAAGGTGGCCCAATCCTTTTTGTAGCAAAGGACAAGCCGGAACAAACTCTTATAATAGGAAAAGCGCTCCCGAGGACACATGGGAATATCGTCAAGCTAGTTTTCATCACGCTCATATGATTCGCGTTTGGTACTTTGATAATTTGATATGTGGGTGGACCGGTGCTTGGGTGCTGATCTTACTTGAACAAGCATCCCACTTATGATTAACCTCTATTGCAAGCATCCGCAACTACAACAAAAGTATTAAGGTAAACCTAACCATAGCATGAAACATATGGATCCAAATCAGCCCCTTACGAAGCAACACATAAACTAGGGTTCAAGCTTCTGTCACTCTAGCAACCCATCATCTACTTATTACTTCCCAATGCCTTCCTCTAGGCCCATGTAATGGTGAAGTGTTATGTAGTCGACGTTCACATAACACCACTAGAGGTTAAAAAACATACATCTCATCAAAATATCGAACGAATACCAAATTCACATGACTACTAATAGCAAGACTTCTCCCTTGTCCTCAGGAACAAACGTAACTACTCACAAAGCATATTCATGTTCATAATCAGAGGGGTAATAATATGCATAAAGGATCTGAACATATGATCTTCCACCAAGTAAACCAACTAGCATCAACTACAAGGAGTAATCAACACTACTAGCAACCTACTAGCACCAATCCGGACTTGCGAGATAAGAATTGGATACAAGAGATGAACTAGGGTTTGGAGATGAGATGGTGCTGGTGAAGATGTTGATGGAGATTGCCTCTCCCGATGAGAGGAGCGTTGGTGATGATGATGACGATGATTTCACTAGTGCAGAACCGGGCAATAGCACCGATTCGTAAGGCCCTTTAGTGCCGGTTCCATAACCGGCACTAAAGGCCCCCCCTTTAGTACCGGTTCAGCACGAACCGGTGCTAAAGGGCAACCACGTGGCACGAGCCAGCTCCGGGGGCCTGGAGCCCTTTAGTACCGGTTGGTAACACCAACCGGTACTATAAGGTTTGGGGGGTTTTTAGTTTTATGATTTCTTTTTCATTTAATTTTGTGTTTCCATTTTAATTCTTTTTCGTTTTCTGGTATTTTACGATACTACACATTGTACACGTTATAAATATATATATATATATATATATATATATATATATATATATAATTTCTAGTAGAACCAATCATGCATATATATATCATCAATGTCTCACAAACCACCATATTAATTAATTCACACATACACGCATGTATAGCTATATACAATTTCTCCTACATATGCATGTTGCCTTGAGCCGGTGGCATTAGCCTAATTGGTGCCTTGAACACGATGACAATCGGAAGTGGTTCATGGGGGCGGTGGCGGGTAATAGTATTCTCCCTTTGGATTTATGACCTTGTCGAGCAAAAATCCCGCTATTTCCTCTTGAAGTGCTTCTCTGGCGCTCCGTTTCTAGGAGCTTGTCCCGCACCTCTGTGAGCTGTTAAGAAGGAGATCAATATGCATGTGTATTAGTTGTGTGACTAGATATCGATAATGGTGTAAAAATTGTGAATAGTGTTCTGACAAGCGTACCCATTCCTGCCTTTGAGATCTGCTCCTTTCGGACGCCATCATGCGAATGTTCTCGCATAAGCAGAATGCACACAGATCAGTCCCTACCGCTTCAGTGGCCTTTACGAGAATGGAATTTGATCAGATAATAATTAATCAAGCATGATAATTAAAGAGATGGCAGCTAGCTAGCTAGCTAGTACTACTTAATTACTTACCTTGGGTGAAACCATTTAAGCTTTTTTTTTCCATTCGCCTTCGTGACGCCGATGAACCTTGCCCAAGCCCTGCCCGCCGACAAAGAAAATGAATAAAGGGGTTATTAAATAGTTCATATCATGAAATGACGAACTAAATAGGCTGAGATATATAGTTAATAATGATTGAAATTACCTGTTGACTATCCCAAACAAGATGTTATAGTCAGTATTTGCTTTGAGTAGTGAGTCCAAAGATTTCAACTGTTTTGGCGTCAACTTTAATGATACACAAGATCGATGAAATCTGCATGCACACATGTTTGCATGTCTTAATTAAGCGGGCATATGTAAGCAAAAACATGTAGCTAGCTAGTAGGCAAAAAACAGAGAATTTGTAGTACAAGACAGTGTGACTCACTGGAAGTTGTAAGGAAGTAGTATATCTTCATTGTATTTGGGGCGCTTCAAGAACTCTAGCATGTTGTCCTCTACGGCCTTTTCATGATGTGGATTTATTAGCCATGTGTATTCATTAACGGTGTTTGGGTTAATGAACCCAATGCCAAAGCGTCCACCTTTTCTCATTTCATACATCTTCATCCTGCATAATACCACAGAAAAGAATATAGTGAGGATAATTACATGTAATGATTGATCAAAAGGATCACTACAGCTAGCTTGAGACTTAAATTACAGAAAGAAATCACTTACAGACAATAGCAACTGACGATAGATTTGTCGAGTGCGTCTTGATTGTATAACTGAAAGCGATTCGAGAATACTCAGCAGATGAGCTTTCTCATGGAAGTAATGCTCCTCCTTGACATTCACCATGAGGGACAATCGATTGGAAATCTTGGTAATGTTCATGTACCACCGATGCAATTCATACATTCTCGTTGGGAGGTTCTTGACCTTATGCAGCTCGACCAAAGGTTGGCCCCGGACATATTTCCGTTTTATTTCATCCTCTGTAAGCACAGGCATGGGCTCGATCTCGAGGAGTTGTCCATGATGATGTTGAGAACTTCCTGCATTATATGGTCCTTGGTTATTACCACATTGCCCACCTCGGGAATGTAAACTGTTTGCCCACAATAATATTGGGCGTAGCGTCTTTATCACGTGTTGTTGGCACAACAAGCGAGGGATCGATTCGCCGCTTTGTTCTCCCAATTTGGGAATGGTTTTCCGCATTTTTGACAGTTGCTTGTTGTTTGCTCGATCGAGCTCGCCTCCTTACGAGGCGTGCTCGATTTAACTACGATGTGGTGCTCATAGTGCGTGTCAACAGGCTTGGGAGCTAGTGGTTGAGCCATACGAATGAAGTGGTCAATCGTTTCCTCGGGCACTTTCTCCCTTGGCGGCGGTGGCGGTTTCGGTGCAAATGGGCTTCCACCTCGGCCTTCGATATGGCTGCGTTTTCCTCCTCGGACTTGTCATAAGGCCTCTGCGGAAGAGGCGTGAGGCTTGGACCATATTTATATCGCTTGCCTTCGCTTTGTACTTCTGTACTACCTCGACTCGTGCCGCTCGCACCATAGCTGCGGGTGTCTCTTCTGCGATTCTTGGCGGTGGAGACGGCTGACGGGCTGAGTTGGACGAGGAGGAGTGGCCTGAAGCTGTCTTGGGACTTGGAGGAGGAGTGGCACGAGGTTGTGCGGACTTGGAGGAGGAGTGGACGTCGGCTGTGGCGGACTTGGAGGAGGAGGAGTGGCACGACACTTTGCCGGACTTGGAGGAGGTGGCGACACTTTGCGGACTTGGTGGACTTGCGGGGCGGGAGTCTGCTGACTCGGTGGCGGACTTCGACGAGGAGTCGGCCGACGGTGTCGGTGGCCTTGAAAGATGATGCAATCCTTTTTCCATAGGATGATACGATGTTTGGCCTCTTCGAGAAAGTGCTCGTCGTCACCTCCAGGAATGTCAAGCTGTAGCTCCGAATATGGGTCCACCACCTCATCAACCAAGACACGAGCATAGCCCGCTAGAATCGGGTTGCAATGGAAGGTTGCCTCGGGGGGATTTGTAAAATCAACGGCGTCCGCCACCTTCATGGATATGTTCTTCATTTTGACGTGTAGCTCGTAGTTAGTGTTCTCCGTGATGTCATCCACGGGGTATCTATCCAGCATTGCGTCGTCCGGGGCGGAACCCACGCTGCTTCTCGGCATGGATGGGCGGTGCTATCCAATGCTGGATCATTCGCTAGCTGCTGCATTCTTTGAGACCCCCTTTGCTGGGTAAGTGAGTCGATCTGCTCCTGCTGCCGCTGGAATTTGACTGCCAATTCCTCTTGACTTGCTTCTAGGCCTTGAAGGCGTTCATAGTCCCGCTTCCTCTGCTCCTCCTCCATCTTCCTCTTCTTCTCCTTCGCAACCTTCTTTCTCGCACGGTTACGTAGTCGGTGTTCGATCGAAAACCCCTCATACCACGGAATAAGCGCCCTTGCCTCGTGTTCTTCCGGGTGTTCAGGATTTCCCAGAACGCAGCGTAAGCTCGTCGTTCTCTCTGTTGGGCTGGAACACCCCGATCGTGCCTCTTCTATTGCAACAAGTATCGCATCATCGGCTCCCTTGGACTTGCCCTCGTCGAAACATTGCCTGTCTTGGGTCCAACTCCCCCATGCGCATAGAACCAAGTCCTGCACTGGGGGCCAGCTCTTAGTAACCGGAGTGACACCTGCATCCTCCATCTCTTTCTCGGACTTATCCCACTTAGGCATTGCCACCGATAGCCACCTCGTGACTTATGGAACTTATCCTTTTTCGGCATTCTTCTTGTTTATTCTCGACCGTTCCTTAGATAATTCCGAATCCTTGAATTTCACTAAATCGTCCCAATGAGCACGTTGGTTCTCTAGTGTTCCCTCGAATCTGGAGTCTTCCTTCCTCCTTGGCGTACTTGTCCCATTCCACGATTCTTGTGGTTCTTGAATGCAACCGCCATCTTCCTAAGAGCTGCGTCCTTGACTTTCTACACATCTGCTTCTGTGAAATGATCTGGTAGGGTGAAATGTTCCATGAGATTATCCCAAAGCAGATCTTTTTGTCTTTTGTCGACAAAAGTAACATCTGGACGTGGAGCAGCGTCCTTTTTGTCTTTTTGTCTTTTGTCTTTTCTGGCTCTCTCCATTCTTGAAGGGAGATCGGAGTTGGTCCTTCACAACAACTCCGCATCGATTTAACGAACTTGTCTACAATCTTCTTAGGCGCTAATGGTTCGCCATTAGGTCTGATTGCCTCGATATTGTACTTTACGCCTCCTTCAACTTTTTGTCCGGGCCTCGTTTAGTCCTTTTGCACGAAGATTTGCTCGATCCGGATGGCTGAAAGAACAAAGATCGATTCATTAATATATCTTCAAGTCATTTAAAACATGTGATGATCACCAGGATGCACGCTTATATAAATATATATACCTCGCGGTCTTTGTTGTTTCAAGATCAACATTTTCTTCGTCATCATCATAATCATAGTTCATGACTTCATCAATTGATTAAATCGCGATCGAATATCATATCACCCTCTCCGGTGTTGTTTAGAAATTCGAACCGTCATAATCTTCTTCATTCGATCATCATTTGGCCCGTGAGGATGGCGTATCATATCGAACATGGCCTATTCTCCTCTCTGCGGTATTGTCCGCCATAGCTTTTATTTAACTAATCCAAAAGAAATATAAAACAATTTAGTATTCAAATTACATCGTCTTGAATAATAGATATAATCTCGAAAACATCGTCTCGAATAATAGATATAATCTCGAATACATCGTCTCGAATAATAGATATAATCTCGAATACATCATCTCGAATAATAGATATAATATCGAATACATCACTGGCTAGGTAGCTAATAAAGATCGAATACTACAAAAGAATCTAGGACACTCGCGGTTCTGCTTGGCGAAGCGGTGGACACCCAAAGAGAAGGAACCCTCACGGGATCATAGCTGAAGTGAGATCCTGAAGAAAGCTGCCGGTATTGGAGAACCTGCCGCCCTCTAACGCAACCATGTAGCGATGGGCGTGCTCGTCCTCCTCCACGACACGCGACAAACCACCTCCGGCTGGGCCGCTCCCTCCGGCCGAAACTGGCCCACGCGAACGCCACCAAAGCGAGATCGGGGTCGACAAGCGGGACCCGGGGCGGTTCCTCATCAAGCGGCGCGCCCTCGAGCAACACCTCCCGTGCCGGCCAGTGAGCCAGGTCCGGACATGGGTCAGCCGGACGTCGTCATGACGATGTCGACGGCGAGAATGCGGGTCGGGCATCGTCGAGAACAAATACTAGCTATATGCCATAAAAAGTAACATTTTTTTAATGATTGCATTTTGATAACTAAAATTTCTAACATTTCTATATAACTAACATTTCTATAACATTTCTAACAATGCTATATATAACTAACATTTCTATAACATTTCTAATATTTCTATAACTAAAAAACAGAAAAAAATTATAACATTTATATATATATATATAACTAACATTTTTATAACTATTTCTATAACTAAAAAACAGAAAAATTTCTAACAATTCTAATTTTTTTATAACTATTTCTATCACTAAAAACAGAAAAAATTCTAACAATTCTAACATTTCTAACTGTTCTAACAATTCTAACATTTCTAACTATTCTAACAATTCTAACATTTCTAACTATTTCTGAAAAACAGAAAAATTTCTAACAATTTCTAAAAACAGAAAAATTTCTAACTATTTGTATAACTAAAAACAAAAATGTATGTATGTGTGTGTGTAAGCTCACCGGCGAGGCGAGGCGGCGGGCGGCGGCAAGCGGCGGCAGCAGGGATAGCGATAGCGGGACAGGGGCAGGCGGCGATGGGGACAGGGGCCAGACGGGCAGGCGGCGGCAGCAACGAGGGGACGTACAGGCGGTGCCGGCAGCGGGGGCAGGGGCAGCAGAGACGGGCAGGGCAGGCGGGCGAGAGGCAGTGACGGCAGCAGGGGCGGCAATGGCGGCAGCGAGGCAGAAGCGGCGGCGAAGCGGCGGCGACGGATGGAAACGTCTGAAGCGGCGCGGCAGTGCGAAGGAGAAGAAGCGGATGAGAAACTGAAATTTTCGTAAGTGTTGTTTATATAGGAGGGGCCTTTAGTACCAGTTTGTGCCACCAACCGGTACTAAAGGCCAGTTTTGGCCAGCCCAAGCGGCGGGAAGCGACCCCCTTTAGTACCGGTTTGTGCCACGACCCGGTACTAAAGAAATCTTGAGCGCAGTCTTGATCTTGACAAGTTTAGTCCCACCTCGCTAGCGAGGCGACCGCACTGGTTTATAAACCCCGTGCGGTCGCTCTCTCAACTCCTCCCCAAAGTAGGCCCTCACGGGCCTCACGTGTTCTTCTTCGCTTCAGGCCCACTTGCCAGCCTTCTTGGGGCCTGCATCCTGGCCCAACAACAGGTTGGGTTTCTAGTCGTATGCAGGCCGCTCTGGCCTAGTAGGCGGGCTTTTTATTTATTTATTTATTTGCTTCATTTATTTTTTTGTTGTTTTTTTTGTGTATTTAGAGTGTCTTTGTGAATATTTTTGCTTTAGGTACAAAAAATTACAAACTTTCTGTTAGTGCCCGTAGTTTTCAAATTTGAATAGTTTAAATTTTGAATTATTTGAAATTAGTGTGAATCATTAGTTTGTGAATAACTTAACTTTAAAAATCAGTAAAGGCATGAAAGAATTTGTTTGCACATACAATTTCTTCGCGTTTCAAATGACAAAACACATTACTTCCCTAACTATTACAGAGATTCCCCTCTCGGTGTGAAACACGGAAGAAAGTGATGATAGTGAAGCCGATCACATCCCAGATCTTTGGGTGTGAAACTTTTCTTCAGCGTGTGTCCCTTTGCGCCGTAACCATGGAAAATTTTCATCATTTAACGGGATGCTCGGGTCAATATTCAACGTGAATGGAGCAATTTCATCAAACTTTACATAATCTTGACTTGTATGTCTTGTCATCCACTCCCACGATGTTTCTCTTCCCGGAAAGAACTATGTGCTGCTTTGGCTCATCGTGCGATGCATTCGCTTCCTTATCTTTTCTTTTTCTTGGCTTGGTAGACATGTCCTTCACATAGAAAACCTGTGCCACATCATTGGCTAGGACGAATGGTTTAAATACGCATACATAAGATTGTTGAGATCCTTTGTTGTCATTCCGCATCTGCGGGTCTTCCGTTACCCCGCCTCGTGTCATATTGACCCATTTGCACCGAGACAAAGGGACCTTTAAACCACGTCGATAGTCAAGTTCCCATATGTCTTGTATATAACCATAATATGTTTCCTTTCCCGTCTTGGTTTCTGCATCAAAGCGGACACCACTATTTTGGTTGGTGCTCTTCTTATCTTGGGCGATCGTGTAAAATGTATTACCATTTATCTCGTACCCTTTGAAAGTCATTATATTCGAAGAAGATGGTAACTGGGGACAGCAAGTACAGGTCATCTTCAATAGAGGTGTCATGCATGGTGCGTGTACGCAACCAGTGGCGAAACTCCTGGTTTGTTCACGTGTAATCCAGTCATCGAGACCGCTCCGGGTGTTTGGGCGTAGCAAATTCTTGTGTTCATCCATATACGGAGCCACCAAGGCAGAATTACGTAGAAGCTGTGTAGTGTGCTTCGGTGAGAGAATGTCCGTCCATACATATTATTTGTTCCCCTCCTAGCGTGCCTTTTCCATCGATGCGCCCTTATGCATGATTCAGGAACACCAATCGGCTTAAGGTCAGGAATAAAGTCAATACAAAACTCAATGACCTCCTCATTTTGATGGACCTTGGAGATGCTTCCTTACGGCCTATACGGTTATGAACATATTTCTTTAAGACTCCCATGAACCTCTCAAAGGGAACATATTGTGTAGAAATACAGGACCCAAAACGTTAATCTCTTCGCAAAGGTGAACTAGGACGTGCGTCATGATGTTGAAGAAGGATGGTGGGAACACCAACTCGAAACTGAAAAGACATTGCACCAAATCATTCTGTAACCTTGGTATGATTTCTGGATCGATTACCTTATGAGAGAATGAATTGAGAAATTAACATAGCGTCACAATGGCTAATCGAACATTTTCCGGTAGAAGCCCCTCAATGCAACCGGAAGCGATTGCGTCATAATCACGTGGCAGTCATGAGACTTTAGGTTACGGAACTTTTTCTCTGCCATGTTTATTATTCCCTTTATATTCGACGAGAAGCCGACGGTACCTTAATCTTGAGCAGGCATTCAAAGAAGATTTCCTTCTCTTCTTTGGTAGGCGTAGCTTGCATGACCACGATATATGCCGTCTTCTCCGTGCATACGTTGCTGGTCCTCCGTGCCTCGGTGTATCTTTTGTCTTCCCATACACGCCCAAGAAGCCAAGCAGGGTCGCATAAAGATTCTTCGTCACGTGCATCACGTCGATTGCGGAGCACACCTCTAGGTCTTTCCAATATGGCAGGTCCCAAAATATAGATTTCTTCTTCCACATGGAGTGCGCGTCCGTCGGCGTCCTTGAACAGGTTGTCCGCGGGATCTTTCCAAATATCACCTTCAAATCCTTGACCATATCATGTACATCAGCACCCGATGCGGTGGCGAGGCTTCGTCCGGTGATCCGCCTCACCTTTGAAATGCTTGCCTTTCTTTCTTATGGGATGCCTGCTCGGAAGAAATCGACAATGTCCCGGTACACATTCTTCTTACAACTATTCAAATATATCTTGTCGGTATCATCCAAGCAGTGCGTGCATCCGCGGTATCCCTTGTTTGTCTATCACGAAGGTTCTTTGAGAGCAGGCCAATCATTGATGGTCACGAACAGCAACGCCTTTTAGGTCAAATTCTTCCCCATGTGCTCATCCCACACACGTACACCTGTTCCATTCCACAGTTGTAAGAGTTCTTCAACTAATGGCCTTAGGTACACATCAATGTCGTTGCCGGGTTGCTTAGGGCCTTGGATGAGCACTGGCATCATAATGAACTTCCGCTTCATGCACAACCAAGGAGGAAGGTTATACAAACATAGAGTCACAGGCTAGGTGCTATGGTTGCTGCTCTGCTCCCCAAAAGGATTAATGCCATCTGCGCTTAGACCAAACCATACGCTCCTTGTGTCATCTGCAAGCTCCTTCCCGCACTTTCTTTCGATTTTTCTCCACTGCGACCCGTCAGCGGGTACTCTCAACTTTCCGTCTTTCTTACGGTCTTCTCTGTGCCATCGCATCGCCTTGGCGTGCTCTTTGTTTTGGAACAAACATTTCAACCGTGGTATTATAGGAGAATACCACATCACCTTGGCAGGAATCTTCTTCCTGGGGCGCTCGCCCTCGACATCACCAGGGTCATCGCGGCTGATCTTATAGCGCAATGCACCACATACCGGGCAAGCGTTCAAATCCTCGTACTCACCGCGGTAGAGGATGCAATCATTAGGGCATGCATGTATCTTCAGCACCTCTAACCCTAGAGGGCAGACAACCTTCTTTGCTTCGTACGTACTCTCGGGCAATTCGTTGTCCTTTGGAAGCATATCCTTTATCATTACCAGCAACTTTCCAAATCCCTTGTCAGATACACCATTCTCTGCCTTCCATTGCAGCAATTCCAGTGTGGTGCCCAGCTTTTTCTTGTCACCTACGCAATTCGGGTACAACAATTTTGTGTGATCCTCTAACATGCGCTGCAACTTCTTCTTCTCCAAATAACTTGCGCAGTTTCTCTTTGCATCGGCAATGACCCGACCTAGATCATCAACGGGCTCATCTGATGCCTCTTCTTCAACTTCTTCCTGCATTGCCGGCTCAGCTTCTTCCCGCATTACCGGCTCAGCTTCTTCCCCCATTGTTATATCATCGTATTCAGGGAACCCATGGCCAGGATAGCTGTCGTCGTCCTCTTCTTCTTCATTGTCTTCCATCATAACCCCTCTTTCTCCGTGCTTGGTCCAAACATTATAGTGGGGCATGAAACCGGACTCAAGCAGTGGGCGTGAATGGTTCTTGGCGTAGAGTAATTGCGACCATTCTTACAGCCAACACATGGACAAGGCATAAAACCATCCGCCGCTTGTTTGCCTCGGCCATAAGCGAGAAAAGTATCTGCGCCCTCAACGAACTGGGGAGAGCATCGGTCATCGTACATCCATTGCGGCTCATCTTCATTACACAACACCGAATAGACCAAATTAATACAAGTTCATACATAAAGTTCATACAACACTTAAATGCAAAAAACAAATAACTCTCTAGCTAAAGCATTTAAATGCAACAACAAATGCGATCAAGATCACAACTAAGGTAACAATTGATCCAACAACATAATGATACCAAGCCTCACTATCGATGGCATATTTTCTAATCTTTCTAATCTTCAAGCGCATTTTCTCCATCTTGATCTTGTGATCATCGGCGACATCGGCAACATGCAACTCCAATTCCATCTTCTCCCCTCAATTCTTTTCAATTTTTCTTTCAAGTACTCGTTTCTCTTTCAACTAAATTTAACCTCTCGACAATAGGATCGGTTGGAATTTCCGGTTCACATACCTCCTAGATAAAAATATCTATGTCAACTTGATGGGCATAATTTGTCATAAACACGTAATGCAACAAATAGTTTTAAAAGAGAATATACCACATCCGAATCATAACAAGGACGAGGGCCGACGGGGACGGATATCAAAACCATGGCACTATGTATAACAAACAACGTCACGGGTAAGATAATTATACGAGTAACTATATATCCAAATCACACAAACATCAATTTTTTATATAAAATTTCATGAACAAGAGGCTCACCACAAGGTGGTGCAATAGAGACGGTCTTGGGCGATCGACGGTGAATTCTGACGGAGATTTAGAAGGCACTAAGTAAAACACACTGCATATGCAAACTAAGTGTTATTTTGACCTCAAATTGCATATAAATCAAATACTACCACATATAATTCCTCCCAAATTACTAAAACCCACAATTAATCACTATATAAACCAATGCAAGAGCTAATCTAGCAATGAGAGATGAAAGGACAAAGTTGCTAACCTTGTTGATCATTTGAATGGATGGGGGCCTGCAAATCTTGACAAATTTGGGGCAAATTTTGTGATGAACTCGAGAGGAAGAAGGGAAGAACAGAGGAGAGGGAGAGGGGAAGGGGAAGAACAAAGTGCGGGTGGGCCGAAGGGTTTATATAGGGCGACCTTTAGTACCGGTTCGTGCCACGAACCGGTACTAAAGGTGCTGGAAGGGCCCCACTCGACAACATCCTGCCACCACTTTCTTTAGTACCGGTTCGTAGCACGAACCGGTGCTAAAGGTTCATCCTGAACCGGTACTAAAGAGATCCTCCCGCCTAGCCATTGGAACCGACACTAATGGACACATTAGTGCGGTTCTATTATAAACCGGGACTAATGTGTCTCACATTTGACCCTTTTTCTACTAGTGTTTCCCCTCCCGGGGAAGTGTCCCAGCAGAACAGCTCTGCCGGGAGCCCTAGATTGGTTCCTGAGGTTCCGCCTAAATGGCGGCGGAGTTTCGTCGAAAAGGTTGCTTATTATTTTTTCTCATCGAAAGACTTCATATAGGAGAAGATGGACGTCGAGAGAGCCACCGGGGGCCCACGAGGTAGGGGCGCGCCCGAGGGCGTGCCCCACCCTCGTGAGCGGTGTGGGCCCCTGGCCTTCATCTTTAGCTATGATTTTTCTTTATTTATTTTAAGGTATTCCGTGGAGTTTCAAGACTTTTGGAGTTCTTGTGAATAGTCCTTCAATATTTGCTCCTTTTCGACCCAGAATTCCGGTGCGGCATTCTCCCTCTTCATGTAAATCTTGTAAAATAAGAGAGAATAGCCATAAGTATTGTGACATAACGTGAAGTAACAGCCCATAATGCGATGAATATCAATATAAAAGCATGATGCAAAATGGACGTATCAATGAGTCATTTGACTCCAACTATAAACTGTTCAAAAATCAGAATTGTGAAGTATTTGCTAGATATGTTGGCACTAACTGCAGGAACGGTTCTCCTATGAAGAAAATCTGGGTTCCCAAGAAGTGCCTTGAAAGTCTTCAGGTGAATGTCCTCATGACACCACCTATGAAGAATAGGAACCCCAGATCAAACTCTTCACATGGACCAAATTCTTCATATGGATCCAAGTCCTCATACGGTCCAAATTCCTCACATGGATCAAATTCCTCAAAAGGATCAAAGTCCTCATATGATTATCATCGTGCTAACAACTCTGTTTCGCAGGGTAGAGCTAAGGGCTATGAATATGTGCATTATTCTTCAAACCATTATGTTCATAAGTCCTTGAAGAATTTCTCTGCTTATTCATATGCTTACCCTAACCCCTCTTATGTGAAACGAAATGGATTGGCTTCTATGCCACCATTCTCATATGGAACTCGTAGAGTGATGAACTTTTTGCCACCCCTTCAGATGTGGGTGGTGAAGAAAAAGAACTAATCTCTTCTGCAGGGTCAGGTCTCCAGACGTGCTTTAACGTCTGAAGAATTTGCTGGGGGCCTGACAAAATTGCCTGAAAGGACGCATGCTAATCATGAAGAAATGAACTTTCATTTCACATGTCCTCCTACTACTATATCTGTTTTAATGCTTGATGAGTACAAGACGCCTCGTCACTTCTGGATTGAGGCAATTTACACTGTGTGCCACATCATCAACAGAGTATATCTTCACAAATTCTTCAAGAAGACTGCCTATGAACTCCTCACTGACAAGAAACCTAATGTGAGTTTTCAAAGTCTTCGGTGCTAAATGTTGGATTAGAGATCCTCATCACAATGCTAAATTTGCACCGAAAGCACATGAAGGTTTTATGCTTGGTTACGGAAAGGACTTGCACACCTACGGAGTCTTCAACAACGCTCTTCACAAGGTTGTTGAAACTCTAGATGTGTCGTGGAATTAACACGCCAGATGTCCTTAGTGTCAGGACTTAATCGCGAGGCCAACGCATCTATGTGGTAGCTTGAGAGGGGTTGAGCGGAATCGAGAGACGCAACACAAGACAGGGATTTAGACAGCTTCGGGCCCCGGGAAACATCATCCGGTAATAGCCCTACGTGCTGTTTGAGGCTAGGTCTCATTATGATCATGAGGGAGTCGTCGGTGGCCGACTCTTTGTGTCTAGCCCTAGAGATTGTTCTTGTTTGCTTGTAGCTTTGTCCCTCTTTGGGGAGCCCTGCCCTCCTTATATATCTTTGAAAGGGCGGGTTACATGTGGAGTCCTATTAGGACTAGGACTAGCCTATCTTGTATTACAAGTCGGATACAAGTCCATGTCTTAGCTCCTTGTAAGACAAATATTCCTCACGCCTTTCCTCTTAAACCGGCCCACCGTAGTTGAACCGGCCTTCATGAACCGCCAGTCAGGCCACGGGTCTTGCCGCTCCTCGACCCTTTGCGGATTACCAATGAACCATAAACGCTTGGTCGCCGGTGAACCGCCAAGTGTCGTGAGTTCTTCGAATGCATCGCCAAGTCCGGCGGGTTATACTTCCGGCGGTTTACGCGCGGGGTATATCCCGACATTAGCCCCTAGTTTAATTTGGATTTATCCATGTTAAAGCGATCCTGTGAAATAAACACAAGAACAAACTTGATGATTATGCTCCGGTTTAAGAATTCTTGTAAACCGGCATCGATCATCCTTAAATCCTTGTCATTTCCTCCTTATATAAAATCCGGTTTAATAGGCCAGCTTCATAATCAACTTGCGACATTGGTTTCTCATAGAAAATATATTGTGAAGGATAACTCCTTTGATTCAACTCCCAATGCTTAAAAACAATATCGGTCCTTGAAATATTCATCCAATCTTCACCGGTTTAAGGGCGTAAAACTTGCGGTTTATCATTGCCAAGATCACCGGTTTATAAATATTGATGGTACCGGGTCATGATTGTTGCAGACATCGGTTCATGATTGTTTATAGCGTCGGTTCATGATTATTAATGGCGCGGGTTGCAGCCACGAGGCCATAATGATTGGTGGCCTTGGTCAACCTAGTTTGCTCAATCAGAGAATTTGAAAATATTTCCTCGATAATAATATAATATCTGTAGCCCCCAAGTCTTTGAGCAGAACAAAGTGGTAGCTTAAGACTTTTGCTTCAATATAAATGCTGCCACTTTCAAAGAAATCCGTGTTGTTCATCCCAGTGACTAGCAAAAACTGAATACTCCATACTATGTATCCCCCAAGTGCCGGGTTGTCCTGCTTGCAGCAACACAGGACTTGTAATTGTCTTATACTCATAAAAACTTCCACCAGTGTAGCCCCCAAGGGCCGGGTCATTATGTAATAATGAGCAGGGACTTTGTAGGTGTAATCATGTAGATTTGAGCAATGATGTGTAGCCCCCAAGGGCCGGCTCATTATAATGTGATGAGTCGGGTCTTCAATAATATGAGCAAAAAATGACTTTGCATTAGCCCCCAAGTGTCATGGTGCATGCTTGCGGCGACATGAGACTTGCATATTTGATGTAATCTCAACTTAAATAATGTAGCCCCCAAGTGCGGGTTGTAAGCTGCGCAGCAACTCGGGACTATTCCTTCAATTGTAGAATAAATCATATCCATTAATAATATGATAACCATTGCGCTAAAAGCGACTTTGAAAACCTCAATTATAATATTGGGTATTGATAACCACAATAAAAATCCAGCCATGTTGGCTATTAAAGATAACATAATCTGGTATGAAAAAACCTTATTCATTCAATACCATAATGAAAATTCAGCCAAGTTTGGCTATTTGAATAATATAACCCAATGATTTGTAAGCGCATGATTCCAATGGCGCAATCCAAATAGGTATTGGCGACTTATAGTCCAAAAGCCGGGCCGGGTTAACAAACACCGGATAATTTCTCATCATATCTTTGGCGACTTATCGTCTTAAAGCCAGCCGGTTTAATAAACACCGGATAATTTATCATCATGCTTTATTCAACCTGTCTACGCATACAACAAGTTTAAAGTGTCTGGCGGTTTACCGCCGGACGGGTCATAATGCCCAACATATAACCCAGGTTTATAATCAAGGCTGCACTTTAAGAATAATCAATGAAATATATCATACATGTGACATTGAATCACATCATTGGTTTACCAATTTTTTGTAGTAAGGGTGATGACCCCAATCTTGAGTAATGATAACTCCTTTCATACTGTGTCGGTTTATGATAAAACCGTACCGGGTTGTGATAAACACCGGTTTAACCATATATACTGGCGACTCATAGTCAAACTGCATCGGGCGGATAGTCTCCGGATTATGATTTGATCATGTCTTGACAATTTGTAATTGAAAGTCAAGCCGGGTTAATGAACACCGGTTTACTCCATATATAAGATGGTTAAAATCAAACCGGGCAAATAGTCTTCGAATTAGGATTTGACCGTGTTCCGTCAATTTGTAATTGACAGTTTGAGCCGGATTAATAATGTCGGTTTGAAAACACAACAAAAGAAATAATTTAAAAGAGAACAAAATTCAAGCAAAGGCAAATAAAAAACCATTGCAAATGAGGCTTTGAGCCGATCAAGAGGCATTACCATAGTCGGACACGACCAAGCCCCCAAAAGGCGTAGCTATGGTTCGAGTCAGCCAGGTCCCCAAATGATGCATTGGCATTACGCCGATCAAGAGGTGTAGCGATGGTTCGGGTTCGACCAAAGCCCCAAGTGATCTTTGTGGCACTAGGCGATCAAGAGGCGTGACTATGGTTCGAGGCGTGACCACAAGTCCCCAAGTGATCTGTGGCTTTTCGCCTACCAAATGGGCGTTGCTATGGTTCGGACACGACCAAGGCCCCCAAGTGATCTTGTGGCATTGCGCCGATCAAGAGGTGTGACTATGGTTGAGACATGACCAAGCCCCAAGTGATCAATAATATGATAAGCCAATAAGGCATGATACCCATGTTTGAACCGTACATCATGGCAGCAGGTCCTCTTTGGCACCCTTTAACTTTTGCAAGAGATAAATCCTTCTTGAACCGGGATTTTGAACCGGATATTGAGAGCTTCAAAGCTTTGTGGGAGATATCTTCCCCTTGAACCGGATGTTAAACCGGATACTTGAGAGCTTCGGTGAGGCCGGCTCCTTGAGCGGATTTTAAACCGGAATCCTTACGATGATCCGGAACTTCTTGCTTGAGCAGGATTTTGTAACTGTCATATACTTATTAAGCCGGAAATTTTCTGACGGCCTTCAAATAACGATGAGCTCCGGGACCGGGTTATCTTTCCCTCCATCGTCCTGGGGTTCTTAAATTTGCTGGCAAGATTTGCTTAGTCATGTCATCGTAGCCCCCGAGTCTCAAGGTGACTCGAGGAGTTGGCTTGAAACTCTCCATATTTGACCGCGATATAAACCGGCATAACTTGTATATCATTGGTGTTGATAACACGATGTGAATCCACAGAAGGTTGTGATGACTGCGGCGGGTTATAAATGATCCCGTATGAGCCGTGTCAGCAACTCGGCCAATGGTTCCTTCCAACTGGCGATTTGAAGTTTAACCAGACTGTAGTGGCGGCGACTTGTGCGCCTGCCCATTGAGCCATGCGGTGTAGACGGTGGTTGATAGTATATGATAATTTGCCTCCATTTTGAAAGAAAACCGGGCTACCCAAGCTGTGACTTGCTCATGCAGACAGGTGCGGCCTGGTATGTTGATGTAGACCAGGCCGCAATAAATGGACGGTAGAGGCGTCCACGATATTAAAGGTGGCTTGGACGGATGAACCAGCCACGGTGTTGTAAACCGCGCAGACGGGCAAGTTAATCACATCGTTTTGATGTAGTGAACAATTGTCTGCATCAACAATATTGCAGACCAAGACAAAGATAAACTGCTCTTTGACAAAATAATATGTACCAATAAAATATATTTTAGATGGATATCACCGATGTGCGGGCGGAAATAATCCGCCATGAAATTGATGATTGCTAGGTGAAGTTGAAGTCGTTCATGGGTGAACCGGCCGCGGCATGGTAAACCGGTGCAAACGGGTGAGTCGGCCGCGACGTTTGCAAGCCAGCACGGACAGTGAGTCGGCCCGCGGCGTTGTAAGCGGTTGCATCGCGAGTCAATCGTAGGAAGCGGTAAACCGCAGCGGACGGCGAAGTCGATCGCGGGCGTGGTTCCAGCGAGTTGATGTAGATCAAGCTGCTGCGGGAGGCAGCTTGCGCACATCCATTCAAACTGTGCGACGCCCGATTACTGCGATGGTGCTAACGCACGCTCCATAGGCACAACATGGCACCAGCTTGATAATGAATCATTGTCCTGCACAAAATATATCGCGGACCAAGTAATTGTCCCTTGATGAAACAATACATAAAAATAGATAGAAAAAATAGCACCTGATATATTTGCCAGATGAATGTGAATGCTGATTCTAAGTAACACGGACGCCGCTCACGTGACCTTTCTTGTTTTGTCTCTTTCTTTTCTTTGTCTTGATGTGATGAAGAAAGCGGTAGTGGCTCTTGATCTCCACGTATAAGTAGCACTAGCAATATGTAATTTCAGCCACGGCATGTCTGCTCACTTGAGATATCCCATCGCTAACACCACTTAAACTTGGAGGTAGTTATAAACATCGGGAAAGAAAAGCGCACCAGGCCGCAGTCCGGCTCTTTTTAGAGACTAATTCCTAGCGGTTCACTTTCATGAACAATGGCACTCTGAAGATTATCTTGCCCGTGTAAGGATAGGCATAGCGCAAGTTGCATGGTCGGTTGACGCGGCTTAAAAGCGACGCGAAGATGAGAAGCAAAGCGGCCCGGCTTGTGGCCTGAAGCTGGTGTGGGCAAAGCCCGGTAGGAGTCGAGTCATGATCGAGGGCGGCGAAGCCTGCTTGACAAAGAAGGTGGTCATGAGCAGCCCGGCCCGGGCACGTGATCAACTTGGCAACTTGAAGTAGCGAAAACCGCGGCGGCTCGGTCAAGAGGAGTGGCGGCGCGGGCCGCGTGGGCAGCTCAGAGCGAGGCCAAGAAGTCGTCGGTCAAACCGGCGCGAAGTGAGCCATGGCGCGAGCGCGGTGATTCCAGCGAGGCCCGAGTCGCGACCACGTCTCCCCGGGTCGTTGTTTGTTTGACTATCCCGATCCGTGTACGCGGTCGTGGCCCCCGCCGATTGTTTAGCTGGCTTCATGTGCATGTACGTGGTAGTGCTACTTAAACTTGAGCAATTAGACCTCAATCCTTGTGCAAGCATTAGTGGCCCTCTGGGATTTCACGTGGAGTAGTCTTCAATTAACATTTATGGAGTGCTAGTGAATCGTTCCAACAAGCAATCAGACTGCGTTAGTGGCGTTGCAGCTTGTTGTAGTACTTTAACTCCGATTTGATGTCTGACACAAGTAGTCCTAGCCACGCCTGCCTCGGGACTTGTTTGCTGTATACTATGGTTGGTACGATCTGTGCATACGGCGGCTGCAACACAATTTTTGTCGGTCTCGGCAACCCACATCGCAATCGCAAAAACTGATTTTTGATTCGGATTCGACGCATCGCGTCGCGTCGAGTACACAAGAACGCATAAAACCTTAAATTTCCTGATGAACTTGCAGTCCATGTATTTCCCGGCGAGGAAGCGGGGGCTTGACCAGCGGCGACTCAGCAATTTTAACAGAGGCTCTTGATCCAAGGGTCACCACAACGGCAGGTCACAACAGCCATATTTTCAATGCAGCGAATACCGATTCGTTTTTGACTCAACGGATTGCGGATCATGATCAACCGTCGTCTTGCCACGAAACCCTAATTTTCATCAAACGCATATCTCGCGGATTGCAAGCGTAGACCCTTCCAAACCGATTCTTCTTTATCCGGAAATTTACGAACTTCTCGACCTTTGGGAGAGATCCTCCAAGAACTCAACACCAGCATCGCGCGGGCCCCACGGTGGGCGCCAAGCTGTCGTGGAATTAACACGCCGAGATGTCCTTAGTGTCGAGGACTTAATCGCGAGGCCAAGCGCATCTATGTGGTAGCTTGAGAGGGGTTGAGCGGAATCGAGAGACGCAACACAAGACAGGGATTTAGACAGCTTCGGGCCCCGGGAAACATCATCCGGTAATAGCCCTACGTGCTGTTTGAGGCTAGGTCTCATTATGATCATGAGGGAGTCGTCGGTAAGCCGACTCTTTGTGTCTAGCCCTAGAGATTGTTCTTGTTTGCTTGTAGCCTGTCCCTCTTTGGGGAGCCCTGCCCCTCCTTATATATCTTTGAAAGGGCGGGTTACATGTGGAGTCCTATTAGGACTAGGACTAGCCTATCTTGTATTACAAGTCGGATACAAGTCCATGTCTTAGCTCCTTGTAAGACAAATATTCCTCACGCCTTTCCTCTTAAACCGGCCCACCGTAGTTGAACCGGCCTTCATGAACCGCCAGTCAGGCCACCGGGTCTTGCCGCTCCTCTGACCCGCCTACCGGATTACCAATGAACCATAAACCGCCGGGTCGCCAGTGAACCGCCAAGTGTCAGCGGGTTCTTCAGGTAAATCGCCAAGTCCGGCCGGGTTATACTTCCGGCCGGTTTACGCCGCGGGGTATATCCCCGACAAGATGTGCGGTTCGATGAAACTAATGGCTCGCAAAGAGAGCACCTACCTTCTGTGATAGATGAACCATCACCTGAGGAATCTATCAAGTTCAAGGCGACTGAGGATGTCATTCCTACTGAAGAATCTGCTGAAGAATTCATTCGAGCGTGAAGAACGTCGAGCTGATGCACTGAAGATAATCTTTGAAAAGCGGTCTTTGAAGAAAATCCTGATCAAATTCCTCGACGTCAACCATCTCATCCTCGCGTTGCAAAAGAAGTGCAAGTTGACAAGATCATTGATGACATTGAAGCACCAGGTCCTCTCACATGCTCAAAAGCTTCACATTTATCTAACTTTTGTCGGCACTATGCTTTTGTCTCTATCACAGAGCCTACTAAGGTAGATGAAGCATTTCTGGAGCCTGAGTGGATTCAGGCCATGCAAGAAGAATTACATCGATTCGAGCTCAACAATGTGCAGGAACTGGTCTAACGTCGAGGTCCTCGCAAGCATAATATCATTGGCACAAAGTGGATCTACCGCAACAAGCAAGATGAAAATGTCCTTGTGGTGAGGAATAAGGCACAACTTGTAGCTCAAGGCTACACAGGTTGAAGGAATTGATTTCGATGAAACTTTTGCACCTGTTGCTAGACTTGAGGCTATTCGCATATTACTTGCTTATGCTAACCATCATGATATCATATTATATCAAATGGATGTGAAAAGTGCATTCCTCAATGGTAAGCTTGAGGAAGAAGTATATGTTGCTCAACCCCCAGGTTTTGAAGATCCAAAGAATCGACAAAGTCTTGGTGAACAAGGCCCTCTATGGCTTCAAGCAGGCCCCTCGGGCGTGGTATGATACCTTGAAGGAATTCTTCGTGAAGAATGGCTTCACACCAGTTCACTCGACCCTACTCTCTTTACTAAATCTTATGATGGTGAACTGTTTGTTTGTGTGCCAAATATCGTTGATGATATTATCTTTGGCTGTACTGACCAACGTTATAGTGATGAATTTGCCTATATGATGAGTGAAGAATATCAAATGTCTATGATGGGAGAGTTGAAATTCTTCTTAGGTCTTCAAATCCGTCAACAACGCAATCGCATATTCATATCTCAGGAGAAATACCTCAAAGATGTTCTGAGGAAATTCGGCATGCAAGATTGCAAAGGCGTCAAAATTCCTATGCCCACAAATGGCCATCTATGCACTGATGAAAATGGTATTGACTTTGATCATAAGGTATACCGCTCTATGATTGGTTCTTTATTGTACTTATGTGCATCTAGGCCAGATATAATGCTTAGTGTTTGCATGTGTGCCCGATTTCAAGCTACACCGAAGGAATCACATCATAAGGATAATATCAAGCTACACCGAAGCATATTCTTCGATATCTAGCTCACACACCAACACTAGGATTATGGTACCCCAAGGGCTCTACTTTTGATCTCATCGGATATTACGACTCGACTATCTTTGGTGATCGTGTGGACCGCAAGTCAACATCTGGTACTTGTCATTTCCTCGGACGATCTTTAGTCTGCTGGTCCTCGAAGAAACAAAACTGTGTATCACTGTCTACTGCGGAAGCTGAGTACATTGCTGCTGGCTCTTGCGGTGCTCAATTGCTGTGGATGAAGCAAACTCTCAAGGACTACGGCATCAACGTGAAGAATGTGCCTCTCTACTGTGACAATGAGAGTGCCATCAAGATTGCTCACAACCCAGTTCAGCACTCGAAGATGAAGCACATTCAGATTCGTCATCATTTTCTTCACGATCATGTGTTGAAGGGCGACATCTTTATTGATCATGTGAAGGCTGAAGAACAGCTAGCCGATATCTTCACAAAGCCCTTGGATGAGAAGAGATTTAGCAAGTTGCGGTGTGAGCTAAATATCTTAGAATCTTCGAATGTTCTTTGAAAAGGACACACATCCTGACACTTATGCAAAATTGATGAATTAGATGTGCAACACACGAAGAAACATTTTTCTTCAATCAATGAAGAATAACACTCTAAGTGTGAAGAAATTAATGAAGAATTTGATTCCCGAACCCTCGACAATTATGCTGTGATTATGCTGAAATCATCATTCTTATACGGTGGGTCACGCCACCACCAAAGTTGAAAATCTTCAATTTGAGTTTTTCCTCGGTTTTGAAATTCTTGAGTTTTCAAATTCTTCAACTTTGCAAAATCTTCTCTGTTTCCATCGTTTTTCTTCATTGGCTATATATATATATATATATATATATATATATATATATATATATATATATATATATATATATATATATATATATATATGGGTTTATGTCCTCTCTGACATTCACTTATGGCTATTTCTTCAAGTTGCATTTTACGCTAAGTGAATGTGATCGGACCCTTCCCCTCTATGCTATACTCAACCCAATCTACTCACAAATTCTTCATATGCGTTCTATTTGAAACTCGTTCAAAATCTTCACTTTGTGTCCTTGTCAAATTTGAAGAAATTGCGAACGGAACTTTTAACTTATCTTATCCAAATTTTCGGCTTTGCCGCTCAAACCGTTCCGCATCCCACGATAGACTTATCTATTCACCCACGTCTAACACGATCTCCACTTTTCAGTACGTGGGTGACACATGTCAAGCGAATGAGAAGGGTCAGGGGCACGTTCGTCCAAAAACTTAGGGCGAACAGTTTTTCACTGCGACTATAAATACCCCTCTGCCCTTCCTCACTTCCTTTACTCCGCTCGACCGCACTCTCTCTTGCTCGAGCTTCTCAAACCCTAGCGCCGCCGCTACTCCATCGTCGCCGGTGAGGAAGAGCTTCACTGCCTCGACCTTGTCGCTGTCGCTCGCGCCGGCCGTGGAAATCTTCACCCCGCCGTCGCCGTAGCTGTCTTCCTCCGCCGAGTTAGGGCGTGGAAGACCTGAACTGACGAGCTTCAAAACTACACTTCTCAGTTCGTCGTGTTCTTCATCCAAGGTAATTAAAAGTTACTTTTACTTCCCTCTTTGATCCAAATTTTCTCTAGAAAATCTTCGAAGGTGTTTTATTCTTCAAATCCTCACACACAAAACACCTCACTAGTCATCTGTTCTTGATTTGTTTCTCTAAGCATCATTTTTCTTCAAGATTCCTCAATTGTGTGGATCCTCGATCTATACAACTCTGGAACCTAAGACAAAGAACACTTAGTGAAATTCTTCAAGGCTCATCTGGTCAAATTCCTCAAACTTGTTCTTTAGAAAAAACCTTCTGAGAACGCACATGACCTCTTCAAATTCCTCGCTACTATACTCTGTTCACGGTACTCATGTCATTCTTTGAATCACTAGGTTCTCATCAACTTAACTCATTTGCAGCGTTCCTCGAAGAAAAGTTGCATACTCTTCAGAGAATTCGATTGTTCAAATTCCTCAACTGAAGAATACGGCAGACGGTAAGAAGCTACAAAAAGGAGGAAAGAGGCCTGAGGTCATGACTGCTTTTGAAATACCTGAGGACATCTATGCTGACTATTGCACTCCTGATGAGGCCAAGTTCGGAAAGGAGAACAAAAATCAGCGCAAGGTGCTTATCTGAGAGGATTGAAATGAGATGGGCAAGAGAATGGAGGGAGTACAAGTATGTAACTCCAAAATATATGAAGAAGTTCGCACTTAATCCTCCATGCCCAAGAGCTCCATTGGCACCTGGCCAAGAAGCTGACCCCACCAGCATCAAGCGTGGTGAGGATTTTCCTGAAGAATTGGCCAAGCGCCAAGCCAAGTTGGCGAGACAAGCCAAAGAAGCAGTGAGGAAATTCAATGAAGACTCTGTTACTGCTGTTGCCACTGAGGTCTTTGCCAAGCCTAGAATATCAATGGCAAAGAAGCCCGCGCACAAGCCAAGTGCTTCAACAATTGTGCCATCACGGCCAAGTTCCTCAGCAATGCCCTCACGGCCAGAATCTTCAAAGCCCTCACGGCTAGTTCCTCATGCTGCTCCTGCTCCTCCCAAATCTTCAGCTCCTCCTCCAAAGTCCTCAGCAGCTCCGGCAAAGCCCTCAGCACCTGTGCATCTGGCCACATGCCAAAGGACTGCAGGCATCTCTATTGCCTCTGGTGTCTCAGCGAGTTCCTCTGCTGCACCAAATTCTTCATCAGGCCCCACACTGCTGAAGACAAAGGCAACGGCTGGACGAGGTCCTCGGCCAAGTCCGAAGAAAACAGGTTGCCTTCCAAGTGCCATCTGACGATGAAGCTGATGATGATGAACTTGCAGAAATCATCAGAGACAGGCAAGTTAGGGCCGCTAGAGCCAAAGGCACACCAGTGCCACTGCTTTTGGATCCAAGGGCGATTCTCGATTACATTGATCTCTGGCACAAGGACCCAAACACCCTATGCCTGATTTTCACTTGACTCCTGGCCAAAGTCACATGCTGACCCATTTCATCACTGAAGAGAAATGGAAATTTGAGAAGGCTAGGCAGATCAAGAAGGCTCGATTCAGAAGCGAAGTTCACGAGGAAAAACATTGTCAAAATGACAACCGATGAACTCATCAAGATCGATGCGGAATCAAAGCCCTCAAAGAATGACTTGATGCTTATTATCTTTGATTGGCAAGGAGCCAAAGTCAGGTTTGTTAAACTGACTGAGAAGTTCACCAATATTGCAGCTCCAACGCAACAAGAAGTTCCTCAGGCTGGAGCTTCTACTCAGCCTACTGAAGAACATGCCAGCACCACTGATGATTTTCAGGCTGCTGAAGAAAATGCTAGTTCCAGGGCTGATGACTCCATTCCAGCCGCTGAAGAAATTGCCAGGGCATCCACTAGTGGTGCGCCTGAAGGAACTGAAGAAGTCAGGGCAACTGCATCAGTTGCGTCTGAGGAAATTCAAACAGATTCCTCAGCTCCTCCCGCGCCTACACCAACTCCTATCCTTCCATCTGCATCAGATGTGAAGAAGACCAAGGCTACAGAGCGAGCTGCAGTGAAGAAAAGGAAAGCATCAGCTGCTTCAGAATCTTCAGCTCCAAAGAAGATGAAGCCTATGACCAGCTCGTTTGAAAATCCGATTGATGTTGTTCCGATTTCCACCATGCCATCAAAGGACCTTGTTCCTTTTGGTGAAGAATATGTGATCCCTAGCCGATCTGATGAAGAAAATCATTCTGCTGCTTCGTCAGAGCAGATTGATGAAGAAATTGAAGTGGATGCGATCCCTTCACCACCTGTTGTTTCCTCGCCAATGCATCAGTTCACAGCTGAAGAGGCTGGCGTTCAAGAAATTGAAGATGAAGACGTGGATATTGGATGCACTACGCCAGTGATGAATGATGACTTTTGGGAAAGTCAGCGTCCCAATTCTCCACTCTTAACCCCAATACAACAAATACCTCATTCCCCTGCACCAACCGTTCAATTGGGCTCTGAAGAAACTCATCCCACCTCGTCTGTGCGTGAAGAAATTCCAGCCACTAGTGCTGAAGAACCTGCTGCTGCTGATCCTTTGAACACGCAGACTGTAAATGAAGCGGAACCAGAAATTCCTTAGCCTGAAGAACCTGAGAGTGCGATTCCTGAGGTAGTGATGCAACTCACTGACACTCCTCTGCCAAAACCAAAGGATCCATTCTCGCGCAAGCAAAAGTTCAAGGCTGAAGACTTCTTTGGCGAGCATGTTTTCTTCACTGATTACAACCCATATGACTCTTCTCGCATAAGGAAGAGGCGTTTCTGGACTGCTAGTCAAGCCAACTTTTATTCCTCGGTGCTATTCGACAAAGACAAAGTCTTCGATCATGCACACATTCCTCACGTGGACATGGAATCTCTGCCGGGCTTCGAGCCAGTCCTCAGTGTTTTTCATGATGCTGGATTGCTGAATTTCTGCATTGACATCTGTGATTGGAATGAAGAACTCATTCTTCAATTCTATGCGACGCTGCACATCACAGGAAATTCTGAAGATGTGAACTCATGGGTGCTGGACTGGATGTCAGAAAATACTCACTACAAGACACCAGCAACTGAATTGCTTCGTGCCCTCCCACTCAGTCCCCCCCCCCTTGATGGTGCTCGTTGCGTCTACAATGAACCTGAGCTTACAAATCATTACATGCAAGTGCTGATGAAGCCTTTGAAGCCAGGGCAGGCCCCTCGAGCCAAATTCTCGTCAAGGAATTCTTGTATGTGCCTCGGACTGTCTATCGCATTACAGCGAAGACAATGAGTCCTATCAAAGGCCACGACTCAAATGATGAAGAAGTCGTTGGCATCATGAAGAATATGCTTTTCAATATCATTCATGGCGTTCCCATCAACTTCCATGATTTCTTCATGAGGACTCTGGCGAATATTGCTATATCACCATTTGAGCTGAAGCCTTATGCACCATGGATTATGAGGTTCATCAGGACAAGGTCTTCACTCAGTTACAAGGTTGATACTCTGAACCACTGCAGCTACTTGCCTCCAATTGAAGTCCTCAAACGGACATTTTCCTCAGCTGATGACAAAGGCAAGGCAACTGCTGTGATAGATGAAGGCATTCGCCCATTGGATGGTCAATTTCGCAAGGCTGCATCCTACTCCACCAATGATGACTCTGCCACACATGACTCTGCCGCCAACAACTCTGGCAAACAAAATCCTCAAGCCACAACACCCAGGGTGATGACTGATCATGAGTTACTCCTCAGTCTTCATCAGAAAGTTGATTGCAATCATAAATGGGTCCAGCGTCAGTTTGATTCAATTCTTCACAACATGACCTCAACACATAATGCAGTGAATAAAACCAATACTACCTCCATGAAACCTTCAACCATACAGGTTGTTACATCTCATGTCTACTGTTGTGAAGATCTGAAGAAAATGGAGTGCGAAGGAAGAATTTGACTGGTACGCACCTCCACCGAAGAAATACAAGAAGGTCAAGGTTCCTTCCTTGGTAGCCAGCTCCTATTCTTCATCGCGCGACACCGATGAAAATGAAGACTTGGGCGACAACTGCGGCATGCCCTACTACGACAACCGACCCGACAACACCGGGCGCTCCTCCATCAACTTGATATTCTTCAGGGGCGTTAGTCCTCAGTTTCGATCCTTTTGGTCATTCGATGACAAAGGGGGAGAAATTTGAGTTAGTCTTAGCGGGTCTATTATATGGGTGTTTTTTTCCGCTAAGTTACAACTCTCGCTCTTCTGAAACTTTTATTGGATCGAGTTGTAATCTTAAACCCGATGGTGCTATGATACTTTCGATGTGTTCTTCTGCATGCTTATTCCTCATTATATGTTAATACACGCATGCTGAATTAAATCAGTCACCATATTTCATCATGCATTTCAAATTCTACATATTATATGTCAAATGCGTGTATGAATTACAAGATATAGGGGGAGATCTCCATGATTCAACTCTTCAAATGTGCATTGCCTCAAAAGCAAATTCCTCACTATGCACATCTTTAGGGGGAGTTCTTCTATATCTTGCAATTAAATTCCTCAATATCAGTATTTACACTTCATATGTTTATCCCCGTTGAAAACTTAACCTATATTGTCATCAGTCGCCAAAAAGGGGGGGATTGTTAGTGCATCTAGTGCCCCTTACTGATTTTGGTGTATTGAAGACTTATAGGTTAAGGGACTAATGTGTTCATGAGTGTACACAGGTCTATAAGTCTATGAGGAGTTTGATATTTACAGAGAAAGTCGACCCCTAAAAATGAAGTTCTTTGTATGAAGACTTTGATATTCTGAAGACTTTCTGAAGACTTTGAAAGTGAAGAAATTGGTGTGACCTTGAAGACTTGGTATTCATTTGAGGAACATGAAGCATGAAGACTTTTGTTCTCGTTGTTTCGTTTTCTCTTTCTTGAGTCATAGGAAACACCGCACTGTTAAAGGGGGTCGAGGAATTACTAAAGAAAAATTTCCATGTGATGCTCAACTCAAAATCCTACACCTACCAATCCTTCCGAGTGAAGCCTTTGGAAATCTCATACAGTTCAGTCAATTTCTTGATGTGAAACGAAGTTCTTACAGTGTTGAGAATTTGTCTGACCGAGGAGTTAGGAATTCGCCAGTCGGATTGCCTACAGTGAGGATCATGATAGCCACGAGGAATTTGAGGGTCAAATTTCCGACCGTTGTTGTCTTCTTGGCCACTGTCCCAAAATATCTTATCCACTTAACGGTCATATCATTGAAGGGCATTTATGTCTTATCATGTCGGGCTGCTCCCTAGGCTATAAATAGCCGCCCCCTACAACCACTAGCTGGTTGGCTGCTCCGAGAGAAACTAACACTTGTCATTTGAGAGCATCCCATCCTCTGTGGACTTTGAGTGAAAATCATCAAGTGAGGAAAACCCAAACCCAAACACCTACAAACCCAAAGTGATTGAGCATCACTAAAGAGATTGATCCTGCGTGGATCCGATGCTTGTTACCTTTGAAGGCATGCTTCTTCCAGACGGTTAGGCGTCATGGTCTAGAGCATCCAAGAGGAATTGTGGATCGCCGAGTGACCGAAGTCTGTGAAGGTTTGGAAGTCGCTCAAGACTTACCACGAGTGATTGGACGAGGTCTGTGTGACCTTAGTTCAAGGAGAATATGATGAGTACTTGGTGTCCTGAGCTGCGTGCTTTCGGTATTTGGGTGTCCGGATCGTGTGTCCCTGAGTTTAAATACTCAGCCCGCTCCAACCAGACGTATAACCGAGACAACAGTTGGAACTGGTCTTCAAATCATTGTCTTCACCAAGCTTCTTGGTTATATTTCCTCATCTCTTTCATTTCCTCATTACTGTGTTGAGTGCTTGTTCATATCTGTGTTTGAAGACTTTGACTGAAGACTTTCTCAATTTCCTCAGTTCAATTACTTCAGTCTGTTTGTCTTCATCTTGTGTTATCCTGTGATTACGCTTTCTGTACTCTGTGATTGTCTTCATTTCATCATGATGACCATGCCTGTATTCTGTTATGCTTACTTCTGAATACTTATTCCACTGCAAGTAGTTCTTCGCTAAGGAATTTCCTCACCGGCAAATTCCTCAATGAAGAATTCATAAAAATCGCCTATTCACCCCCCTCTAGTCGATATAACGCACTTTCACGAGGCACGCCCCCTACCTCGTGGGCCACTGGCAGGCCTCAGTGCCCATCTCCGGCTATATGGTGTCTTTTACCTGGAAAAATCAAGAGGAAGCTCGGGAGGAAACACCGCCGCCATGAGGAGGAACCTTGGCAGAACCAATCTAGGGCTCACGTGGAGCTGTTCTGTCGGAAACATCCCTCAGAGGGGAAATCATCACCATCTTCATCACCATCGATCCTCTCATCGGGAGGGGGTCAATCTCCATCAACATCTTCACCAGCACCATCTCCTCTCAAACCCTAGTTCATCTCTTGTATCCGATCTTTGTCTCAAAGCCTCAGATTGGTACCTGTGGTTGCTAGTAGTGTTGATTACTCCTTGTAGTTGATGCTACTTGGTTTATTCGGTGGAAGATCATATGTTCAGATCCTATATGCATATTAATACCCCTCTGATTATGAACATGAATATGATTTGTTAGTAGTTACGTTTGTTCACGAGGACATGGGAGAAGTCTTGCTATAAGTAGTCTTGTGAATTTGGTATTAGATTCGATATTTTGATGAGATGTATGTTATCTTTCCTCTAGTGGTGTTATGTGAACGTCGACTACATGACACTTCACCATTGTTTGGGCCTAAAGGAAGGCATTGGGAAGTAATAAGTAGATGATGGGTTGCTAGAGTGACAGAAGAGGTTTACCCTAATTCTTCTTTCGTAGTTGCGGATGCTTGTGAGAGTAGTTATTCATAAGTGGGATGCTTGTCCAAGGAAGGGCAGCACCCAAGCACCGGTCCACCCACATATCAGATTATCAAACTAACGAACGCGAATCATATGAGCGCACTACAAAAAAAATACACTTCCGTGATGATACGTGTTTGTCACAATAGGTCACGTTTTTTGTCATGCATGTACATCCATGACAAATTTATGACAGAATCAAGATAGTCATACCTGTGCTGTCGTAGAAGTGTTCCATGACATTACCAAAATTATCATCACGGAAGTGTCCACTTCCATGACGATAAATCGCGCGTCACAGAAGTGCTTTCGTCAAGGGTGACCGACACGTGGCATCCACCATAATGGAACGCAGTTAAGCTATCTGGTCGGGTTTTGGATCTGATAACCCGTTAACAGCCCCGACCAATGGGGATTTTCCACGTGTAAAATCATCATTGGCTGGAGGAAAAACGTGTCGGCTCATCACTGGGATAGATGTCATCCACTCACTGGACAGAAGGCGCCTATGATACGTCGACACATGGCACGACCCAACAGTGGTCCATTCCTGTGAAAAGGCCGGCCCGTTTGACTTGGTCAAAAGCTGGCGGGCCGGCCCATGGAAAGCCTGTTAACGGCCTGTTAGCATATAGCCCATTTACTGACCCGCTAACCCAAGGCCCGTTACGCCTATGCGAATTAGGCCCGATGGCGTCATCCGGGCCATCCAATATGATTCCAGCCGTTTTCACTTACGGCCCATGTATGGCCCATGGCGTCTTCGGCCCATATGAGGCCCTTTGTAACTCTTGGCCCATTAGCCGCCGTCTTTGGCGGCTCGTAATGAACGGTGTATTACTTTACACCCATTAACGGCCATGGTGAAATCGGCCCGTAATGAACAGGTGTAACACTTTATACCCATTAACGGGCCGTTATTACATTGGGCGTTTCCATTAAGTTAACTTCGGCCTTCCGAGGGCCCATTTATTCTTAGGCTCATTGCGACATTCGATTACTTACGGCCCATTCTTGTCATTTTACGCTTGTGGGCCAAATTCACTGTCGTTACAGTCGGCCCGTTTGTGGTCCGTTAGTCTGTTGGGCCATTTTCATAGCATCACCAAATACGGCCTATTAACGGCCCGTTATGGTCAGCCCATAAAACGTACGATTTCCATTATAGGCCCGTCTACGACCCATTAAAGGCCAGTACAAGACCCATAAATGAGTCGGCGACCCATGGATCCTACCTGACGTAGAAGGCCCATGGATCTGCGAGACGTAGAAAGCCCATGGACAACTGCGAGGCGTAGAAAGCCCATGGATCCTGCTAGGCGTAGAAGGCCCATGGATCCTGCGAGACGTAGAAGGCCCATGGATCCTACGAGACGTAGAAGGCCCATGGATCCTACAAGACGTAGAAGGCCCATGGTCGGGTGAGTTGGCCCCGTTTGAATGATATAGCATATTCAAAGAATTATCCTACTCAATACTATCACCTCTAAAAAGCATACACTATACAACAAAGAGATCAAGGCATAGAAAGGTAGAATAATCCTACACTATAAAATAAATAGTTTACAACCGATTATACCCACTGGGCATTATGGTACGGCACAGGTGATAATAAAGCATACACAAGCAGCAAATTACATACACTGGGCAAATACGGCTCATACATCATGGATGCGCATCAACTTAACTCCATTTTAACTATAATCTCTTTAGAAAATATGATTGGCGGATTCGGATAGCACAAATTTCAGTCTGCAAAATCTCCAATTCCTTCATGGTTACCTCGGTGTCTTGTTTCATTTTTGACTCCTGCATCTAATACCTGCATGTCCAGTCCCAACTTGTTGATTATCGTTGACAATCATGTACACGTTGTCTTGCCACCTCTAGTTGATGCTCGAGAACATCGGCACATTCCAATTCAATCCATAATCATTCGATGGCAGCCATGCCGCCTTTGCTTTCATGATTTTTGTGTTGATGTCACTTCATCTGAAATGTTTACGTAAGTACACATGACTAGGGAAAAATATAGTTACAACGATTGAAGCGAACAAGACACTATTTTGTACTACATGGCAAAACAGGACTAACAATAATGTTACACGTCACTTTCACACAAAAATGTTACACGTCATGAAGCATAAGCAGGTGATATTTTAAAAATTATAAAAAGATAGTCTGTGCAGCCTGCATACAGAAATCCCTCTTAGCTCACAAGAGGAGCATGATGTTGGGGCCCAATCGAAAACACAGACAAGTTACAAATTTAGACAGCACATTGCGTATAAGTAAGCAAGCAGTTGGCCATTCTGTACCTCAATTAAAGTCTTAGGGAGCATAATGAACAGCAGAGGGTTTCATACAAACATACTACAGCAGGCAAAACTATGCAATCATTAGCGTAGTATAAACTAGATTGTGAGCCTCATGCAATAATAGTTGGTTAATAGACTTCAAAGCTTGAGGCACACTTCGGCAGAGTAATTAAATGGTAAGGCCTTTAATTATGTCAACTAATAGTGATACAAGTACCGAACATCAGGCATAATTATTTGGGCATCTCATTAAGTGAGGACAAATAAAGCAATTGAAAATAGAAAATTAACTATGCCTGAAACAAACAAGGAATTGAACTGTTGAGTTGCATACAGTGACTTAACTTAGCAGGTTGAAGAGGCTCAGCGCAGCTCCTACTTCTCTAGCAAGGCTCCTTCCTAACATCTTGTACTTGGAAATCCTCAATCTTATCTTCATTGCACCCCCTCTGCAAGGTGACACAAACTAGTTACTCATCTCCTTGGAAGATAAATATGCATACTTTCGGTGCAGTGAACACAAAAGGATGAGATTATAACAAAACAACACCACATAATGAAACATGCCGCATCTCTTGCACTTGCACACAATGAAATGAGCATTTACTATATACGCACTATGTAAAAACTAAGCATACCTTGAACTGGATCTTGGTACTCTTTGGAGAGCCCTCATGTAGTGTCTGACGAACCTTTATGTCACCTATGAGTTAGACAAGGCCCCACTACAGCAGACCTTAGTGTTTAAATCGTTGACAAGATCTGTTAGAGTGTTAGGTCAAGAACAACAAGTAATCAAAGCAAACAGTCCTAGTATGGCTGGCTGATGCAAACAACCAATTGAACAGATGTGTGAGCAAATCTTACATATCAAGAAAAGAAGCAAAGATGGAGGCTTAAAGACCATCACTTGGTGACCAGATTTAAGGGCATTTAAACATCATGTGCAACGTGTGAACTAACATAAACATTGCATATTCCAGATTCTACAATGGAATGCACATATATTAGGTTATGCCATGTATGATGATGCCTAAATGTATGAGATAGCGGCAGGAGTGATTCATCATTGCACGCACAATTGAATTGCGAGGTTAAGGGCGATTCGATTCCGCCTTTTAGGGGCATATTGTAAAAATAAGCCATAAAAGATGTAAAGAAGTCATTTTTGAGTTATGTGCTTGGGCTTAACTAATTTCGCTTTGGAGGGGTGTTTTGGGTAGAACCTCACTAAAAATTGAAGGGAAGGAAATAGTGAAATGACTACATTGTATGCCTATATTACACTCAAAATGCAGCTTGACGCCCGTGTCACACACGACCCTCAAGTAAAACAAACACGCAAGCATTCATTTCCCTCCCCGCTTGCATCTCCTCTCCCCTTTCTCTCTACCTCGATCCCCTACCTGCAACACTAGGGTTCCTCCAGCGAGCCGTTGCCACTGGTCCCATCTGGCCTGGTCCTCGACGATGCGATGTCCAGCTAGGCTACATGGCCGGCGGGTAGGGGCAAATCTCCCTGCCTGCTCCTCCCTATGGCGTCGCTCCTCATTCTCATGGTCTCCAGCAGCTGCTCCACTGTGGTTCGTCCAACGCACTACTCCGTGGTATTTGCACAACTATGGTGATGCCACCTGCTTGGCCGAAGGCACCTTGTTCCCCCTCCCCTCCTCCCAGGCCATGGCCTTGAGGTGCTGTTGAATGATGAGCTCATCCAACAAGGTGAGGATCTCCTCTGATTTTTTGCCAAATTTTCATTCTGATCCACTATATGATGAATTGCTATGAGCTTCTTCTGCTGCTGCTATATGATGCATTGCTATGAGATGCTCCAGCTGCTGCTATATGATGAATCGCTATGAGCTGCTACTGTATGATGAGTTGCTATGAGCTGCTGCTGCTGCTATATGATGAATTGCTATGAGCTACTGCTGCTGCTATATGATGAGTTGCTACAAGCTGCTCCTGCTGCTGCTATATGATGAATTGCTATGAGCTGCTCCTGCTGCTGCTATATGATGAATTGCTATGAGCTGCTCCTGCTGCTGCTATATGATGAATTGCTATGAGCTGCTGCTGGTGTATGATGAGTTGCTATGAGCTGCTGCTGCTATATGATGCTTTCAGGTGGCTGCTATATGATAATAACCAGCCACTTGGACCATCAAAATTCAATAAATAATTGATCTTCATTTAAATGTGGGTCATGCGTTCTTCGTTTAAATTAGGCAATGGGATCTCTATGGAAAACATTGACCAAAGTAGATTGTGCCAAGTAGATGGTCTGATTTAATTACTGACTTTGGGTTCAATTTGTGATGTTTGCAAGTCAAATTAATTTCCATATGGGCAACAAAATGAAAAATATATATAATGCAATCTAGACTTTCCATGATCATACCAAAGATAAGTTGTAGCGCAATGAAAAGAACTTGTTGGCGTATTACATGGAGCTTATATTCACAGGTGCTTATTTTCTTAGGATAACTCGTATTAACTGTCCCTGAGAAACTTGGCTAATAGAACTGGCATACAAATAACATGTCACGATGATTGCAATGGAGGAGTGACATACCATAGCACACTGTATAGGCTCACCGCTGCCTCTCCTTTTTTTGCGATGTTCCATGAAATTGCCACATACATCTTGTACTTTTTCATTGTGTAACCCTATCTGCAAGTTGACACGGCTAATTTCAGACATCTCTACATGATACTACATTGCATATCCCTTGCGCATATTTAAACCACCAATTAACGATTGTGTGCGTACCATAAACTAGTCATGACTCTGTATGCTGTACTGGCAAGTACTCTAAGGGAGCCTAATGTAGTGCACTGGAATTCCTACATGCCACCTACGATTTTGTGTAATGTACTGCCCCTGTTCCTAAACATATGTCTTTGTAGAGATTCCAGTATGGACCACATACATATGTATATAGATGCATTTTTAAGTGTAGATTCACTCATTTTGCTCGTATATGTAGCCTATGGTGGAATCTCTAGAAGACTTATATTTAGGAGCAGTGCGAGGTAGTATCATGTATGACATCTACATATCTAATTTAGCAGCCAAGATAGTAGAAATCATTATGCGCACAAAGGGATTATTGGTCGAAAATCCTAGCAAAGCACGATGGCAGGCACAGAACAATACAAGAGAGATAGACGCGCTTACAAGGTCATAGCAATGCCTCAATCCAGGATCTTGGTTGGCCAAGCTATTAGATCCAGAAGAAACATCGTCCTTGTAGTTTTTGCCAGCTGCATAACAGGTAACAGCGACCGATTAGTATATTTGAAGTACATCGGGCAGGTGATGCTGGACGGGTTTAAAGGTGACAAGTACCTAGGCCGTGGCGGGTGCTTGGCATCTCTCCAGACGGTGGGAATCAGGTTGGAAACGTCGAGGGTGATGACGCTGCACTGGCTGTCGGGGTCCGGTAAGGAGATCTAGAACCGTCGAGTAGGGTGTTTGTGGAGCGGCTCCGGTAGGGTGGACTACGGTGTGGGCGAAGCATATCTGTGGCCGTGGATGAGGGCGTAGGTGAAGCTGCTCCGGTGGTTGGGTTAAGGATGGTGTCAGCGGCGGATCTGCGGCCGTGGATGGGGCGTCAGAAACTGCTCCGGTGGTTGGGTTAAGGATGGTGTCGACGATGCGGATCTGCGGCCGTGGACGGGGCGTCAGAAGCTGCTCCGGTGGTTGGGTTAAGGGTGGTGTCGACGATGCGGATCTGCGGCCGTGGACGGGGCGTCAGAAGCTGCTCCGGTAGGTTGGATGAGGGTGCGAGGAAGCGGATCTGAGGCCGTGGACTTGTGAGTTGGCAAAGTGGCCACGATAGGGTTGAGAATGGTGTAGGCGAAGCTACTCCGGTAGGGTTGACGCTGGTGTCGGCGAAGCGGCTCCGGTAGGGTTGAGGAAGGTGTCGACGAAGCGGAACCAGAAATTCCTTAGCCTGAAGAACCTGAGAGTGCGATTCCTGAGGTAGTGATGCAACTCACTGACACTCCTCTGCCAAAACCAAAGGATCCATTCTCGCGCAAGCAAAAGTTCAAGGCTGAAGACTTCTTTGGCGAGCATGTTTTCTTCACTGATTACAACCCATATGACTCTTCTCGCATAAGGAAGAGGCGTTTCTGGACTGCTAGTCAAGCCAACTTTTATTCCTCGGTGCTATTCGACAAAGACAAAGTCTTCGATCATGCACACATTCCTCACGTGGACATGGAATCTCTGCCGGGCTTGAGCAGGTCCTCGGTGTTTTTCATGATCTTTGGATTGCTGAATTTCTGCATTGACATCTGTGATTGGAATGAAGAACTCATTCTTCAATTCTATGCGACGCTGCACATCACAGGAAATGCGAAGATGTGAACTCATGGGTGCTGGGTGGATGTCGGAAAATACTCACTACAAGACACCGACAAGCTGAATTGCTTCGTGCCCTCCCACTCAGTCCCCCCCCCTTGATGGTGCTCGTTGCGTCTACAATGAACCTGAGCTTACAAATCATTACATGCAAGTGCTGATGAAGCCTTTGAAGCCAGGGCAGGCCCCTCGAGCCAAATTCCTCGTCAAGGAATTACTGTATGTGCCTCGGACTGTCTATCGCATTCTGACAAAGACAATGAGTCCTATCAAAGGCCACGACTCAAATGATGAAGAAGTCGTTGGCATCATGAAGAATATGCTTTTCAATATCATTCATGGCGTTCCCATCAACTTCCATGATTTCTTCATGAGGACTCTGGCGAATATTGCTATATCACCATTTGAGCTGAAGCCTTATGCACCATGGATTATGAGGTTCATCAGGACAAGGTCTTCACTTTCGATTACAAGGTTGATACTACGAACCACCGCAGCTACTTGCCTCCAATTGAAGTCCTCAAGCGGACATTTTCCTCGGTGATGACAAAGGCAAGGCAAGCTGCTGTGATAGATGAAGGCATTCGCCCATTGGATGGTCAATTTCGCAAGGCTGCATCCTACTCCACCAATGATGACTCGCCACACATGACTCTGCCGCCAACAACTCGGCAAACAAAATCCTCAAGCCACAACACCCAGGGTGATGACTGATCATGAGTTACTCCTCAGTCTTCATCAGAAAGTTGATTGCAATCATAAATGGGTCCAGCGTCAGTTTGATTCAATTCTTCACAACATGACCTCAACACATAATGCAGTGAATAAAAACCAATACTACCTCCATGAAACCTTCAACCATACAGGTTGTTACATCTCATGTCTACAGTTGAAGATCTGAAGAAAATGGAGTGCGAAGGAAGAATTTGACTGATGCGCACCTCCACCGAAGAAATACAAGAAGGTCAAGGTTCCTTCCTTGGTAGCCAGCTCCTATTCTTCATCGCGCGACAATCGATGAAAATGAAGACTTGGGCGACAACTGCGGCATGCCCTACTACGACAACCGACCCCGACAACACTGGCGCTCCTCCATCAACTTGATATTCTTCAGGGGCGTTAGTCCTCAGTTTCGATCCTTTTGGTCATCCGATGACAAAGGGGGAGAAATTTGAGTTAGTCTTAGCGGGTCTATTATATGGGTGTTTTTTTCCGCTAAGTTACAACTCTCGCTCTTCTGAAACTTTTATTGGATCGAGTTGTAATCTTAAACCCGATGGTGCTATGATACTTTCGATGTGTTCTTCTGCATGCTTATTCCTCATTATATGTTAATACACGCATGCTGAATTAAATCAGTCACCATATTTCATCATGCATTTCAAATTCTACATATTATATGTCAAATGCGTGTATGAATTACAAGATATAGGGGGAGATCTCCATGATTCAACTCTTCAAATGTGCATTGCCTCAAAAGCAAATTCCTCACTATGCACATCTTTAGGGGAGTTCTTCTATATCTTGCAATTAAATTCCTCAATATCAGTATTTACACTTCATATGTTTATCCCGTTGAAAACTTAACCTATATTGTCATCGATTAAGCCAAAAGGGGGATTGTTAGTGCATCTAGTGCCCTTACTGATTTTGGTGTATTGAAGACTTATAGGTTAAGGGACTAATGTGTTCATGAGTGTACACAGGTCTATAAGTCTATGAGGAGTTTGATATTCTGAGAGAAAGTCGACCCTAAAAATGAAGTTCTTTGGTGAAGACTTTGATATTCTGAAGACTTTCTGAAGACTTTGAAAGTGAAGAAATTGGTGTGACCTTGAAGACTTGGTATTCATTTGAGGAACATGAAGCATGAAGACTTTTGTTCTCGTTGTTTCGTTTTCTCTTTCTTGAGTCATAGGAAACACCGCCTTTATTAAAGGGGGTCGAGGAATTACTAAAGAAAAATTTCCATGTGATGCTCAACTCAAAATCCTACACCTACCAATCCTTCCGAGTGAAGCCTTTGGAAATCTCATACGATTCAGTCAATTTCTTGATGTGATGAAACGAAGTTCTTACAGTATTGAGAATTTGTCTGGCCCGAGGAGTTAGGAATTCGCCAGTGCGGATTGCCTACACAGTGAGGATCATGATAGCCCTGAGGAATTTGAGGGTCAAATTTCCGACCGTTGCTGTGCTGCGCGCCAGCTGTCCCAAAATATCTTATCCACTTAACGGTCATATCATTGAAGGGCATTTATGTCTTATCATGTCGGGCTGCTCCCTAGGCTATAAATAGCCGCCCCCTACAACCACTAGCTGGTTGGCTGCTCCGAGAGAAACTAACACTTGTCATTTGAGAGCATCCCATCCTCTGTGGACTTTGAGTGAAAATCATCAAGTGAGGAAAACCCAAACCCAAACACCTACAAACCCAAAGTGATTGAGCATCACTAAAGAGATTGATCCTGCGTGGATCCGAGCTTGTTACCTTTGAAGACTGTGCTTCTTCCAGACGGTTAGGCGTCATGGTCTAGAGCATCCAAGAGGAATTGTGGATCGCCGAGTGACCGAGTCTGTGAAGGTTTGGAAGTCGCTCAAGACTTACCACGAGTGATTGGACGAGGTCTGTGTGACCTTAGTTCAAGGAGAATCTGATGAGTACTTGGTGTCTGAGCTGCGTGCTCGGCCGATCGGGTGTCCGGATCGTGTGTCCCTGAGTTTAAATACTCAGCCGCTCCAACCAGACGTACAACTGAGACAACAGTTGGAACTGGTCTTCCAAATCATTGTCTTCACCAAGCTTACTGGTTATATTTCCTCATCTCTTTCATTTCCTCATTACTGTGTTGAGTGCTTGTTCATATCTGTGTTTGAAGACTTTGACTGAAGACTTTCTCAATTTCCTCAGTTCAATTACTTCAGTCTGTTTGTCTTCATCTTGTGTTATCCTGTGATTACGCTTTACGTACTCTGTGATTGTCTTCATTTCATCATGATGACCATGCCTGTATTCTGTTATGCTTACTTCTGAATACTTATTCCACTGCAAGTAGTTCTTCGCTAAGGAATTTCCTCACCGGCAAATTCCTCAATGAAGAATTCATAAAAATCGCCTATTCACCCCCCTCTAGTCGATATAACGCACTTTCACCAGGGCACGCCCCCCTACCTCGTGGGCCACCTGGCAGGCCTCCGGTGCCCATCTCTGGCTATATGGTGTCTTTTACCCTGGAAAAAATCAAGAGGAAGCTTTCGGGAGGAAACACCGCCGCCATGAGGAGGAACCTTGGCAGAACCAATCTAGGGCTCCGGCGGAGCTGTTCTGTCGGGGAAACATCCCTCCGAGAGGGGGAAATCATCACCATCTTCATCACCATCGATCCTCTCATCGGGAGGGGGTCAATCTCCATCAACATCTTCACCAGCACCATCTCCTCTCAAACCCTAGTTCATCTCTTGTATCCGATCTTTGTCTCAAAGCCTCGATTGGTACCGTGGTTGCTAGTAGTGTTGATTACTCCTTGTAGTTGATGCTACTTGGTTTATTCGGTGGAAGATCATATGTTCAGATCCTATATGCATATTAATACCCCTCTGATTATGAACATGAATATGATTTGTTAGTAGTTACGTTTGTTCCTGAGGACATGGGAGAAGTCTTGCTATAAGTAGTCTTGTGAATTTGGTATTCGTTCGATATTTTGATGAGATGTATGTTATCTTTCCTCTAGTGGTGTTATGTGAACGTCGACTACATGACACTTCACCATTGTTTGGGCCTAAAGGAAGGCATTGGGAAGTAATAAGTAGATGATGGGTTGCTAGAGTGACAGAAGAGGTTTACCCTAATTCTTCTTTTCGTAGTTGCGGATGCTTGTGAGAGTAGTTATTCATAAGTGGGATGCTTGTCCAAGGAAGGGCAGCACCCAAGCACCGTCCACCCACATATCAGATTATCAAACTAACGAACGCGAATCATATGAGCACACTACAAAAAAATACACTTCCGTGATGATACGTGTTTGTCACAATAGGTCATGTTTTCTGTCATGCATGTACATCCATGACAAATTTATGACAGAATCAAGATAGTCATACCGTAACGTCAGAGAAGTGTTCCATGACATTACCAAAATTATCATCACGGAAGTGTCCACTTCCATGACGATAAATCGCGTCCGCGAAGTGCTTTCGTCAAGGGTGACCGACACGTGGCATCCACCATAATGGAACGCAGTTAAGCTATCTGGTCGGGTTTTGGATCTGATAACCCGTTAACAGCCCCGACCAATGGGGATTTTCCACGTGTAAAATCATCATTGGCTGGAGGAAAACGTGTCGGCTCATCATTTGGGATAGATGTCATCCACTCACCGGATGAAGGCGCCTATGATACGTCGACACATGGCACGACCCAACGGTGGTCCATTCTCGTGAAAAGGCCGCCCGTTTGACTTGGTCAAAAGGCGGGCGCCCATGGAAAGCTTGTTAACGGCACGTTAGCATATAGCCCATTTACTGACCCGCTAACCCAAGGCCCGTTACGCCTATGCGAATTAGGCCCGATGGCGTCATCTGGGCCATCCAATATGATTCCAGCCGTTTTCGCCGGCCCATGTATGGCCCATGGCGTCTTCGGCCCATATGAGGCCCTTTGTAACTCTTGGCCCATTAGCCGCCCGTCTTTGGCGGCTCGTAATGAACAAAGTGTATTACTTTACACCCATTAACGGCCAGCGGTGAAATCGGCCCGTAATGAATAATGTAACACTTTATACCCATTAACGGGCCGTTATTACATTGGGCTTTCCAGCCCAAGTTAACTTTCGCCTTCCGAGGGCCCATTTATTCTGGGCTCATTTGCGGCATTCGATTACTTACGGCCCACATCTTGTCATTTTATGCTTGTGGGCCAAATTCAGCCTGTCGTTACAGTCGGCCCGTTTGTGGTCCGTTAGTCTGTTGGGCCATTTTCATAGCATCACCAAATACGGCCTATTAACGGCCCGTTATGGTCAGCCCATAAAACATACGATTTCCATTATAGGCCCGTCTACGACCCATTAAAGGCCAGTACAAGACCCATAAATGAGTCGGCGGCCCATGGATCCTACATGACGTAGAAGGCCCATGGATCCTGCGAGACGTAGAAGGCCCATGGACACTGCGAGACGTAGAAAGCCCATGGATCCTGCTAGACGTAGAAGGCCCATGGATCCTGCGAGACGTAGAAGGCCCATGGATCCTACGAGACGTAGAAGGCCCATGGATCCTACGAGACATAGAAGGCCCATGGCTCAGGCGAGTTGGCCCCCGTTTGAATGATATAGCATATTCAAAGAATTATCCTACTCAATACTATCACCTCTAAAAAGCATACACTATACAACAAAGAGATCAAGGCATAGAAAGGTAGAATAATCCTACACTATAAAATAAATAGTTTACAACCGATTATACCCACTGGGCATTATGGTACGGCACAGGTGATAATAAAGCATACACAAGCAGCAAATTACATACACTGGGCAAATACGGCTCATACATCATGGATGCGCATCAACTTAACTCCATTTTAACTATAATCTCTTTAGAAAATATGATTGGCCGGATTCAGATAGCACAAATTTCAGTCTGCAAAATCTCCAATTCCTTCATGGTTACCTCGGTGTCTTGTTTCATTTTTTGACTCCTGCATCTAATACCTGCATGTCCAGTCCCAACTTGTTGATTATCGTTGACAATCATGTACACGTTGTCTTGCCACCTCTAGTTGATGCTCGAGAACATCAGCACATTCCAATTCCAATCCATAATCATTCGGTAACGGCCATGCCGCCTTTGCGCATGAATTTTGTGTTGATGTCACTTCATCCTGAAATGTTTCTGTAAGTACACATGACTAGGGAAAAATATAGTTACAACAGTGAAGCGAACAAGACACTATTTTGTACTACATGGCAAAACAGGACTAACAATAATGTTACACGTCACTTTCACACAAAAAATGTTACACGTCATGAAGCATAAGCAGGTGATATTTTAAAAATTATAAAAAGATAGTCTGTGCAACCTGCATACGTAAATCCCTCTTAGCTCACCAGAGGAGCATGATGTTGGGGCCCAATCGAAAAACAGACAAGTTACAAATTTAGACAGCACATTGCGTATAAGTAAGCAAGCAGTTGGCCATTCTGTACCTCAATTAAAGTCTTAGGGAGCATAATGAACAGCAGAGGGTTTCATACAAACATACTACAGCAGGCAAAACTATGCAATCATTAGCGTAGTATAAACTAGATTGTGATCCTCATGCAATAATAGTTGGTTAATAGACTTCAAAGCTTCAGGCACACTTGAGAGTAATTAAATGGTAAGGCCTTTAATTATGTCAACTAATAGTGATACAAGTACCGAACATCGGGCATAATTATTTGGGCATCTCATTAAGTGAGGACAAATAAAGCAATTGAAAATAGAAAATTAACTATGCCTCAAAACAAACAAGGAATTGAACTGTTGAGTTGCATACGGTGACTTAACTTAGCAGGTTGAAGAGGCTCGGTAGCTCCTACTTCTCTAGCAAGGCTCCTTCCTAACATCTTGTACTTGGAAATCCTCAATCTTATCTTCATTGCACCCCTACGCAAGGTGACACAAACTAGTTACTCATCTCCTTGGAAGATAAATATGCATACTTTCCAGTCTGTGAACACAAAAGGATGAGATTATAACAAAACAACACCACATAATGAAACATGCCGCATCTCTTGCACTTGCACACAATGAAATGAGCATTTACTATGTCTGCACTATGTAAAAACTAAGCATACCTTCGAACTGGATCTTCAGGTACTCTTTGGAGAGCCTACTGTAGTGTACAGCCGAACCTTTATGTCACCTATGAGTTAGACAAGGCCCCACTACAGCAGACCTTAGTGTTTAAATCGTTGACAAGATCTGTTAGAGTGTTAGGTCAAGAACAACAAGTAATCAAAGCAAACAGTCCTAGTATGGCTGGCTGATGCAAACAACCAATTGAACAGATGTGTGAGCAAATCTTACATATCAAGAAAAGAAGCAAAGATGGAGGCTTAAAGACCATCACTTGACTGACCAGATTTAAGGGGCATTTAAACATCATGTGCAACGTATGAACTAACATAAACATTGCATATTCCAGATTCTACAATGGAATGCACATGTATTAGGTTATGCCATGTATGGTGATGCCTAAATGTACAGATAGTAGGCATGAGTGATTCATCATTGCACGCACAATTGAGTTGCAGGTTAAGGGCCAGTCCGATTCCGCCTTTTCAGGGCATATTGTAAAAATAAGCCATAAAAGATGTAAAGAAGTCATTTTTGAGTTATGTGCTTGGGCTTAACTAATTTCGCTTTGGAGGGGGGTGTTTTGGGTAGAACCTCACTAAAAATTGAAGGGAAGGGAAATAGTGAAATGACTCTGTTGTATGCCTATATTACACTCAAAATGCAACTGCTGACGCCCGTGTCACACCTGACCCTCAAGTAAAAACAAACACGCAAGCATTCATTTCCCTCCCCGCTTGCATCTCCTCTCCCCTTTCTCTCTACCTCGATCCCCTACCTGCAACACTAGGGTTCCTCCAGCGAGCCGTTGCCACTGGTCCCATCTGGCCGGTCCTCGACGATGATGTCCAGCTAGGCTACATGGCCGGGCGTGGTAGGGGCAAATCTCCTGCCTGCTCCTCCCTATGGCGTCGCTCCTCCTCATTCTCATGGTCTCCGGCTGCTCCACTGTGGTTCGGCCCAACGCACTACTCCCGGGCGCTGCACAACTATGGCTGATGCCACACCGCATGCGTAAGGCACCTTGTTCCCCTCCCCTCCTCCCAGGCCATGGCCTTGAGGTCTTTGTTGAATGATGAGCTCATCCAACAAGGTGAGGATCTCCTCGATTTTTGCCAAATTTTCATTCTGATCCACTATATGATGAATTGCTATGAGCTTCTTCTGCTGCTGCTATATGATGCATTGCTATGAGATGCTCCAGCTGCTGCTATATGATGAATCGCTATGAGTCGCTCTTGTATGATGAGTTGCTATGAGCTGCTGCTGTTGCTATATGATGAATTGCTATGAGCTACTGCTGCTGCTATATGATGAGTTGCTACAAGCTGCTCCTGCTGCTGCTATATGATGAATTGCTATGAGCTGCTCCTGCTGCTGCTATATGATGAATTGCTATGAGCTGCTCCTGCTGCTGCTATATGATGAATTGCTATGAGCTGGTATATGATGAATTGCAGACTGCTGCTGCTGTATGATGAGTTGCTATGAGCTGCTGCTGCTGCTATATGATGCTTTCAAGTGGTGCTGCTATATGATAATAACCAGCCACTTGGACCATCTAATTTCAATAAATAATTGTTATTCATTTAAATGTGGGTCATGCGTTCTTCGTTTAAATTAGGCAATGGGATCTCTATGGAAAACATTGACCAAAGTAGATTGTGCCAAGTAGATGGTCTGATTTAATTACTGCACTGGGTTCAATTTGTGATGTTTGCAAGTCAAATTAATTTCCATATGGGCAACAAAATGAAAAATATATATAATGCAATCTAGACTTTCCACTGATCATACCAAAGATAAGTTGTAAACGCAATTAAAAGAACTAGTTGGCGTATTACATGGAGCTTATATTCACAGGTGCTTATTTTCTTAGGATAACTCGTAATAACTGTCCCTAAGAAACTTGGCTAATAGAACTGGCATACAAATAACATGTCACGATGATTGCAATGGAGGAGTGACGTACCATAGCACATTGTATAGGCTCACCGATGCCTCTCCTTTTTTTGCGATGTTCCATGAAATTGCCACATACATCTTGTACTTTTTCATTGTGTAACCCTATCTGCAAGTTGACACGGCTAATTTCAGACATCTCTACATGATACTACATTGCATATCCCTTGCATATTTAAACCACCAATTAACGATTGTGTGCGTACCATAAACTAGTCATGACTCAGATGTCTTTGTCTTGGCAAGTACTCTAAGGGAGCCTAATATAGTGCACTGGAATTCCTACATGCCACCTACGATTTTGTGTAATGTACTGCCCCTGTTCCTAAACATATGTCTTTGTAGAGATTCCAGTATGGACCACATACATATGTATATAGATGCATTTTCGAGTGTAGATTCACTCATTTTGCTCCGTATGTAGCCTATGGTGGAATCTCTAGAAGACTTATATTTAGGAACGGAGGTACGAGGTAGTATCATGTATGACATCTACATATCTAATTTAGCAGCCAGTAGTAGAAATCATTGTCTGCACAAAGGGATTATTGGTCGAAAATCCTAGCAAAGCACGATGGCAGGCACAGAACAATACAAGAGAGATAGACGCGCTTACAAGGTCATAGCAATGCCTCAATCCAGGATCTTGGTTGGCCAAGCTATTAGATCCAGAAGAAACATCGTCCTTGTAGTTTTTGCCAATGCATAACAGTGTAACAAACCGATTAGTATATTTGAAGTACATCGGGCGTGTGATGTTGGACGGGTTTAAAGGTGACAAGTACCTAGGCCGTGGCGGTGCTTGGCATCTCTCGCACGGTGGGAATCAGGTTGGAAACGCCGAGGGTGATGACGCCAGACCGGGTTGCCGGGTCCGGTAAGGAGATCTAGAACCGTCGAGTAGGGTGTTTGTGGAGCGGCTCCGGTAGGGTGGACTACGGTGTGGGCGAAGCATATCTGTGGCCGTGGATGAGGGCGTAGGTGAAGCTGCTCCGGTGGTTGGGTTAAGGATGGTGTCAACGACGCGGATCTGCGGCCGTGGACGGGGCGTCAGAAGCTGCTCCGGTGGTTGGGTTAAGGATGGTGTCGACGATGCGGATCTGCGGCCGTGGACGGGGCGTCAGAAGCTGCTCCGGTGGTTGGGTTAAGGGTGGTGTCGACGATGCGGATCTGCGGCCGTGGACGGGGCGTCAGAAGCTGCTCCGGTAGGTTGGATGAGGTGCGAGGAAGCGGATCTGAGGCCGTGGACTTGTGAGTTGGCAAAGTGGCCACGATAGGGTTGAGAATGGTGTAGGCGAAGCTACTCCGGTAGGGTTGACGCTGGTGTCGGCGAAGCGGCTCCGGTAGGGTTGAGGAAGGTGTCGACGAAGCGGCTCCGGTAGGGTTGAGGAAGGTGTCGGCGAAGAGGATCAGAGGCCGTCGGCAGGCGTCGGTGGGGCGGCTCCGGGGGTGTGGAGACGCGTCTCCGATGGGGAATCTGAATGAGCCGCTGCAGATCTGGCGGCGGTTGGCAGAGTATCACCGTGAAAGCGAATCCAGCGCCGTGGACAAGGCCGCACCGAATGGGCTATGGTACAAGTGGTGGATGAGCAGTCTACTTGTTTCTAGGGGAGGTGGGAGGGTAGATGCGCCGCAGGCAGATCCGGCGAGGTGGACGCCACCGGGCGATGAATGGGCTATGGTTCGCCGGTGGATGAACAGTCTAGGGTTTTGAGAGGGGAGGGGAGAAAGGGCGATGAAGTACGGACGGCGTGATGTAAGATGCTCTGGTGCTGTGGAGTTAGTGATTTTTGCGGGAGGGGGAGATGAAATGGGGGTGCCGTGTAGTGGGGGAATTGGAAGTTACCCAAGCAGCCTCGACCTATCATGTCGATGAGGGCGGGATTGTAACTGGTGGTCTACGTGCACCAAGGACAAAAGGGGATTTCACATGCTAAAGACTAAGGTGGCAGAAATTTTAGAAGGAGGCGGAGATTTTGCCGCCCATGGATCGTTCAGTATCCATTTTCAACTAATTTTGGACCGTGCTAGCGGGAAGGTCATGCTAGACTGTGTACACGGGGCATGCGTCAGCAGTTAATAACTGGTGTGAAGTCCACCCCAGAAAAAAAGACAATAACTCGGGATGATGCGCCGATAACTTGGACGTTCACACGGGCGCGGCCAATCGTACGGGTGTAGTGGCGCGTTCACAAAAAAAGGGATCAAACGCTCAGCCTATGTATTTCTCGTGTAAATAGATAATTTAGTGCCATTGGTTATTTACTTTAAACATAATGCATTGACGTGTTAGTGTAGAGGCGCACAAAAAGAAATGGATATTGTAGTTAGCTACTTAAAAGTGTTACCTCATATGATTACATAGCCTCCATTTCATAAATTGCATACCGTTGAATTCATATATGAATATTACATATATTACTTCAAAATAGAAACTTAAATCATCCAAGACTAATGAATTTGAATGCAAGAGTAACAATGGTGCATGTGTATGATAGCTACATTGGTTGTTTGAAGAAACATCACTGTAACTTTGGCATGCACAACTGAAAAGGTTTATTTAAATAGAAAAAAATGTGATATGTGAGTGTCCAATATTTATAGCGTTGAATCGATATTGTACCTTTGGCCACGATACGAAGTAGATATTGACTTATGTTCAAGCGATGCACGTCCACGATCGCTAGATAGTGATACGTGAATGAATTGTGCAAGCTCTCTCACACGCATACATATCTCATTTCCCTATGGGCATCCGAATCACACACGCGCACTTCATGTATTTCTCTCCCTCCGTCAGGGAGTTAAATTAATCTTTCTACCCTGGCCCTACAAGCCTCTCACACAGAAACACACACGCTCTCTATGTCTAACACGCCGACCCCTTTAATTCCGCCCACCCACAGCTACTAATGTCTCAAAGTATAATAATGTCTCTCACACATATGCTATCTACCTATCCCTTAATATAGCTAGATATGTGTCACACAAGCTCCTTCTCCCTACTAGCAAGATGCCCATGTGCTGCTGTAACGGAACATCAAGATGCATTTGTATGAGAAGTTTATCTTGTGGGAGAAAAGGATGAACGAGGGAATGCCTTATTTGAAAATGCGGAGAGGGTGTGGGTATCTTTTGCAAAATTGCCATATTTTCCTTCCTGTCTGCCGGATATAAATCGGATGGCCTATATTGCAGGATGGCAGAACACTATCATCACCAACTCTGTTTTTATAAGACTAGAGATATGTGAGTGTCACCGCCCCCCACACACCCACACTTCCCAACACCGAAGGAGTAGGGTGGCACCTCAATCTTGATACTAATCTATCGACTGGCTTCTCTCGCAAACATACACACACACACACACACTACCCGGCACCGAAGGAGTAGGGTGACACCTCGATCTTGATACTAATCTATCGACTGGATTCTCTCTCAAACATACACACACACACACACACTACCCGGCACCTAAGGAGTAGTGTGGCACATCGATCTTGATAATAATCTATCGACTCCTCTTTCAAACACACACACACACACACACTCGCTAGTTGTGCCTCTGTCCCTACCACGCACACTCTCGATACGTCTTTCTCTCCCTCCCCCCCCCCCAACAATGACAGCAGAAGGGTGACAACTCGATCTGATCATAATCTGTCAATTGGTTTCTCTCTCAAACATTGTATCTTGGTGCCTCGCTCGGTAGCCCCTTCGATATGTAGACTTCTCACAAGACAAATTGTAGTGACGATGACGCTGAACCCAGTGTGCCTTGTTTTTACCAGCCTCATGTGATAGTTTTCACCCTGTTTTCTGTTAATTAACAAGGCAACCTTTTCTTTGTTACTACTAGTGAATCTGAAATCATTCGGGGCAGACATAAAATATATCACTTCAACCCAATTATCGCAGAAATTATTTTAAAAGAAATTAGCTAGTTGCCCGTGCGTTGCACTGAACATCAAGATGCATTTGTATGAGTAATTTATCTTGTGAGAGAAAAGGCTGAACGAGGGAAGGCCTTATTTGCGAACGTGGAGAGACGTGTGGGTATATTTTTGCAAAATTGGCAGAGTTTCTTTCCTATCCGTTAGATATAAATCCGATGGCCTATATTGCAGGATGGCACACACACCATCATCACCAACTCTGTTTTCTACTCCCTCCGTCCGAAAATACTTGTTATCAAAATGGATAAAAATAGATGTATCTAAAACTATAATACGTCTAGATACATTTCCTTTTATCCATTTTGATGACAAGTATTCCCGGACGGAGGGAGTATTTGTCTTTTTAGAGATTTCAACAAGTGACTATGACCGGACCTTACCAACATACTCAAAAAAGTAGTCCACAATTTTGATGTTATCCTCTTTTCTTGGCGGTGCAATGCCATCTGGATACCTCATAAATAAATCAAGGACAAATCGGACCCCTTCCTGAAAAGACATACGTAGCAAAATGAGTGAATCTACACTCTAAAATATGTCTACATACACATCCGTATGTGGTAGTCCATTTGAAATCTGGAAAAGACAAATATTTAGGAACGAATGGAGTATATATAAGAGTAGACATGGAGATATATCTCCAGCATGGTCTACAACAAAAATGTCTTTGGGCTGGTTAGCATGGATGCTCGCAACGCGATGACATGAGTTTGAATTCTGTCTTTTAACTTTAGATTTGTATATTATATATTACTCTACTTATTTAATATATACTTCTTTCGCCATCTTGTCTTGACAGTGGAACCCTGAGTACTTAGAATATTAAGGATGGACTTGTTTCTTTTTAACTTTCTGCAGAAGGTTGTAGCCACCCCGCAAGTCACGTGTACACTTGTACATGCAATTAACTTTTTATAGAGGGACAATCATACAGTGCAATTAACTCAAATGGATTGGATGTCACTCTATTATTTCCTGCATAAAGAGCATCTCCAACGGCAGCCGGCAAATTTCCTCCGCTTCCTTCCATGAGAGGCGACATCGAACGCGTGAGGCATTTTTACAACTCTAACTAACCAGATGAAATTCGTGCAAACACAGACTGATTTCATATAAGCATGAAGGATTTCGTATAAAAAAGCTGGATCTTCATATAAACATGATGGATTTCATTACATTTACATGAACTAAGAGGTGCCAATCCGGCTCTCTTGTATAATTAATACTCCCTCCGTCCGGAAATACTTGTCCTAGAAATGGATATATCTAGACTTATTTTAGTTCTAAATGGTCACCATGATCCCTTTGTCTTCCTCATGTCCGTCAGATACTTGCGGGGTCGACGAAGGTCCTCGGAAGAGACGAAGCAGCAAAGAAACCACCTGAATCCGCGATCGTCGCCTCGGCTGTGGCCTTCATGGGTCCCAAGTGGTGGCGGCCTCCCGTGTACTACTTCTCGATGATGGCGGCGGACACGGAGAAGCTGGCCACCGACTCATCGCTCTCCATGCACCCGGCTTCTGTCTCTGCCTGCATGGCGCTGCCGCAGGCACGGGAGGCGCGCCCACAGACACGGGAGGCGTGGCCACCGCAGACACTGGTGGCGCTGATGCGACACGGCGATGGACGGGCGCCCGTCAAGGCGTGTTTCGCCGCCGTGCCGGCTTGGAGCAACCCGCCACTCCTCATCGAGATGAACTGGAGCAGCGAGTTGTTGAACCACGCACCTGCTTGGGGCGGCAACTGGCTCCGTCGGGCCAAGCGAGGTTGGTGAAGCACCGAGCAGCCTCGCCCGTATCTGGAGGGCTCGGCGGGCCACCCAGCCGGGTAATATGCCGGAGAACGGCTCATCGGAAGCCATCGGAAGGGTGGAGAAAATGGCGAAGGAGGAGATGGGGGAGCGGCGGAGGGGTGCAATTCTTGCCCGCTATCTATCTGGCCTCGTGTAAATAGAGGGCGGACGGTAGGAGCTTGGCCGACGTCTGGCCTCATTTAAACTGAGGGCGGACGGGAGGAGCTCGGCCGGTGTTGCGTTTAATTCCGGCCCGCTCATGAATGGACGTGTGGCCGGAGTAGGATTCTCGGTTTGCATGCGGGTTTAATGGAGGGGTTTAATGGAGGCGTCAGGCGTGCAAAGAAGCGGCGAAGATTATTCGATTGTGACATTAATGAGCCGTCAAATCACAAAGGCCCTCGCCTCTCGTGAAACCGACCGAGCTAGACTGCCCCGCCCTCTAGCCTTTTAAAAAATGTATATACTCCACTTTTGTACAGTAGTAGTATCGATGGATTGCGCCATGGAGCAAAACTTGAAATTAAAAAAAAGGTGGTACATATAGAGAGCGCTCGTGAACTATGTGTCATGCATGGCAATAAATAAAGTACTACATGATACTTATATGATAAATGGCAGGAGTACTAAGTATTATTAATACAGTTTTGCTAGAACTCATCTAGATGAGATATAATTTGGTCTCATTCATCTTTTATAGCCATTGGATGTGATGCTATAAGATGCGTGTGTCTTTGGCGTGGGTTGTATTTGTTCTTGTGCAACTAACTGACCACGTCATGTAATGTTTGATAGTCTCAAGTCATTAAAAGCATACAAGCCCCACATCTCTTCTTGGTTGATTCCTCTATTTATGTCAAAAAATAAGAAACAACGTGAGAGTTAATGCACCACGCCTATGTGTTTACTAGTATTTGGTTTTCGTAAGATGCCTTAATACTCACCTAGACAGAGGGAGTATTCGATTTGACAGCGGGCGGCGCAATTCCTCATACGCCTTTAATGTAGACGAGGGAGGGAGTAGCGGTTCCCGATATGTTGAACGGCCAATGCATCCTCCTTCAATTAATGCATGAGGGAAGTAATGGGAGGAGGTCCGGGAAAAGAGGCTGCACGATGTGAATGCAATGCAGTTTGCCCTCATTGCCCTCATATAAAGGCGCCCCTCCTCCATTCCAATGCTTCTACCACATTGTACGCACCTAAGCACTTTCCTAAGCACCTACACTAAGCGCAAAAGAGCTCGCCCCAGACCCATGGCGGCGATGTGCGTGAGCGGCCAGCGGCTGCGCCAGATGGTCCGGGACGCCGGCCTGCGGCATGGCGCCGAGGATCTCTCCAGACGGTGTTGGAGACCGGCTGGTGGATGGCCGCCATCGACGCCAACTACGACTCTCAGTTGGACCAGATGATTGTTGCCACCAGCAACAAGTTCACTGTCCTCAAGAAGCTCGCGGATGACATCGCCGTACTCCTCCAGCCCGCGCGCCCGGGCTCCTCATTGCCTACCACCCTAATAGGCCTCCATGTCCGGAACCTCTTTCAAGCACTGGTGTCCCTGCCACTGCCCGCCGACGCCACGAAGAATGTCCACCTGGAGGTCGCGCTCGCCGCGAGGCGCCTCGCCCTGCAAGAATTCATCGACCTACACATCCACGCGTACGAGCAAATCGTGTAGATAGGTATCTACAAGGCCAGTGAGGACGCTACGACATTGGCCTTCCTCAACCGGCTGGAAGCCTTGGATGCCTTTGTTGAGAAGCACCTCGACCTCGCCACAAAAGATGCCGCTCCTTAGCCGCCGGTCGGTGACCCGGCGCACTAAGTTGAGGAGGAGGAGGTCGTATGTTCATGGATCCATCTTTCTTCTTGCCTTCAGAACCACCATCGCGATCGCATCATCGTGGCCTTAATTCTTATTGTCTTGTTGCATTCTCGTTCGATCAATACCGACATATGCGATCCCTTTGCTTAATTATATGCATCACTGTAACTAGTACTCCATCCGTCAATTTATAAGTTGTGCTTACCTTTTCCATCAACTTCGTGCAACACGCGGGCATGTTGCTAGAAACACTAGAATATGTCTACATAATCCGTATGTGATAGTCCATTTGAAATCTCAAAAAAGACAAATATTTAGGTACGGAGGGAGTAATATATTAGTAGTATATCAAAAAAATAGTGATTTCTTTCAAGTTTGTGAACAAATACTACTATTCTACTACTTTGGATCCGTTGCAACGCACGGGCACATTGCTAGTAAAAGGAAAAGGCCTGCCACGTTCACGTCGCACCCCCACACGCCCGAGAATCGGGAGTACAACACGGCTCGTCCGGCATGACACATAGCTTAGGGAAGGTGTGTTGCCTAGCAGTGGCGGAGCTTGAAGCAAAACGTTGGGCGTGCCAGTCTAGCCAGGCTATAGAAATTACCCTTGCGTTGACGTTCCATGCCTCAAAACTGGATGTACAACTATGAAAATCCTGCTAGATTGGGCGGGCCAGGGCACGTGTTGGCCCTCACGTAGCTCGCCTACGTGCCTAGCATTTTCACTTTCATGTGGGACTGCCTGCTGAGCAAACCGACACCCCGCCCGCCCGGGTTGGAAAACAGAAACAAGGGAAGATCTAGCTGTAGCATGGAAGCCAAGAAATTTTGTGTCAGACGGGGCTCATTGATAGAGTAGGAGCATTCCGTACTAGTACTACTCCTACTAGTACTTACCAAGTTTGTACTCCTAATACTATATTACTAGTACTGCCACTATACAACTAGTAGATACATGCACGGCACAACATCGTAGGAACAAAAAACGGGAAGATCTTGTTTTGGGTGATTTATCTTTTTTTCAATCAACGTATTATGAATAATATGATGTGGGGGGCACCCATGAAGCTTATGTGGCTTGGTTGCATGGCTACGGAAGGTTAGAGAAAAATAAATAGATAATGTGTTTAGAGTGCACTCCACTAAATAGATATACTTTGGATCCATTGCAACGGACCGACACATTTATATCTATACTCCCTATATAGTGTGTGAAAAACTTTGAAAGTTGGTCGTTGGATGAAGCCAATCCGACGGTACAAAGATGGCAAATCAGAGCACTACTGGCCATTGGATATCATCCACCAGATTCTACCACATGTATAATCTAGAAGACTCCATGGTTGAACTTAATTCATGACTAACTTTGCCACAACTACCTCAGGCAAAGTTATTAATAAGTTCTTCAAAATGAGAGCCACAAGTTGGCAAGCCTAAGGGAATCTTGCCACATTTTTTGTGTGTATGTCATGTGGGGCCGGTGTGGCTTGCCTAAGGTGTGGCTTGAATCAAACTTGCCTAACCTTACATTCCACCACGCCACATGTTAGAATCCGAGAAAACTCCACATGTAGAAGCATAATGCACAAACCACTCAGAATCTCATGCGTGCAATGCACGTGTACCTTACTAGTACTAGTTGGTAGTAGTAAGAAACAAATTCCAGTTTTGGCACGAGCTCGTCTTTGCGGGGAGCACCACAAGGCCTGCCGCAGGAGTTACATTTCCCTCTCGGGGCCCACGGGACCGAACTTCAATGGCTTAGTGCCCGTCCTATGAGTCAATGACATACGGGCCTTAAATGCAGCTGGCCCACAATATGTCATTATCATGGTGGTGGCGTGGTTCGCGACTCACTCATTCGAGATGAACCGGCCGGTAGTGGCGGCCGTGGTGAGGGTACCACAGCTGGGCGTAGGGGCGTTACGAGGCGTAGATGGCCACACCAGCGGGTACTACCTGTAGTACATAAGTACTCTAGCTGAGGATTGATGCTCGGGACGAAATGTGTCACAGCCGCTGGATGAAAATTTGATGGTGCGGGAGTACGGATCGGAGCACAGCAACGGAGCAGGCAAACCGGGTCCAATCGGGTGTCTCTGTTGTAGAAAGTTGATGATCGCCGCAGTTCAGCTGGCCCGCATGTCATGCACACAAAGGCAGAGGAGCGGTGGGGCCGAGAGGGATGAGGGGCAGGAACAACCCTACCATTCTGTCACTGACATGTGGGACCCATAAGCGTGGGTCCCACCTGTCAGCGATGGAAAGGCAGGGCATGGCAGTGATAGCCACGTCAGAGGATCCATGTCCACGTCGGGGACGTCGTGCCGTGGGTTGGAGCGGCGTCGTGGGAATCGCGTGTGGGTGTGGCAGTGGTAGAAACAAGAAACGTGATGGTCACCGTGGTTCAACTTCCATGGACAAGTTGTCGTGTCTGCTGACACATGTATATCAAAACTAGAGAGTTTATATTTCAAGCACGTGAACACGTATTATTCTACTATTTTGGATCCATTGCAACGCACGGGCCAGCACATTGGTAGTAGTAGTGTCCATATCTATCTCTAGAGGCCTTCCCTCGTTCATCCTTTTCTCTCACAAGATAAACTACTCATACAAATGCATCTTGATGTTCCGTGGAATGCACGAGGATGTTTCCATGGTGGTCTCTCCAGCGCGGCGTGGCCGTAGTTGCAAGTTGACGCCCCTTGAGATGCCGACGTTGAGGGGCACTCGGATTTCCTCCGATGAGCTGGTAAGATGAGTTTGATCACGTAGTAAATGCATTCTAAAGACTACTTCCGTGTCCGGTTCCTAATTCTCCCGTGCCCACTGTTTCACGTGCTAGGCTCGTCTTGCAGTGGAGATTGGCTTGCATATGTACGGGAGGGTACCAACATCAATTTGCACAACATTTACAACGGTGACACCGTTTCCGTAGAACCTTTGTCCAACATTGGGATCAGCCATGCAACGGGCCACCACATGAATTGGTACGATGGAACCACGGTGAGATTGAATAAAAGATAGCACGAACCTTGCACATGGCGGTCAAAGGCGGACCATCTTTGTCTGCGGCCGATTTGTTGCCGTCTGAGTAGGAAGATGTTGTGCTCCTTTCTAACCGCATCTTCGGTGACAAACCAGGGGACTTATTTTGTATGGGACACATCCTTCGATATACTCCCTCTCTCCCAGTTTATTTGTTTTGAATCTTTTCGTTTTATAAGTTTCAAATTCAAATTTAGAGCTCCCCATCACATGTTGAGATTACAATGTCCATTAAACCATTGCATGCATGTATAGTAAAGAAACAAATCACGAGTTTGGCACGAGTTAGGTACTGAGGAGCACCACAAGCCCTCGGGCGAGAGTTACATTTCCTCTCGGGGCTGTCGGGATCGAAGCTTGATACTTACTACACCTACCTTTGAGTCAATAACATGTGGACCCGATAGGTGACTGGTCCACATGTAATGCTCCCGAAGGCAGAGGGGCAGTGGGGCCAAGAGGGGTGAGCCGCAGGTCGGGGGACGTGTGGTTTCATGGGTTCGAGCGGCGTTGTGTGAATCGCGGGTGGATGTGGTAGAAACTTGATGCTCGCCGCATTTTAGGTGGCCCACATGTCATGCACACAAAGTCAGAGGGGCGGTGCGGCCGAGAGGGGTGCGGTGCATGTCGGGGGGCGTGGTGCCGTGGGTTGGAGAGTGTCGGTGTCAAAACAGGCGGATCTCGGGTAGGGGGTCCCGAACTGTGCGTCTAGGTGGATGGTAACAGGAGACAAGGGACACGATGTTTTTACCCAGGTTCGGGCCCTCTCGATGGAGGTAAAACCCTACTCTTGCTTGATTAATATTGATGATATGGGTAGTACAAGAGTAGATCTACCACGAGATCAGAGAGGCTAAACCCTAGAAGCTAGCCTATGGTATGATTGTTCTTCATCCTACGGACTAAAACCCTCCGGTTTATATAGGCACCGAAGAGGGTTAGGGTTACACAGAGTCGGTTATAATGGTAGGAGATCTACATATCCGTATCGCCAAGCTTGCCTTCCACGCCAAGGAAAGTCCCATCCGGACACGGGACGAAGTCTTCAATCTTGTATCTTCATAGTCCAGGAGTCCGGCCAAAGGTCATAGTCCGGCTATCCGGACAACCCCTAATCCTGGACTCCCTCAGTAGCCCCCGAACTAGGCTTCAATGACAACGAGTCCGGCGTGCAGATTGTCTTTGGCATTGCAAGGCGGGTTCTTCTCCAAATCATGTGTACCTGTTGAATAGTGTCCGGCTTCTCGTAAATATCGCGCTCCTTGGCTTCCACGCCCAATAATGGCCATCTTCCACGTGTCGAACGGATGCGAAAAGCCAGGGTATTTTTACATTTACCCCCCTAGCTGCGCAAATGAGCTGCCTATATAAGAGACGACGATCTAGTTCCGAATCACACCATCTTCCCTTCGCGAGATTTCATCGGAGCGCATCGGCCAGAAATCCATTCCATCATGGACAGTCGACGCGGCTCCTCTCGCCCTCCCAGTCCTCAGCCTGGAGATTGGGAGAGATGCTCCGTCCGCAAGACAAATAGCTAGTGACGCTCCAAACCAAGGGATTTCTTCCCCCAGCCTTCATGGTTCCGGTTCGAGCCGGACTCGCCACTTATAAGGGGGGAAACAAGCGGAGAGCGTCCCCAGTCCCTCCCAAGGAGAGCGGGTATGCCTTGTCCCTTATTTCATAAGAGGGCTCGGATTTCCAATTCATCCGTTTCTCCGGGGCTCACGGAGTTCTATGGCCTCAGTTGCACAACCTTACGCTTTGCCTTCATTCTCGCATATTGCGGGCTTCGTGGCCCTTTGCGAGCTGTTTTGGGCATCGAGGCTCATTTCAAGGCCAGGAAAAGGTTGTTACGCCTCGCACCCGTTCTCGGGAGGGGTCGATATATCAAGTGGGCGGAGTCGAACTATGGCGCATCGCGGGACCGGATATCTATCTAGAACCCGAAGAAGGCGTCCAAGACCGCCTTGAATGGTTTTATATAGAAGATGTCCCCTTGCGGACCCTCGCTCGGATCGGCCTCCCAGAGTTCAAGAATGCTCCTTTGAAGAAACGCCTAAGTCAAGGCGTCCACGAGCCCTCGGAGGGAAAATGGCGGGACGTTCTTTACGATGAGCGAATAAGGTTGTTGGCTCATTCCGGATCGACCATGATCGGGTCATGGCCACATGCATTATGCGGGGGTGCAGCCGCTCCAAAGTATAGAGGCCACCCCATGTGGGATTTCAACGGGAGGATGATGCCACCCGCCATGGTCAGAGGGGCCGGATCGGTCGCCGATCTGATGAAGACCTTGTCCGCATTGTACAAGGGAGAAGAGGAGGAATTTCTTCGCGTCAATCCACAGGACGGATTTTATATGAACAATCCTCCAAGCTGGGTAAGCGGACATTTCTTTTTGCCCATCCAATCCATATTCCCATAGTCAAGTATCTCATTTTGTGATTTTGATGCAGGAACTGTGCCAGGCCGTAAAGGATATAAACACCTGCCTCCACAACCCGAAGATCCGAAACGGTTCCTCGATCCGGCCTCCCAAGAGGATCCGGACATATCGGTGGAGCTGATCGATGGGGCATTTCACCAACTGAGCATTGATAATGCGCTGGTTGCCATTACGGCCGATTACCCCGGAATACTTCCAGCCTCACAGGTAACTGAGACCGAAGCCCCAATACTTTGAGAATGATTCATCCGTGCTTATTTTTTATCACCGTATACCAACGGTGTTTTGCAGGGGGAGCCCTTGAAGCGGAAGGCCGAGCCTGCGGTGGCTAGCCAACAAGGGCAACACGGCCCAGCAGGCTAAAAAGAAGTGTGGTCCGGATTGAAACACCGGCGCAACGGTATGGCGTGTCACCTTATTCCCAGGTTTTATTCCGGAAGGCATACTAACGCTTGTGCTCTCTTCAGGAAAAAGAGCGCTCGCCGAACTATATCCGGAGAGGTTGCCAATCGAGCCTCCGCCAGCCAGGCCCAGAAGCGGAGGCGAACATGAGGCGTGCGTCGGATGCTCCTCCGACAGAGGATGCTGACAGATTGTCCGCCACCAACTCCGAGGTGGAGAGTGCCATGAATCACAGGCGCCGCCGGACAATTCTTTATGACACATGTTTCTCCCAAGAGGCATTGAACGCCTTCAATTGGGGAGATGCGCACCTCCGTGCCGTTCAAGATGGTCTAGCCAGAGCCACGGAGCAGTATGTAAAAGACATGCGAGTGAGGAAATTTAACAGTTATATATGCCAGTAGCCCCCGAGACTTGAAATAGTTAGAATAACTGATTTAAGGATCATTTATTATCTTGAGGATCATCTGAGAAAAGAATACCCAACTGTCCCCAGGAGCTTGAAGAGTGCAAAGCCCAACTTGAGGCCGCACAAGCCGCAACAGGGGAAGCCAAAGAGACCCCCTCTGGTAATATACGCTTTTAAAAGATAGGTATGTTGTGAAGTGCGGCGTGTGTATAAATCTGACAATAACATTGCAGATGACGCCGGGGTAGATCCGGACAAGCAACAGCTCTTGCACCGGTTAAAGGCCGGCGAGAACGTGCTTACGAGGGTGAGGCAGGAGAAAAATAATCTCCAAGATGCCAACTCCCAGCTGGGTGAGGAAATAAAAGATGTTCGTGCCCGGTATGCGACTCCGTTAAGGAGAATCGGCGGCTTCGACGCGGCATTTTTAGTAAGTGCTTAAACGAACTTTGAAAAAGAGTTCGGCGAGGAAGTCGACTAACAGAGTTATGTCTCGTAGGTATGCTCACACGCCGTCCCACAGAGGAAATGCCCGGTTCTCTGGGTGACCTTCTTCGAGCTCTCATAACCGCACGAACGAGTTCGGCAGGTGATGAAAGGCGTCGCCCAGGCCTTGTGGCCATCTGTCTCCCTGCCCGAAGGCCTTGGGGAGCTTGCAGAGAGGCTCCAGGGAGCGCGGCGGCGCTTCCGATTATGGAAGATATCAGCCTGCCGTCAAGGCGCCAGGGAGGCCTGGGCCATGGTGAAGACGCTGCACACGGTTGACCCAAACCACATGGCCGAGGTCGGACCTGTGGGGCCTGATGGGAAGGAGATCCCTGTGAGCTTAGTGTACAGCCAGGTAGAATTGACCGCAAAGTATTCCCAGCAGGACTGTAAACTAGACAACCTGTTAGATGGCATTGAAGAGGAATACAATCAGTCAAATTGACTATGTACTTTAAGGTGACATGTAAAATGCCTTCTAGCCGAATTGTAGATCGTTTGTCATAGCGGACCTTTTCGCTTCAACCTCGGGACCCAGTAGTCCGGAGTGTGTCCGAATACCCTCGCAGTTATATAAAAACCGGGGCATGCGTGGAGACCAGGCGTAGGGGTCATTATTGCTTTATCGCATAAGTGCCCAACTAGTTATGTTATATTACATGGTTAGTAAGAAACATCTTCCGGGAGAATAGTTCCGCTTTGGGGTTCCTTTCCTCGAGGCATGCCCTAAAGTGCATGTCCGGACTGCGAAAAAATCAGAAAAACATCTGGGGGCAGATAAATAAATAGGTAAGAAATCTTCTTTTATTTCACCGACCGAATATTCTCTTAAGAACGCTAGCTTTCAGCTTCACCCAGTCTGAGGTACACATCTGGCTGACCGGCGATAATAATCGCAGAGGTGCTCCCTTTACCACCTAGCCGAACAATCGGGAACGTAGGGGTAAGCACAGGAGCCAGGCAACCCAGCTTGGCCAAAACTTAGGTCATATCGATGCATATAATGGTGAATAAAAGGTACATGCGGAAGTGTGACACATGTATTGGGCATGAAGCCCTTATAAATAAGCTTCTGTGAAAGAAGCCCCCAGGTACAATGAGCGCGGATAGTGCATCAAGTGTGTGCGAACAATGCGCTAACGAGCCTTCAAAGGCTGGAAAGAAAAAAAAGGAGAAGGAGAAAAATAGAAGACAACTAAAGTGTAAAATATGGACAGAGGAAGGAGACAAACTCAGAATCCGGCGCTAGGCGTAAAATCTTCGGAGACGGGCTGCGTTCCATGGGTTCGGCTCGAGTCGGTTATCTGATGCATCTCACAGACAGTACGCTCCACCGGTCAGGACTTGGTCGATGATAAAGGGACCTTCCCATTTGGGCTTGAGTTTGTCCTTTTTCTTGTTCGGCAGGCGTAGAAGTAGCTCGCCAACATTGTAAGTTTTGGCCCGTACTTCTCTGATTTGATATCTTCGAGCCTGCTGTTGATAGAATGCGGAACGGGCTTTTGCTACGTCACGCTCCTCCTCCAAGGCGCCCAACTGTCCTGCCGATCGAGCTCGGCTTCTCTTTCTTCGTACATGCGCACGCGAGGTGAGTCATGAATTATGTCGCAGGCGTAACTACCTCTGCGCTGTATACCATAAAGAATGGTGTGAATCCGGTCGTGCGATTCGGAGTGGTCCACAGCCCCCAGAGTACGGAGTCGAGCTCCTCTACCCAGTGCGTGTTAGATTCCTTGAGGGACCGCACTAATCTGGGTTTGATGCCGCTCATAATTAGACCATTTGCTCGCTCGACTTGACCATTAGTTTGAGGGTGATAGACTGAAGCGTAGTCGAGCTTGATGCCCATGTTTTTGCACCAGAGTTTGACCTCGTCGGCCGTAAAGTTCGTGCCGTTATCAGTGATGATGTTGTGGGGGACACCGTAACGGTGTAATGCACCCTCGATATGAAGTCTATCACCGGTCCGGATTCGGCCGTCTTAATAGGTTTAGCCTCTATCCATTTGGTGAATTTATCCACCATGACCAGTAGGTATTTTTGCTTGTGGGTTCCCCCTTTAAGGGGTCCAACCATGTCAAGCCCCCAGACCGCGAAGGGCCATGTGATGGGTATAGTTTTGAGGGTGGTGGGTGGCATGTGGCTTTGATTAGCAAAGAGCTGGCATCCGACGCATCGTTGGACTAAGTCCTGAGCATCTGCCCGCCGCCGGGCCAATAAAATCCTGTACGGAAGGCCTTGCCTACAAGGGCCCGGGCTGCGGCGTGGTGCCCGCCTAGTCCGGCATGAATTTCAGCCAGAAGATTCCGGCCTTCCTCTTCGGAGATACACCTTTGAAGGACTCCGGTTATGCTTTTCTTATAAAGCTCTCCCTCATGGACCTTATAGGCTTTAGATTGCCGCACTATGCAGCGGGCCTTGTTTTGGTCCTCGGGAAGTTCCTGCCTGGTTAGGTAGGCTAGGAATGGTTCTGTCCACGGGGCAATGACTGCCATTATTACATGGGCTGAGGGTGTTATTTCGTTGGCAGAACCACCAACTGTGTCAGAATGTTCGGTGTGGGGCAGTGCGGTTGGGTCCGGGTAGTTATTTCTGGACTCTCCCTCCCATAATACGGATGGCTTGAACAACCTCTCGAGGAAGATGTTGGGGGGACGGCATCGCGCTTTGCGCCGATGCGTGCCAACACGTGTGCTGCCTGGTTGTTATCTCGGGCTATATGGTGAAATTCGAGCCCCTCAAACCGAGCTGACATTTTTAGGACGGCATTGCGATAAGCTGCCATTTTCGGATCCTTGGCATCAAAGTCTCCATTTATCTGGGATATCGCGAGGTTGAATCCCCGCGCACCTCTAGGCGTTGAATGCCCATGGAGACCGCCATCCGGAGACCATGTAGAAGGGCCTCGATTCGGCTGCGTTGTTGGAGTCCGTATACATTATCTCGGAGTACGTATTGAACTGTATCTCTAGTTGGGGACATCGTAACGACGCTTGACCCTGTGCCAGCCAACATTTTGGAGCCGTCGAAGTGCATTATCCAGTTGCAATATGCGCCGTACTCTTTAGGGAGTTCTGCTTCGGTCCATTCGGCGACGAAGTCGGCCAAAATTTGCGACTTAATAGCTCGTCGTGGCTTATAAGTTATGTCGAATGGGAGGAGCTCAATGGCCCATTTGGCAATCCGGCCCGTCACGTCGCGGTTGTTTATAATGTCGTTAAGAGGTACTTTGGAGGCTACTATTATTGAACACTCTTGAAAGTAGTGTCGCAGCTTCCGGGATGCCATAAACACCGTGTACGCTATATTTTGATAATGTGGGTACTGTGACTTGCATGGAGTTAGGACAGTGGACACATAGTAAACTGGTTTTTGAAGGGGGAACTTGTGTCCGTCTGTTTCTCGTTCGACAACGCGCACTGCGCTTACAACTTGATGAGTTTCCGCGATATATAATAGCATTGGTTCGCCCATGTTGGGCGCGGCCAGGACCGGGTTTGTTGCCAATATGGCTTTTATTTCTTCGAGTCCGGCCGTGGCGGCATCCGTCCACTCGAAGTGTTCAAAAGGCCGGAGGAGGCGATAAAGGAGTAATGCCTTTTCTCCCAAGCGGAGATAAAGCGGCTTAGAGCCGCCATGCATCCAGTCAATTTTTGTATTTGTTTGAGGTCTTTTGGGATATCCAATTGTGACAGAGCTCGGATCTTGGCTGGGTTTGCTTCAATTCCTCTACCAGATACAATGAAGCATAAGAGCTTTCCGGCTGGTACGCCGAAAACGCATTTTTCCGGGTTGAGCTTGATGTCATATGTTCGGAGATTATCGAATGTGAGCCTCAAGTCGTCTACTAGAGTTTCGACATGCTTGCTTTTGACGACCACATCGTCTACGTATGCCTCCACCGCTTTTGCCGATCTGGTTTGCCGACATGTCCGAATCATGCGCTGATATGTTGCGCCGGCGTTTTTGAGCCCGAAGGGCATTGTGTTGAAGCAGAATGGGCCGTATGGAGTGATGAATGCCGTTGTGGCTTGGTCAGGCTCTGCCATCTTAATTTGGTGGTAGCCGGAGTATGCGTTGAGGAAGCACAATGAATCGTGTCCTGCGGTAGCGTCAATAATTTGATCAATGCGGGGGAGGGGGAAGGGATCCTTTGGGAAAGCCTTGTTGAGGTCCTTGAAATCGACGCATAGGCGCCAGGATTTGTCCTTCTTTGGTACCATCACCAGGTTTGCTAGCCAGTCCGGATGTTTTATATCTCAGATGAATCCGGCCTCCAATAGTTTGGCTAGCTCCTCTCCCATGGCCTGTCTCTTGGGTTCTGAGAAACGCCGTAGCCTGTTTGACTGGCTTGAATCCTTTTAGGGTGTTTAGGCTGTGCTCGGCCAGCCGGCGTGGGATTCTGGCATGTCTAAAGGGTGCCAGCAAAATGTCCCAATTTTCACAGAGGGAATTCTCTTAGTGCGGCGTCTACATCAGGATTTAATTGTGCCCCAATGGAGGCCGTTTTTGTAGGGTCCGTTGGATGGACTTGGAATTTGACTATTTCGTCCGCTGGTTTAAAGGAGGTGGACTTGGATCGCTTATCGAGTATCACGTCGTCCCTATTCACCGTGGAGCCTTGGCGCGTTGAGTTCCTCGGCCGCTAGGGCTTCGGATAGTGCCTCAAGGGCGGTCGCGGCTGTCTTATTTTCGGTGTGGAGTGCTATGTCCGGGTCACTAGCAAGAGTGATGATTCCGTTGGGCCGGGTCATTTTGAGCTTCATGTACCCGTAATGGGGTATAGCTTGAAAAATTGTGAATGCCTCTCGCCCTAATAGAGCGTGGTATCCGCTGCTGAACGGGGACACTTGGAACGTGACCTCCTCGGACCTGTAATTATCCGGCGTGCCGAACACCACATCCAGTGTGATTTTTCCTGTACAGCATGCTTCCCGACTGGGGATTATTCCTCTAAAGGTTGTGCTGCTTCGCTCAATGCGGCTCCAGTCTATTTCCATTTTTCGAAGGGTTTCCTCATAAATGAGGTTCAATCAGCTGCCGCTGGCCCATGAGTACCTTGGTAAGGCGAAAGCCGTCCACTATCGGACTGAGGACCAATGCGGCTGGTGCTCGGGTTGTTCGGAATTTAGGTTCGTCACTAGCATTAAAGGTAATAGCCGTGTCACTCCATGGGTTTATTGTTGCTACTTGGTAGACTTCGGCAAGGCTACGGAGTGTTCGTTTCCGCATATTATTTGATGCGAAAGTCTCGAAGACTGTTAATACCGTGATCGGTATCCTCGGGCCGGTGCTCTAGAGCTAGAAGCTCTTCGCCACTTTTGGCCACCTGCCGTAGTATCCAACATGCTCTAAGGCTATGAGTTGGAGTGGCGCCCTCCGAACTATGAATTTTACAGGTCCATTGAGCCATCCCTCCAAAGACGGTTCCATGCCCTATAGAGGGTTTTTGCTTTTTGGTATTTAACCTGTGTGCCCGTGATGATGCACCCTTTTATTTCGGATCGGGGTTGTATTCAAGGCCGGATTGTCCCAAAATCTTGCTTCGGTTTTCTGTGCGCTTTCCATCGACAAGATTTTTTTGTACTATGGACGCCAAGTCGGCAAAGCGTGTAATGTCACGGCGACTTATAGCGTTGAGGATCCCGTTGTCCGTGCAATTATTGCAGAAGAATGAGATTGCGTCCTCCTCGCGGCAGTCCTTTATCCTGTCCATAACCAGGAGGAATCTGGCCCAGTAATGGTATACTGTTTCTGCGGGCTCTTGCCAAATTTGAGATAGGTCGCTTATGTTTGGGTGGGCGGATGGAATTAAATCCGGAACCTTGCCCGATCTGAGACTTAAGGGCCAAGGAGCTTCCGAACTTGGAAGCTTGGATTCTTGGATGTTGTCCAATGAATCTAGCCCGCTGCCTGACTTTAGTTTCAGGGCTTGAGTGACGTCCTCTCCTCCGTGGGAATCCAGCATGGAGGGATCGGGAATCCAGACGTGTCCTTAAGATAGAAGGAGGGTCGCCGTATTGTTCCTCTACCATAGCAACGTGGTGGGTAACCTGGGGAGAGTTAATCTCTCTCAGATCGGGTTTAGGCCCAATCTGATCATAGTCTGTAGCGACTCCCAGGGCGGTGATGCGATCCAAGAGCTCGTTTAAGGAAGAGAGCTCCATCGGATCTAACTGCTCGGCGAGTTCCGAGTTAACGTGAAGATTGCTTTCAATGACCCGAGAAGTCATCGTCGGCGGCGGTCAACAGCGGTCATAAGAAAACCGCCTAGCCGGAGAGTTTGGCCGACAGCCAAAGCTTCTTTAGCAACAGTGCCGTCTTTAAAGACGGGATGAGGCATCCTTCCTGACAGCGACGACATAGAGGAACTCTCAATGAAAGCACCAATGTCGGTGTCAAAACCGGCGGATCTCGGGTAGGGGGTCCCGAACTGTGCGTCTAGGCGGATGGTAACAGGAGACAAGGGACACAATGTTTTTACCTGTGTTCGGGCCCTCTCGATGGAGGTAAAACCCTACTCCTGCTTGATTAATATTGATGATATGGGTAGTACAAGAGTAGATCTACCACGAGATCGAGAGGCTAAACCCTAGAAGCTAGCCTATGGTATGATTGTTCTTCGTCCTATGGACTAAAACCCTCCGGTTTATATAGGCAATCAAGAGGGTTAGGGTTACACAGAGTCGGTTACAATGGTAGGAGATCTACATATCGGTATCGCCAAGCTTGCCTTCCACGCCAAGGAAAGTCCCATCCGGACACGAGACGAAGTCTTCAACCTTGTATCTTCATAGTCTAGGAGTCCGGCCAAAGGTCATAGTCCGGATATACGGACACCCCCTAATCCGGGACTCCCTCAGAGAGGCGATGTGGGAATCGCGAGATGAAACGTGATGGTCGCCGTAGTTGAACTTCCATGGACAAGCTGTCATGTCTACGGACACATGCATCGCATACCGATCCTTTGGAAGGAGTAGCAGAGAAAGCTATATATGCGGATAAATAGTTTCTTATAGTCAAGCGGACCCATGCTACTACTGCTTCCAAAGACATGCACACCATCGAAATAGTCCATCTATATCAATATACACCTAGAGGGAGTAATTTTTTTACAAGAGAGGAAATAGTTCATCCATCCATAATGCCCTCCTGCTGGTGCAGCGTTTTCTTCTTCTCATTCTCTGTGGGAGACGGCTTCGCAACAAGCTCTTTGGACCATGCAGCTATCTCGAAACTCACACGGGCATCGGGGGCAGCATATTTTATCCGCTCGTACGTCAAGGGATAATTCTCCCATCCAGACGGCCTTAATGCCACCGTCTCGTCACCCTTCTGAAGATTTGTACCGAGCACAAAATTTGCTACGTCGAATAGGGATGGTGTATGTTTAGCACAATCTTCTACAAGAATTTTGATTTTGGTTTGTAGGTCAGCGATGCTTTTCAAATCAAGGTTGTCCGGATCCAGCTTCTGTTTTTCCCCTTCGATGGCTGCCCCACAGAAGTATACGTCCTCCTGAGACAAGAAATTGTGAAGCTCACCTGGTATGGAGGGCGAGTGTATGATGTGGTACACCAAAACATCATCTTCGAGGCACAATTTGAAGGACGGCGCTACCGGATCTTCCAGGCACGCTCCGTGTACTCTGCGTCGAGACCGATGACCCTCGTCTGTACCTTTTTGAGGTAGTTGGATACATTGTTGATCCACTACCGAACAACCCTTGGGTGGACGGCGACGGTGGCAACTATGCACATCGAGCCTTCGACGATGACATGTTGGACGCTAAAAACCTGCATCTCGATCTCTTTCGCCATTTGGAACCGCTAGAACGGAGGGCTATGGTTTGGAGAATTAGGATTAGATCGCTAGTCTACTTGAAGTAGTAGATGATTATTTAAAGAGGTTAAAACAATGTGAACGCAGTGGGGTTTGGATGCAAATGAAGATGAAGGGGAGGTGAAGAAGCCGAGGCGAATCGGTTCCCGATGGAGAAGTAAATGGGAGAAGTGGCGTGCAGGCAGTTGATTAGACGACTAGGTAGACTAAACGAAAAGGCTATGCAGGTAGACTGAGGAGTCGTACATGTTCATGTACGTGCCCATCCTTCCTGATAGGTGGTACCTATGCAAACAGATAAAAAAATGTGTCGTAGCTTCTTTTTTTTTTGAGCGCGTGAGTGGGAGACACAACATTCTCTGGTTAAGGAATACTCCCTCCGTTTAGGTGAGTATAATTCACCTTATGAAAATCAGGTTTTCCCAAAACCTTTAGGCGTACACGAACGATTGGAGCAATCTCCCCAGTGAGCCGCGATTGGAGCAATCTCCCCAGAGGTCGAGGTGAGGCGCCAATGAACCGCGATTGGAGCAATCTCCCCAGTGACATCCTCGACCTCTATTGTTCGTGTATGGATATGTTGACTGCCCTGCGGCTGGCTGCACGCTCGAGGGACATGCACACGGCCATCGTCGAAGCGAGGCCTAAGCTTTTCAAGACACCCTCCTTGCTGCTATCTGGTCTTGCGAGATTGGCTCACCATGATACGGAGGCGTGCATGATGCCCCTCGACTTCAATTCAATCTCCATTAGCTGAAACTTCTTTGCAGGTATGTAGTGAGTTGCCGTACATCATTTCCCTCGACATCGATCCAATCACCATCGCCCGAAACTTCTTGGCAGGTATGTACTGGGTCGGCATGAACTCCCACTGGATGAGAAGACGGTAAAAAGTTGGTGCTCGTGAATTTCCAGACCTCCCATGAGATTATCCTTCCTCCGCTAGATTATATTGAGTATTACCATCACGGTCCAAGTCATCTAGATTACTACGTGAGTTGGACGGACCTTGTTTTGCAGAAGATTGTAATCTGCCAAGTACTCACACGACATGCGAATTATGCAGACTTCAAGCTAATTGCCTTGTTTGACCGCGGAATCACCTATCTTTACGCCGGTGCCTTTTTTAGCTGGAGACAACTCGGCTCGCAGTGGATCATCGTCAAAGCTGATACACACTTCTGTGATGCTATTGAACACAATGGCATCATCTACGCGATCGACAAAGCAGATGGCACCATGTATTCTTTGAGACGGTAGCGTGTAAGTTGTTTCCGTCTAATGTTAATGATGACGCCATGACACTGTTTGAACTTTTGTGGTGATTGGCATATCCTGTTTGAGCAGAATTTGAGTAGAACTATGGCAATATATTAGAGACGCCAGTAAATCAGCTATATTTGGAATGAGTTAATTCATGCGATTGTGACCATGTCATTACAGCCAATTTGTACCCTGAATAATCAAACGGTTAAGAATATATGGATATTATCCTTATTTTACAGTAATCTATATACTACTACTAAATACGAGTGTGTATCAATGGCCATGTTACTTTCCTCATTTTCATGATGTAGAAACATGCACCACAATGTTGGTTTCATCTAACCATACATTAGGGAAGTAAATGTGCATATGGAGAACTCTATATTTGGAAGTAGTGAAATCCTGCAATGCTTACCATGTGTACATACCTATATTCGCCCTTCAGCAATCAATGGCTAGAATAATATCCTCACAAAAAAAATTTCCCACGGAACACGAGTATCTAACAATGCATGGTTTGTTAGTTACCTTGAAGAATTTGTTTGTGAGGACAGAACATGATTACATAACATGCATGACATGGTAGTTTCCTGTGAAGAATCGATTGCGAGATAACATGAGTATAACCATGCATGGCACTTCTATATTTTGGAACCCAGTATACATTTCCATGTATTTTCCTCCCAGTTCCAACAGGGACATATCAATGATGTTTCTTGCATTATCCTACTCATACTCTGAACAATGCTGATCTTACATTAACAATGCCTATCCTTTTTTATATGATGTAGTGTCCCTACAGTTACTGCCCTTTGTAATTACACCACATCTGCCAAAAACAGGGAAGCACAACTGGTTCCACGCTCAATCAGACGACTGCAAAAGACTGATGATCATTCGGACACATGAGCCGAAAAATTTATATTGCAAAACCCCCATTGTATACAAGCACCGTGTAATACGTGAGTATCCGGACAGTGGCTATTACGTCTATGAGCAGGATACCAGCTTGTTGGGGCCTTTAGGATTTTTTAGTTGGAGGCGGGTAAACAGCCTTGGTTCACACTCTCAGTTTCTCGGACTCAATTATTCGATTAACTAGGAGATCACCGTTGGCAAGGACCTTGATGGCAGAGAGGCTACATTTGCTATGGAAAATCAGTATCTACGGCAAGCCCTAGGAGTTTGGGAGCATACTCCCCGATCGTCAACGATATGACTGCAGCCAAAAGAAGGTGAGAATGACAAAGGCATCCGGATTAACTTTGATCCTTGGATGTCTCAATTACGCCAGCGATGATGTGGTTCAAGCCTTGAGGTTGATAGGTAATTGGGCTGTTGCATCGAAAGGGTGGAATCTTGGTGTCTCCGGATCACGGTCATTGAAGCGGGGCCGCAAATTATGATGGTGTTGGATCATCTCTTGAATGACTTTGTTGTCTTTGCCGGTGGTTACGGATGGGTAGTTCTTTCTTTTGTTATGCATATTCCTTGTCATTTGGTCATCCTCGTCTATGTCACTCTTTCTATGTAATAGTTGCTTCATTTAGAATGTCATTCTCATCCGGATCACGAGAGCCCGAAAGGCCGCAGATGGGTACGCTTTTGGTGGTGTAGCAAGACTTCTTATGAACTATCATGTCTTGTTGTTTATGTCGAGTAGTCACTAGTCGGTGTTTGAATGTTGTATATATCGTTGTTTCAACTGTTTATTGTCTCGAACTCTTTGGTGGGCTAAATGAGGGCATCACCATTCTCCAGTGTTCAGTAGTATATCTCCTTTTTCAAGTTATATAATTTGAGCTCACCGTCTTTCCGATGATGTACACTTGTTTGGGCGGTGAGGTGTCGTTGAATTTGGGCCGAGTAGTAACGCAATGCCAATCATGTCAATTATGACTCTCGGGCCGGGCTCTCAAAAGATCCTGAAAAAAAGGCCGGGCTCTCCAAAAAAGAAAGAATAAGGACTCTTAGGCCGACATGTGGGCGCCACCGGTATTTTCGTGCGCTTGCGCGCCGAGAGCATATTGGCGCGTGCTCGAAATTCATGCTACCTTTTCATCCCCAGTCTCCCGCCCCTCCCCCACCTCTGGAATCTCGATTCCTACTCCAGTTCCCCCAAATCCCCCTCCTGTACTCCCTGTACTCAAGCGCACTATCATGTCGTCGGTCAACACGGATCTCCGAGCCGGAGATCCTGAGGTCTGTCCTGCCTTCGGTCGCTGCGTGCTGTCGCTCAACAGTGGCATGGCGGCGCTTGACGACCAGTTTGCCGGTAAAGTGCTGATGGTAACCATCAACGGCAACCGGCCTCCCGTCTCGTCGGACGACCTTGTGAAAGCTCTTGGCTTTGCGCACGGCATCCAAATAAGTGACTTGCTCGTCGAAGTCTATCCGCCACCGGCTGATTTCTTCGTCGGCTTCCGAACAACTTTCGACTGCAGTCGTGTGTTTGAATCTTCCCGGCATTTGTTCTGCGATGGCGCACTGGTGAGCTTTGATCGGTGGCACCCAGGATGGGGCTCGGTGCCCTCTGAGCTTGAGTTTTTAACAAAGCTTACCTTCCACGGCATGCCTCAACGTGCTTGGAACAGCGAGTCCATGAACGAGCTTATCAACGACCTTGGAGGTGAGCTCGTAAGTATGTTTGTTCCTCCAGACAGCTGGGCTTTGACGGTTATGGCATGGATGAAGAAGTCGTCCACCATACCGAAGGTGATTGGTGTTGAGGTACCGGCGCAGGAACCGGGGTTGTACTATTCGTCGCCACCAAGGCCGCCGCGGACCACATTAGGGATGTACCTGTATCGAGTGTTCGTGCATGTCGAAGAAGTGGTCAATCCACCAATCAAAGTCTGTCCGCCCGGCTGGTGCTGTGGTCCGTCGACGGCGTCCATTACAGAGTCAACGTCGGACTTTCCCGTGTTGCTCGGAGCGATGGATGGCACAGGGCCTACTCCATCGCTGGGCGGAGGCCATCGCTTCTTTGGGAGAAGAGGCAGGCTGGCTGCCTGGATGTGCTCTAATTTGAGGTAACAACTGAATCTTGTCAGATAGTACTAGTTAAATCCGAGCTATGGGTCTGAAGCACAGATATGCCAGTACATTTCATTGTGACCTGTTCTAATTTTGTACCTGAACTTTTTTTAGAAAGGGTTGTACGTCAACTTAATATGCTAGCAGAACTTATTGTGTTGTCTGTCTGTTTTCTTTGCACAACATTCAAGATATTTCCCCGTCATTTATATAGACGATGAACCGTTATGTACGACTTCGTTGGTTTCAACATAGCCCTTCCCGTAGCGATCCACTGCTTCCATCCTGATTGTGCCGCCTGCGTGAAATTTTTGTATGCAAGTTCAGTGTGCTATGATGTTCTATATGATTGTGTCAACTATGTAAGTTTTCTTGAGCATCAGCAATGCATATGGCTGAAAGATGTATTTACGAGCATCGACCGATGGGTCTCTCTCTCTCTCTCTCTCTCTCTCTCTCTCTCTCTCACACACACACACACACACACACACACGCATGCACACATACGCGCACACGCACAAGTGGGACCCGTTGAATTATTTATTTGCTCATGACAGCTTTTAATTAGGTTCCACTGTAATCTAACTTTTTTCTTAAGTTATTAATTGAGCTCAATGTCTTCAAAAAGTTGTACAGAAGCCTTGTTTGGGCCTTTCCGGCGTGCCTGAATGTGGGCTAAGTAACCATGTTACGTTGTACTGTACTACACATGCCTTTTTTGCAACATCAGCAATGCAACTGGGCCGACAGTTGTACACAATATCCGGGTCAACTTGTTATCCGCCCCGTTGGGCTGCAAAGTTTCCTAGGAGGTATGCATTAGGCTTAACAAGAAACTGGACTTTAAGAAATAATAAATGGGATGTAATTATAATAACTAGGCAATTACTATGCACCAAACACGTAATTAGTTTGAAAATATATTATTTTTGGAATTTGGAAATTTTAATTTCATTACTTGTTGCGCCAAGTAATATTTCGTTGGATTTTAACGTGATACAACTTTATTTTGAAATTATATTTAACCTGACTAGAAATTTTGGATAAAAATATTTTGGATCCCATCAAAATGTGGGAATTTTTTTTTGAATTCTGTTTTGAGCGGTTGTTTGAAATTATTAATCGTTGTCCTTGCTAAAAGTTGGGCTGTACTTTTAACAAACCCGTAAATGGGCTGTAGTAAATTCCATTAGAATTGAAAAATGGGATGTACATTCTTACAAATCGCAAATGGGCTATATGTTCTCTGCCAAATCCGAGCTGTGGGCCTACTAAGTTGACGCATACCAAGGGCTTTGTCAACTTAGTCAATATAAACGATTCTAGCTGCAGTGATCGTACGATGTCCATCCAATGGCCGTAGTGCTTCTTTAACCTCTGGTCTTCTTGCTCCAGCCGCCCAAAGCAGCGCCGGTCGTGTCGCGTGCTCCTGCCTCCCGTGGCGGTTGTGATGCATGAGGCCTCACCGCCCCGTACTACTCCCACCGCTGGCCAGGCCATCCCTCTACTCACCCACACCCCCTGTTATTCTGCGGCGACGGCAGCCTCACACCGTAGCCGAACCGGTGAACCCTCGTACTCCTCTCTGCGCGGGCTACCACTATTGCGTCTTCCCCGGCTCCGCGTCGTCCCCTTCCTAGGCCTCGCCGTCGTCCGATTCACCGCCTGGTGCTCTCGGCGCTGGCGTGGTCAACGTGGTCAACGACCGACTTCCATCAAGAGTATCAGACGTGGAGAGGCTGACTGCTGGGTCTAGGCGGCCACAAGGAAGTGCCTCCTTATTACGCGCAAAATAATTATTCCTCCACCTGACAACAAGGACCCACCGGACGGGCCACCTTATTTCGCGAAAAAAACGTTTCCCCCCTAACTGCTGGGACCCACCGGATGGGCCAGCGTATTTCCCGAAAAAACGTTCCGGGCGCTATCAGCTCGGACCCACCGGAAGTGCCTCCTTATTACGCACAAAAAAATGAATACTCCCCCTGCTAGCTGGGACCCACCATGGTGGGAGGCTGACTTGTGGGCCTACTAAGTTGACTGGGATGGGGGCCATTGTCAACTTTAGTCAATATGAACGATTCTAGCTCCAAAGGACCGTGACGATGGCCATCCAACGGTCGTGAGTGCTTCTTCAACCTCTGGTGTTCTTGCTCCACCGCCCAAAGCAGCGCCCGGTCGTGCCGCATGCTCCTGCCTCCCGTGGCGGTGTCTGCCGCTGAGGCCTCGCCGCCCTACTATTCCCACGCTGGCCAGCCTGCCGACGGCAGCCTCACACCGCGGCCGAACCGGTGAACCCTCGTACTCCTCTCCGCTGGCTTCCACTGCCGCGTCTTCCCGGCTCCCGTCGTCCCTTCCTAGGCCTCGTCGTGCGTCCACCGCCGTGGTGCTCTCGGCGCGACGTGGTCAATGTGGTCAACGACTGACTTCCATCAGAAGAGTACTGTATGTGGAGAGGCTGACAGCTGGGTCCACGGCAGCCGCAAGGAAGTGCCTCGTTATTACGCGGAAAATAATTATTCCTCCACCTGACAGCTGGGACCCACCGGACGGGCCACCAGTATTTCATGAAAAAAACGTTTCCCCCTGACTACTGGGACCCACAAGACGGGCCACCGTATTTCACGAAAAAAACGTTCCCCCCGCTGTCAGCTCGGACCCACCGGAAGTGCCTCCTTATTACGCACAAAAAAATGAATATCCCCTGCTAGCTGGGACCAACCTTGGTGGGAGGCTGACTTGTTGGCCTACTAAGTTGACTCGGACGGAGGCCTTTGTCAACTTTAGTCAATATATGAACGATTCTAGCTCTAGTGACCATACGATGTCCATCCAACGGCCGTAGTGCTTCTTCAAACTCTGGTCTTCTTGCTCCAGCCGCCCAAAGAAGCACCGGTCGTGCCGCCTGCTCCTGCCGCCCGTGGCCGGCTGTGATGCCGCGGAGGCCTCACCGCCCCCTACTACTCCCACCGCTGGCCAGGCCATCCCTCTATGCACCCACACCCCCTGTTATTCTGCGGCGACGGCAGCCTCACACCGCAGCCGAACGAGTGAACCCTCATACTCCTCTACACGTGGGCATCCACTGCCGCGTCTTCCCCGGCTCCGCGCCGTCCCCTTCCTAGGCCTCGTCGTCGTCCACATACAGTGCTCTCGGTGGCGTGGTCAACGTGGTCAAGGAATGGCTTCCATCGAACATGGATCAGACGTGGAGAGGCTGACAGCTGGGTCCACAGCCGCAGCAAGGAAGTGCCTCCTTATTACGCGCAAAATAATTATTCCTCCACCTGACAGCGGGGACCCACCGGACGGGCCACCGTATTTAGCAAAAAAACGTTTCCCCCAGTCTGCTGGGACCCACCAATTACATCTTCGCACGCAAGGAAGTGCTTGACAGCGGGACCCACCTGGTCGAAGCGTACGTAGCGTTGTCATTCTGGTCGCGAACGTGTACGTACATATATACTGGTGGATGTAGAGGCGCACACGTGTCATAGTAGAGGCGCGCACGTGTCGTAGTAGAGGCGCGCACGTAGCATGTACACGTACGTACAGCGGCAAGGGTGCAAGAAAGAAAATACGGCCACATACGTACATACGGGCAGGGTCTCGAACGCCTATCGCGCATACGTACATGGCTAGGTCGGAACGGAGAAACAGCATCATCGTCGTGTTCATGGGGAGCCAACCGGCTGGGTCGGAACGGAATGCGTGGTCGTGTTCATCGGGAGGGCTTGGACGGAACAGGCGATGGAAACGAGGCCCGGCGTACCGCACAACGGAGGAAACAGCCTTGTGTTCGACCGGCCACGTTCGAAACGAGGTCCTGTTGATCGGGAGGGGCCTGGCGTACCACAAAACAGAGGAAACGGACCTCCTACGGAGGAAACGGACCTCCTACTAGGAAAACGGCTATAGATGAAATGGACACTAATGACGCACCACATGTGTGGTGCGCCATTAGTATATAGCAATGGCGCACCACATACAGGTGCGCCATCAAAACTGGTGTGTGGTGGGCCATTAGAAGTTTTGAAAAAAATTGTTACTAATGGCGCACCGTGGGATAGTGCGCCATTACTAGTTGACATAGTAATGGCGCACCACACCCACCGTGCGCCATTAGTAGTTTTGAAAAAAAAAAGTAAAAACAAAATATAAAAAAATGTTAGCAATGGTGCACCTGTGGACAGTGCGCCATTACTAGTTTTAACTACTAATGGCGCACTGTCCGCTGGTGCGTCATTACTAAGTTTTTTTCAAAAAAATATTCGAAAAAATTCAATTTTTTTTATTTTTTTTCAAAACTAGTAATGGCGGTGCGCCATTACTAACTTGGCCCAACCCCTAAGTCACCTCCCCCCCCCCCCCCCCGGTGGACCGCCTTTTCAGTTTTTAAAAAACAAAAGAAAATGATGGAAATGTCAAAAAAATAAAAGAAAATAAGTTTCCCATGTGATATGTAGTCTAGTTGTTGGGAAAATTTACAAATATGAATTTCGACTTTATTTGCAAAATCTCTCTGGAAATTTGTAAAATGGGTATAACTTTTGCATACGAACTCGGATTAAAAAGTTTTTATATGAAAAATCATCTACTCAAAAAGTTACATCCGAATTTAACAAGGGAACCCAGTTAAACATTTTCAAAATCCCCAAAAACCTAACAAAAAAAAGTTACGGGGCTTTCAAGATCTAGAGGCAAAAAAATTCAAAAACATTCAAACTTACTAGTGGTGCACCGTGGATGTGGTGCGCCACTAGTAACAGAAAAAAAAATTGGTTTTGAATTTTTTCTGAATTTTTTTAAATGATACGTAATATGACCGGGAAGTTTGAAATATTTTTCAAATTTCATCAGTCATGAACATGAACAAAGTCCTAGACATCAACAAGGTATAATAGGATTGATATGCTAGATATATCAACAAGTGCCTGTGAAGTGAGCTGTTGTTGGGGTTGGATAGAACTCTGAAGTTAAGCGTGCTTGGACTGGAGTAGTGTGAGGATGGGTGACCTTTCGGGAAGTTTGACCACGGAGTGCGATTTGACCTGAGATTAAGCATATTGACCCGAGATTAAGCCATAGTGACCTGAGGTTAAGAAAAAAAGAAAAAAATTAAAAAAAATTGAAAAAAAATCTGAAAAAAAATTGTTACTAATGGCGCACCATGGGCTATTCTAATGGCGCACCATGGGCTATTCTAATGACGCACCATGGGCTATTCCAGTGGTAGCCGATGCGTTGAGCTGCAAGAGCCATGTCAACACGCTCATGACCGGAGAGTTGCCAAAGGAGTTAGCCGAGGATCTTCGTGAGCTATGTATGGAGAGGATCTTCGTGAGCTATGTTTGGAGATAGTTCCGAGAGGCTATGTAGCAGCATTGGAGATTCAGTCTACTTTGATGGATAAGATCAGAGAAGCTCGTAAGATGCATAAGGAGATTGCGAAATAAAGGAGAAAATGAGCAAAGGAAAAGCTAAGGGATTTCGTGAGGATGAGCACGATACCTTATGGTTTGAGGACCGCGTTTATGTGCCTAATGACCCGGAGATCAGGAAGTTGATTCTGCAAGAGGCCCATGATTCGCCATATTCGATTCACCCAGGAAATACCAAGATGTATCTGGATTTGAAGGACACTTTCTGGTGGACCGGAATGAAGAAGGATATTGCGGAGTACGTAGCAGTATGTGATGTATGTCAGAGAGTAAAGGCAGAGCATCGCCGGCCAGGATTGCTACTGACCATTGCCGATACCGAATGGAAGTGGGATAAGCTAGGCATGGATTTTATCACAGGATTACCCAGGACTCGTTCGTGCTATGACTCGATATGGGTTGTAGTCGATCGTTTGTGAAGGTAGGTCATTTCATGATGAAGACCACTTACACCAAAGTGCTAAGTTGGCAAAGATATACATGACCAGGATCGTATGTCCGCATGGAGTTCCGAGGAGCATTGTATCGAGATAGAGGAACCCGGTTTACCTCAAAGTTCTGGAATCGATTACCACGAAACTTTGGGTACCGAGCTAGAGTTCAAGATGACCTTTCATCCATGAGCAGATGGACATACCGAGAGAGTCAATCAGATTCTGGAGGACATGCTGAGAGCTTGTGCGCTAGATTATGGATCTAGTTGGGACGACAATTTGCCATATGCGGAGTTCTCTTACAACAACAGTTATCAATCCAGTTTGAAGATGGCCCCTTTCGAAGCTCTGTACGGAAGGAGGTGCAGGACACCGTTGTTGTGGGACGAAGTTGGAGACCGCCAGTTGTTTGGACCAGATTTGATTAAGGAGTCTGAGCAGAAGTTGAAGTTGATTCGCGATAGGCTCAAGGTAGTCCAGTCCAGGCAGAAGAGCTACACAGACTCTGAACGCAATGAGACAGTTTACAAAGTCGGAGACAGAGTTTATCTTCGTGTATCGCCACTTCGAGGAGTTAAGCGCTTTGGAGTTAAGGGGAAGTTAGCGCCACATTTTGTGGGACCCTACAAAGTTTTGGAGCGTATGGGAGAGGTTGCCTACAAGTTGGATTTGCCCGAAGGATTGTTAGGAGTTCACGATGTGTTCCACGTTTCCCAGTTGAAGAAGTGCCATGCAGAGATGGCTGATATACCACTGAGAGATACAGTGCCACTGGAAGTGATTTGACCTATGAGGAGAAGCCAGTCAAGATTCTCGAATATGCCAGCCGAGTCACCCGCCGCAAGGTTATCAAGTTTTGCAAAGTTCAGTGGAGCCACCATACAGAGGATGAAGCCACCTGGGAGCGAGAGGAATATCTACTGAAGGACCACCCTCACCTATTTTCTAGCCAACCCGAATCTTGAGGGAGAGATTCATCTTAAGGGGGGTAGGTTTGTAACAGCCCAAATTTTCAATTTGGAATATTATACGTTAGATCATCATTGCATATCATATTTTATTGCATTTTGGCTCGATCCTAGAAATTCTACGCAACACAAGGACCCACGGAGAGACTTCATTTTGGCTCGATCCTAGAAATTCTACACAACTCAAGGACCCACGGAGAGAGTTGGGGATTTCATTATTTTCATATTTGAATTTCCTCAAATTTTGAAAATAGGATCATTTGATTTTATTTATTTTATCTTCAAATATTTTTATCATAAAAATATGAGAGAGGGAATAAAATGACTTCCACAAAATAAAGAAATATTGGGGATTTAATAATAACATCAAATAAGATTTTATTTTGGAGTTTATTGCTATTTTATTTGAATTTATGAAAAATGCGCGTTTTTTAAAATTGCATTTGGGCCCCAAATAAATGTTCATCTTGTCCGGCTTGATTTTAGAAGTCAGGGAAAATTTGTTTCGGGATTTTTGGTGTTTGTTTAGTATTTATTTTATTTGTTTTTCTACGCGTAATGATTTAAAGAAAGATACCGACCTAGCCGGGTCGGACCCGACCCGGACTGCATTCTCGCCACCTTTTTATAAACTGGGGAGCCCAAATTGAGCTGCCCCAAACCCTAGCCCCCGCCATTATCGCCACGCCACGGCCAGAGTAGCTGCTGTTTACCCGCACTTTGAGGTAGCCGGGACTTTTTTAAACCGATAGGTTTATTTTCGAAAACCCTAGATCTATTTTTCTTAATAGATCGGTTCAGTTTATTTTTTTGGTTTATTTATTTAGCGGACGTCATTCTGACGCTCGCTTTAACGAACGGTTTTCGCTAGCTTAATCGCAGCATGTTAAACGTTCGTTTGTTAGCCTGTTCATCCGTTTTTCTTTTTCTCGGATTTTCCGCAATTATTTCTGATCGCGATTTCTGATCCGATTTTCGTTTTAATATAACTTTCCACTCGTTTATCGGAATCAGGCGATTCAAGCGCCTAGAATTTCGTCTCGAAACCCTCTTTCCATTTAACCAACTCAAACAAGTTTTTGCTACTATAAAAATTTGACTTAGGTCCAGAATAATAAAACGAAGCTTGTTTCTTTCGCTGTTTGATTTTCGTTGCTTCGTTTGATTTGATTCCTTTTGCAAACCAGAGTTCTTAAGTTGAACTTTCTGGTTAGATCTCTTATTTGAGTTTTAATTGTGCATTATATGAGTGCTTATTGTATGCTTGTTTGTTTGCGATAGAGTACCCGGAGTGCGCCGCTTGCTACTCGAATCTCTAGGTTTCACGGATCATCAGCAAGGCAAGTAACACTTTGATCATACCTCTTTACTACCCAGTTTTATTGCATTAGATCAATCCTCAAACAATTGCAAGATTAGGATATGATTAATATGTGGGTTTTGGGAAGTAGATGAGGTAGAACCCATTACCTATTTTATTATCAAACCTTTGGGAGTTACTTCTACGTTCGCTTATAATACTATGCTAAGCTAGTAGACGTGGAATGGGTGAGTGTTTCCATGACAGATGTGATATTGTTAAATTAATGGTTTACTTAAGGTGGCAACATAAATTCACATCTGGGTGGATTGAGGCACCTGGGGAACCCAGTGTTGCCTGTATTTTGGAAATCCCGGGGTACCGTGTGATTCTCCTATGGACCGCCACCCAAGCTCAAAGGGATCATGAGATTATTCATGCTAGAAACTTCCGTGTGCAGCCGCAAGCTACTATGGGCTCTAGCATAGTTGATTAAGTTGTGTGAGCTCTTGAAGAGGTATACTAGCAGATGTAGGGGATGTAGGTTGGTACTGTCTACCCGGAGTAGAGAGTTAATGCTTCTGAAAGACTGTGTCTCGGTCATCCGTTTCTCAAACACCATGTAGTGCGAGAAACCAAGCGGAGGAGATCGAGTCTTGCGGGGAAAAGTGCGCAAACCTCTGCAGAGTGTATAAACTAATCATGGTTAGTCGTGTCCCCGGTTATGGACATTTTGAGTATCTAGTACTTGGATTATCATGTGAATCTCATCATGTTACTTTAATTAAATTTTGTTGGGTTTAATGATGATGCTTAATTGGGATTGAGTTGGAGTACCCTTCTCAATGTTTAACAACCACCATGATAGTTAAATAAAATTTATTCTTTTGTTGTAGGGAAAAATTGGCTTTATGCAAAACTGTAACCATAGAGCTTTCCACCAGTCATATATGCATGTAGTGATAGCATTATTCTGTTCATTACTCTCTATGTGTTACATTGCCAGCATATTCCATGTGCTGACCCGTTTTTGGGCTGCAACGTTCATGTTGCATACTTTTCAGACGATGAGTAAGGTGCCTTAGGTCGTGATCTTATACTCAGTGATGCCGTTGGAGTTGATGGACTCGCTTATCTTCAAAGCCTTCCGCTGTTATCGTTATTAGATGGCCTTAAGCCATATTTATTGTAATAAGTTCTCTTTTGAGACATTCGATGTAATAAGTGTGTGATTGCTACTCTGTTATAAATCCTTCGAGTACTGTGTGTGTCAACAGTACCGATCCAGGGATGACACTGAAGCACAGAGATCAGACTGTTTGAGGTCTGGTCGCTACACCTCTAATGGGTATACACATATTTTAGTTGCTGTTGATTACGTTACTAAGTGGGTAGAAGCTATTCCAACTAGTAGTGTTGATCATAACACCCCTATTAAGATGCTTAAAGAAGTTATTTTTTCGAGGTTTGGAGTCCCTAGATATTTAATGACTGATGGTGGTTCACACTTTATTCATGGTGCTTTTCGTAAAATGCTTGCTAAGTATGACGTTAATCATAGAATTGCATCTCCATATCACCCACAGTCTAGTGGCCAAGTAGAAGTGAGTAAAAGAGAGCTTAAATTGATTTTGCAAAAGACTGTTAATAGATCTAGAAAGAATTGATCCAAGAAACTTGATGATGCATTATGGGCTTATAGAACTGCATATAAAAATCCTATGGGTATGTCTCCATATAAAATGGTTTATGGAAAAGCATGTCACTTACCTCTCGAACTAGAACATAAGGCATATTGGGCCATTAAAGAGCTCAATTATGATTTCAAACTTGCTTGAGAAGAGGTTATTTGACATTAGCTCACCTGATGAATGGAGAACTCAAGCCTATGAGAATGCCAAACTGTTTAAAGAAAAAGTTAAAAGATGGCATGACAAAAGGATACAAAAGCGTGAGTTTAATGTAGGTGATTATGTGTTGCTTTTCAACTCTCGTTTAAGACTTTTTGCAGGAAAACTCCTCTCTAAATGGGAAGGTCCTTACGTTATTGAGGAGGTCTATCGTTCCGGTGCCATAAAAATCAACAACTTCGAAGGCACAAATCCGAAGGTGGTGAACGGTCAAAGAATAAAACATTATATCTCAGGTAATCCCATAAATGTTGAAACCAATGTGATTGAAACCGTAACCCTGGAGGAATACATAAGGGACACTTTCTAGAACGTTTTAGACTCCGAAAAGGAATAGTTATGTGGTACGGTAAGTAAACCGACTCCAAAACAGTTGTAATAGCAATTTTTTCTCCGTTTGGGATATTTAAGAAAATAGGAAAATAAGAAGTAGTCCGGGAAGGACACGAGGCATCCACGAGGGTGGAGGGCGCGCCCTAACCCCCTGGGCGCGCCCCCTGACTTGTGGGCACCTCGTTTGCTCTCCGGACTCTGTTTTCTTGCACGGTACTTCTTGTGGTCGGTAAAAATTCATTATATAATCTCCCGAAGGTTTTGACCAACGTACCACGACGAAATCCTCTGTTTTTGTTTTGAGTTGTTTCTGTCGCAAATTAGAGCGAGATGTCTTCTCAAGAGTCAGTAGAGGAGAGTCGGGTGTCTCATCCGACACCGGGACCAGGAGCAAACAGCGATGCTGACCACTTTGGGCCATCAATGGAGGAAGAGATGGAGGCCGATTTGAAAAGGATAGATGCCATGGAGGAGGATCAAGAAGTTACTTCTCGCGTCCGAGCCGGATTCACGATGGGGGAACTACAGAGCTCAGCTATTCCAAACTCGGTCATCCTTCCAATGTTAGATTTATTTCTTATGAAAATATGAAAAAGAGAGTCACTTGTTCTCCAGCAGCTATGCAACATCCATGGGTGAAAGGAGCGTTAGCCCTCACGGGTAAGCTTCGTAAGGAAATAATGGACCTCAAGCAGCAAGTCAATAAGCTTGAGGAGGAGAATCGTATCCTGAGGGGCATCATCGCCAAGAATATCACATCACCACCTCTGAAGAAAGAGACATGAACACATGGGTATGGGAACTCCCCTTGGCAACTGCCAAGCTTGGGGGAGGTGCCCCGGTATTGTATCACCATCACACTCCTATCTTTACCGTTTTTCTTAGTTTGATCCTTTTGGTAATATCTTGATCTAGTAGAATAAAGTTTTAGAATGATCTAGTTTTGATTTTTGCTTTATGATTCCTCTATGTAATCGAGTCTGTGAGCTATATATAATAAAGATTAGTCTTGAGTCAAGGGCTTTGCTATCTTGCTATGATCTTGAGGGAATAAAATAAAAAGAAAGAATAGAAAAAAAATAAAGAGATCATATGGATCTTATGGAGAGTAATGACTTCACATATTAATAGTATGATGAATAAAAGTTGTTGAGAGTTGGCAAACATAGTTTTGGTCATCGTTGCAATTAATAGGAAGTAATAAAGAAAGAGAGGTTCTCACATATAAATATACTATCTTGGACATCTTTTATGATTGTGAGCACTCATTAAAATATGACATGCTAAAGAGTTGATGTTGGACAAGGAAGACAACGTAATGGGTTATGTTTTCTTATATCCGAAATAAAGTATATTGTCATGGATCATCCAACATGTTGATCTTGCATTTCCTTCTCATGCTAGACAAATTCTTTGCACCAAGTAGAGATACTACTTGTGCTTCCAAATATCCTTAAACCCAGTTTTGCCATGATAGTCCACCATATCTACCCATGGATTGAGTAAGATCCTTCAAGTAAGTTTTCATTGTTGCAAGCAATAAAAATTTCTCTTTAAATATGTATGATTTATTAGTGTGGGAGAAAATAAGCTTTATACGATCTTGTTATGTGGAAGAAATAAAAGCGACGGACTGCATAATAAAGGTCCATATCACAAGTAGCAATATAAAGTGACGTTCTTTTGCATTAAGATTTTGTTCATCCAACCCTAAAAGCACATGACAACCTCTGCTTCCCTCTGCGAAGGGCCTATCTTTTATTTTTGCCTTATACCTTATACAAGAGTCATGGTGATCTTCACCTTTCCTTTTTACATTTTATCCTTTGGCAAGCTCATTGTGTTGGAAAGATCCTGATATATATATCCAATTGGATGTAAGTTATCATGAACTATTATTGTTGACATTACCCTTGAGGTAAAAGGTTGGGAGGCGAAACTATAAGCCCCTATCTTTCTCTGTGTCCGATTAAAACTCCATACCCATAAGTATTGCGCGAGTGTTAGCAATTGTGAAATACTAAATGATAGTTGAGTATGTGGACTTGCTGAAAAGCTCTTATATTGACTTTTTCTGATGTTATGATAAATTGCAATTGCTTCAGTGACCGAGATTATAGTTCGTTAGTTTTCAATGAAGTTTCTGATTCATACTTGACATTGTGCATAGATTGTTACTTTAGCATAAGAAATCATATGACAATATTTATATATGTTGCTGTTATAAGAATGATCATGATGCCCTCATGTCCGTATTATATTTTATTGAAACCTCTATCTCTAAACATGTGGACATATTTTTTGATATCGGCTTCCGCTTGAGGACAAGCGAGGTCTAAGCTTGGGGGAGTTGATACGTCCATTTTGCATCATGCTTTTATATCGATATTTATTGCATTATGGGCTATTATTACACATTATGCCACAATACTTATGCCTTTTCTCTCTTATTTTACAAGGTTTACATGAAGAGGGAGAATGCCGGCAGCTGGAATTCTGGGCTGGAAAAGGAGCAAATATTAGAGACCTATTCTGCACAACTCCAAAAGTCGTGAAACTCCACGGAAGTTATTTTTGGAATTTATCAAAAATACTGAGCGAAGAAAGTATCAGAGGGGGGCCACCCACCGTCCACAAGGGTGGGGGCGCCCTACCCCCTGGGCGCGCCCCTGCCTCGTGGGCCACCTGGCAGGCCTCTAATAACCCACAAGTATAGGGGATCGCAACAGTTTTCGAGGGTAGAGTATTCAACCCAAATTTATTGATTCGACATAAGGGGAGCCAAAGAATATTCTCAAGTATTAGCAGCTGAGTTGTCAATTCAACCACACCTGGATAACTTAATATCTGCAGCAAAGTATTTAGTAGCAAAGTAGTATGGAAGTAACAGTAACGGTAGCAAAAGTAACAGTAGCAACTTTGTAGTAATTGTAACAGTGGCAACGGTAAAAGCTCGTAGGCATTGGATCAGTGATGGATAATTATGTCGGATGCGGTTCATCATGTAAAAATTATAACATAGGGTGACACAGAACTAGCTCCAGTTCATCAATGTAATGTAGGCATGTATTCCGAATATAGTCATACGTGCTTATGGAAAAGAACTTGCATGACATCTTTTGTCCTACCCTCCCGTGGCAGCGGGGTCCTATTGGAAAGTAAGGGATATTAAGGCCTCCTTTTAATAGAGTACCGACCAAAGCATTAACACTTAGTGAATACATGAACTCCTCAAACTATGGTCATCACCGGTAAGTATCCCGATTATTGTCACTTCGGGGTTAGCGGATCATAACACATAATAGGTGACTATAGACTTGCAAGATAGGATCAAGAACTCACATATATTCATGAAAACGTAATAGGTTCAGATCTGAAATCATGGCACTCGGGCCCTGGTGACAAGCATTAGGCATAGCAAAGTCATAGCAACATCAATCTTAGAACATAGTGGATACTAGGGATCAAACCCTAACAAAACTAACTAGATTACATGATAAATCTCATCCAACCCATCACCGTCCAACAAGCCTACGATGGAATTACTCATGCACGGCGGTGAGAATCATGAAATTGGTGATGGAGGATGGTTGATGATGACGAAGGCGACGGATTCCCCTCTCAGGAACCACGAACAGACTCCAGATCAGCCCTCCCGAGAGAGATTAGGGCTTGGCGGCGGCTCCGTATCATAAAACGCGATGAATCCTTCTCTCTGATTTTTTTTCTCCCCGAACGTGAATATATGGAGTTGGAGTTGAGGTCGGTGAAGCTCGAGGGGGCCCATGAGGCAGGGGGCGCGCCCAGGGGGTAGGCGCGCCCCCACCCTCGTGGACAGGGTGTGGGCCCCCTGGTCTTGATTCTTTCCCCAGTATTTTTTATTACTTCCAAAATTAATATCCGTGAATTTCAGGTCATTCCAAGAACTTTTATTTCTGCACAAAAATAACACCATGGCAATTCTGCTGAAAACAACGTCAGTCCGGGTTAGTTCCATTCAAATCATGCAAGTTAGAGTCCAAAACAAGGGCAAAGGTGTTTGGAAAAGTAGATACGATGGAGACGTATCAACTCCCCCAAGCTTAAAGCTTTGCTTGTCCTCAAGCAATTCAGTTGACAAACTGAAAGTGATAAAGAAAAACTTTTACAAACTCTATTTGCTCTTGTTGTTGTAAATATGTAAAGCCAGCATTCAAGTTTTCAGCAAAGATTATGAACTAACCATATTCTCGATAACATTTAGGTCCCATGTTTACTTATACCAATGGCATAATCAACTAGCGAGCAATAATAATAAATCTCGGATGACAACACTTTCTCAAAACAATCATAATATGGTATAACAAGATGGTATCTCGCTAGCCCTTTCTGAAACCGCAAAACATAAATGCAAAGCACCTCTGAAGATCAAGGACTGACTAGACATTGTAATTCATGGTAAAAGAGATCCAGTCATAGTCATACCCAATATAAATTAATAGTAATGGATGCAAATGATAGTGGTGCTCTCCAACTGGTGCTTTTTAATAAGAGAGTGATGACTCAACATAAAAGTAAATAGATATGCCCTTCGCAGAGGGAAGCAGGGATTTGTAGAGGTGCCAGAGCTCGATTTTTGAAACAGAGATAAATAATATTTTGAGTGGCATACTTTCATTGTCAACATAACAGCCGATAGATCTCGATATCTTCCATGCTACACACATTGTAGGCGGTTCCCAAACAGAATGGTAAAGTTTATACTCCCCCACCACCAACAGGCACATTCCACGGCTGGTCCGAAACAATGGGTACCGTCCATACCAACAACAATCCTGGGGGAGTTTTGTTTGCAATTATTTTGATTTGATTTAAGCATGGGACAGGGCATCCCGGTTACCGGCCATGTTCTCATGAGTGAGGAGCAGAGTCTACTCCTCTTGAGAATAACCCGCCTAGCATGGAAGATACAGACAACCCTAGTTGATACATGAGCTATTCGAGTATACAAAACAGAATTTCATTTGAAGGTTTAGAGTTTGGCACATGCAAATTTACTTGGAACGGCAGGTAGATACCGCATATAGGAAGGTATGGTGGACTCATATGGAATAACTTTGGGGTTTTATGGAAGTGGATGCACAAGCAGTATTCCCGCTTAGTACAAGTGAAGGCCAGAAAGAGATTGGGAAGCGACCAACTAGAGAGCGACAATAGTCATGAACATGCATTAAAATTAATCAACACTGAGTGCAAGCATGAGTAAGATATAATTCACCATGAACATAAATATCGTGAAGGCTATGTTGATTTTGTTTCAACTACATGCGTGAACATGTGCCAAGTCAAGCCACTCGAATCGTTCAAAGGAGGATACCACCCTATCATACCACATCACAACCATTTTAATAGCATGTTGGCACACAAGGTAAACCATTATAAACTCCTAGCTAATATAAGCATGGCATAAGCAACTATAATCTCTAATTGTCATTGCAAACATGTTCATTCATAATAAGCTGAATCGGGAATGATGAACTAATCATATTTACAAAAACAAGATAGGTCGAGTTCATACCAGCTTCCTCATCTCAACCAGTCCATCATATATCGTCATTATTGCCTTTCACTCGCACAACCGAACGGTGTGGATAATAATAATAGTGCACGTGCATTGGACTAAGCTGGAATTTGCGAGCATTTAATTCAAGGGAGAGAACAAGGTAATATGGGCTCTTGGTTAAATCAACAATAATGCATATAAGAGCCACTTCAACATTTTCATCATGGTCTTCTCCTCTCAACCCCCAAAGAAAAGAAAAGAAATAAAACTATTTACACGGGAAAGCTCCCATCAAGCAAAAGAAGAACGAGAAATATTTTTGGGTTTTCTTTTAGTTACTACTACTACAAGCATAGAAAGTAAACTAGCTAAAAGCTATAACTAATTTTTTGGTTTTTCTTAAGGTTTTTCAAACACACAAGAAGAAAACTTAGAAAAGAAAATAAACTAGCATGGATGGTACAATGAAAAAGTATGATCACCGACAACTAGAATGAGTGTGTGAACATGAATGTAATGTCGGTGAGAAATACGTACTCCCCCAAGCTTAGGCTTTTGGCCTAAGTTGGTCTATGCCCACGGCTGGCCTGGCGGATATCCAAAGTTGTTACTGGGGTCGTACTGAGATGCAGCAGCTACTGCCCTCCGGGCTGCAGCTTGGAGGCGAGCTGCCTCCATCCTCCTCTCATACTCGCTCGCCTCCTCCCTGGTTATGACATATCTCCTTTTTGCCTGAAAGTCAAAGGAAGTAGGAGCAGGGAGAGCAATATGGAAAGCGCGACGTCTGTCAAAGATTAGTCGGTACTGGAGAGGCTATTCATTCCTCTCAATAAACTGATGGCGAACCATAGCATTATAATCTAGATAAGTAGGAGGCAACTCCATATCGTTCTCACGAATGGGTATCTCAAGGAAATTAGCTAAACGGGTTGCATAAATTCCACCAAACAAATCTACACTTATACTGTTATGATGCAACCTACGTGCAACACTAGCCCCCAAGTTATATTGTTTATCTCCTAATACAGCACTCTTGAGAACACTAAGATCAGGAACGCACATGTGACATGCCTCGTCCTTACCGTTAATGCATCTACCTATAAATAGAGCAAAATAATGTATGGCAGGAAAATGAATGCTCCCTATGGTAGCTTGCGTGATTTCTCTAGATTCCCCCACAGTGATACTAGCAAGAAAGTCTTTATATTCAGATTTGCGAGGTTCACCAGCACTACCCCACTGCAGGAGTTTACAAGCAGTATTAAAATCCTCTAAATCCATTGTATAAGATTTATCATAAAGATCAAACAGGACCATGTGAGAATTGCGTGATGATGTAAATTCAAACCTTCTCACAAAGGAATCAGTTAGGGAGTAATGTTGACGGCACTTATCTGACACGAAGCCCTCAAGATCAGCATTACGCACATATGCATCAAATTCCTCCTTAACGCCTACTTGAATCATAAAATCTTCCGACGGCCATTCACAAGGCCGTACTTGAGCTTCTCTTGGTAGTTCATAGTCTGGCTCATGTATCGCAAGCCTTGGTTCTTGCTTCCTTGAGGAAACACCTTGGTATATTTTCCTAAACATATTTCTTCCTCCGAAAAAAAATTCTGAAATTTTTAGTGACTCAAAATAAAAGTGAACCGAACTCAACAAGATTGATAGCAACTACTCCCACAAGTGCCTAGAGACTATATCATGCATTAGAATTACTTGGGACCAAATAAATTTGACATGCAAGCTCAAGAGCAGGGTCACCTCAGCAGCAAAAAACTGCAATAAATAAAGCACTAGAACAAAAACTAATTTGACCATCGGAGGAGTCACATACCGAAGAACAATACCCAAAGCAGTTTCGTGAATGGAGCTTTGAGCAAAGAGATCGAAAATCGCAGCAAAACAAGCTAGAACACGAGTTTGAGCTGTATGTGGATTTTTTTCTGGAGGAAGATGAAGTGTGTGGGTGCAGGAATAAGTGGAGGGGGGCCACGTGGGGCCCACGAGGCAGGGGGCGCGCCCAGGGGGTAGGGCGCGCCCTGGACCCTCGTGGCCAGGTGGTGTGGCCCCTTGACGTGTTCTCAGTGCCAAATATTCTAGAAAAAAAATCATATTTCAATTTTGGGATATTTGGAGAACTTTTATTTTCGGGGTATTTTTTATTGCAAGGATAATTCAGAAAACAGACAGAAAATACTATTTTTACTTTATTTAATCTAAATAACAGAAAGTAAAAGGAGGGTACAGAGAGTTGTGCTTTCTAACTTCATCCATCTCATGCTCATCAAAAGGAATCCACTAACAAGGTTGATCAAGTCTTGTTAACAAACTCTTTTCGAATAACATGAAACCGGAGAATTTTCGAATAACACTAGGTTACCTCAACGGGGATATGCACGTCCCCAACAATAAGAATATCATATTTCTTCTTGACAGTAGGAAGAGGAAATTCAAAACCTCCAATAATAATCGATAGGATTTTCCAATAGAATTGATACTGTGGACTTGAGGTTGTTTCCTCGGAAAGTGTACCGTATGCTCATTACCATTAACATGAAAAGTGACATTGCCTTTGTTGCAATCAATAACAGCCCCTGCAGTATTCAAAAAGGGGTCTACCAAGGATAATCGACATACTATCGTCCTCGGGAATATCAAGAATAACAAAGTCCGTTAAAATAGTAACATTTGCAACCCCAACAGGCACATCCTCACAAATACCGACAGGTATAGTGTCGGTGTACAAAAGTAGGGGCTCTCCTTTTGACCCCTTTACTTGTGCACGGGCAGTCAGAGCCTCCCGCCACGGCCGCACATAACAGGGTAGGGAAAGGGAAGCCGGAGAGAAGCCGAAGGCAGAAGATGAAGCAAAGCAACAACAAGGACCAAGGCCACAAAGATCAGATGGACGAAGCAGGTTTCCCTAGCAAGGACCCTTGCAGGGGGTAGCCTCAGCGGCCCCGGCAAGACCCTTGCCGGGGCAGCTCGCCCACGCCAGCCGAGCGGACCACCCTCGAGCCCACCAACACTCGACAAATGCGTTGGGACAGGGTTCGGGAGGCACCTCCGTGGTGGCATGCAGATCTTTGTGAAGACAAAGAATAGTCAAGATCAAATGACGATAGGAAGGCAGCCATCCTCACCGAAGAAACCCAAGAGACCCCCGGCAAGATCCTTGCCGGGGACACCTGTGCGCCACGGCAAGACCCTTGCCGGGCCACCCGGCAGGGCCCTCACCAAGCGCACCAGCAGGGCCACCGTCAGGCCCGCATCAGCCAAGTCTCCGCTGCCGTTCGCATGCAGCTGCCGACCCAACCAGCTGGGCAGGCAGCTGCTGTTGGGGAACGTAGTAATTTCAAAAAAATTCCTACGCACACGCAAGATCATGGTGATGCATAGCAACGAGAGGGGAGAGTGTTGTCTACGTACCCTCGTAGACCAAAGCGGAAGCGATCACAACATAGAGGAAGTAGTCGTACGTTCTCCTCGCGATCCTGCCGATCCCAGTGCCGTTACTCCGGCACCTCCGAGTCGATGATGACGTAGAGGAAGTAGTCAGACGTTCTCCTCGCGATCCGGCCGATCCCAGCGCGTTACTCCGGCACCTCCGAGTTCTTGGCACACGTTCAGCTCGATGACGCTCCTCGGGCTCCGATCCAGCAAAGCTCCGGGGAAAGGGAGTTCCGTCAGCACGACGGCGTGGTGACGATCTTGATGTTTCACCGACGCACGGCTTCGCCTAAGCACCGCTACGATATGACCGAGGTGGAATATGGTGGAGGGGGGCACCGCACACGGCTAAGGAACGATCTCAAGGATCAACTTGTGTGTCCATGGGGTGCCCCCTGCCCCCGTATATAAAGGAGTGGAGGAGAGGAGGAGGCCGGCCCTAGGAGGGGCGCGCCATGGGGAGTCCTACTCCCACCGGGAGTAGGATTCCCCCTTTCCTAGTCCAACTAGGAGTCCTTCCATGTATTAGGAGTAGGAGACAAGGAAGGGAAGAGAGAAGGGAAGGAAGGAGGGGTGCGGCCCCTCCCTAGTCCAATTCGGACTAGGCCATGGAAGCGCGGCCTGCCCTAGGCAGCCCCTCTCTCTTTCTCGCAGGGCCCAATAAGGCCCAATACTTCTCCCCGGCGAATTCCCGTAACTCTCCGGTACTCCGAAAAATACCCGAATCATTCGGAACCTTTCCGAACTCCGAATATAGTCATCCAATATATCGATCTTTACGTCTCGACCATTTCGAGACTCCTCGTCATGTCCCCGATCTCATCCGGGACTCAACTCCTTCGGTACATCAAAACTCATAAACTCATAATATAACCGCCATCGAAACCTTAAGCGTGCGGACCCTACGGGTTCGAGAACTATGTAGACATGACCTAGAACTATTCTCGGTCAATAACCAATAGCGGACCTGGATGCCCATATTGGCTCCTACATATTCTACGAAGATCTTTATCGGTCAAACCGCATAACAACATCGTTGTTCCCTTTGTCATCGGTATGTTACTTGCCCGAGATTCGATCGTCGGTATCCAATACCTAGTTCAATCTCGTCACCGGCAAGTCTCTTTACTCGTTCTGTAATGCATCATCCCGTAACCAACTCATTGGTCACATTGCTTGCAAGGCTTATAGTGATGTGCATTACCGAGAGGGCCCAGAGATACCTCTCCGACAATCGGAGTGACAAAACCTAATCTCGAAATACGCCAACCCAACATGTACCTTTGGAGACACATGTAGTACTCCTTTATAATCACCCGATTACGTTGTGGACGTTTGGTAGCACCAAAGTGTTCCTCCGTAAACGGGAGTTGCATAATCTCATAGTTACAGGAACATGTATAAGTCATGAAGAAAGCAATAGCAACATACTAAACGATCAAGTGCTAGGCTAACGGAATGGGTCATGTCAATCAGATCATTCTCCTAATGATGTGATCCCGTTAATCAAATGACAACTCATGTCTATGGTTAGGAAACATAACCATCTTCGATTAACGAGCTAGTCAAGTAGAGGCATACTAGTGACACTCGTTGTCTATGTATTCACACATGTATTATGTTTCCGGTTAATACAATTCTAGCATGAATAATAAACATTTATCATGATATAAGGAAATAAATAATAACTTTATTATTGCCTCTAGGGCATATTTCCTTCAGCTGCGTGGCAACATGCAGCCCTTAGTGGAGGCTCCACCACCGCGCCACCTCAGCTGCTTGCCTGCCTACATGGCACTGCATGCATCGCTGGCCAGGGCGCGTGTCAAAGCTTGGAGGATCGGCGACGGACGGGACGGGCCTCGCCCCCGTCCCCGATAAAGTGAAGGGACACGTAAGCCTCGCATTAAATGCGCTTTGTCCTATAATGCCAGCGATAAGCTCGTGACACGGTAGCACTTTCCACCTCCTGTGTGCCACTGTGGCAGCCCCTTTCGCCTATAAAAGGAGGCCCATGGCACACGGAAAAAGGATTCGGCTCCTTGGAACCTCACAGCACCTGGAGCTAGTTCAAGAGCTCAAGAACACTAAATACATCCACCAAAGAAGGATCGTAGGGTTTTACGCATCTTTGCGGCCCGAACCTGGGTAAATCCCATTGTGTCGTCTGCTAGTCCCGCTCTTCTCACAATCCCCGCGCCCCGCAACTGTAGAAGGGATTCCAGTGATCCCATAGGTGTCGTTTCCCACCGACATATAGCAGTTGATTTATCGGCCATTTGCAAAGATATTTCACTAGGTGTCAACTTATTCAAATCAAGTCTACGATATAAAGAGAGAGGCATAACACTAACACCGGCTCCAAGATCACATAAAGCAGTTTTAATATAGTTTCTTTAATGGAGCATGGTATAGTTGGTACTCCTGGGTCTCCTAGTTTCTTTGGTATTCCACAAGTATAATTGGCAAGCATGGTGGAAATTTCAGCTTCCGGTATCTTTCTCTTATTAGTAACAATATCTTTCATATACTTAGCATAAGGATTCATTTTAAGCATATCAGTCAAACACACACGCAAAAAGATAGGTCTAATCACTTCGGCTAAGTGCTCAAAATCCTCATCATCCCTTTTCTTGGATGGTTTAGGAGGAAAAGGCATGGGTTTCTGAACCCATGGTTCTCTTTCTTTACCGTGCTTCCTAGCGACAAAGTCTTTCTTATCATAACGTTGATTCTTTGATTGTGGGTTATCAAGATCAACAGCAGGTTCAATTTCTACATCATTGTTATCGCTAGGTTGAGCATCAACATGAACGTCATCATTAACATTATCACTAGGTTCATGTTCATTACCAATTTGTGTTTCAGCATCAGAAATAGAAATATCATTGGGATTCTCAGGTGTGTCAACAACAGGTTCACTAGAAGCATGCAAAGTCCTATCATTCTTCTTTTTCTTCCTCTTAGAAGGACTAGGTGCATCAACATTAGCTCTCTGAGAATCTTGCTCAATTCTCTTAGGGTGGCCCTCATGATACAAAGGTTCCTGGGTCATTTTACCCCCTCTAGTTGCTACTCTAATAGCAAAGTCATTCTTCTTATTATTTAATTAATTGAGCAAATCATTCTGAGCTTTAAGCACTTGTTCTACTTGAGTGGTAACCATAGAAGCATGTTTACTAATGAGTTTAAGTTCACCTTTAACTCTAGACATATAATCACTCAAGTGTTCAATCATATAAGCATTATGTTTCAATTGTCTATCAACATAAGCATTGAAGTTTTCTTGTTTAACAATAAAATTATCAAACTCATCTAAACATTGGCTAGCAGACTTATAACGAGGAATATCACCTTCACCAAATCTATAGAGAGAATTTACGTTCACTACCAGTGTCGGGTTATCAAGACCATGTATTTCTTCAATAGGTGGTAAATTAAGACCATGTATTTCTTCAACAGGCGGCAAATTCTTAACATCTTCAGCTTTAATACCTTTTTCTTTCATAGATTTCTTTGCCTCTTGCATATCTTCACGATTGAGAAATAGAATACCCCTTTTCTTCGGAGTTGGCTTAGGAGTTGGTTCAGGAAGTGTCCAATTCTTTTCATTAGTCAACATATTATTCAATAACAATTCAGCTTGATCAACAGTTCTTTCCCTGAAAACACAACCAGCACAACTATCCAGGTGGTCTCTGGAAGCATTGGTTAGTCCATTATAAAAGATAGCAAGTATTTCATTTTCTTGAGAGGATGATCAGGCAAAGCATTAAGTAATTGGAGAAGCCTCCCCCAAGCTTGTGGGAGACTCTCTTCTTCAATTTGCACAAAATTATATATTTCCCTTAAGGCAGCTTGTTTCTTATGAGCGGGGAAATATTCAGTAGAGAAGTAATAAATCATATCCTAGGGACTACGCACACAACCAGGACCAAGAGAATTAAACCATGTTTTAGCATCACCCTTTAATGAGAACGGAAATAACTTAAGGATATAGTAGTAGCGAGTTTTCTCATCATTAGTGAATAGGGTGGCTATATCACTTAATTTAGTAAGATGTGCCACAACAGTTTCAGATTCATAGCCATAAAAAGGATCAAATTCAACCAAAGTAATTATCTCAGGATTGACAGAGAAATCATAATCCTTATCGGAAATACAGATAGGTGAAGTAGCAAAAGCAGGGTCATATTTCATTCTAGCATTCAAAGACTCTTTTTTTAGCTTAGCTAATAATTTCTTAAGATCAGATCTATCGTTGCACGCAAGAAAATCTCTAGAAGTTTCTCATCCATAACATAACCCTCAGGCACAACAGGCAATTCATATTTAGGGGGAGAATCTTCATCATCACTTTCATCAATATTATCAGTTTCAATATTTTCATTCTCCCTAGCCCTAGCAAGTTGTTCATCAAGAAATTCACCTAGTGGCACAGTATTATCAAGCATAGAAGTAGTTTCATCATAAGTATCATGCATAGCAGAAGTGGCATCATCAATAACATGCGACATATCAGAATTAATAGCAGAAGCAGGTTTAGGTGTCGCAAGTTTACTCAAAACAGAAGGAGAATCAAGTGCAGAGTTAGATGGCAGTTCCTTACCTCCCCTCGTAGTTGAGGGATAAATCTTGGTTTTCTCGTCTTTCAAGTTACTCATAGTGATCAGCAGATATAAATCCCAAATGACTCAAATAATAGAGCTATGCTCCCCGGCAACGGCGCCATAAAATAGTCTTGATAACCCACAAGTATAGGGGATCACAACAGTTTTCGAGGGTAGAGTATTCAACCCAAATTTATTGATTCGACACAAGGGGAGCCAAAGAATATTCTCAAGTATTAGCAGCTGAGTTGTCAATTCAACCACACCTGGATAACTTAATATCTGCAGCAAAGTATTTAGTAGCAAAGTAGTGTGGAAGTAACGGTAACGGTAGCAAAAGTAACAGTAGAAACTTTGTAGTAATTGTAACAGTGGCAATGGTAAAGTAACTAAGCAAAGATCAATATGTGAAAAGCTCGTAGGCATTGGATCAGTGATGGATAATTATGTCGGATGCGGTTCATCATGTAACAATTATAACATAGGGTGACACAGAACTAGCTCCAGTTCATCAATTTAATGTAGGCATGTATTCCGAATATAGTCATACGTGATTATGGAAAAGAACTTGCATGACATCTTTTGTCCTGCCCTCCCGTGGCAGCGAGGTCCTATTGGGAACTAAGGGATATTAAGGCCTCCTTTTAATAGAGTACCGGACCAAAGCATTAACACTTAGTGAATACATGAACTCATCAAACTACGGTCATCACCGGTAAGTATCCCGATTATTGTCACTTCGGGGTTAGCGGATCATAACACATAATAGGTGACTATAGACTTGCAAGATAGGATCAAGAACTCACATATATTCATGAAAACATAATAGGTTCAGATCTGAAATCATGGCACTCGGGCCCTAGTGACAAGCATTAAGCATAGCAAAGTCATAGCAACATCAATCTTAGAACATAGTGGATACTAGGGATCAAACCCTAACAAAACTAACTCGATTACATGATAAATCTCATCCAACCCATCACCGCCCAGCAAGCCTACGATGGAATTACTCACGCACGGCGGTGAGCATCATGAAATTGGTGATGGAGGATGGTTGATGATGACGACGGCGACGGATTCCCCTCTCCGGAGCCCCGAACGAACTCCAGATCAGCCCTCTCGTGAGAGATTAGGGCTTGGTGGCGGCTCCGTATCGTAAAATGCGATGAATCCTTCTCTCTGATTTTTCTCTCCCCGAACGTGAATATATGGAGTTGGAGTTGAGGTCAATGGAGCTCCAGGGGGGCCACAACGTAGGGGGCACACCCAGGGGGGGTAGGCGCGCCTCCCACCCTCGTGGACAGGGTGTGGGCTCCCTGGTCTTGATTCTTTTGCCAGTATTTTTTATTAATTCCAAAATTAATCTCCGTGAAGTTTCAGGTCATTCAGAGAACTTCTATTTCTGCACAAAAACAACACCATGGCAATTCTGCTGAAAACAGCGTCAGTCCGGGTTAGTTCCATTCAAATCATGCAAGTTAGAGTCCAAAACAAGGGCAAAAGTGTTTGGAAAAAGTAGATACGATGGAGACGTATCAGCCTCCGGTGCCCATCTTTGGCTATATGGTGTCTTTTACCCTGGAAAAAATCAAGAGGAAGCTTTCGGGACGAAACACCGCCGCCACGAGGCGGAACCTTGGCGGAACCAATCTAGGGATCCGGCGGAGCTGTTCTGCCAGGGAAACATCCCTCTGGGAGGGGTAAATCGTTCACCATCGTCATCATCATCGATCCTCTCATCGGGAGGGGGTCAATCTCCATCAACATCTTCACCAGCACCATCTCCTCTCAAACCCTAGTTCATATTTTGTATCCGATCTTTGTCTCAAAGCCTCAGATTGGTACATGTGGGTTGCTAGTAGTGTTGATTACTCCTTGTAGTTGATGCTAGTTGGTTTATTCAGTGGAAGATCATATGTTCAGATCCTATATGCATATTAATACCCCTCTGATTATGAACATGAATATGATTTGTGAGTAGTTACGTTTGTTCCCGAGGACATGGGAGAAGTCTTGCTATAAGTAGTCATGTGAATTTGGTATTCGTTCGATATTTTGATGAGATGTATGTTGTCTTTCCTCTAGTGGTGTTATGTGAACGTCGACTACATGACACTTCACCATTGTTTGGGCCTAGAGGAAGGCATTGGGAAGTAATAAGTAGATGATGGGGTGCTAGAGTGATAGAAGCTTAAACCCTAGTTTATGCGTTGCTTCGTAAGGGGCTGATTTGGATCCATGATATGATCAAGCGTACGTTTCATGCTATGGTTAGGTTTACCTTAATTCTTCTTTCGTAGTTACGGATGCTTGCGAGAGTAGTTAATCATAAGTGGGATGTTTGTCCAAGGAAGGGCAGCACCTGATGTCTACTACGCAACCTTCTCCTTGTAGACGTTGTTGGGCCTCCAAGTGCAGAGGTTTGTAGGACAGTAGCAAATTTCCCTCAAGTGGATGACCTAAGGTTTATCAATCCGTGGGAGGTGTGCGATGAAGATGGTATCTCTCAAACAACCCTGCAACCAAATAACAAAGAGTCTCTTGTGTCCCCAACACACCCAATACAACGGTAAATTGTATAGGTGCACTAGTTCGGCGAAGAGATGGTGATACAAGTGCAACATGGATGGTAGATATAGGTATTTGTAATCTGAAAATATAAAAACAGCAAGGTAGCAAGTGGTGAAAGTGAGCACAAACGGTATTGCAATGCTAGGAAACAAGGCCTAGGGTTCATAATTTCACTAGTGCAAGTTCTCTCAACAATAATAACATAATTGGATCATATAACTATCCCTCAACATGCAACAAAGAGTCACTCCAAAGTCACTAATAGCGGAGAACAAACGAAGAGATTATGGTAGGGTCTGAAACCACCTCAAAGTTATTCTTTTGCTCGATCTATTCAAGAGTCCGTAGTAAAATAACACGAAGCTATTCTTTACATTCAATCTATCATAGAGTTCGTACTAGAATAACACCTTAAGACACAAATCAACCAAAACCCTAATGTCACCTAGATACTCCATTGTCACCTCAAGTATCCGTGGGTATGATTATACGATATGCATCACACAATCTCAGGTTCATCTATTCAACCAACACAAAGAACTTCAAAGAGTGCCCCAAAGTTTCTACCGGAGAGTCAAGACGAAAACGTGTGCCAACCCCTATGCATAAGTTCATTGAACCCGCAAGTTGATCACCAAAACGTACATCAAGTAGATCATGTGAATATCCCATTGTCACCACAGATAAGCACGGCAGGACATACATCAAGTGTTCTCAAATCCTTAAAGACTCAATCCAATAAGATAACTTCAAAGGGAAAACTCAATCCATTACAAGAGAGTAGAGGGGGAGAAACATCATAAGATCCAACTATAATAGCAAAGCTCGCAATACATCAAGATCGTGCCAAATCAAGAACACGAGAGAGAGAGAGAGAGAGAGAGAGAGAGATCAAACACATAGCTACTGGTACATACCCTCAGCCCTGAGGGTGAACTACTCCCTCCTCGTCATGGAGAGCGCCGGGATGATGAAGATGGCCACCGAGGAGGGATCCCCCCTCCGGCAGGGTGCCGGAACAGGGTCCCAATTGGTTTTTCGTGGCTCTGGAGGTTTGCGGCGGCGGAACTCCCGATCTATTCTGCTCCTCGATGTTTTTAGGGTATATGGAAATATAGGCGAAAGAAGTCGGTCAGGGGAGCCACGAGGAGCCCACGAGGGTGGGGGCGCGCCCAGGGGGTAGGGCGCACCTCCCTGCCTCGTGGCTTCCTTGTTGCTTCCCTGACGTATACTCCAAGTCTCCTAGATTGCTTCCGTTCCAAAAGTAACTCTCCCGAAGGTTTCATTCCGTTTGGACTCCGTTTGATATTCCTTTTCTGCGAAACACTGAAATAGGCCAAAAAACAGCAATCTGGGCTGGGCCTCCGGTTAGTAGGTTAGTCCCAAAAATGATATAAAAGTGTAAAGTAAAGCACATAGACATCCAAAACAGATAATATAATAGCATGAATACTTCATAAATTATAGATACGTTGGAGACGTATCAGCATCCCCAAGCTTAATTCCTACTCGTCCTCGAGTAGGTAAATGATAAAAGAAATAATTTATGAAGTGTGAATGCTAGCAGGTGCGTAAGTTTGATCAATGATAATTTCAATCACCTTTTCTAGCATCATTATATGTCATAATAGCAGCTCAATTCATAAAACTTCTAAGTAACAAGCTATTCACATGTTAAAGCATAGACCATAAACTTTCTTGAAAACTAGCAAACTTCATTCTCAGTCATCAAACAATTGCAATCCATCTTATTTTTAGGAAGGGTCTATGTCAGAGCTTTGATTTAGCAAATCCCACATACTCAACTATCATATAGTCTTCCATGATTGCTACCACTCAAAGCATATTTTTAGAACAAATAGCATCCATCGAACACAGAGAAAGATAGGGGCTTAATGTTTCACCTCCCAACTTACTTATCATATAAATAATTGTCAACAATAATAATTCATGATCAAATATATTTGAATGGCCATATATGCTTGGATCTTCCATCACATGATGCTTGCCAACTAAAGAGTAGGTTGGATTGAGAAGGAATACTACTGACTCTTGCATAAAAGTAAAAGATAGGCCCTTCGCAGAGGGAAGCAGGGATTTGCATAGGTGCCAGAGCTCGAAGCTTTAAAACAGAGATGAAAATAATTATGAGAGGTATGCTTTCATTGTCAACATAACTACCAAGAGTTCCCAATATCTTCCATACTACACACATTATAGGCGGTTCCCAAACAGAATGGTAAAGTTTATACTCCCCCACCACCAACAATCATCAATCCATGGCTTGCCCGAAACAACGGGTGCCTCCAACTAACATCAATCCTGGGGGAGTTTTGTTTGCAATTATTTTGATTTGGTTTTTGATCTTTTGATCATAGGACTGGGCATCCTAGTTACCAGCCACTTTCTCGTGAATGATGAGCGGAGTCCACTCATCATGAGAATAACCCACCTAGCATGGAAGATATTGACAGCCCCTAGTCGCTACATGAGCGATTCGAGCATACAAAACAGATTATTATTTGAAGGTTTAAAGTTTGGCACATGCAAATTTACTTGGAACGGCAGGTAAATACCGCATATAGGTAGATATGGTGGACACTCATGGAATAAACTTGGTTCAAGGAATTTGGATGCACAAGCAGTATTCCCGCTTAGTACAGAAATTTAGGCTAGCAAAAGATTCTAAATAGCAAGCACCACATGTTGAAGGATCCATAACAATATAACTTCTATACAAATATACCCAAGCGTAACTCATTATGTTGTCTTCCTTGTCCAACTTCAACTAATTTGCTCAGGTTTGAAAATAATTAATGGGGCTCACAATCATAGAAGATGTCCAAGATAGTATTATATGTGAAATCTCTCTTTCTTCAATATTCTTTCATGAATTGTTCAAGTGACCAATACAATGTTTGCTAACCTTCAATAAATTTACCACCTCTACTTCTTATATGTGAAGTCATTACTCCCCATGGGATAAGCATATGAAACATATATAATTTCAGATTTATGATATTCAAATCATTCAACCATTTACTCATAGGATATAAGTGAAGTACATGAGTAAATGACAAACTACTCCAAAAAGATATAAGTGAAGATCAATGAGTAGTTAAATAATTATGTAGCTATGTGAAGACTCTCTCTCTCTCTCATTTAATAATTTCAGATCTAATGTATTTTATTCAAGCAGCAAGCAAAAAAAAACAAAATGACATTTCAAGGATAGCACACATCATGTGAAGAAGCAAAAACTTAGGTTCAACCGATACTAACCGATAATTGTTGAAGAAGAAAGGTGGGATGCCAACCGGGGCATCCTCAAGCTTAGATGCTTGAGACTTCTTGAAATATTATCTTGGGATGCCTTGGGCATCCCCAAGCTTGAGCTTTTGTGTCTCCTTAATTCCTCTCATACCACGGTTTTCCTAAATCTTAAAAGCTTCATCCACACAAAACTCAACAAGAACTCGTGAGATAGGTTAGTATAAACAAATGCAAAAACCTTATCATACTTTACTGTAGCAAAACACTAAAATTATTATTCAACATTGCATACTAAATTCCCCTGCATATTTCATACTCCTATCCTCAAATAGAATCATTAAACAAGCAAACATATGCAAACAATGCAAACATAACAGCAATCTGCCAAAACAGTACAGTCTGTAAAGAATGCAAGATTCATCATACTTCCCTAAATCCAAAAATTATGAGAAAAATACTAAACTGTAGAAAATTTATCAGAGCTTATTTTTCAAAAAGTTTCAATAATTTATCATATTCTTACTTTTCTAGGGAATTTTTGCAACATCGATAAACTTTCTGTTTTGAAACAGCAACTTGTATACTTGCAAAATAAGCATGGTAAAGGTTATCCTTGACATTTTTATTGAAAAGAAAGATGCAAAAAATTATTATAAATAACAGCAAGCAAATCCTAACAAAAGAAAATGACGCTCCAAGCAAAACACATATCATGTGGTGAATAAAAATATAGCTCCAAGTAAAGTTACCGATGAACGAAGACGAAAGAGGGGATGCCATCCGGGGCATCCCCAAGCTTAGGCTCTTGGTTGTCCTTGAATATTTCCTTGGGGTGCCTTGGGCATCCCCAAGCTTAGTCTCTTGCCACTCCTTATTCCATAGTCCAACGAAACTTCACCCAAAACTAGAAAACTTCACAACACAAAACTCAACAGAAAATCTTATGAGCTCCGTTAGTATAAGAAAATAAAACCATCACTTAGGTACTATTGTGAACTCATTGTAAATTCATATTGGTGTAATATATACTTCATTCCAACTTCTCTATGGTTCATACCCTCCGATACTACTCATAGATTCATCAAAATAAGCAAACAACACATAGAAGACAGAATCTGTCAAAAACAGAACAGTCTGTAGTAATCTGTATCAAACATATACTTCTGGAACTCCAAAAATTCTAACAAATTAGTAAAATCTGAGAAATTTGTGTACCAATCCATATCAAAAAGAATCAGATCAAACGCACGTTTATGTGAATTATGAAAACTAATTTACTGAGTGCAAAAGTTTCTTATTTTCAGCAGGATCAACACAACCATCACCGTAAGCTATCCTAAAGGTCTTACTTGGCACTTTATTGGAACAAAAGTTATAAAACATGATTACTACAGTAGCATAATCATGTGAACACACAAAAACAGTAAAGGTAAATATTGGTTTTTCTCCCAACAAGCGCTTTTCTTTATTGCCTTTCTAGCTAGCATGATGATGACAATGATGCTCACATAAAAGATAAGAATTGAAACATAACGGGAGCATCATGAAGCATATGACTAGGACATTTAAGCCTAACACACTTCCTATGCATAGGGATTTTGTGAGCAAACAACTTATGGGAACAAGAATCAACTTGCATAGGAAGGCAGAACAAGTGCAACTTCAAAAATTTCAACACATAGAGAGGAAACTTGATATTATTGCAATATGTAAAAGCACATGTTCCTATCTCATAATAATTTTTAGTAGAATAATGAATGAATTAAACAATATAACTATCACATAAAGCATTCATTTCATGATCTACAAGCATAGAAATTTTACTACTCTCCACATAAGCAAATCTATTCTCATCAATAGTAGTGGGAGCAAACTCAACAAAATAATTATCACGTGAAGCATAATCCAATTGAAGATTAAAATCATGATGACAAGTTTCATGGTTATCTTTATTCCTTATAGCATAAGTGTCATCACAATAATCATCATAAATAGGAGACATTCTTTCATCATAATAAATTTGCTCATCAAAACTTGGGGGACTAAACATATCATATTCATCAAACATAGCATCCCCAAGCTTGTGGCTTTGCATATCATTAGCATCATGGATATTCAAGGAATTCGTACTAACAACATTGCAATCATGCTCATCATTCAGAGATTTAGTACCAAACATTTTATAGACTTCTTCTTCTAGCACTTGAGCACAATTTTTCTTTCCATCATTTTCACGAAAGATATTAAAAAGGTGAAGCGTATGTGGCAAACTCAATTCCATTTTTTTTTGTATTTTTCTTCTATATACTAAACTAGTGATAAAACAAGAAACAAAAAGATTTGATTGCAAGATCTAAAGATATACCTTCAAGCACTCACCTCCCCGGCAACAGCGCCAGAAAAGAGCTTGATGTCTACTACACAACCTTCTCCTTGTAGACGTTGTTGGGCCTCCAAGTGCAGAGGTTTGTAGGACAGTAGCAAATTTCCCTCAAGTGGATGACCTAAGGTTTATCAATCTGTGGGAGGCGTAGGATGAAGATGGTATCTCTCAAACAACCCTGCAACCAAATAACAAAGAGTCTCTTGTGTCCCCAACACACCCAATACAACGGTAAATTGTATAGGTGCACTAGTTCGGCGAAGAGATGGTGATACAAGTGCAATATGGATGGTAGATATAGGTATTTGTAATCTGAAATATAAAAACAGCAAGGTAGCAAGTGGTGAAAGTGAGCACAAACGGTATTGCAATGCTAGGAAACAAGGCCTAGGGTTCATACTTTCACTAGTGCAAGTTCTCTCAACAATAATAACATAATTGGATCATATAACTATCCCTCAACATGCAACAAAGAGTCACTCCAAAGTCACTAATAGCGGAGAACAAATGAAGAGATTATGGTAGGGTACGAAACCACCTCAAAGTTATTCTTTTTGCTCGATCTATTCAAGAGTCCGTAGTAAAATAACACGAAGCTATTCTTTCCGTTCAATCTATCATAGAGTTCGTACTAGAATAACACCTTAAGACACAAATCAACCAAAACCCTAATGTCACCTAGATACTCCATTGTCACCTCAAGTATCCGTGGGTATGATTATACGATATGCATCACACAATCTCAGGTTCATCTATTCAACCAACACAAAGAACTTCAAAGAGTGCCCCAAAGTTTCTACCGGAGAGTCAAGACGAAAACGTGTGCCAGCCCCTATGCATAAGTTCATTGAACCCGCAAGTTGATCACCAAAACATACATCAAGTAGATGACGTGAATATCCCATTGTCACCACAGATAAGCACGGCAAGACATATATCAAGTGTTCTCAAATCCTTAAAGACTCAATCCGATAAGATAACTTCAAAGGGAAAACTCAATCCATTACAAGAGAGTAGAGCGGGGAGAAACATCATAAGATCCAACTATAATAGCAAAGCTCGCGATACATCAAGATCGTGCCAAATCAAGAACACGAGAGAGAGAGAGAGAGAGAGAGAGAGAGAGATCAAACACATAGCTACTGGTACATACCCTCAGCCTCGAGGGTGAACTACTCCCTCCTCGTCATGGAGAGCGCCGGGATGATGAAGATGGCCACCGGGAAGGGATCCCCCCTCCGGCAGGGTGCCGGAACAGGGTCCCGATTGGTTTTTCATGGCTCTGGAGGTTTGCGGCGCCGGAACTCCCGATCTATTCTGCTCCTCGATGTTTTTAGGGTATATGGACATCTATAGGCGAAAGAAGTCGGTCAGGGGAGCCACGAGAGGCCCATGAGGGTGGGGGCCCGCCCAGGGGGGTAGGGCGTGCCTCCCTGCCTCGTTGCTTCCCTGACGTATACTCCAGGTCTCCTGGATTGCTTCCGTTCCAAAAATAACTCTCCTGAAGGTTTCATTCCATTTGGACTCTGTTTGATATTCCTTTTCTGCGAAACACTGAAATAGGCAAAAAACAGCAATCTGGGCTAGGCCTCCGGTTAGTAGGTTAGTCCCAAAAATGGTATAAAAGTGTAAAGTAAAGCCCATAAACATCCAAAATAGATAATATAATAGCATGAATACTTCATAAATTATAGATATGTTGGAGACGTATCGGCACCCAAGCACCGGTCCACCCACATATCAGATTATCAAAGTAACGAACGCGAATCATATGAGCGTGATGAAAACTAGCTTGACGATAATTCCCATGTGTCCTCTGGAGTGTTTTCCTTCATATAAGAATTTGTCCAGGCTTGTCCTTTGCTACAAAAAGGATTGGGCCACCTTGCTGCACCTTATTTACTTTTGTTACTTGTTACCCGTTACGAATTATCTTATCACAAAACTATCTGTTACCGATAATTTCAGTGCTTGCAGAGAAATACCTTACTGAAAACCGCTTGTCATTTCCTTCTGCTCCTCGTTGGGTTCGACACTCTTACTTATCGAAAGGACTACGATAGGTCCCCTAAACTTGTGGGCCATCACCATCCGATGGCTGCTCAAGTCTGAGCACACTTAACTTGATAGTTTTCTTACATGAGCTACTGGTGGAACAGCTAGTCCTTGCTGATACGAATGCATCTTCTCATCCTTATGGCGTATCCGGATGACCGCCCGTCCCACAATGGCCAATAGATGTTGTGTAGACAGAGCATATCACATACGTCTTATTAGAAGCAATCTTCTGCGTTATTATCGGTCTTCGCACACATTTCTGATTACAGACATGTTTGCCGCGTATCACACACATCTTGTTATATTGAACCGTTTCTGTTCTCTTGCCTAATCACAAACAGTTCATCCGAGTGAACCGTATGATGTATATCGCACACACCTTCATCTGGCTGCCCGTTTCTTTTGTGTTGCCTAATCACAAATAGTTCATCCGAGTGAACTGTATGCTGTGTATCACACACGCCTTCATCTGGCTGCACGTTTCTTTTGTTTCTCCTCATCGCAAACAGCTAATTGAACTGAACCATATGCCCTTCATCGCACACGCAACTAAAATCTGAACCGTGTTTGATGCATCCGTCATCGCAAACGTTTTATACATTTCTGACGGTTTTCATACACCACCGTTTGCGATTATGGCATCGCACACAGTTTCTCGAAGGGTCTCTGATTGTAGTGTCGTGTTAGCAGCATCCTGCAGTAGTGCTCCTTTTATTCATGATCATGTCTTAGCGGACCGTAATCCATGTTGCTATGAAATAAAACTCCCTATGTACCTCGCAAAAACCACTTTTAGAAAATGTCACGAATATAAACTTGCTCAAAGTTTAGAAAGTTTGACCCGAGACAAAGCCCTCCAATGGTCTAGTCTCCATGTTCTTGTTTGGTCAGATTCGATGGAATCTTTATCAGTCGCTGATGAAGGAGGACGCATGTTGTTGTTTGGCCACAGGATGGGCATAGCTATGCATATTCATCATTTTTGTACAGGTTCTTGTTCTTCCATATAAGGATTTCCCCACACAGGATTTAAAACTGACCTCACCTTTCTATCAATAAAAAACAGAAGTAAAAGTTGCACTTGTATGGCAAGCGAGGTGGTAGTTTTTCATAACTCTAGCCCGTATTGTGATAGTTTTTTTTTGCCATTTACTCCATTGTTGCCTCCTTCGCGTCGATCTCTTCCAGACTTCCACCTTCTAGCCTCCGCTCGAAGGCAGAAGGGAGTTGCTACGACGCGAATCTGTGTTGTCGGAAAGGTGGAGGACGAGAAGAAAGACCACCAAGGGAGATGAAATGACAGTAACACATCTCCGACATCATAGTATGCAAAGGGAGGCAAAAAGGGCAGAAACGATCGAACCAGGAGCTCCATCGCCCGCCGGCCGTGCTGGGAGGCGAAGCTTCGAGGGGGAATCAAAGTAGAGAGATTTTTTCGAGACATAAATCAAAGGAGGGAGAGAACCTAGTAGTTTGAGAGGTCAGTTCATTACAAAGTCGTCCTCTCGTGGCCACATGGTCCACATCCTCTCGGCCCGGTTAACTAAAAGGCGTCCAGGTAGGTTTGTGGAGCAGCGGCCCATTTACGTCTACCAGGTATCACAGAGTTGTGTTGTGACGATGGAATTCAAAAATGTTTGAGAATTAAAAAATGTTTCTGTTTTTTTTAAATCAAATTTTTTGTTCATTTTATCAGAATTTAAAATAATGACCGGATTTCAAAAAATGTTCCTGTTTTAAAATTGTTCACAAATTTCAAAAAATGTTCTCATTTCCAAATTTTTCTTCTCGTATCAAAAAAATTGTTCTCGTTTCAAATTACTTTAGGATTTTCTAAGTTGTTCTCCATCTTGAAATTTGTTCTTAAAATTCAAAATATGTTCATGATTTTAAAATCTTGTTCAAAATTTCGGAAAATGTTCATGTTTACGGAAAAAGTTCAGAAATTTCAAAATGTGTTCGCCATTTCAGAAAATTGTTCGGCTTTGTCAAAAATGTTCCGTAATTTCGGTAAATAACTCAAATTTTGGAATATTGTTTGGGATTCTTTCAAATAGTGTTAAGACTGCTACCACTATTTAGTTTTTGAATTCTCGCGATGCATTTTTGTCAAGAGTCATCTTCAGTCGTAGTGGCTAGCAGCGAGCGCAAGTTTGATTCCCAGGAAAAGCAAGGCGCGAACTACTATCGCATTCTCGGGGCACCGCAATGGGCCGGCCCAGTCGGGCGCACATAGGAGGCAGGCAACTCCCAGAAGCAACTGAAGAGAATCTGAAGTGCGCCTCCCTCCTTCCCGAGCGTTCCTAGCCGCCGCCGGCCCGCCGTCGCGGCGCACCCAGCCGGCCGAAGCCTCCGCTGCCCCTCCGCCCGGCAGCGCCTCCCTCCGTCGAGCAGCCGCTCCCACCAGCAGCGTGGAGCAGCCGCTCCCGCCCACCAGCGCCGCCGCCCGGAACTACGCCGGCGACCAGTCCATAGGCAGGTAGCCACCACTCCCCCCTCCTTCCTCCCCCTTCCCTCCTTCCTCTTTCATCCTCTGTTTGTTCAATTTTATTTTCTTTCCTGATTCTTGTACTATTAGATGATGAGTACTTGCCGTAGATCTGATATTGTGAGACTATAACGTTGATTGTTTCTCGATGAGTACTTGCTGCATGATTTTTCAAGTGCATGTTCAAGTTTACATGTGAAAAAAAGGATTTCGCTTGATAGGTGTTTGCGGTAATGCTTGTCCCATGTGATCAGGGCCCTCCAAGCCTGGGAATGGCTGGTGCACATCCCTGTCTTTGGCTGAAGAACTCATGTGCCACCATGACCAGAAATTTTTGCCTCTGCAAACCAGACCAGTAATTAATATAATGCAATATTGGACACACAATGCCAGTAGGATTTAAGGGCATGATGATTCCGTTAAAGCACGCGTTGTTCCTGCTCTTCCAAATTGACCAAGCTACAAGCCTTCTACTACTAACAGGGAGCTTACTAATCCAGACAGGGATATCATAAAAAACACTAGGCATCTCTTGCAAATTAAACGTACAGTTGGTCACATGCCAAACATATCTAGCAACAGGGCACAAGAAGAACAAGTGATCTATCCCTTCTCTAGTATTACAAAACACACAATTTGCACTTCCTTTCCATCCCCGGTGCAATAAGATATCTTTGGTCAGTATACTATTTTCAGTAACTAGCTACAAGAAGACTTTAATCTTAAGGACAGTATAACTAAGATTGCCCTCTTATTTACATCATGGCCGATCTTGCCCAAACTATGTTTAGTATCTTGCTCTGATCCGTATTACTAGTCATTAATGACAGTACAAGAAAGATGGCAAATGATTACTGGCATTGCTGAGGGATAAGCTTGATAATTACTGGCAGGCCTTATAGAAACATTGATAGTTACTGGCAGGCCTATTTTCGTTTACGCGATGTTAACTACTCCCTTCGTTCCTAAATATATGTCTTTTTAGAGATTCCACTATGGACTACATACAGAGCAAAATGAGTGAATCTACAATCTAAAATATGTCTATATACATCCGTATGTAGTCCATATTGAGAACTCTAAAAAGACTTGTATTTAGAAACGGAGGGAGTATTATCCAGAAAATTTGATTTTGCAACACTATGCTTGGATAGTTTGTAGTAGCATTATTTATGTGTATGCACTCACTTGTGCCTAGTCACATCTCCTCCTCCAAAATCTTATATCTCTATCAAAATAGGGCTTGTCCAGTAGACCAGTACCCCCAAGCCGCTGTGGCAGCAGCAGCGGTGAGGTGAGGAAGGTGAGAAGGGTTATCCTTTTCTTCCGATCCATCTTCTGTATTTCTGTTGTTTTGTGTAGTTCTAGTAATGCGAGCATATCTCACCTTCCTTTCTTGATAGGCGGTTATAAGCATGGAGCCCAAAGAGAAGCCCGAAACGACCAGCGCTGCCACCCCACCTCCACCGCGGCTGGACTGCATAAAGTGCTTCGATGCGCTATGGTTCTGCTATACTCCTCTCCACCAGCTGCAGACCTACTACCGCCACGGGGATTTTGACACCTGCTTCGGCAAGTGGGGCGACCTCGTTGACTGTCTCTCGCTCAAGACGAAGCGGAGGGCGGAGGTAGAGGAGATCCTCATCGCGCGGGAGAAGGCCAAGCCGCACATCTGGACCTTCCGGACTGCCGAAGAGGCGCAGGCGAACTGGTGGCAGATGTACAAGCACAAGGTGGTGATGTCGTCGCCACCCAAGACTGCAGGCTCTGCTGCGCCTCCTCCTGGATCATCTGGCGTTCTTTCCTGAGAATTGAAGGTCGGGGGAGCCTACAGGAGCGTCAATTGCGCTTTTGGTGCGCTGTGCTTAGACCGCTGGTCTTTGTTCAGACTTGAATGTACCCTGGCAGGGTAAATAATTGGAACCTTGGATTGAATGATACCTTGATCCTGTTCTGTAGATCATGGCAGGCAACTGAACCAAGATGTTCTGGTGGTTCTTTTTGCTATTTTTTGTACCAGCTATGATGTTAGCTTTTTTGCTTACTTCCTTGCCAGGCATAAATGTTTTGGCTTGTGCTGTAGTGTGTTCTCATTAATTTCTGAATGCAGACTAGTTAATTTCAGTTCAAATGTGTTCAAGAATGGGTATAGCCTCAGGTTGCCAGATTTGGTTTGCTTTTCTGTCTCCTGGTGTTTCTTTTCTCGAGATTTATCTGCGAGTGTTTTTATGCTGCAAATAACTGGATTAGAACTGACGGAGACAACAGGCCATGCTGCCACCACTGCCCTGGATGGTAAACAAATCCATCTTCAGCAATGCTGCTTTTGTTATCTGATGAATACCACACCTGGTTCTTCAAGCAGTTCTTCTGCAGTCTCGCAAACTCCATCTGCCCTTTGCACTGTCAAGAAAAAATTACTCTCTGCCTGTAGTGTACTACTCACTTATTTGAAGTTGGAAGAGTTAGATTATCTCGAAGAAAATTGTCCTGCGACTACCTTTAGTCTAGAGTTCATCTGCCTCTACCGCTAAAGGCTACGAATCAAGCAAGCAATTGACTCTTACACAGTACTGATGATGATACTTTTTACTAGTGCCAATAGTAGTTTCTGTGGTGCCTTTGTTATGTTTACTTGAAGGAGAGAGCCTTTCACTAATGTTTCGGTCTTAAACAGGAATACATGGACAGCTACATCACTTAGTAAGTAGTATATGGCTAATTTTATTTCATCTATTGCAGAATCAAGGAATTGACATTTCTTACAGTGAGTTGGTTGGGTTCACATCAGAGTCAATCACAGTGAGTAAATTCACAGAGGCAAACATTCGATTTATTTAAGAAAGTGGAAATATGTCTGCACCTCTTATCTTATACAACCAAAATAAGAGTCATGTCTCACATAATAGATACAGAGAGAATGGAATATTTTGTGAGATGCTGGGTAGCTTGTTCAATATGTATGCAATTGTGGAGAAGAAAAACATAGTTGGTGCCTTTTTTTAACACAGTACAGACGCAACCGCTCATATATACGTGCATGCACTCACCTCTATGAACGCACATACGCACACCCTACCTCTATGAGCACCTCCGAAAGACTGGCGCATTCATCGGAAATCCTGAAATAAATTCAGGAATAAATGCAAGCACCAGGATTTGGTTCGCTGGTGCTTTTTTTTTTTTGAGAAGAACATAGTTGGTGCCTTTTTTTAGAGGTACATAGTCGGTAGAAATTGGGCGCCGTGAAACGGCCGGAGATGCAAATTGGGCTATCTATCTAGTTACCAAGCTCCTATGATTTCCTGACCTTTGATGCTTCGGGGATTATGAAGGGCATTTGTAGGCTCGTTTGTACCTTTCTTTTTTTCGCTTGACACTAACGGCACGACATGCAGCAGCCTTGCAACGCCCCTTGCCACTACAACACATATTACAAATAATTAACAGCTCAATTTACTGCATGCAACGCTTAATGTTATAATTAATGCTTATATAAATAAATAAACGACAGATTATATTATGTTTATGGGCTAATTTATACATCGGTCAGGAGAGATGCCTCAGCAGACAAAAGTGCTTTGCTTGCCTGCGTACTACACCAGTAAGATCGTGCCTTGTGCCTTTAGAGCATCTCCAATAGAATATTTGGTGAAAAACAAACTAACTTTTGCATCTTTAAGGTCCAAAAAGCCACCTTCAACAGATGATGTAAATGTAAAAAAAATACATCACCTAGCCTAAGTGATGTAAAATACAACACCTGAAAATGCAAATTTGCATCTATACCTCCAGATAATGTAAAATGGCTGGTTGCACGCCAACCGCTATTCATTTCTTTTTTTTCCATCGTCTGTCTTGTTCCTCCCGCTGCTCGCCGCTGCCCACCCACCCACTACACCACGCCACTGTCGCCCCGCGCTAGATCCGGCCGCCAACCACCCCTGCCGCCGTTTCCGCGACTCCGCCCGCTGCAGCCCGCCTCGAATCGGGTCCGATTCACCACTACCGCCGTCGATCGATTCTCCATCACCTCAGCCTGATTCGCCACCGTCAAGCCCCTGCCCCGATCCCTCACCCCACCGCCGCCCGCCACCAAGCCCCGCCTGACCAGATCCTCACCCCACCGCCACCACCAACCCCCCGACCCGATTCTCACCCCACCGCCTGCTACCAAGCCCACACCTCGACCACATCCCACCGCCATTGCCGATTCGCCACCGCAGCCCCGCCACCAAGCCCCCACCCCACCGCCACTTGACACCAAGCCCCCACCCCACGCCGCCCGCCACCAAGCCCCCACCCCGAGCCAAACAATTGTCACTACTATAATTCAACAATAATGCAATCCTTTTCACTGGATACTTCTATAAAAATGCTTAAATATGATTGTCACTTCTATACTGCAATTCTTTTTCTCTTAGAGAAAAAATAGCACAGCTAAATGGCAATTACACACAACGTGCCAACCAATTGAAATAGACCGCAGACGAAATTAACATAGGGGACTTAACCAACGATCGAAGAATAAGCGCGGCAAGTATATAATCAAAGCCAATAGCTTGCTTGACGATCAGATCTACGACGGGACTACGATGGAGGTAGTTGCGGCGACGAATCTCGGGGGACGCCGTCCTCCATGGCAGGACCTCCCGTCGGAGCTGCTGGGCCTCGTGCTCCAGCGCGTGCTGTCCCACGCCGACCGCGTCCGCCTCCGCGCCGTCTGCCGCCAGTGGCGCGCCGGCGCGCGCCTGCAGCCTCCGCTGCCGCCGCTGCTCCCGTGGCTTGCCCTCCGCGACGGCTCCTTCCTCAGCCTCTCCGACGGCGAGGTCCGAGGTCCACCGCCGCGGCCTCGCCCGGGACGACAATGTCGCGCACCGCGTCTCCACCGGCAGCACGCTCTTCCTCGTGCACAACGACAAAAGGTTCTCGTGCTCGCTGATGAACCCTCTCGCGCGGGAGACGACGGCCCCCCACCGCATCAGCCTCAACCGCCTCCGCACTCGGCGGGGCGTCCTGCTCGACGCCGGCAACACCCGCAAGGTGGTGGTGATGTCAGACCATATCACCGCCGTCCAGACGGGGAGCCAGGTGAACGGTGGGAAGGTGATCACCATCTCCATCCGCAGACCCCCAATCAACGACCGTGGAATGGCAGTGGCAGTGGATCCCCCATGGAGGCACCTATTGGCCCTGCCCCTATCATGTCCTCGACATGGTACTCTTCCGGCACAAGCTATACGTCCTCACCTCCGCAGCCGTAGGTCCGTACCTCCCTTTCCGGCTACGTCTTTACGCCATGGACATCGTCGATGGCAACCATGTCAACGTGCAATGCGTGTTCATGGCGCCGCAGGACGACGTCGACCGATGGCACCACGACGGCCCTCGCCACTACCTGGTCGCCTCCGGCGACCAGCTGTTGATGGTGAAGCAAACAAGCCCATTGCTCATGCCGGCTTGGTTCGAGGTCCTGGAGGCGGCAGACATCAGCAGCGGCGGCCTAGGGCTGTGGAGAGACGTCGAGACGCTCATGGGGCGCGCTCTCTTTGTCAGCGAAGGCTGCTCCGAGTCGCTCCCTGCCGGAGACGGCAAGCACGGGGGAGCTTGGCAAGACTGCATCTACTTTCTCAAGGAGCATGACAATTATGGTGTCCCCCTTGCCGGTGGACACGGTGGTGCCCCATGACGGATCATTGACCGCGACCTGGTTTTTCCCTCCCGATTCTTGATTTCAGATGTATGTATGGGTAGAAAGTTCATGCTCATGCATAACCATACTTAACTTTTGCACTGTCAATAAAATTTTGCTCTGTGTTGATCTGTAGTACTTCCTCTGTTCACTTTTATAAGACCTTGAACACATTTCAGACAATGTGCAAAACAGCCTATTTTGAGTTGTCTGAAACGACTTACAAAAGTGAACGGAGGGAGTATTACTCATTTATTCGAAGTTGGAAGAATTAGATTATCTCTTTGAACAAAGTTTTTTATATGAAAGTTAGAAGAATCAGATTAACTGGCCGATATTTGTTCAAATTCGAGATAATCTCACATATAGCCTCGGGAACCAGAAAGCATAAGAGTATATGTTGGCGATATGTTTCGTCAGCCAAAGGAAAAAGGAGTGGAGGAAGATTTGACCAAGAATTCGATCTGTCTTCACTTCAAGGGTAACCTTCTACTCAGTCCTAAGATCATAGATTGATGTGTGGATTGAAGAATTACTGTCCGGTTAATGCAACTACTAATTAGAATCTGAATACAAAGGATTAAAAACAAAACTGGGTTTAAACCGTTGAGAATTTGATATGGCAGTATAGCACAGGCAATTGCCTAGTGAATATTAACACGTACTCCCTCCGTCCGGAAATACTTGTCGAAGGAATGGATGTATCTAGACGTATTTTAGTTTTAGATACATCCATTTTTATCCATTTCTCCGACAAGTATTTTCGGACAGAGGGAGTATGTAGGTAGCATATCTATCTGGTTTCAAGATTACAACATGCATGGTTGCGTCCAAGTGTATGTATATGTCCATGGGGTGGTTATAATACATAGCCAAGGAGGAATCACAAACAAACTTCAGTGTGCTGCCAGAGCAAGACCAGCATTGTCGTCGATGAGCCTCTTGACATACTCTTGCCGCACCGGATGGTCCTCCTGAGGTCGGTTGTGCGCGGTCCACACTGGTTCTCCAAGGAAGAGCCTCATGAGCTGTGCACAGACAAGGCATCAGAATGTGTTAAGTTTGATAAGGATCCAGTTGATATCTGATGCAAGATAGAACTTCTACATATATAGACTATCTCTCATTAATAGCTTATAGATGTTGTCTAACAGCACAATTCTTTAATTACCGGCTGAAAATGAACCTTGTTTCTGCATCCTACGAGAGCAAACTTTCTGCTTAACTTGAATACACTATCCAGATTGGCAAACTTGTGTTGTACATTTGATCCGTGAATGTGATGCTAGTTCAGCATTGTATTGTTTTTCCTTATTGGTCCTCACCAAGTAGCATTACATGAAGAACTACGTATTTGTCAACCATCTTGTTGATCAGAAGATCTGTTTTTGCGACTTGCGCTTCTTTTTTGGTGGTTCTACAGATGTCCTCGATATCCTTTACTGCTTAAATCATGTTTTCATTGAGCTTGGTTGACAAAACAGATCCTTTCAGGCATATTCATATGCAAAATGTGATGCAAAAAATAATCACCGCAACAGCTCTTTAGCAGTAAACACATAAAAGATCCCAATCAGTACCTTCACATGGTTGGCGGCGTCGAGGGTGAACCGATGATAAATTCCAGCCGGCAGCACGATCATATCCCCTTCTTTTATCCAGATCCGAACCCACTTGTCATCCTTGTCGCGCACATCAAAGTACCCACCGCCTTCCAAGCAGTAGCGGATCTCTTCGTCGGCATGCATGTGCTCTGTGAAGAAGTTCTTGAGCTTCTCCTCAAAGTTTGCTAACTTTCCAGGGCATATATCGAGATAATCCTTCAGCAAGTGATGCATGTGCAATACTATCAGATTACATACACAAGGTGCGCACGGTTAAAGAGAAGCGAAGAGGGACTGAGAGTTTGTGGGAGTCGCAAACCATGTAGTTGTATCCTCTGTCTTTGCGGATCTTCGCTAGCTCTTGTTCGCTTTCAGGCTTCTTTGGGTCCAAATGCCAATATAACACACCAATATCTGAAAGAAATAACAGGGTAAGTTTTGGAGGTTGCTTAGGAAATTGTGTCCGATACAAGAAGCGAGCCCTGCTTCTAGGCACCTTGTGTTACGAAAAAGTGGATTCAGATCCCGGGCTCTGTTTTCGAAAATATTTCAAAATGTTATTTCAAAGGTAAAATAAAAAACTGAAAACTTTCCCTTGTTTACTTTATATACTTGCCTTAGTGAGGCATGGTTCCCAGCAGCACAGCAGTTACTGTTTTTTGGGGCGAGGGACATAAATTCTATAGTTCGAATCGACAGAGGATAACGAAGAAGAATGGCAAGTTCATAATCAATCTCTTGATGTGGCAATTGCTGAACTAGACACATAACACGTTTGCAAGTAGCAGTACGCAGATGTGGCAATCAACCTTCTAATTAAAGTGAGAAAACCTGTCACTTGAGATGCAGATGCCTCTTTGGGAAACGGATGAAAACTATTTGGCTAACTGAACAGTCACTCTCTGTTCAAGCAGTTACATGAGGGCATCTAAAAGTGTCGACTAATAAGGCCACGACATCCCACGAATAAAAGACATGCCCGAGATAGTATAGAGTATATAAATCCAGCCAAAAGAGGCATTTTTTACCCCCAAAAAATAGAAAATAAAATAGGAGACACATGAACAATCACCTTGGAGCTTGGAGAGAGGCAGGAGCTCCCTGTGGTTCTTGAGGTCCTGGCCGTCCTCCCCAACCATCCACACCTGATCCAAGAACCAACAGCAGGCGCAAGTCAGATACACCATCAAATCGAAGATAGAATTCATATCGATTCCAAGGGGAGATCCAGGGGATCGAATCCTGCCTGCCCGTACCTGAAGAGCCATGTTGAGCGGAATGGATGGAGGAAACCAACCCAGCAGCTCGTTTGTTTGATTGGCTTGCGTTCTGACTGCTTCCAAGGGGTTCTTTCTTTTTCTACGAAAAAAATGGTGGAGGAGGATGATTGGCGGCGGTAGGTTCGAGAACCCGGATTCCCCTCTCTGGTTTTTGTCTGCGCGCGCTGTGTGGGTGTGGCCGTGTGATTGTGGCAGCGAGAAGAGAGAGCCACAGAGGATCCTGATCTGATCTGGAGAACTGATGATGTCAGGCGTGAGGATCTCAGCCGGCTGTTCACGAGATAAGCAAGCCAACGAGCAAGAGCACTTTAGCAGAGTCCTCGTATCGAAAAAAGGAAAAAAAAAACATTTGGATGTCGCTTCCTCTTCCAAATAAATCGTTCTAGCACATTCCCTATTCCGTGCTCCGTCGTAATTTTTTTTTTTGGATAAGGACTCTGCTACAGTGAAGGCTGGGGGCTCAGGATCACAGATAGGTTGTTGGGCATATCGCCGAAATAGACAAGCCGGCCATAGTCTGCTCATGCAGGACTATTTGATACCAAATTCTACCTGCCCATCTTAATCTATCCCGTCGACAGTCTCCGCATGTCACAACGGTCGTTCTTCCATCACATTACCGATGACTTGAAAATTAATGAATTGTTTTTCACGCAACAGAGGAATGCCACCGGTCTGCTAGGTTCTTTCTTGTTTTCACTATTCATAAGGTGAGCACAACACTTCAGATGATCGCATATGGCACTCTTACAAATATGATAGGTGCCTATATTCGGATGACCAAAAATACAATCATAAAGTGCATGAAAGTGTTCTTTGATGTTGTGTGGTTTATGAGCTCAGTATCTTCGAGCATTCAATGTCAAGGTCACGGCAAGGCTTTTAGCAACCAGTGAAGCAATTGGATGGCCTAGGGGGCTTGGGAGCGTTTATTGTATGCATTACAGGTGAAGAATTACCATGCAAGATGACACAGTCAGTTCATCGGGCATTGTCAATATGACATAGAAAGCTGACCGGAAATAATGACCTACCAGCTGCAAAGCAGAGGGGCCAGAGGAGCAACGACATCGTCGTCACCGCCGAAGTGGCTGTTGGCGGTGGCCTCGATCTCCTTTTCTTATGCGAGAGCAAACGTACCGGTTCACATCATTACACCAATGTTTAATTGAATTTACTCCCATTCCTATTAACATGGTTGAACACAAATTGATTATTAGTGTTCTATAGTACATTGTCACCTTTTCTTTTTTTGTTTTCCATGTTTGCACATTTAGCAACTCAACATCTTTGTTGGATTAGTGTTGTGCCACTAAGTTTTTTATCAAGTTTTTCATGATTGGAGGAGGCCATATATGTCGTTGTTCCTTTTTGATTTTGAGAACCAGATCTGGGTATCCTAACAGTGTAACTGAGCCTCGGAATTCTTATCTTGTTCCTCTGGTTCACCGTGAAACCTTCATAGTTGAACTTTTTTAAAGAATTTTTCCACAATTGACCTGAGGACAATCCTTTTGCAGATTTAGTTAACTAGTACTTCTATAGATTTCGCTCCCTCTCGATCACTGATTTTTTATTTAAATTTTAACACCGCCGTATCATCTAAAAACGATGGGTCCGGCGGTACAACACTTGAGAACCATGAACCATCATCCAAAGCCTGACAAAACCATCCACCTCTTAAAGCCAAACAAAATGCCAGCACAAACAAAACACACTTTTACTCGTCCATTTCTTCCGCAGGAGGACGTGTTGGTTCAGGGTAGCGACTTGGATAAACCCAGTAGGCGTCAGGCACGGGCCAGCTATGCGCGGATGAAACAAAAACCCTAAGTCAGAAGAAATGTCAACAGTTTATTTACTACTCCCTCCGTTCAGAATTACTTGTCTCGGAAATGGATGTATCTAGAACTAAAATATGTCTAGATACATCCATTTCTGTGACAAGTAATTCCGAACGGAGGGAGTATGTTGGAAACACAATGAATGTAAAGGACCTACCTGGGAATTTCAGATTCGTCTGTATCCTCGACATCAGCAGCCACAGTCCTACAACAACAGATTGATCAAATTTTACCGAGAAAAAAAGAACAGATTGATCAAATGATAGTTGTAGCGTCCAAAAATAACCGAGTAACAACCAAGCTGGTCTAAATTCAGTACATACCGTTCTGCATCAAATCTCCTCATGACTTCCAGTATTATATCCCTTGGCAGGTAAGGAGTATCTTCCATGTCATAGAAGTTCATGCCAACAAACTTACCATCAAAATCAACAAGGGGCCCTCCAATCCCAGCCTATATAGCCCAGCAACCAAGTTGCAACAAAAGGATTAAACAAGGGAAACATAATAATGTGCAGCAACTGTTACTTCATACTCTGATTAAGAGAAGTCAATGCAACGTACCTTGGTGATTTTACATGTGGACATCCGAAGCTCTTTGCAATCAAATCTACTATCTTTGCCTATCTTGGCTCCATTTGTGGCCATTAACTTGCCTGATTTGAAGCCGCGCCCTAGAGCTACTACCTCATCGGTTCGAGATGCTTCAATGAGTTTTGCTGCGCTATAACTGCGGACACCCTCAATGCTGACAACAGCCATATTGTAGTGTAGATTATAATGTTGCAATGACCCGCCCACACGCCGTTTACTCGGAAGGCACACTTCAATCTACAAAAATGAAGTGGTGACTCAGCTAGTAGTATCTTTAAATCAGTAGATAAAACAAGCAAATAATGACTAGCAGCACCAACCTTCAATCCAGGTTGAATGTTGTTTTCCTCACCAGAAGTTCTAACCAAGCTTGCCGAAGTCAGAACTCTTGTAACGGATACATTGCACTCTATAAATACACATGTGCAAGAAAAATGTTTTCTTCTTTTCTCTGCACACAATGTAGTTTCAAGCATTAACAAGTGGTCACATAAGAGAAGAAATATGGAAACCTAATGAGCTTACAACAGTACAATCACCACGGTTGTGTTCCCCATCGTAATCGATTCTATGATGAATGAAGCAAGTGCCACAACACTTCGAGACATCTTTGAAGCAACTCTCCTGGTTGGTTCACTCCAATTACCGTTGCCGAATTCATCGTCAAAACCCTCTTTCAAGTACATGCCATCTGGTTAAATAAGCATGGCACATCAGTGGATATGCCAGAACAAAGCTGTCAAAATTTGAAACAGCCAGGAATAGTCCTCACGGTGGATACAAACTACTCACCATCAGCAAACTTTGGCAAGGGATGACCAGCAGTCCTTAGCATCTCATTTGCTCTATCCTTAAAGTCTGGTACAGCAGGTTGAAGCGATCCATGACAATGCATTAGTAGTGATCGGATAATCAAAGTAAATTCTGGTGCAACAAAGGTGAAGCAATTCACCATGTAACTGTTGGCAAAATCGAAAGCACCCACTCACCATCACCGGAAGCAGGCTAGGGAGCAAGTATACGTTCAAGTTGGTCGTCAGTGAGTTCTGCTACAGGGTGAAACAATTAGTGATCCGGTTATGATTAAAAGCTTAGCAACAGTCATTGCTGGGAAGATAAGAGTTTGATAACTTGCATGATAGTTAGCATAATAAATAGGATAATTGTGATAGATGACATTATGAGTGAACTGCTAGGATCTCCCTTTTGGTTCAGGGCTGAATGTGTGTTAGTATATCCACGCACTAGTGTGAACTGGCTAGCAGACCATGTGTTAGTGTGGTTACATCCATTAACTTAAACTATTCTTGCGCAGTGCATGAGGAACCCAAATATGATTATTTGCAACTAGCATTAGAAAATGATAAAATCGCTCGCTAGTAGTTCATATACTCTCAAGGCTCAAGGGTGATTGTGCTTAGCTTACCTTTTGGACTGTCGCTATAAGATTCTTACATCTCATCACAGACTGATGATCTTCTTCACTTGCAGCCCTGAATGTAGTAATTGATGCAAAACTGAAGGGTCACTCTCAGGCAGGTATCAAATAACTAGAACAACTGAATGGCCATGATTGAAAAAACAGAGTTCGCAAAAAAGGATAAAATAAAACGAGAAACACGGTTCTAAAGGTTCATTTTCAGGCATGAACGTCAAATAAGTAGAACAACTGAATGGCCATGATCGGCAAAAACTGAGTTCACAACAAAATAAAAATATCAAAATTGAGCAACACAGTTCTATAACAAGAACAAGAACAACACATTGTGACATACAAGAATGGATGCAAGAATAAATAATAGCAACATTGCAAGAAAATGAACAGCCAATTTGCATATTGTAACAACGAAGGAGGAGTGGAAAAGTTGTTTGGCCTAAATGCTGGAACCCAATCTTACCAGAATATCTCAGGCCCCAGGCGGTCAAAAATTGGATTACTTGGTAGGAATGAAGTTATTTTCCCACCATAGTAGTTCATGCCAACAATATTCCCATCACAATCAACAAGTGGTCCTCCACTGGCAGCCTAGCACATAAAATAATTATAAGCTCAGATTAGCACAAAAATGAATCAATACCACACAGGGATTTTATTTTTTTGCAGCTCTTGGGGCATCACAAAGTTCACTGCGCATAAAAACGATAAATGACATATGCCACTAATATCATGAATTCACTGTACAATTGTTGACTTAAACTATGTAGAAAAATCAGAAGGAACATCAACAGTGCACCTCGATGATTTTGCATGTGGAAAAATTAAGCTCTTTGTCTTGAATTGCACCAGTCCATGGCAAATTAAGCTCTTCGTTTTGAATTGGACCAGTCAGTGACCCTCTGGTGTACACTAATTTGCCTGAGTCGAAGCACCGCCTTACAGCTAATACCCCGGCCACCGAATCAACTTGCATGTTGTCATCGAGACATGCTACACGAAGATTATGTGAGCGCAGGAAGTGCAGCAAGGAATTGGTGCCGACAACGGCGAGATCGCAAAAGGACGAATGATAGTTGAGCCACCCATCAACCACTTTGCCATTTGGAAGGTGCACCTTGATCTGCAACGATACAGCAAAAGCAACACAAATGTTTAATGCACAGCCATTACCGATACCCTAAGCAAGCAGGCAAAGCGCAGAAATATCGGCAGCACAAAGCGTCAATGCGCTCCAGCGTTTGTAATCTCTTCGATCTAAACAAACTTCCCGTGGTCGAAAAAGAGGCACAAGGCAGTTTGCTGTGAATAACCATGCATGTGCATTCAGATTGCAATGCCTCTCCTGCGCAAGAAAATCATTATTTCAGTCACTAACTATTCATGGTTAAATACAAATATAGAAAACGCGCATATATGTAGCAGTATAATCACCATCAAATGAAGCAAGGGAGACAATGCTTGGAGACAACTTTGAAGCGAGTTCTTGACTGAGGTCACACCATTCGACATCAGCCTCGTGGATAGGAGATGCATGAGGTTCATGGTTCTTATCTTCACTTGCCTCACTTGAGTCGTTTTGACTTGAGCTACCTATAATGGAATCTGCGTTGGAGGTACCTATAACGGACGAGAGGCTGAATTGAAACACACTGACTTCATATATGTACACTTCAGCGCGAATTGATTAACAGACCTATGCTAGTATAACCATTTAGGTAAGAATGGTTGTGCTTAGTGTTAACCATATCATATGTCACGTTACATTGTGCACCAGAGGAGCCTTGTGCTGCCGCACCTAGAGATAGAGATAGACTAGATAGGTAGTTCAAATATTCTCTCTTGTCACCTACTCTATCTTCTTATCTCTTCTCCTCCAAGTCTCCTGTAATATCTCAACCATCTTGTATGCGCTATCAGGGATCTTACGCCCCTGCCTATAACATGCAACACGTCCCCTCGCACATGGTATCAGAGCCATTCTTCTTCCCGTCTAGTTTCTCCCTGATTCCAGTCGCACCACAAGAAACATGCCTTCCTCCTCCGGCGTATCTTACCCTAGCCTCAGTGGGCAGGTGATCAAGAAACTCTCCCGCACGAATTACGTGCTATGGCACACACAGATCACACCACAACTTCGTGGCGCCGGTGTCTTCCAGCATGTTGATGGCACCTCGCCGAAGCCGACCAAGATTCAAGCCGCCAAGGACAAGGACGGCAAGGATACGTTTGTGCCCAACCCTCTCTACCCCATCTGGGTACGGGAGGACCAGCAGGTGCTTGGCTTCCTGCTGAGCAACCTCTCCAAAGAGGTGCTCGTCATGGTGATCACGGTCACCACGGCGCACGCGCTCTGGACGACGCTGGCGGGCATGTACTCGTCGCAGTCGCTGAGCCGCGTCAACAACATCCATACCTCGCTCATCAACGCGCAGAAGGGCAACCAGTCCGCCGCCGCCTACTTCGCCACCATGCGCGGTCTCGCGGATGAGCTAGCGGCGGCGGGCAAACCCATCCAGGACGACGAGCTGATCTCGTACATCCTCCACGGGCTGGACCAAGAGTACCAACCCCTCGTCTCCGCCCTCGATGCCCGCATCAGCCCCGCCTCCCTCTACGAGATCTTCACCATGCTCAGCAACTTCGACCAGCGCATGGTGCACTTCCAGAACTCCGGCGGCGGTGGCTTCAAGTCCTCCGCCAACCTTGCTACCCGTGGTCGTGGCGGCGGCTCCCGCTACCATGGTCGTGGCAAGGGCAGGGATGGTGGTGCCAGGACCGGCAACAATGGTGGAACCAGTGGTGGTGGCGCTCATGGCAACAGGGGTCGCCGCGGTGGCGGCTCTGGCCGAACCCGCCGGTGACGCCCCACGCTGTCAGATCTGTGGCAAACCAGGCCACACCGCCAGGGACTGCTAGTACCGCTACGATGAAGACGAGGACGACGCTCAAGATGATGACAAGATCGTTGCAGCGGCGGATGGATCCTACGGCATCGACACCAACTGGTACCTCGACAGCGGCGCCACCAATCACCTCACTGGAGAGCTTGAGAAGGTGACCCTCCGTGAGAAGTACCACGGCAAGGATCAAATTCACACCGCCGATGGTGCAGGTATGAGCATCAGCAACATTGGTCATTCTGTTATACACACCCCTCATCGTAAGATTCATCTTAGAAAAATTTTGCATGTCCCTAGTGCCAACAAAAACCTCCTTTCCGTTCATAAAATTACACTTGACAACCATGTCTTCATTGAATTTCATCCTTTTTTCTTCTTGATCAAGGATCTGGCCACAAGGAAAACCCTCTGTCGAGGTAGATGCGTTCGAGGACTCTACCCGTTCCTTCCGGAGTTTAGAAGACATAATAAACAAGCCTATGGTGTTGTCAAACTTTCTTCAACACGGTGGCACAATCGTCTAGGACATGCTTCATTTTATTTAGTTGAACGCTTGCTTAGGAAAAATAAGCTCCCGTTTGTTGGTGAGCCTCATGTTGGAACTATTTTTGATTCATGCCAAAGAGCAAAAAGTCATCAATTGCCTTATCCTGTTTCTACCAGTGTTTCTACTCAACCACTTCAGTTAATTTTCTCAGATGTTTGGGGTCCTGCCCCTAGCTCAGTTGGTAGACACACATATTACGTTAGTTTCATTGATGACTATAGCAAGTTCTCTTGGATTTATCTTCTCAAGAAACGATCCGAAGTTTTTCAAGTCTTTAAAAATTTCCAAGCACTTGTAGAACGGAAATTTGATCGCAAAATCCTTGCGGTCCAATCTGATTGGGGAGGGGAATACGAAAAGTTGAATTCCTCCTTCCAAACTCTTGGCATATCTCATCATGTTTCCTGCCCTCACGTGCACCAACGAAACGGCTCTGCCGAGCGCAAGCACCGTCACATAGTTAATGTGGGTCTTGCCCTCCTAGCCGGTGCTTCTATGCCCCTTAAGTTTTGGGATGAAGCATTTCTCACCGCCGTTCACATTATCAATATGCTTCCTAGTCGTGTCATACACAAAGAAACTCCCATGGAACGACTTCTTCACACCAAACCAGACTACAAGTCTCTTCGTGTCTTTGGGTGTGCGTGTTGGCCCAATCTTCGTCCATACAACAATCGAAAATTAATGTTTCGATCAAAACAGTGTGTCTTCCTAGGGTATAGCGCTCAACACAAGGGTGTAAAATGTCTTGATGTCTCCTCTGGCCATGTATACATTTCCCGTGATGTCGTGTTTGACGAGACCAAGTTTCCCTTTGCTCAACTTCATCCCAATGCGGGTGCACTTCTCCGAAAAGAAATTCTGCTTCTTCCTTCTCATCTCACTAGCTTTGATCACGGGGGTGATAACTGTAATGATCAACTATTGACTGACCCTCTTAATACCACGTATGAGCATGATGATGATGCAGGAGAAAGCAGAGAAAAACGACAGTCAAAACGATGAAGAAATGTGCCCTACAGGGCCATATTTCATGTGTCCAGGCGAGGGGAGCAAATCCCCCTCGGGATCCGTCCCGCCAGGCACAGCGCCACCCTTGGGATCGGCACGCTCAGACGCGGCAGGTGGGTCAGGTGTATCCGCCTCAGACTCCGTGCCAGCCGAATCAAGTGTGACCAGGCGCGGGCCGACGCGCGCTAAAAGAGACATCGACACGGCCACGCGGCGCGCTGTGGTTGGGGAACACGCCCCCTCTGCCCCGCGCCAACCAGGAGATGACAAGTGGCGTGGCGCCACTGGGCCCTCGGCGGCTCGGTTTCCGGCCCAGCCGGTCTGCTACAAACGGCGGGACTTGCGCCACCCGGCCGCTGCAGGTCCGACCGGCGCGGGATCCCGCGCTGATACGCCGCCCACGCCATCCCGTGCCAATGATGAGGCGTGTCAGGCGCGGCAGCTGGATCAGGTGGATCCGCCTCGGAATCTGGCAACGGGATCTTCTGTGCCGGCCGTGACGCATGTGCCTTCTCCCACGCCCTCATCTGCCACAGAGGATCCGGCTCAGGTGGATTCGGCGGCTGCAACTGCGCCAGCTTCTGCCATGGGATTTTCTATGGCAGAAACAGCAGCCACAACATCTCTGCGTCGTACACGACTACAAAAAGGGGTAACGAAACCTGTAAACTACAAGCATATTACAAAATATGGTATGGTATGTCCTACAGGTGAACCTCACAATCTTGAGGAAGCTTTGAATGGTGAAAAGTGGAAAAAGGCCATGAATGAGGAATTTGTGGCACTATAGAAGAATAAAACATGGCATTTGGTCCCTCCGCAACAAGGTAAAAATCTCATCGACTGCAAGTGGGTTTTTAGAATTAAGAGAAAGTTAGATGGAACCATTGATCGGTACAAAGCTAGATTGGTTGCAAAAGGATTCAAACAACGGTATGGCATAGACTACGAGGACACGTTTAGTCCTGTTGTAAAAGCTGCCCTATTCTCCTTGTTTTGTCTATTGCTGTTTCCAGGGGCTGGAGTCTCAGGCAACTAGATGTACAGAACGCGTTTCTTCATGGTGTTCTGGAAGAAGAGGTGTACATGAAGCAACCTCCTGGGTTTGTGAAAAAAAATGTTCCTTCTTACATTTGCAAACTTGACAAATCACTGTATGGGTTGAAGCAAGCCCCACGTGCATGGTATTCACGTCTCAGTCACAAGATGCAACAGCTTGGTTTTGTTCCTTCTAAGTCTGACACCTCACTGTTTATTTACAACAAGCACAACACATACATATTTGTACTCATATATGTTGATGATATAATTGTCACAAGTTCATCGGATGAGGTCATCACAGGGCTCTTGAAAGATCTCAGCTCAGAGTTTGCCCTCAAGGATCTCGGAGACTTGCATTATTTCCTAGGGATTGAGGTGAAGAAGCATGAGGATGGACTTCACCTCTGTCAGGAAAAATATGCGGCAGATCTGGTAAAGAAGGCAGGTCTACAAGGTTGTAAGCCCTCACCTACTCCTATGTCAAATTCAGAAAAAATATCTCTCACAGAAGGACATCTTTTGAGTCAAGATGATAGCACAAAATATAGGAGTCTAGTGGGTGCACTCCAATATCTCACACTTACTAGACCTGATATTTCATTTGCTGTCAACAAAGTCTGCCAGTTTCTCCATGCACCTACCTCGAGTTCCTTTGGACTCGCTAAGCGTATTGTTCGCTATGTCAAGAATATCGCCAATGTTGGTCTGAATTTCAGCAAGTCATCGTAAGTGCTTTTTTCAGACTCGATCGGGCAGGTTGCTTGGATGATGAAGGTCCACTAGTGGCTTTGCAATTTTCTTTGGCCCAAACTTAATATCCCGGTGTGCAAGAAAGCAAGCCACTGCTTCCGTGTCCAAAGATAGAGGCAGAGTATAAGGCACTGGCAAATGCCACAGCTGAGATCATATGGGTACAATCCATGTTAAAGGAACTTGCTGTCAGGAGTAGTCAAGTTCCTTGTTTATGGTGTGATAACTTGGGTGCTACATATTTGTCTGCCAATCCAGTGTTTCATGCCAGGACAAAGCATATTGAGATAGATTTTCACTTTGTGAGAGAAAAGGTTGCCAAGAAGCAACTTCAGATTCGGTTTGTGCACTCCAGAGATCAAATTGCAGATGGATTCACAAAACCGTTACCTACAAGAAGTTTTGAAGATTTTAAACATAATCTCAACTTGATGAAGTTGTGATTAAGGGAGGGTGTTAAACATATCATATGTCACATTACATTGTGCACCAGAGGAGCCTTGTGCTGCCGCACCTAGAGATAGAGATAGACTAGATAGGTAGTTCAAATATTCTCTCTTGTAACCTACTCTATCTTCTTATCTCTTCTCCTTCAAGTCTCCTGTAATATCTCAACCATCTTGTATGCGCTATCAGGGATCTTGCGCCCCAGCCTATAACATGCAACACGTCCCCTCGCACCGAGGCTAAGACGTTTCCACATCTCGCACACTTAGCTCACCTTCTGAACTGAAGCTGAATGGTGCAGGATCCAAACAGTCCCTGCAGCAGAAAGTAGTAAATTTTATCAAATGCAAATAGTTTTTTTGCAGGATGTATTTGGTTTCAGTCCCAACTAACTAGCACAACCAATATTTTAGCATGACGACCAAAGCAAAGGCATGTCCTAATTTTTGGTAAGTTGATGTTGTTTGGATTATATTTTGGCCAAATTGTTGGGTTTCTAATTGGTTTGCAGCCAGTCCAAAGAACAATCTAATTGCTACGGGTCGGCGCTGGAGTCGCCGCGGGTCGTTGCTGCAGCTGCCAGAGCCGCTGCGGGTCGCTGCTGGAGCCGCCGAAGCTGCCTGCCGCTCGCCCTTCGTCGGCGGCCATGAGCTCCTCAGCCGCCATCAAACAAATTTTGCTAATGTGCCACGTCAACGCTTATGTGTGGGCCCAACCAGTCAGAAACGTGTTTAAAAGAGGCAAATCGGGCTTTTTTCAGACATGGTAGTTTTTGTCACAGATTAGCAAGAAAGTGGTAGTTTTCGGGACAAAATCGTAAAGTGGTAGTTTGTAGGCACGGTTTCATGAATTGTGGTAGTTTTTTGTTAAATACTCGTATTTTTCACCGGTGCGATTAAAGGATCGAAGTATAGATGACATACCGTATCCCAACATTGGACAAACATTTATAAATTTGATTAATTGGTACGAATGGGGTTATTCCTTCTTCCGCACCGAGGTTCATCCCAACAATATTCCCATCAACTTCAACAAGAGGTCCACCTCTTCCAACCTAGCTATCACAAAAAATAGCCTGTGATGCTTGCCTCAAAAGAGAGGGTTAGAAAAAAGAAAGGCAGAGAAATCGACAGTGCACCGCGGTGATTTGGCACGTGGACCGTTCTCCGTCGAGTCCACCTGGACCACCAGCCAGCATCCCACGTGTGACCGATAATCTGCCTGTCTTGTACCGGCAACTAATAGCAAACAAGTCACCGGAATACTCATCAACTTGAGTTCTGTCACGGATACGTGCTGCGCAAAGATGAGGGTAGGGCCCAATGGTCACAACAAGAATGGCGGGAGTCGCGCTGTAATATTGCAGATATGCCTTTGCCGCTCTCCTGTTTGGTAGACGCACTTTGATCTGCAGTGATACGACAATAGACAATGTGCATGCTGCTGAAAAACAAAGATATGCAAGCAATGGAATACAGAAAAATTGGCAGCACCAACCTGGCATCCAGGGAGAAAATTTGAGTCTCTAGTGACCAGATCTATAGATGTGAGGAAAGATGTAGCGTATTGATCGCTTTCGACAACTATGCCCGTGCATCGACAATGGATCCCTGTACCTACACAAGGGCATGTTAAACATCACGTTATGCATCATGTCACGATGGATGTCACGAGGACTTGTGTCACGTAGACTTCGGTAGGAGGTAGCTAGGAGATAGTTGAGATTCTCTCTAAACCGCATGTACTTATCTCTATCTCTTATTTCTTCCTTGCTATTCAAGATGTAATCTCTCCCAACTACTTGTATGCATATCCAGGGATAAGCCCCTGTCTATACAACACGCAGGCGCTACCCCGATCAGGGTACGACGCTTCACGCCTTCGCACATGGTATACAAAGCCCCTTTTCTTCATCACGTCTAGTTCGCTAGTTTCCTCTACCACCAAAGCTCGCCGCCATGTCCTCCTCTGCCGCAGCCAACTCCAACCTCTCTGGTCAAGTCACCGAGAGGCTATCCCGCACCAACTATGTTCTCTGGCGTACCCAGATAACCCCGCAGATCAGAGGAGCCGGCTTCTTCGGATACGTGGATGGAATCACACCGGAGCCGGCCAAGCACGTCGTCACCAAGGATAAGGATGGGAAAGAAGAGACGATTCCCAATCCCCTCCACTCGGATTGGATCCGAGAAGATCAACAGGTATTGGCCTATCTGTTGAACAATCTGACAAAAGAAGTACTAGTGCAGGTCACCTCCATCGATCATGCACATGAGCTCTGGGCCGCACTAGGAGGGATGTTTTCCTCGCAGTCATTGTCCAGGGTGAACAACATCCGCATCGCGCTCTCTCATGCACAGAAGGGAACGCAGTCCGTGGCGACGTACTTCGCATATATGCGGTCGCTGGCGAACGAACTTGTAGCTGCGGGCAAGCCACTTCAAGATGGTGAGCTAGTCTCCTACATCCTCGCCGGCCTCGACATGGAGTACCAGCCCCTCGTCTCCGCCCTCGACGCGCGCACACAGCTGGTCACCATCGACGAGCTCTTCTCTCAGATGAGCAACTTCGACCAGCGTGTTGCACTCTTCCAGGGGAACGACGGCTTCAAGTCGTCGGCGAATGCTGCCACTCGCAGCCGTGGTGGTGGCGGCGGCGGATCACGCTACCGCGGCCCACCGCGGAAGGGCAAAACCAGCAACGGCGGCAACTTCAACTTCAACAGCAACTCCCGCGGCCCCGGCAACAACAACGGCAGCGGGCGGCCCTCCTACACCAACTCCAAGGGTCGTCGCAACTCCCCCAAGGCACTTCCCGACACCATCCGGTGTCAAATCTGTGGAAAGCCGGGGCACTCAGCAAAGGATTGCTGGTATCGCTTCGAAGAAGATGAAGACTCGTCCCAAGATGAGAAAGTTGCTGGCGGGGCAGAGGCCTCCTATGGAGTCGACACCAACTGGTATGTTGACAGTGGTGCTACAAACCACATCACCGGTGAGTTGGAGAAGGTCACCATGAGGGAGAAATACCGCGGCCCGGAGCAAGTCCACGCCGCCAATGGAGAAGGTATGAGAATTAGTCATATTGGTCATTCAATTATTAAAACCCCTCACCGAAAAATCCACCTTAGAAAAATATTGCATGTCCCTAGAGCTTCCATGAATCTCCTTTCAGTTCATCGCATTGCCATTGATAACCATGTCTTTCTTGAGTTTCACCCCTATTTCTTTTTGATCCGAGATCGTGTAATCTAAGAAAATCCTCTATCGAGGTAGATGCGTTCGAGGGCTATATCCGTTGATTCCCGAGCTTAGGAGATTCAATAAAACAGCATGTGCGGTCACCAAGTTATCTTCAACCCGGTGGCATGATCGTCTAGGGCATGCATCTTTTTCTTTAGTAGAACGAGTGTCGGTTCAATATCCGGCGTATCTCGTAGTAGGGGTCCTAAGCTAGGCGTCTTGGAGCGATGGTAACATGGACACGGGATTTTACGTACCCAGGTTCGGACCCTCTTGATGGAGGTGAAACCCTACGTCCTGCTTTTGATTGTATTCATATGGGGTGTAGCACAGAGTACATGTATCTACCACGAGATGATAGTAATGAATATGAGATTGTCTATTGACTAGCCTGGCCTCGGTTTATATAAGACACTAGAGGCCTAGGGTTTAGGAGAGTCCTTGTCCTGGGCGCCAAGTCTTGTGGAGTCTTCCTTGTATGCGGCAGGGGTTGTCTGAACTGGCCCATGAGTATACAACCAACTATTACTAAGGATTTCATCTTTGGACCAGAAGCAAGCAAGAGGTGGAATACCACAAAGAGAAAGTGTACCCCATAAAAAAGTAGTTCTTGTGATTGGAATGTATTTTCTTAAACCGCCCATAAGAACCATATTTTGACTTTTATCTGGTGAATATCCAACAAGAGGTTCCATGGGGGTCCTCGGCCCAATCCAACTGATCGGGAGGCGACGTGGTGAGTACCCCCTAGTCCAGGACACCGTCAGTAGCCCCCTGAACCGGTCTTCAAGTTGGGGACGCTCCTCGATTCTTCCGAACTGTTCTTCATCTTCGGGCGTCGGTCTTGAAAACTGGTTCAACAAATCTTCCCATCTTCGATCTTGAGGATCACCAAAGTACATCCGAAGAGTTTATTGTTGGAAATATGCCCTAGAGGCAATAATAAAAGGATTATTATTATATTTCCTTGTTCGTGATAATTGTCTTTTATTCATGCTATAATTGTATTATCCGGAAATCGTAATACACGTGTGAATACTTAGACCACAACATGTCCCTAGTGAGCCTCTAGTTGACTAGCTCGTTGATCAACAGATAGTCATGGTTTCCTGACTATGGACATTGGATGTCGTTGATAACGGGATCACATCATTAGGAGAATGATGTGATGGACAAGACCCAATCCTAAGCATAGCGCAAGATCGTGTAGTTCGTTTTGCTAGAGCTTTTCCAATGTCAAGTATCTTTTCCTTAGACCATGAGATCGTGTAACTCCGGGATACCGTAGGAGTGCTTTGGGTGTACCAAATGTCACAACGTGAATCGGGTGACTATAAAGGTGCACTACGGTATCTCTCGAAAGTGTACATTGGGTTGACACGGATCGAGATCGGATTTGTCACTCCGTATTGCGGAGAGGTATCACCGGCCCACTCGGTAGTGCATCATCATAATGAGCTCAAAGTGACCAAGTGTCTGGTCACGGGATCATGCATTATGGTACGAGTAAAGTGACTTTCCGGTAACGAGATTGAACGAGGTATTGGGATACTGACGATCGAATCTCGGGCAAGTAACATACCGATTGACAAAGGGAATTGTATACGGAGTTGCTTGAATCCTCGACATCGTGGTTCATCCGATGAGATCATTGAGGAGTATGTGGGAGCCAACATGGGTATCCAGATCCCGTTGTTGTTTATTGACCGGAGAGCCGTCTCGGTCATGTCTACATGTCTCCCGAACCCGTAGGGTCTACACACTTAAGGTTCGGTGACGCTAGGGTTGTATGAATATGAGTATGCAGCAAACCGAATGTTGTTCGGAGTCCCAGATGAGATCCCGGATGTCACGAGGAGTTCTAGAATGGTCCGGGGGTAAAGAATTGTATATAGGAAGTGCGGTTTCGGCCATCGGGAAAGTTTCGGGGTCACCCGGTATTGTACCGGGACCACCTAAGGGTCCTGGGTCCACCGGTGGGGCCACCTATTCTGGAGGGCCCGTGGGCTGAAGTGGAGGGGAACCAGCCCCTAGTAGGCTGGTGCGCCTTGGGCCCCCGCGCCTAGGGTTGAAAACCCTAGGGTGGGGGGCGCACCCCACTTGCCTTGGGGGGCACTCCACCCCCCTGGCCGCCGCCCCCTTGGGAGATTCCCATTTCCAGGGCCGGCGCCCCCCTAGGGGGCCTATATAAAGGAGGGGGAGGGAGGGCAGCCTAACCCTAAGTCTTGGCGCCTCCCTCCCCCTGCTACACCTCCTCCTCCCGTAGTTGCATGGCGAAGCCCTGCCGGAGCCCTGCTGCATCCACCACCATGCCGTCGTGCTGTTGGATCTTCATCAACCTCTCCTTCCCCCTTGCTGGATCAAGACGGAGGAGACGTCACGCTGACCGTACGTGTGTTGAACGCGGAGGTGCCGTCAGTTCTGCGCTAGTATCTCCGGTGATTTGGATCACGACGAGAACGACTCCCTCAACCCCGTTCTCTTGAACGCTTCCGCTCGCGATCTACAAAGGTATGTAGATGCACTCCTATCACTCTTTGCTAGATGAACTCATAGATGGATCTTGGTGAAACCGTAGGAAAATTTTTATTTTCTGCAACGTTCCCCAACATTTACACGTCGGGTATCCGAGGAGCCCCTTTAAGTTTTCGGCCTTTATCAATGCCTTGTTATTTTTATGCCGCACCTCGGGTTTGGAGTTGTTAACGAGCGGCAACGTCCTCTTGCGTCCGAGCTCCAACGCCGGACTGCATTCGAGGTATCTTTAGCAGTCGAGCACCAACGCCGGACCGCTTCCGAGCTCCTACGCCGGAATGTATCCGAGCTCCAACGCCGGACTATGTCCAAGCTCCAATGTCGGACTGTGTCCAAGCTCCAACGCCGGACTATATCCGAGCTCCAACGCCGGACTGTATCCGAGCACCAACGCCGGACTGTATCCGAGCTCCAACGCCGGACTATATTCGAGGTGTCATAGATCACCTTGGTTCAAAAAAGTTGAAGGAGTTTAGCCGAGCTTAATGCCGGAAATGCCCTCAAGGTGTGTGTTGGCCTAATATCCGGGATGCACCTGAAGGAAAAAATCAAACCGCTGACCCTAGTAGCCCCTGAGACTCAGGTCAATTCATAAAATCAGCCTGAGGATCAATTCCCAGCTCGGCAGCATACTTAGGGATAGAAACGCGGTGTGAAAAGTCCTCGAGACTCGGGTTGGGTGCGGCCGACCAACCTGAGGATAATAATCTCCTTGAAAACTATATTGCACTTTAAATTTTCTGTATTGGATTGTTAATGCAGTAGCCCCCGAGACACTGGTCGGGTGGCAACACCAGATCAGGGGATCGATGTACCCCTTTAATATTTGTAAATGATAAGCACGAAGCCCAGTAGCCCCCGAGCCTTAATGTGGGCACGGGTGGCCACAACGGGTGCCCACAAATTATGAATTAAGGATCGATGTCCGAAGTAAAATCACAAATTATGTGTAATGATTCTATGTATCCAAGTACTTTACATCGTTATTTTGACTCTATTGCGACCGTTTATCAGTTGAAAGTGTCCCATCGTCGGCTTCTACCTCTTGGTAGATACTACGCAGGGTGTTTCCGCACTAACAAAACAATCCTTAGCCGACGTCTCGGTGCCCGGAGGCGGTTGTGTTGGCGGAAACGAGGCAATCAGATATGCGGGCCTTATAACTTTCACTTAGTCATATGAGCTTAAAGTTGGGAGGCCAGCAAGTAGCCCCCCGGTTAGTGTTCGGCGACAGCCGAGGTCAAGCCGTAAACACTTCGGCCAATGTTATGAACGGCCGTCATTTAATACAGTCATCGGACCGCTGACCAGTTTACGCTTATTGTGATAGTCAGTTTTCGGCTTTCTCCACTGCGGTGCTTAACCATGCGAGCTGGAAGCACAATCACAGTGGTTCTCCCTTTGCACACCTAGCCGAACAAAGCGGAACATAGGAGGCAAGCACAGGACTGGGCAACCCAACTATTGACCGAAGACACAATTCGAAACTGATGCCTATATAGCAATATCCAAGAGTTTTTGCCGAATCTCTAAAGGTGTCCAGCGTTGCACTGCGAGACTTATGCGGAAAACACAAATAGTTGAAAAGTGCCAAAGGTTTGGAAAACCAAAAAACGTCAGTAAAGACTCGACGTCCAAACTAGATCAATTGTTCGGTGCCAATCAGAAAATTGGTCTTAGAAAAAAAGAATTGTGCTCCTGTCGTGATTTAACGTGACACATCCTATCTCAAGACTTCAAGCGGGTCAGCCTACGGCTTCAACCTCCTATCCCGAAGGCGGAGTACTTCTCGTTAGGCCAGATTATCAAACTTTTAGCGGCCTTGAGAGAGAAATTAGGCTCCCCAACAATTGACCACACACTCGCGTCGAAAAAAGGAGTGATAGAAAAAAGACTTTGCAACGACTAAGAAGAAGAACACTTATTATAAAACAGCTCACATAAATTTAAGAGCCCCCGAGTGACTTGGGTAAAAGAATTTTATGTATAATGATTGTATGTACCGAAGTACTTATATCATATATGTGTTCACCTGAACTTTAAACTCGTCTTAACCGACCGTCGGCTTCTCCCTCTTCGGTCAAGGACCGAAAAGTGTTATGTACTCCCCCTGTCGAGAATATCGAGGTGTTTCCGATAACCAGGCAATCAGGCCATAAGGCTGTAATGCATAAAGCGCCAGTGGAACTTATGCTATATTACCGATTTAAGTGTAAGAAGCATCTTCGAAGAAAATAGTACCCCCACCGATACCTTTCTTCGGTTGCTCACTATGAGACTTGTGCAATAGATTTTTTGTACTCATGAGTTTCGTTGTGTGCCGACCATTATTAAAAACAGTAAGAGCGCTACCTTTCGGCTTCACCCAGTCTAAGGTCCGGCTCGGGTGACCCGATCGTGACAATTCCAGAGGTGCTCCCTTTACTCCCTAGCCGAACAATCGGGAATGTAGAGGTAAACACAGGAGCAAGGCAACCCAGCTTGCAAATCACTTAGGTCTGTGGCGTAATACACGAACAAGGAACGAAGCCGTACAAGTATAATCATATGCAAGAGGAAAAGCTCCAGCAAGGGAGCCCCCAAGTAAACGGGGTATTTGAATTTGTGCGTCACAAACAAAGTTTGGACAAGGAAGTTTTTCATAAACAACTTTTTGCTAAAAAAAGTATAATGCTTTGTCGGACCGAACAAAATTTAAATTTTAAAACTTTGAGCATGAAAGCGACTTAGCTGGTTAATGTGCTTGGTGTTGATGATGCGATTCGGGCTTGTGGCGGGACGAAGACGCCCATTGATCTGTGACAGATCCGACAAGGTTGGCAGTCCTCGGCATGGCCGAGGACCCAGCCCACAAGCCCGAGGTGTCCGAGCAAGGAGTTCGGCACTCCGGAGTAGTGACATAGCACGACCAATGTAGGCAGGCAGAGTGACGCTGAAGTCCCCGGCGTGGGTTAATGAAGTGTTGACGAAGCCCCTGTCGAGCCGAGGTGACGTGGTATGCCAGTACACCGAGGTGACAACACTGCCCGACCCGGATCATTTACCTGTGCACAAAAAATAGTGCAAACCGAAGATAATAGTAATAATAATAAATTAAAAAATATTATTGCATAATAAATAATTTATGCAAAGCGAGTAATAAAAGAAATACGGACTGTGCGCCGAACACTCGATGGCGTGACGGTGTTGTGGCACGGCGATGTCGACACAGGTCAGCCGGCCTAGGTCACAGCGAGAGGCCAGCCAGACCGACAACACCTACAAGCGTCGGTAGAATATCTCTGCAAAAATAATGCAGTACAAACCGCCGAATTTTTTTTTTGGATTGTAAACGGATAGCTAGGAAAAATAAAACCTGTGACTATCCTGCGTGGTTGCTGCGAACCGAAGAGCCTGCGTTCACGCATCATGTAGTAGTTGGAGATCGATGGAGAGTCGACGGTCGAACTAATTAAGCCAGATAGACCTCAGAGAGGAGCTTGCAACATCAATTGATGAGGAAGAGCCAAAATCAAGTAGTGATAGGTTGGGCCTTCACGTGAACAAGCAAAGTAAGATGTACTATTCAATTATTAAACTTTGGAGATCGTGCTGCATTTAGACTGATAATACCAATTAACAAATTGATCAACTTCCCTGATGCTCCATGTGGAGTAAATTCTCTTTTACGGGGACAATGCTAGACGCTAGTAGCAGGACATCTTCGGCCGGTAGAGGAAAAAGTGGCAGCGGATCATCTCCGATTTGACCACCAGTTGTACTTGTATTCGGCTGATACTCTGGTACGAATTAATGGCCTGACTAACAACAACCTTGATACTTGATAAAGAAAGAGGAAAAAACGAAAGGAGAGAATCTCCCTGATGTGTGCTGCCCGATGGCAGCTGCTATCGGCTCCCGTGATCGCTCAGGACCTGCAGCCGTGGAGAGGCACACGTGAATCCGGGGCGTGTTTGGTTGCCCGGGTCACTTTTTTTTTGAAAGAACCGGTGTATCACCGGCGTTCATATATTAAGTGAAGAGAGGCGGAAAATATGTTCATGATCAAGTGATCATGGTGGATTACAAGAATTAGGCATGAAAAAATGATATGCGATGGCCCTAGCCCGGATCGCCCAAAGGAGTCGCGAGGCATTTGGCTCCTGCCAGCTTCCAGCCTTCAGCATCTCTCCTGATCGCAGCGACGACATTGCATACTGGGCTTGTCTCGTGCCTGAAGGTGCGATTGTTCCTCTCCTGCCAGATGTGCCATGCAGTTAGGAAAATCATTGTCTTGAGCTTCTCTCTGAGCCTCGGTCGTGCCTGTTGGAGGATGTTTCTCAGCCATGGGGCAGAGGTGGATGTGTCTTGGGTGTTCTCTGAAATGAGCGCAAGCTTGTCGCAGTCAGCCCAGGTTGCAATCTGCCCCCAAATTGCTCTGGAGACAGGGCAGTCCCAGAACAGGTGAGTTGAGGTCTCCAAATTTCTTCTGCAGAGGGAGGAAAAATAGTCATTTTTTCATCCTCTGCGTTGCAATCTGTTGTTGCACCATAAGCGGTTTCGGAGGAGCAGCCAGAAGAAGATTTTGATGTTTCTGGGAGCCCAGGTTTTCCATATGAGCTGCTTATCATCTATCTTCGGGCAGTCTCTGAGTTGCAGCTTGTACGCTGATTTGGCGCTGTAGTTGCCAGTGTTCTCGGTGTGCCAGGTGATCTTGTCCTCCACATGGGGTTGCAGCACCGGGCTTGCAGCTCGCAGCGCCCTCCATAGGACCAGGAAGCTCTGAACAAGGGCGTCATTTGGGCGGAGGCTGATATCTTGCACCCAAGAGTCGTCTGCTAGGGCCTCGCCACGATTTTTTCTTTCCTTTTGAGCGCTTGAACAGGCCTCGGGAACAGAGTGGCCAGGTTGGGGGTGGTGATCCAAGGAGATAGTTGAACAGCGCCAACTTTCCGTTGCCGAGGGTGACCGTGGTCGCAGAGTCAAAAAGAGCTCTGTCGGTTTTGTCACATGGAAGTTCAGAGCCCTTCCATGGTCTGTCCTCACTTTGCCATGATAGCCACAGCCATCGCTGCCGCAAGGCACTGGAGAACCTCTGCAAATCAAGAATGCCGAGGCTACCGTTCTCCGTCGGGGTGCAAACATTTTTCCAGGCAACCTTGCATTTACCGCCTGAGAGCTCATCATCTTGAGTCCAGAGGAACTTCCGTCTGGCTTTGTCAATTTCCTTGAACAGAAGCTTGGGAGGCCTGAGAACGGAGAGGGCGAACGTAGGGATTGCTGATAGAACTGAGCGGACGAGCACCCTCCTTCCAACTATGGGCATGAGTCGCCCCTTCCAAGCGCCAGCCGTGCACGGATACGGTCCAGGATGAACTGGAACAAAACCATCTTTGGCCTTCCCAGGCTGATCGGCAGTCCCAGATATTTGATGGGGAAGTGAGATATTTGGCCCCCAAAATTGTGGAGAACTTCCTGGAGGTTTATCTGCCGCATCGATGGGTGTGACCGAACATTTGGTGATGTTTAGGCGAGGGCCGCTTGCTTCTCGGCGAGAGATGATCTCAAAAGCTTGTCAAGTTCGTCCCTTTCGGGTTGGCGAAAATGACAAAGATCGCCCACATACGTGCTAGTGCGCAGCTTTAGCTCTCTTCTGGTAGAGGTGCAAGGATGCCATCCTCGGCCGCTTTGGCAATCAGACGGTGGAGAACATCCATTGCTAGGATGAATAGCAGAGGCGATAAGGGATCTCCTTGCCGCAGGCCTCGACGGTGTATCGATTGGGGGCCCGGTCGCCATTCAGCAGAAGGAGGATGATGAGGATCGAAGCAGCAGAGCAATCCAATCCCTCCAGCGAGAGCTAAAACCCAGTTGCTGGAGCAGTTCAAGAATGAATTCCCATGATATGGAGTCAAAAGCTCTAGCAATATCCAATTTGATGAGCAGAGCCGGTTTCTTCTTGCGGTGCGAGTTTAACTGAATTCTTACGCACAAGAAGTTGTCCTGCAGCATCTTGATTTGATGAACGCACTCTGGGCAGGTGAGATTACAGCAGAGATCTTGTCGCCTAATCGGAGAGAAAGCACCTTGGTGATTAGCTTGGCGAGGGAGTTGATGAGGCTGATTGGCACAAGTCACCCTCTTGAATCAGCTCCGTCTTTTTTGGTAGCAGCGCCACGAAGGCAGAGTTGATCTTGGCAAAGTTGGCTCCTGATAAGGCGTGGAATTGGTTGAATACAGCCAACACCTCGTCTTTTATGATATCCCAGCAGGTTCTGAAAAACTGTCCGTTGAATCCATCCGGACCCGGAGCTTTCTCTGCAGGTGATGCCAGAACTGCAGCCCAGATTTCAGCTTCAGTAAAAGGAGCATCCAGGCCCTCGGTTTGGATAGTGGGAAGCTGAATTTCAGCCCGGTTGATGGTGCAGCCTCTTGTCTCTGTGGAACCCATGATCTTGTTGAAGTGCTCATAGATGGTGTTGGCCTTCTCATCATGCTCGATGGCCACCCGACCGTCGACACGCAGGGAGTGTATGAAGTTTTTCCTTCTTCTTGAGCAGATTTTGGCGTTGAAGAAAGCAGTTTTGGCATCTCCTGCTTTCAGCCAAGTAATTCTAGAGGCCTAACGCCGCCGAGCGCGCTCCACCGCGGCCAGCCCTACCACTTTTTGCTTGAGCAGTTTCCTGAAGTTGAATTCGGCCGGGGTTAGTTGCCGCTTCTCCATTGCCACATCAAATCTCAGAATGATTTCGGATGCAATATGGAATTGCAGTTTGAAATCACTGAAGATGCTTCCACTCCAAATCTTTAGGTCTCTGGCTACCCTATCGAGCCTTGTTCTGATCCTGTTGAAGGCACAATTTTGTGTGGCCGGGCGTTGCCATGCCCTTTGTATTGTCTCCCTGAAGTGAGGAAATTTGACCCAAAAGCTATCGTTTAAAACGCCGCGCCGAGGAGGAGCGGTGGCGCTTGCCAGGATCAGAGGGCAGTGATCGGAGCATGAAGTGGAGGCGGCTATTAGCATGAAGGAAGGGAAGAGGGCCTCCCACTCTAGGTTGACGAAGCATTTGTCGATGCTAACTAGCGTTGGCGATCGCCTCTCGTTGCTCCACGTAAATCTTCTGTTCTTACATTTGATTTCTTTTAGCGCCGCCGAATCCAGTGCAGCCCTAAACCTACTCATCATTGCTCTGTTCAGGTTGAGGTTATTTTTGTCTCACGCTTCGTAGATGACGTTGAAGTCTCCGTTGATGAGCCATGGAGTACCTAACGGCGGGGCTGATCTAGCTAATTCGTCGAAGAAGGCCTCCTTGTTTGTGCCATCCGACGGGCCGTAGACCGTGGTGAGCACAAAACTTGTGGTCGAGTTCACAAGAGACACGATAGCTGTGATCGAGAACTGGCCTACGGCTTGCGAAGAGATGGAGATGATATCTCTGTTCCAGAAGATCGCAATGCCACCTCTAGATCCTATCGCCGAGAGAACTACGGTGTCTCTCATCCAATTGCCTCCTATGTCACCAACCATGGCTTGAGACCAAAACTCTATTTTTGTTTCTTGTAAACAGAGAATGGCTAGTCTGCGCCGCCGCAAAACTTCTCTAACAGTTTCTCGTTTTGCCGCCGAATTGAGGCCTCTAACATTCCATGACATGATAGCGCAGTTGGTGTCATTCATGGGGCACGAGAGGTTTCTCCAGAAGATTATAACTAATGTGGAGGAAATACACATCAACTACATCCGTGGCATGTCGACGGCCACCAATAGGCCCCAACTTCCGTCGACATGGAAGCTTCTCCTCTAACCTAACACTAAACATCTGCCCTAACTGAAGCTAGTCTGAGACTGACCTCCTCCGGAGACTACAGATAGGTTGCAGTAACATAAAACTACTCTTTCTCCCCGAGGGGAGCTCCGTCCGGGCCGGCGAGGCCGGCGGCAATGCGAAGGGCAACTGGATCCTGGCGTGTGAGCTTTGCCAGGCCGATGATGTCGTCCTCCGAGAGAGGCTCGTCGAACTTCTTGATCGTGGCTTTGGCACGCCGAGGTGTCATCTTGTCTTTTGGACCCAGAGCCCGAGGTCGCGGATACGCGAAGAGTGGCGCGCGGCGCCACCGGCACCTCCGAGCGGTTGCTCGCTCGGGCGGGCGCCTGACGACCGAGGCTGAGGCAGTCCTTGTCTTCTTGGGAGCTGACGGGCGAGGCTGAGGGAGCAGGGCGGGCTAGGCGTCAGCGAAGAGGCGGCGAGGCGTAGCTGCGGCGTCTTGGTCCTGGATGCCGAGCTGCTGCACCCTCTGGGTGATCGTGGCTCACTGCAGCCCACCGCAATGGCTGGAGCCGGGCGCAACAGCCTGAAGCGAGAGAGCAGCAATGCAGCGGGGTTCTTCTGGATGCGTTGTCGGGGAAGCAGAGCGGTTCCGCCGTTGCCGCCTCGGCTTCAATGTCGACGTCGTGAGCCATGGCAGACGGGGGCACGGGAGGGGCCAGCGGTGGGGCGTCGTCGAAGAAATCAGCCACCGGGTCGGATGGGAGCTTCTGGGCAGGGGAACGAGTCGACTGCACTTGCTTGCCCTTGGAGGAGTTGCGACGGTGCTGATGCTCACGACGGCTAGAGGGCGCTCCCGTGGCAGCGAGGCGACAGACCAACCCCGGGTCACATTTTGCTGCATGACATCTAGCATGTTGGCTGAGTGTGGCCTGGCTGGGCTAATGCAATTGTAAATTCAGATGTGTGTTTGGTTGCTTGTGTGATGTGGGACTGGTCAAGTTGAACATGTGTTTGGTAGGTTGTATGAGGTGCCACAAGCTGAGTAAGATGGTGTTTGGTAAACTGGTCATGTTGTTTGCAGCAAACAAGAGAAGCATGCCTCTTTCAGCTAAAATTAACCGGCAATCTTTGTTTACAAATACAACAACATATACAGGCACTCATACGACGTCTATGACCACATCAGCCATGGCACTAGCCGAACTTCAGATTCAGGAAATCTTTCTTGACAAATTCAGTAAAAACTTCCCTTGCTATCACTAGCGGTCGTCGTTCCCTGTTGTACAGCAGTTTCGGTTTCTGCTGATCTTCAGAACAATTTCAGAACTTCAGAAAATTCCGATGAATCATCCCATATATATGTAATATTACTAGATTATCAAGTAGTAGAGTACTACTTCACTTACAGCAAGTAAATTGACAACAAACTAAATAGATCATTGCTCACAAGGATGTTGATAGGGGATCTCTAGCACGGCGGATCTGGTTACTGCTGCCATTCCTTGACGGGTGTTGGTGTAGGGCGCTTCTCCCCGGTGACCAGCGTCTTCCCGTATCCGCGGGATCGCGTGTAGGCCGCTTCTCCCCGCCGCCCAGCGTCCCCCGTCGTCACGGGATCCAGACGCGACGAGCCTCTGGTCGCTGCGGGATCCACTCACCGGTGCTCGATGTCGAGGGCACCCAACTCGGCCTCAACCACACCTGGTCCGGTGACCCTGGTAAGGATTCATCGATCCTGCGGCGGATCGAGCTCGGCTCCTTCCCCTGTGTATCTCCCGTCGACGATAGCCAGCGAAAAGGGACGACAGCGGTGACAAGGATGAGGAGGCGGCGGCGGCGGTGGTGGCGAGGATGAGGAGGAGGCGTTGGCGGTGACGAGGATGAGGAGGAGGCGATGACGGCGGCGAGGATGAGAAGACGGCGGTGGCGGCGAATCTGAGGTCGAGCAGAGGGGATGGGAGGAGCAGCGTTGGGCACGAGAGGAAAGCAAATGCGGGAGTTATGGCGAGGGGGTTCATGACCCCCCGCGCGAAACTGCACGTGTGGTGCAGAGGTGGGTGCAGGCATTGGGCTCAGCTCGTGCATGCATGAGAGGAACGGCCGATTCTGGCGTAGCTCTCAGCCTGGCTGAGAGGGTACTTTTTTGCATCAGTTGGGCCTGGCCCAGATGGTCATGCAGTTTACCAAACAAGCTACAAATTGCATCTGAGATGCCATGCAGGTGCAGCGCGGGCAACCAAACACGCCCCCGATGAAGCAGATCCCCGCGCCGTGCTCGGATGGCCGGACACAGCTGGTGCCCATGCGCCGATTTGACGAAACGGCTTGAGCTACAGAAGATGTGATAGCGACGGTTTGACGGATATTCGTCGTACGAGTAGACGCCATTGCTAGAACAACTTCTCTCGGATCCGATCTATAAAAAAATTACGTGAACCCGCGGTACCAATTGACAAGGCATATTTAATTCGTGCAGAACAGATCTAGATTGAAAACATAGAACCTGATTATGCCGGTGCTGAAAAAATTCCTTCCATCTCGATCGAGGAGCTCGAGATCGATGTAGATAAAATCAACCCATCAAACCGCGACGAACACCTGGCAGGCTCTCAATGAAAGCACCAATGTCGGTTCAATATCCGGCGTATCTCGTAGTAGGGGTCCTAAGCTAGGCGTCTTAGAGCGATGGTAACATGGACACGGGATTTTACCCAGGTTCGGGCCCTCTTGATGAAAGTAAAACCCTACGTCATGCTTTTGATTTTATTCATATGGGGTGTAGTACAGAGTACATATATCTACCACGAGATGATAGTAATGAATATGAGATTGTCTATTGACTAGCCTGGCCTCGATTTATATAAGACACCAGAGGCCTAGGGTTTAGGAGAGTCCTTGTCTTGGGCGCCAAGTCTTGTGGAGTCTTCCTTGTATGCGGCAGGGGTTGTCCGAACTGGCCCATGAGTATACGGCCATGGGGGTCCTCGGCCCAATCCAACTGATCGGGAGGCGACGTGGTGAGTACCCCTTAATCCAGGACACCGTCAACGAGTGCTTAGGAAAAATAAGCTCCCATATGTTGGAGAGCGTAATGTCGAAACAGTTTGTGATTCTTGCCAAAGAGCTAAAAGTCATCAGTTGCCATACCCTATTTCTACGAGTATTTCTACTAAACCATTGCAACTTATTTTCTCTGATGTCTGGGGTCCTGCCCCATCTTCTATCAGTAGACATACTTACTACGTAAGTTTCATTGATGACTATAGTAAATTCTCTTGGATCTACCTACTTAAAAAGCGATCCGATGTTTTTCAGTTCTTTTAAAATTTTCAAGCACTCGTTGAAAGAAAATTCGATAGCAAGATCATTGTTGTCCAATCCGACTAGGGAGGGGAATACGAAAAGTTGAATTCCTTCTTCCAAAAACTTGGTATCTCTCACCACGTGTCATGCCCACATGCTCACCAACAGAACGGGTCTGCTGAACGCAAACACCGTCATATCGTAGAGGTTGGTCTCTCCCTCTTAGCCGGCGCATCCATGCCCTTGAAATTCTGGGATGAGGCTTTCCTCACCGCCGTGCACATCATAAACATGTTACCTAGTCGTGTCATTAATAATGAAACGCCTATGGAACGTCTTCTTCACGCCAAACCTGACTATACCACTCTCTGCGTGTTTGGGTGCGCCTGTTGGCCAAATCTGCGCCCATACAATAGCGTAAGCTCATGTTTCGATCAAAACAGTGTGTCTTCATAGGGTATAGTGCTCAACACAAAGGTGTCAAATGCCTTGATGTATCTACTGGCCGAGTATATATCTCTCGTGATGTAGTTTTTTATGAAACAAAATTCCCGTTTTCTGATCTACATCCTAATGCCGGTGCCCTTCTACGTCAAGAAATTCTTCTTCTCCCATCTCACCTAACCGGTGCTGATCCACGGGGAAATAATTGTGATGATGCAATATTGACTAACCCTCATAACACCAGTTTGGCTGAGTTTTGTGGTGAAACAGGGCAAGAAAATGGCGAAGTAATCGTGCAAAACGGTGAAGAAATCACCCTAAACAGGCAGTATTTGATGTGTCCAGATCCAGGGAGCATATCCCCCTCGGGATCGTCACCGCTGCAGACTGCAGCGCAATCTTCTGCGGGATCCGTGCCGCGGCAGGGAACCTGCGCCTCGGGTCCAGTGCCAGCCGGCAGCGACCGTGCGGGCGCACCAGGCGACAGTCGTGTCAGCAGCACCAGCGGCCCCGCCTCGGGCGCGGGCGCACCAGGCGACAACCACGACCACGTCAGCAGCGGCGGCCCCGCCTCTGCCACGCTGGCCTCTCCCGTTCGCTGACGCCGGGCCGCGCCAATCAGCGCCAGCCACTGGGCCTCCTCTCAGCCGGTGGCCCACGGGAGTGGACCGCTGCTATGCGCGCCGTTCCACCGGTCGGCCTGATTCCCTCATCGGCTCGGGATCCAGCGCAGATCCTGAAGGAAATATGCCCTAGAGGCAATAATAAAGTTATTATTTATTTCCTTATTTCATGACAAATGTTTATTATTCATGCTAGAATTGTATTAACCGGAAACATGATACATATGTGAATACATAGACAAACATATAGTCACTAGTATGCCTCTACTTGACTAGCTCATTAATCAAAGATGGTTATGTTTCCTAACCATAGACATGTGTGTTGGGGAACGTAGCAGAAATTCAAAATTTTCCTACGTGTCACCAAGATCTATCTATGGAGAAACCAGCAACGAGGGGAAGGAGAGTGCATCTACATACCCTTGTAGATCGCTAAGCGGAAGCATTCAAGTGAACGGGGTTGATGGAGTCGTACTGCCGTGATTCAGATCACCGATGATCAAGTGCGAACGACGGCACCTCCGCTGCTCAACACACGTACAGCCCGGTGACGTCTCCCATGCCTTGATCCAGCAAGGAGAGAGGGAGAGCTTGAGGAAGACTCCATCCAACAGCAGCACAACGGCGTGGTGGTGATGGAGGAGGCGTGGCTATCCCGCAGGCTTCGCCAAGCACCGCAGAGAGGAGGAAGAAGAGATGCAGGGCTGCACCAACGAGAGGAGAAGTTCTCATGTGTTATGGGCAGCCCTGTGCCTCTATTTATATAGGGGAGAGGGAGGAGGGTGCGCCCTCTAGGGTTCCCACCCCTAGGGGCGGCAGCCCTAGATGGGAAGGGGAGGCGGCCAAGAGGGGAGGGAGAGGAGGCGCCTCAGATGGGCCTTAGGGCCCATCCGCCTAGGGTTTGCCCTCCCACTCTCCCATGCGCCTTTGGGCCCCTTGTGGGGCGCACCAGCCCCTTTGGGGCTGGTTCCTCCCACACTTGGCCCACGCAACCTTCTCGGGGTTGGTGGCCCCACTTGGTGGACCTCAGGACCTCCCGGTGGTCCCAGACATTATCCGAAATTGCCCAAACTTTTCCGGTGACCAAAACAGGACTTCCCATATATAAATCTTTACCTCCGGACCATTCCGGAACTCCTCGTGACGTCCGGGATCTCATCCGAGACTCAACAACATTCGGTAACCACATACAAGCTTCCTATATAACCCTAGCGTCACCGAACCTTAAGTGTAGACCCTACGGTTCGGAGACATGCAGACATGACCGAGACGTTCTCCGGTCCAATAACCAACAGCGGATCTGGATACCCATGTTGGCTCCTACATGTTCCACGATGATCTCATCGGATGAACCACGATGTCAAGGACTCAATCGATCTCAGATTCAATTCCCTTTGTCTAGCGGTATTGTACTTGCCGAGATTCGATCGTCGGTATACCGATACCTTGTTCAATCTGTTATCGCAAGTCTCTTTACTCGTTCCGTAACACATCATCCCGTGATCAACCCCTTGGTCACATTGTGCACATTATGATGATGTCCTATTAGTGGGCTCAGAGATACCTCTCCGTTTACACGGAGTGACAAATCCCGCCTCGATCCATGTCAACCCAATGGTCACTTTCGGAGATACCAGTGCACCTTTATAGTCACCCGATTACGTTGCCAGACGTTTGATACACCCAAAGCACTCCTACGGTATCCGGAATTGCATGATCTCATGGTCTAAGGAAGAGATACTTGACATTGGAAAAGCTTTAGCATCTGAACTACACGATCTTTGTGCTAGGCTTAGGATTGGGTCTTGTCCATCACATCATTCTCCTAATGATGTGATCCCGTTATCAATGACATCCAATGTCCATGGTCGTGAAACCGTAACCATCTATTGATCAACGAGCTAGTTAACTAGAGGCTTACTAGGGACATGGTGTTGTCTATGTATCCACACATGTATTGTTGTTTCCGGTCAATACAATTATAGCATGAATAATAAACGATTATCATGAACAAGGAAATATAATAATAACTAATTTATTATTGCCTCTAGGGCATATTTCCAACAATGTGTTGTCATTTGATTAACGGGATCACATCATTAGGAGAATGATGTGATTGACATGACCCATTCCGTTAGCCTAGCACTTGATCGTTTAGTATATTGCTATTGCTTTCTTCATGACTTATACATGTTCCTGTAACTATGAGATTATGCAACTTCCGTTTACGGAGGAACACTTTGGTGCTACCAAACGTCACAACGTGAATCGGGTGATTATAAAGGAGTACTACAGGTGTCTCCAAAGGTACATGTTGGGTTGGCGATTTCGAGATTAGGTTTTGTCACTCCGATTGTCGGAGAGGTATCTCTGGGCCCCCTCGGTAATGCACATCACTATAAGCCTTGCAAGCAATGTAGCTAATGATTTAGTTACGGAATGATGCATTACGGAACGAGTAAAGAGACTTGCCGGTAACGAGATTGAACTAGGTATTGGATACCGACGATCGAATCTCTAGGTAACATATCGATGACAAAGGGAACAACGTATGTTGTTATGCGGTTTGACCGATAAAGATCTTCAGAGAATATGTAGGAGCCAATATGAGCATCCAGGTTCCGCTATTGGTTATTGACCGAGAATAGTTCTAGGTCATGTCTACATAGTTCTCGAACCCGTAGGGTCCGCACGCTTAAGGTTTCGGCGATGCTTATATTATGAGTTTATGAGTTTTTGATGTACCGAAGGAGTTCGGAGTCCCGGATGAGATCGGGGACATGACGAGGAGTCTCGAAATGGTCGAGACGTAAAGATCGATATATTGGATGACTATATTCGGAGTTTGGAAAGGTTCCGAGTGATTCGGGTATTTTTGGGAGTACCGGAGAGTTACGGGAATTCGTATTGGGCCTCTTTGGGCCATATACGGGAAAGGAGAGAAAGGGCCAAAGAGTGGCCGCACCCTCCCTTGGACTAGTTCGAATTGGACTAGGGAGGGGGGCGCACCCTTCCTTCCTTCTCCTTCTCTCTTCCCTTTCCTTCTCTCCTACTCCTACTACATGGAAGGGTTCCTAGTTGGACTAGGAAAGGGGGAATCCTACTCCCAGTGGGAGTAGGACTCCCCTAGGGCGCGCCATAGAGAGGGTCGTCCCTCCCCTCCTCCACTCCTTTATATACGGGGGCAGGGAGCACCCCATGGACACACAAGTTGATCTACGGATCGTTCCTTAGCCGTGTGCGGTGCCCCCCTCCACCATATTCCACCTCGGTCATATCGTCATGGAGTTTAGGCGAAGCCCTCGCCCAAGAGAGCATCATCAACGCCACCACGCCGTCAGGTCGACGGAACTCATCCCCGACGCTTTGCTGGATCGGAGCCCGGGATCGCCATCGAGCTGAACGTGTGCTGAACTCGGAGGTGCCGTGACGCTCGGTACTTGGATCGGTCGGATCGTGAAGACGCACGACTACATCAACCGCGTTGTCATAACGCTTCCGCCACGGGTTCACGAGGGTACGTGGACAATACTCTCCCCTCTCGTTGCTATGCATCACCATGATCCTTGCGTTAAAGCGTAGGGAAATTTTGAAATTACTACGTTCCCCAACAGTGACATCCGAGCCTGGTTTTATGCGTAGATGTCATATGCACGCAGTAGAACACAAGTGAGTTGTGGGCGATACAAGTCATACCGCTTACCAAAGATGTCATACTTTGGTTCGGGCGGTATTGTGAGATGAAGCGCCCGGACCGACATTACGCCAGACGCTTACGGGAGACTGGTTTCACCGCTTCGAGCACTCGTTGCTTAAAGGTGACCGGCGGGTGTCTGTCTCTCTCACTTTAGTTGAACCGAGTATGGCTACGCCCGGTCCTTGCGAAGGTTAAAACAGCACCAACTTGACAAACTATCGTTGTGGTTTTGATGCGTAGGTAAGAACGGTTCTTGCTAAGCCCGTAGCAGCCACGTAAAATTTACAACAACAAAGTAGAGGTCGCCTAACTTGTTTTTGCAGGGCATGTTGTGATGTGATATGGTCAAAACATGATGAGATATAAGTTGTTGTATGAGATGATCATGTTTTGTTGAAGTTATCGGCAATGGCGTAAGCCCTATGGTTGTCTCTTTGTTGCATAAGATGCAAGTGCCAAATAATTGCTTTTACTTTATCGCTATGCGATAGCAATAGTTGCAAGAGCAATAGTTGGCGAGACGACCATGTGACGACACATTGATATAGATCAAGATGATGAAGATCATGGTGTCGTGCCGGTGATGATGGAAATCATGACGATGCTTTGGAGATGGAGATCAAAGGCACAAGATGATGATGGCCATATCATGTCACATATTTTGATTGCATATGATGTTTATCTTTTATACATCTTATTCTGTTTGGCTTGACGGTAGCATTATAAGATGATCTCTCACTAATTATCAAGAAGTGTTCTCCTGGTTATGCACCGCTATGCGAAAGTTCTTCGTCTTTGAGACACCACGTGATGATCGGATGTGATAGGCTCTACGCTCAAATACAACGGGTGCAAAACAGTTGCGCACGCCGAATACTCGAGTTAAACTTGGCGAGCCTAGCATATACAGATATGGCCTCGGAACACGGAGACCGAAAGGTCGAACGTGAATCATATAGTAGATATGATCAACATAGTGATGTTCACCTTTGAAACTACTCCATCTCACGTGATGATCGGACATGGTTTAGTTGATTTGGATCACGTAATCACTTAGATGACTAGAGAGATGCCAGTCTAAGTGGGACTTCTTAAGTAATATGATTAATTGAACTTTAATTTATCATGAACTTAGTCCTGGTAGTATTTTGCAAATTATGTTGTAGATCAATAGCTCGCGCTGTTGCTTCCCTATGTTTTTATATGTGTTCCTAGAGAAAATTGTATTGAAAAATGTTAGTAGCAATGATGCTGATTGGATCCGTGATCTGAGGTTTATCCTCATTGCTGCATAGAAGAATTATGTCCTTAATGCACCGCTAGGTGACAGACCTATTGCAGGAGCAAATGCAGACGTTATGAACGTTTAGCTAGCTCAAAATGATGACTACTTGATAGTTTAGTGCACCATGCTTAACGGCTTAGAATCGGGACTTCAAAGACGTTTTGAACGTCACGGACCATATGAGATGTTCCAGGAGTTGAAGTTAATATTTCAAGCAAATACCCGAGTTGAGAGATATGAAGTCTCCAACAAGTTCTATAGCTAAAAGATGGAGGAGAATCGCTCAACTAGTGAGCATGTGCTCGATGTCCGGGTACTTCAAACGCTTGAATCAAGTGGGAGTTAATCTTCCAGATAAGATAGTGATTGATGTAATTCTCTAGTCACCATCACTAAGTTACTAGAACTTCGTGATGAACTACAATATGCAAGGAATGACGAAAACGATTCCCGAGCTCTTCATGATGTTGAAATCGACGAAGGTAGAAATCAAGAAAGAGCATCAAGTGTTGATGATTGACAAGACCACTGGTTTCAAGAGAAGGGCAAAGGGAAAGAAAGGGAACTTCAAGTAGAAAGACAAGTAAGTTGTCACTCCTGCGAAGAAGCCCAAAGATGGACCAAAGCCTGAAATTGAGTGCTTACACTGCAAAGGAAATGGTCACTAGAAGCGGAAATGCCCTGAATATTTGGTGGATGAGAAGGATGGCAAAGTGAACAAGGGTATATTTGATATACAGGTTATTGATGTGTGCCTTACTAGTGTTTATAGTAGCCCCTGAGTATTTGATACTTGTTTGGTTGCTAAGATTAGTAACTCGAAACAGGAGTTACAGAATAAACAGAGACTAGTTGAAGGGGAAGTGACGATGAGTGTTGGAAGTAGTTCAAAATTGATATGATCATCATCGCACACTCCCTATGCTCTCGGGATTAGTGTTGAACCTAAATAAATGTTATTTGGCGTTTGCGTTGAGCATGAATATGATTTGATCATGTTTATTGCAATACGGTTATTCATGTAAGTTAGAGAATAATTATTGTTCTGCTTTGCATGAAAAAAAACCTTCTATGGTCATACACCCAATGAAAATGGTTTGTTGGATCTCGATCGCTTGATACACATATTCATAATATTGAAACCAAAAGATGTAAAGTTAATAATGATAGTGCAACTTATTTGTGGCAATCGCCGCTTAGGTCATATTGGTGTAAAGCGCATGAAGAAACTCCATAAAGATGGATCTTCGGAATCACTTGGTTATGAATCATTTGATGCTTGCAAACCGTGCTTTTTGGGCAAGATGACTAAAACTCCGTTCTCCGGAACAATGGAACGAGCTACTGACTTGTTGGAAATAATACATACCGATGTATGCGATCCAATGAGTGTTGATGCTCGTGACAAGTATCATTATTTTCGACCTTCACAGATGATTTGAGCAGATATGCGTATATCTACTTGATGAAACATAAGTCTGAAATAGTTGAAAAGTTCAAATAATTTAAGAGTGAAGTGAAAAATCATCGTAACAAGAAAATAAAGTTTCAACGATCTGATAGTGGAGATTAATGTTAGAGTTACTAGTTTGGTCTTAATTTGAAACAATTTGAAATAGTTTAGCAACTCACGCCATATGGAACACCACAAAGCATAATGGTGTGTCCGAAAGTCGTGGACTGCACTTTATTGGATATGGTGCGATCTATGATGTCTCTTATCGGTTTACCACTATCATTTTGGGGTTATGTATTAGAGACATCTGCATTCACGTTTAATAGGGCACCATCTAAATCCGCTGAGACGACACCGTATGAACTATGGTTTAACAGTAAACCTAAGCTGTCGTTTCTTAAAGTTTGGAGTTGTGATGCTTATGTGAAAAGTTTTCACCTGATAAGCTCGAACCCAAATCGGAGAAGTGCGTCTTCATAGAATACCCAAAGGTAACTATTGGGTACACCTTCTATCACAGATCCAAAGGCAAGTTATTCATTGCTAAGATGGATCCTTTCTAGAGAAGAAGTTTCTCTCGAAAGAAGTGAGTGGGAGGAAAGTAGAGCTTGATAAGGTAATTGTACCTTCTCCCGAATTGGAAAGTAGTTCATCACGTAAAATCAGTTCTGTGATTCCTACACCAATCGATGAGGAAGCTAATGATGATGATCATGAAGCTTCAGATCAAGTTACTACCGAACCTCGTAGGTCTTCCAAAATAAGATCCGCACCAATGTGGTACGGTAATCCTATTCTAGAAGTCATGTTACTAGACCATGATGAACCTACGAACTATGAGGAAGCGATGATGAGCCCAGATTCTGCGAAATGGCTTGAGGCCATAAAATCTGAGATAGGATCCATATATAAGAACAAAGTGGGGACTTTGGTTGACCTGCTCGATGATCAACAAGTCAAGTTAAATAAATGGATCTTCAAGAGGAAGACGGACACTGCTAGTAGTGTTACTATCTACAAAGTTCGACTTGTTGCAAAAGGTTTTCGACAAGTTCAAGGTGTTGACTACAATGAGATTTTCTCAACTCTAGCGTTGCTTAAAGTCTGTCCGAATCATGTTAGCAATTGCCACATTTTATGAAATCTGGCAAATGATGTCAAAACAACATTCTTTAATGGATTTATTAAAGAAGAGTTGTATATGATGCAACCAGAAGGTTTTGTCAATCCTAAAGGAGCTAACAAAATGTGCAAGCTCCAAATGATCCATCAATGGACTGGTGCAAGCATCTCGGAGTTGGAATATACGCTTTGATGTGTTGATCAAAGCATATGGTTTTATCTGAGACTTTTGGAAAGGCCTGTATTTACAAGAAAGTGAGTGGGAGCACTACAGCCTTTTCCGATAAGTATATGTGAATGACATATTGTTGATCGGAAATAATGTAGAATTATTCGCAAAGCATAAAGGAGTGTTTGAAAGGAGTTTTTCAAAGAAAGACCTCGGTGAAGCTGCTTACATATTGAGCATCAAGATCTATAGAGATAGATCAAGACGCTTGATAAGTTTTTCAATGAATACATACCTTGACAAGATTTTGAAGTAGTTCAAAATGGAACAGTCAAAGAAAGAGTTCTTGCATGTGTTACAAGGTGTGAGATTGAGTAAGACTCAAAACCCGACCACGGCAGAAGATAGAAAGAGAATGAAAGTCATTCCCTATGCATCAACCATAGGTTCTATAAAGTATGTCATGCTGTGTACCAGATCTATTGCATACCCTACCACTAAGCTTGGCAAGGGAGTGCAATAGTGATCTAGGAGTAGATCAATGGACATCGGTCAAAATTATCCTTAGTGGAATAAGGATATGTTTCTCGATTATGGAGGTGAAAAAGGTTCGTCAGAAAGGGTTACGTCGATACAAGTTTTGGCAATCGATCTAGATGACTCTAAGTCTCGGTCTAGATACATATTGAAAGTGGGAGCAATTAGCTATAGTAGCTCCGCAAGAGCATTGTTGACATAGAGATTTGCAAAATACATACGGCTCGTATGTGACAGATGCATCTGCTGACTAAGCTTCTCTCACGAGCAAAACATGATAATACCTTAGTACTCTTTGGGTGTTAATCACATAGCGATGTGAACTAGATTATTGACTCTAGTAAACCCTTTAGGTGTTGGTCACATGACGATGTGAACTATGGGTGTTAATCACATACAGATGTGAATATAAGTGTTGAATCACATGATGATGTGAACTAGATTATTGACTCTAGTGCAAGTGGGAGACTCAAGGAAATATGCCCTAGAGGCAATAATAAAGTTATTATTTATTTCCTTATTTCATGATAAATGTTTATTATTCATGCTAGAATTGTATTAACCGGAAACATGATACATGTGTGAATACATAGACAAACATATAGTCACTAGTATGCCTCTACTTGACTAGCTCATTAATCAAAGATGGTTATGTTTCCTAACCATAGACATGTGTTGTCATTTGATTAACGGGATCACATCATTAGGAGAATGATGTGATTGACATGACCCATTCCGTTAGCCTAGCACTTGATCGTTTAGTATATTGCTATTGCTTTCTTCATGACTTATACATGTTCCCTGTAACTATGAGATTATGCAACTCCCGTTTACGGAGGAACACTTTGGTGCTACCAAACGTCACAACGTAATCGGGTGATTATAAAGGAGTACTACAGGTGTCTCCAAAGGTACATGTTGGGTTGGCGATTTCGAGATTAGGTTTTGTCACTCCGATTGCTCGGAGAGGTATCTCTGGGCCCTCTCGGTAATGCACATCACTATAAGCCTTGCAAGCAATGTAGCTAATGAGTTAGTTACGGAATGATGCATTACGGAACGAGTAAAGAGACTTGCCGGTAACGAGATTGAACTAGGTATTGGATACCGACGATCGAATCTCGGCAGGTAACATACCGATGACAAAGGGAACAACGATGTCGTTATGCGGTTTGACCGGTAAAGATCTTCGTAGAATATGTAGGAGCCAATATGAGCATCCAAGTTCCGCTATTGGTTATTGACCGAGAATAGTTCTAGGTCATGTCTACATAGTTCTCGAACCCGTAGGGTCCGCACGCTTAAGGTTTCGATGACAGTTATATTATGAATTTATGAGTTTTGATGTACCGAAGGAGTTCGGAGTCCCGGATGAGATCGGGGACATGACGAGGAGTCTCGAAATGGTCGAGATGTAAAGATCGATATATTGGACGACTATATTCGGAGTTCGGAAAGGTTCCGAGTGATTCGGGTATTTTTGGGAGTACCGAGAGTTACGGGAATTCGTATTGGGCCTCTTTGGGCCATACGGGAAAGGAGAGAAAGGGCCAAAGAGTGGCCGCACCCTCCCCTTGGACTAGTCCGAATTGGACTAGGAGGGGGCGCACCTTCCTTCCTTCTCCTTCTCTCTTCCCTTTCCTTCTCTCCTACTCCTACTACATGGAAGGGTTCCTAGTTGGACTAAGAAAGGGGGAATCCTACTCCCGGTGGGAGTAGGACTCCCTAGGGCGCCATAGAGAGGGCCGGCCTTCCCTCCTCCACTCCTTTATATACGGGGCAGGGAGCACCCCATGGACACACAAGTTGATCTACGGATCGTTCCTTAGCCGTGCGGTGCCCCCTCCACCATATTCCACCTCGGTCATATCGTCATGGAGTTTAGGCGAAGCCTCGCGCCGTAGAGCATCATCATCGCCACCACGCCGCGGCCGACGGAACTCATCCCCGACGCTTTCTTTGGATCGGAGCCCGGGATCGCCATCGAGCTGAACGTGTGCTGAACTCGGAGGTGTCGTGACGCTCGGTACTTGGATCGGTCGGATCGTGAAGACGCACGACTACATCAACCGCGTTGTCATAACGCTTCCGCTTACGGTCTACGAGGGTACGTGGACAATACTCTCCCCTCTCGTTGCTATGCATCACCATGATCCTTGCGTGTGCGTAGGAAATTTTTGAAATTACTACGTTCCCCAACAGATCCTTGTCGGCCGATGTCATCATCGCCTCTTGGCGAGCTGCTGGCAGAGCCCCGGTCCGGATCTTCTGCGCCGGATCACAACCTGTCTTCATAAGCTGAAGCCGCAGAAGATCCCGTGGACAGATCTGGTGCAGGATCCGAGGCGGCTGATGGATCTTCTGTGCATCCAGCGGCTGCGCCTGCTTCACAAACACGTACACGTCTTCAAAAAGGGGTAATTAAACCTGTCAATTACAAGCACATTACCAAGTTTGGCATGGCATGTACCACAGGTGAACCGACTTCGTTGCAAGAAGCATTTGATGATTTGAAGTGGAAAAGGGCTATGGAAGAAGAATACATGGCTCTTCAGAAGAACAAAACATGGCATCTGGTTCCCCCAAAGCAAGGTAAAAATTTGATAGATTGCAAATGGGTATTCAGAATCAAGAGAAAATCTGATGGAACAATAGATCGCTATAAAGCTAGACTGGTTGCAAAAGGTTTTAAACAAAGGTATGACATAGACTATGAAGATACCTTTAGTCCAGTCGTGAAAATTGCTACCATTCATCTTGTTCTATCTATTGCTGTTTCAAGAGGATGGAGTCTCAGGCAACTAGACGTACAGAACGCGTTCCTCCATGGTGTTATGGAAGAAGCGTTTACATGAAACAGCCTCCTGGGTTTGAAAACAGAAAGTTTCCCTCTCATGTCTGCAGGCTTGATAAGGCCATCTATGGGTTGAAGCAAGCTCCTAGAGCATGGTATTCCAGGCTTAGTCATAAACTGCAAACTCTTGGTTTCATTCCTTCTAAGTCTGACACTTCCCTGTTTATATACAATAAGTCAAATGCATCTATATTTGTACTTATTTATGTGGATGATATAATTGTTACAAGTTCATCTGATGAGGCAGTGGCAGGACTACTAAAAGATTTGAGTGCTGAGTTTGCTTTGAAGGATCTTGGAGACTTGCATTTCTTCTTAGGGATTGAAGTCAAGAAACATGGTAATGATCTTCATCTCTCTCAAGAAAAGTATGCTACTGACCTAGTCAAACGAGTAGGGTTGCAAGGTTGCAAACCATCACCCACTCATTTATCTAGTTCAGAAAAGTTGTCACTTATAGAAGGAGATCCCTTGAATCAAGAGGACAGCACAAACTACAGAAGTCTGGTAGGTGCACTCCAATATTTGACGCTTACAAGGCCATATATTTCATTTGTTGTTAATAAAGTATGTCAGTTTCTTCATGCTCCTACAACAGTTCATTGGACTGCAGCCAAACGCATAGTCAGATATATCAAAAATACTCTGAACACTGGTCTTACTTTCAGCAAGTCTCCATCAACTTTGGTTAGTGCTTTTTCTGACTCTGACTGGGCAGGATGTCTGGATGATAGACGGTCTACAGGTGGATTTGCAATCTTCTTTGGACCAAATCTTACATCTTGGTGTGCCAAGAAACAAGCTACAGTATCCAAATCCAGTACAGAAGCAGAGTATAAAGCCTTAGCAAATGCAACAGCAGAAATTATATGGGTTCAGTCTTTACTTAGAGAGCTTGGCATAAGACGAATCCCTCCACCATGCTTGTGGTGTGATAATCTTGGTGCTAACATATCTCTCTGCGAATCCAGTTTTTCATGCCAGAACAAAACATATAGAGATTGATTTCCACTTTGTCAGAGAACGTGTTGCTAACAAACAATTGGAAATCCGGTTTGTTCATTCCAGAGACCAGATGGGTTTACCAAAGCATTACCTACACGGAGTTTTGAAGAGTTTAAATGTAATCTTAACTTGTCCAAGTTATGATTAAGGAAGGGTGTTAAACATCACGTTATGCATCATGTCACGGTGGATATGTCACGAGGACTTGTGTCACGTAGGCTTCGGTAGGAGGTAGCTAGGAGATAGTTAAGATTCTCTCTAAACTGTATGTATTTATCTCTATCTCTTATTTCTTCCTTGCTACTCAAGATGTAATCTCTCCCAACTACTTGTATGCATATCCAGGGATAAGCCCCTGCCTATATAACACACAGACGCTATCCCGATCAGGGTACGACGCGTCACGCATTCGCACAGGACACAGTCATCACAAATTCGGTCACGATGAGTAAACATGCTACAAAGATCGATGGAGCAGCAATTTGCACATATAATAGTAGTACTACTACGATCACCGTAATACGAGACGAGCGAGACGATGCTCAAAGCCAGCTTCGAAGCGGATTCCTCGCTGAGCCCTCCTTTGATCTGATCAGAGCATGGTCGTGAAGGCTCTGAACAAAAATGTGTAGAAATAAGTGCGGGAGAGAAAGAGTGTCTCACTGGTCCTTTGCCCCAGCTTGCGTGTTTCCTGCCTTGGACCTGAGCTTTGCTCTGCTTCTCTTGATTTTCAGCATGTCTCCAGCCCTCGAGAAAAAGGGAAATCCAAAGTTTAAGCCATCGAGATAGCCAGTACATTATGATTTAAAATAAATAGTTACACGATCATCTCGACCTCACAAGTGCCTTGCTGCTAGGGAATATTGTGGTAATCTCCCGAGTCCTGCTCCCGTCCGCTCCCTCCCGCTAGGGTTCCGCCGTTGCCGGCGGCAGCGTCCTAGCGCCCTCTCGCTGCCGTCGCCGCCCGGCTCGCCTGCCCTCCCCGCCACCCTCTTCCCCTCTCCATCCCGTTCCGCCCTGCGCCGCCTCCCCGGAGGTGGCTGGGCGGCCTTCTCCTCTTCCCTCGACCGTCACCCCGTGAGCTCTCCCCGCCGCCGGGCGGTGCCCATTGCCCGGGTGCTGCCGGGCGGCGGGTTCTTCCATTCGCTGCTCGTCTCCTTCCGGGGTTGGTGATGGCGGCGTGATGTTTCAAGTGGCGGCGGGCGACCAGCGGTCGCCGACGGTAGGCGTGATGGCGGTGCCGCCTTGGCGCAGACGACATGGTGGCATGGTGGCGCGGCGTCCCTCGCCCAGATTCGGGCCCTCCCCCATATGGGTCCTAGCGAGCCGGTCCTGGCGTGGCTTCGTCGTCGTCTGTGTGGTGAGGAGGAGGAGCGGCTCGGATGGGGCCGCGATGCCGATGACGTGCTCGCCGCAGTAGCGATGGCGGGAGCTTTCGGGAATGGAGTTCCGGCCGGGCTCAGGCACACGGGCCCGGTAGGCTCCTGCTAGTGTGTCCGGTCGGCTACCGTCGTTGACGGTGGAGGTTGTGCCCTCCCGCGTGCCGACGGTGTTGCGGCACCTCGGGTGCCGACGGTGAGACGGCGTGGAGGCTTCTTGACCATGGTGGCGCAAGATGGTGGTCGGTTTGGTGGCAGGCTCTGGAGCACCCGAGGTGAAGGTTGGGATCGGGGGAAACCCCTGTCGGCCTGTCCGACACCGACACCGACGCCGGTGGGTGCCGGACCTTCCCGGAGGGCGCCGGGCGACCCTTCCTCTCGCCTAAATCGTCGTGGGGAAACCCTTGGCAGCAGCGTCGTTTTCGTCGCGGTCCTTCTTGAAGGTGCTGATTGGTACCGGTGCTTCGGAGCCTTGGAGCTTGGTGAGAGATTTTCGGTGGGCGCAGTGGTACGGGGGCGGAGTTGCGTTTTTTTCTTTTGAGAAAAAATAGGGCAGAGTTTTGTGAGGGCCAACCTGGGCCGCGGCCTTCTTGGAGCAGAAGAATAGCTCGTTCATAGGCCCAAGCCCACACCTGTCACAGCGTTCGACGAGATAGCAGCCCAGCGCCCAGCGCCCAGCGCCCAGGAGCTCACAACCCTCGCAGCACTACTCAGCCGCCGCCGGCCGGCACCCGCCCCACTGGTGACCGTCACGCCGCCGCCGCCGCCGCCCACAGTCAACCGGCGCACACCAGCCGCCGCCCACGGCCACCCCTATCGATCTGGAGCCCCACCCGCCTCCCCGTCACCATCCACGCGTTCCCCATCCCGCCTCCCCCGCCAAGCCAAAGCCGCCGCCACCCTCCCCCGTCGTCCCGCCAAAACCCTAGCGAAAAATTCCCCATTCCCTCCACGAAAGATTCAAACCCCGCCCCCAATTTTCAATCCTCCTCCCGCCGGACCCGATCCCACTCCCACCAACCCTCCCGAGAAAACTACCCATTAAAATCCCTCCCGGATGCGCTCCATTTCTTCCGCCATGAGGTCGCTCCTCCTCTCCGCCTCCTCCGCCTCCCCTACCACCTTCCTTCCCCGCGCCACCGCCCTCCGCCCGCTCCTCTCGCTCCCTTTCCGGCCGGATCTCTCCCGCCCCAGGCCCCTCGGCCCTCCGGCCAGGTCGCTCTCTAAGAAGGCGGCGATGACGGCGGCGGCGGCGGCGGCCAAGGCTCGGGTAGACGGCCGTGGTTCGGCGATGGAGGCCCGGGAAGCGCAGTCCGGCGAGATTCACGTCATCGTCGGCCCCATGTTCGCTGGCAAGACCACCGCGCTTCTCCGCCGGGTCCAGGCCGAGGCCGGCACCGGCAGGTACTCACCCCGTCCGGTCTCCTCTCTCTTGTTTACTGATTCATTTCGCTGACTGCCAGTGAACCCCAGTTCCTGTCAGTCAGTCAGCGTTTCTGATAAGACCAAAGAAAAATCAACGCTCATAAGAGTAGGTATTAAGCCAAGTACTCCCTCCGTTCCTAAATATAAGTCTTTTTAGAGATTCCACTATGGACTACATACGGATCAAAATGAGTGAATCCACACTCTAAAACATGTATATATGCATCCGTATGTAGTTTGTAGTGGAATCTCTAAAAAGACTTATATTTAGGAATAGAGGGAGTAGTATATAATACTAATGTCCTTCTTATATAAATCTAATTGCCAATAGCTTGCATAGAAAACTGGTGGCCTGTCAGAGGTTCGCTGGTCAGTGATGGAATAATTCATGATCTTGGCCAAGTATATAATAGCTAATCTTCTTCTTATATAACTCTAATTGTCAATACCTTGCATAGAAAACCGGTGGTCTGTCAGAGTTTCACTGGTCAGTGATGGCATAGTCAATGATCTTAGCACACTCAAACTGATATTTAGTTTCTTTCTTAAAAAGGCTGCTACGTTATGAGTGATTTTCTTAGTCAGCAAGAAGATTGTTATTGGAGAGATTTTGATGGAAAAAATGCTTCTTGTTCTTTCTGTCTCCTGAATTCCATGCTTTTTGACTTCACCATTTACTTCCATATGTGGGACAAATCGTGGTAGAATTTTGACATCTTTGCTCCTTGCAATACAGGACTGTGGCACTCATAAAGTCTGACAAAGACAATCGATATGGATTGGATTCTGTTGTGACCCATGATGGCACAAAGATGGCATGCTGGGCTCTACCAGAGCTTTCAACTTTCCAAGATAAATTAGGGAGAGAGGCTTATGATAAGGTGTGTCAAACACTTTCAGCCTTCAATTTGGTTAATCATGCTGTGCACTGTGAATTACTACTGCCTTGCAAATATTCTAGTGGTTTGAATGGATGCTTCAAACATCACTCTGCTATTGTTTGGTAGTCTTATTTCTCGCGCACTTTATTGTTTCTCCATTTTATGCTGTATTGCTTCAGATTGTTTTTGCGAAAATGTGCACAAAAATTATACCTTTACAGTGCTTTCTCAACAAGGTAGAAAAGAGAACGATCTAGACTGTTGCTATATGTGCTTGTGCTAGCAGTGAATTCATAAAAGTAAATGTGACATCAAGCATTATTGGAAAAGGAGATCTGTATGCCTATGCAAAATGCTATCATTTGGACCTGCACAGATGGAAAAGTTTAATATTGGAGTGGTAGTTGAATGATCTTGGGCGCGTTTGGTTGGATGCCACAATATTGCACAGTTAAGTTAGCCAGCTTTTACTTTGCTATGTTCGTGTCTGGTTTTTCTCTGAACTTGTCATGTTTCACCTCGTTTGACCTATAACCCACATTTCAAGGTCACATTTTTGTCACATTGAGGAAGCTGAATCCACCCAGTCTGTGGCTACAAAAAATTGCTTTTGGTCTTGGCCTGAAATAGTAGTACTGCTCCTGTTTTCCATTTAGCTGAGGTTTGTGAATAAAGAAGTGAAAATTGAGTAATTGTGGCAAGGTAGCTGACTGGAAAACTATGTTATGGTTGATTTTCGTGGTTGCTGGTAGCCATTTGTTTTTCAATAATATATTTGCAAGCCTGTAGAAATTGCCAAATGTACTTGTGTTTATTTGAACAGTCTATGCCTGAGAAGCCGTTATTGATCGAACAACAAAAAATTCGATCTACAAGCATCCTATGTCGAAAATTGATGAGCTTGTAATCAGGGGACCTAGTTTTGTCACATGATAACTGGAGGCAGTTGTCATGCTCAGTGTTCATCTACTTGCCTGATTTATTAAATTGTCAATGACATGGGCTGACTAGCTAATCTGTTCTTCAGCCATTCTTAAAAAAATACCTGTTTGTGTGCGAACTTTCTTTTGTCTGGTTATCATCACAACTTATCGTACAGTTGCTATGTGAGATGGTACCACCTCCTATCTGTACCGTTGTTGTGGGGAATGGCCTGGAAGCTTTAGCCAGCCAATAATGGTTGAGATAAGAGCTGTTGATGAAATAGCTCCACTCCTTGTCCTTTTGGTTGTCTGTAAGAATCTCATCAAAACTTGCTGCTACAGGTAGAAGTCATAGGTATCGATGAAGCCCAGTTCTTCGATGATCTTCATGATTTTTGCAGCAAAGCTGCTGATCATGATGGAAAAATCGTTGTGGTTGCAGGGCTAGATGGTGATTACAAAAGGTACTCGCTGAATGATTTATCTCGGAACTTGTTTAGTTTCCCTAAATCTTGGCCATTTGCTGAATATCCGTACATCCCCTAAAAGGCTGTTAAATAAATAAAATCATCCAAATGGTCCAAATTTCATTCAGAAGGTATTGCAATTTTCTTTTATCATGCCTACTGTTTGATGATCGAGTTGTTCCACAGGAACAAGTTTGGCTCAGTGCTGGACATCATTCCCCTAGCTAACTCGGTCACCAAGCTGACAGCACGGTGTGAGTTGTGCGATCGCCGGGCGTCCTTCACATTGAGGAAGACACAGGAAACCAGGACTGAACTCATTGGTGGAGCCGATGTGTATATGCCTGTGTGCAGGCAGCACTACTTGGACGGGCAGATTGTCATCGAGGCCACAAGGATTGTCATGGATATTGAAAGATCCACGGAAGTAGCTCGCTGCTAGTTAGGGGTCTGGGGTGTGTGCCTTATCCAGAATATCCCTCTCTTCAGTATGTCATTCATCCAACAGCGTGTTGAGATGTGCTACCAGTGTGTACCTGTTATTGATCATCTGTGGCAGCGTGCCAGCCTAAATTTCAAATTATGAGGCAATGCCATATTACCATAGGAGAACATAATTAAGTTGCAATTTGAGCAGATTGTAAATATTTACCAGTTGGGAATGTTGGTGCAAACAGGTCTTCTTTTTAGAATACCCACCTTTTAATTCGAAAATGATGACCTCTTGTGCCAAAATGGTGCACGCATGAGACAGATTCTGGAAGGGAGTGGTTGTTTGTAAGAAACATTGATTGGCATGAAATTGTTAGGCCCTTGGGTAGAATGAGAAACTGAAGAGGTAACAAATTCTGAATATACACTGTAATTTGGATGCTCCAGTTCGGAAATATTGTGTGTGCAAAAAAATCTTTTGGTCACTCATGCAGGCCAGAGGCTGCGCAATGCCCGCTGCTGCTCCTTTCTCTGTGCAGGTCTGTCACCCGCTATTGTTTGCTGTTAGATTCAGAATTCCTTGACTGTATTTCTTTTTGTCAATTTGTTTCGGGCTGATGATATAAAGGTCGAAGACGGATCAATGTAAACTTTTTACCAAATCAATAAATTTTGTAGTATTTGCACTTGTCACCGAATCAATAGTACAGGTATCTATATCTACACATTGGAAAAAATGATGTGTAGCCCAATGTATCAGCTACCTAAAAGAAAATCATCAGCAGCAATTTATTTTTTTAAGAGTATCAGCAATTACTGGGCCAGACTATTATATTATCAAACCAAAAAAATAAAAAGAAAAACGATTGCTAGCAGACGCTGGGCCGAGTGGGTCAGGCTGTGATTGGGCTTCGAATTCATTTTCCTGTGATCCGCCACGCTCCCCCACCCATTTCCTTCAAAACCGCCGCCTCCCACCTCTCTCATCTCAAAAAATGCCCTCTCTGATCGCGTCGGCTCCGGCGGCGGCGCCGGCCTAGCGCTGGGCGTCGACTCCGGCCTCCTCCTGCTCCTCCCGTGCTCTTCCATCCCCGCCGCACAAACCGCCAGCCATGGGGGTGGAGGCAGGCGCTCCTGGTTATAAGTTAAGGAAGAGGAAAGCAACAGCACACGAGGCGCCCGCCCCGGCGCCGGCGCCGACGGCTAAGGAAGCGCCCGGCGCGGAACCTACAGAGGAGGACCGTGGACAGCAGATTCCCGGATCCGATGCGGGCGGAGGAGGCGCCGGCGTCGATCGCATCAGCGACCTCCCGGACGACGTCCTCGGGGACATCGTCTCGCTCCTCCCCACCAAGGAAGGCGGCCGCACCCAGGTCCTCGCCTCCCGCTGGCGTCACCTCTGGCGCACCGCCCCGCTCAACCTCGACCACCAATCCTTCTTACGCGACGAGGAGGGCCTCGATGTCACCATATCGAGCGTCCTCGCCGCCCACCAGGGCCCCGGCCGCCGCTTCTCCGCCCCCGTCTACCACCTCGCCGGCGACCGAGCGGATGCCTGGCTCCGGTCCCCCGCCCTCGACAACCTCCAGGAGCTCGAGCTGTGCAGCTTCAGTAATAAAAAGTTACCGCGTCCACCCGCAACGGTGCAGCTGCCGCCCTCGGCCGCCTTCCGCTTCTCCGACACGCTCTTTGTTGCCATCATCGGAGATTGCCACCTTACCGACGACATCATTCAAGCGTTTCACTTCCCTAAGCTTCAGAAGCTCGCGCTGCAGCGGGTCAGCATATCCGAATCCTCGCTGCACGCCATGATTGCCGCTTGCCCTGCTCTGGAGTGCTTGCTTATTCAGAATAGTGGGGGCTTCCGTTGTGTCAGAATCAACTCCATTAGCCTTAGAAGCATTGGTGTGAGCGGTCATAGCAATCGGACAGAGACCAAATTTAAGGAACTCATTGTCGAGAATGCCCCTTGTCTTGAAAGCTTGCTCACACTTGGTTCATGTGAGTTCGGTCTTATATCGGTAATCTCCGCACCTAAACTGGAGGTCATGGGCTGCCTTTCTACTCATTATGGTATTACAATCTCGTTTGGCTCGACGGTTATTCAGGTAGTGTGCCCTTCCTACTTGCTTTCAATGTGCTGCTGAATTACTCCATGTTATCTGCACTTATAGATGGTCTAATGTCATCTTTCATGCTCCATGAAGTGAATGAGGGTTGATCGCCTCACGACAGCGGTGCGCACTGTCAGGATTTTAGCTATTCTTATGCATTCTCTTAGTCTGGATGCTGTTCTTGACTTGATGAGATGCTTTCCGTGCTTGGAAAAGTTGTACATTGAGGTGTACTTCTTCTGTGATGATGGTTCATCTAGTATCGACTGCTCTCCTTTGATTCATTTGCCGTTCTGAAATGATTGGTTTTTTTTTCCTTTGTTCATTTTCAGTCAAGTGGACCAGGGATTAGCAACTTATGGCGTCGTAAACACCGGACTCTTATAAGATCACTTGACATCCCTCTGAAGACTATTGTGTGGAATTATTATCGGGGAATTAAGTCACATGTTGACTTGGCCACATTTTTTGTACTAAACGCTCGCGTGCTAGAATCAATGACTTTTGAGGTTAATGTTGAAGATTTCAACGAGGAGTTTTTTGCACAACATCATAAGAAGCTTCAGGTGGATCATAGGGCCTCAAGAGGTGCTCGGATTCGTTTTACTACCGATTGGTGCTATAATTACCATATGAAGTTTAGTGTCCATGATTTGGGTCGAGCTGACCCCTTTGAAAGGGCACACCCTTTGGAAGGAGATGCCACTTTTGAGCTTTGCTAACTGTTAGTTTGTTTAAGTTTGTATTATCTTGGAACCTTATGGCAGTTAAGCATGCTGTTCATAATAATATATGTTACTCCCTCCGTCCCAAAATTCTTTTCTTAGATTTATCTAGATACGGATGTATCTAAACTAAAATGTGAATAGATACATCCGTATGTAGACAAATCTAAGACAAGAATTTTAGGACGGAGGGAGTAGTTCTGTTGAAACCAATTTGTATTCAGCTCGTTTAAGTTTGTATTATCTTAGAACCTTACGGCAGTTAAGCATGCTATATATTCATGATGCTGGTCCTTCTGAAACCAGCTTGGTGCTGTATTTGATGAGAAAGTACATACATTGTTTTGTGGCCCTTGAATGTCAAGTGTGATGTTATCCATTAAACCGTTCTATCGGTTATGAAGCCGGACAAGTTGATATGCTTCTGAGTGTCGGTATCACTTCATTCTGTGCATCAAACACCTTGTCAGACCAAGGTATCACTTCATTCTGTGTATCAAACACCTTGTCAGACCAAGGTATAACTGTGGTGCTAAAAGTCCTGTCAGTCATTGTTTTTTGCCCCTTGCCCAGTGGCATGCATGGTTCGCGTGGGATGTGGTTTCTTGCAATTAAATTAAAATTGTTGCATGATGTCTCCGTTTGCATCAACTATTTGCAGTTGAGCTGGGGCTTTATCCTGGAAGCAAGAAATGCATTTTGTTTCCTGACGCTGAACTGCTTTGTTTGGCAGAGTCTGCTCCAGCGTTGGCTGCTGCTCCTCTCCTTGTGCGGGTCGCTTGTTAGTGAATCGACGGGGCATGGCCTATCAGTATCAGAGCACAGCCGATCGATGGTTTGTAGAACCGGTCAGGAGGTTTTGCTGATTCAGACTGGAAACTGGTGGATGATAGTATCCAAAGCATGCAACCAGCGCTTTACTACGTATGTGGATATAAATGGAACTGGGCGCCATATCAGTATGGCCAGTGATCCATTGAAATATGATTGCTCAACCGGCTAGACTAGTATAGCTAGCAGACGTCCAAAGCCAATACCTGACAGTAATTTTCTTTCAAGATTGTAGGTAACACTAATTCAAAACGAACCTGACACTTGAGTGCTCTCTTCTCTACCATCAGGCAAGCAAGCAAGCGGCATGTGTGTTTTTTTTTTCTTGACAGTTGAAGCAAAATATCAAAGTAAGAAGAACAGGGGAACTCGCTAAGAGCACCCTATCGAAGACGTCAGCCGCCGCCGCCGCTCCACCCAATCCCCGCCGGCAAGGCCACGGTTCCCTCCTCATCAGCGTGCCGCTCCAGTGGCGGGAGGGGGTGGGAACCTAGGATCTACGTTGCGGTGTTGTAGTTAGGCCTTTTAGGGTTGGAGTTTGGTTTCTCAGCGGCGACGCTATGCTGGCGATGGCGCCATTGTACGGTTGAAAAATAAGGTTTTCCCGACTCCTGGTCCACCAAATTGGCTGCACTGTAGAGGGACGAGAATTGTCTGCTTACGTTTCTATTAGTACCTCTGGTATCATTCTTTCCATAGTTTACCATTTTTCAGTTAATATTTGCTCCTGTTTTGCTCTTACTAACAATGTGGCCTCCTAACTCATTCTTTTGTGAGTTAGACATGTAGAAAATTCCCAATGTAGTAGCATCAGTCCTGAAAATCCCGGAGCACGGACTGGCAATACTAAGGGCATCTCTAATGCTAACCCTTAAATCGGACACCACATCCGTTAGCGGACCGGTGGTGGCGAGTCTGCGGACACTGATGTGGGAGCCAGTCATCCAAAGCTAGCCACATACATTTCAAAGTGGATTTCAACAAACCAGATGAATTACATGCAAACGGATGATTTTCATATAAATCGAACGAAAACGTTTACATTTCAGACATATTTCAACTAAACTATAGCGGACTAGGCTAGGCTATTCTAACCTAGTATATCGTCGGTCGCGATGGAGCCTCACTCCCACGACATGTCTTCCACATATCCGGCAGCAAGCGCACCAGACCGCCGTGAGCCTCATAGGTATATGCTTCAGCGGGAGGGGAAGAATAGCCTCCGCCTCCACGAAGCACAAATGAGGGTTGGTTTCTAGGGCGGGGAAAGATGGTCACAGTGGCCTAAGCCTCTGCGAACAGGGCAAGTCAACAGTTGTGCAAGCTGGCAAGACGGTGGCGGTGGCCTTCATGGGACCCAAGCGGTGGCAACCTCCAATGGTCTACTATTCCTTGGTACCGGCTGTGGACGTGCCGGCTTTGTTGGTGTGTGGGCCATGGCCGACGCGGAGTTGGTGACGTCGTCGTTGGTGCCCTAGTCATATTCCTCCTTTGCCGCATCAGCCTCCGCGAGCATGGCTTCTTTCTCAACCTCGGAAGCGTTGCACCATCGCTCGCGGCGGATTTGGTTGGAGACGGCGTTGGCCATCTTGGACAGGCGTAGACAGCCTGGCGTGGCGGTGGCGTCGGCTTTGGAGAGCTTGCCGGCAAGCTAGTCTATATCCGGCTAGCTTCCGGGCTATCCAGCCAGCTCCAATTCTGGTGAGCTCCTTCTTCTCCTCACCGGAGAGGTCGTCCCACAGGGTGTTGGAAGTTGGAACCAGAGGCCTTGGCAGGTGTGGTGCAAGGAGGAGATGGAGAGCGGATGTGTGTGTGATTCTTGCGTGGCGCCTGGCCACGTTTAAATAGCCGGTGGATGCGAGACGCCAACCAACGAGGTGTTTAATGCCCGTCGGCACAGGGTTAGACATGTGGCGCTTGAGGCGCCGGAATAGATTCCCCGGCACACATGCTTGTTTAATGGAGGTAGGCATGCAGACGAATGTCGTTTCAAAGCAGAGAGAAAGCGTGCGCAGCGGGCGGCGCTCTCGGCCGACGTGCCGCTTTAATGTCGGCTCCAGTGAGAGGTCGCATCCGCTGTGGACCGATATGAATGTGGCGCTGACGCTCTTATGGGAAAGTGTGCGGGTGAGGGAGAGGCTTTTAGGGTGGGCCATGGTTCTCGGCGCGTGAGTGGCGCCTGTTCGAACTCCCGCAAACCCCCTCCCTCTTGTTTTCTTCCGGTTTACGAAAAAAAGGGTGTCCGGATCGATCCATGGATGGATACATACCCATATTAGATGGCAAAATATGTTGGAGCGTACGGTTCAGACGGATGCGGGTGATTTGAGGGTCCACGCACGTTGGAGATGCATTAATGAGTGGCCATCGTCATTACACAAGTATCAAGTACACAAAGCACACTCGATAGCCGCAGGGGCGGATCCAATGGGGGGTTCCATGGGTGCCATGGCACCCCCTGCGAAAATACAAATTATATTTATAGTAGTTAGGCTAATTTGTGTGTACTTTCAGTGTTTAAATCCATAAGTATTGATGCTGGCACCCCTGTCTCGTGCTGTCCTAGATCCGCCACTGGATAGCCGCATCAACTTTAAGGGGATGGAAACTTTTTTTTCTCAAGAGTGATTTCAAGTCACGATTGGATGTTTTCAGTCACAGTCCAAACATTTTGCAGGGAAGCGACGGGGTGTCCCTAGTCCTCCATCTGCTCTGAGAATGTCAAAGTTTAAGCAAGGCCTTTGAGCATCTCCAAAGGCGACCCCCAAAACGCTCATATCCGTTTGGACACACCTATCCGGACCCTGCAAGCCATCCAATGGCAAACTTCGTTGGTCCGCGGAGCGGTCTGGATCATAATTTTTCCACAAACCAGAACCAAACGAGAGGGGGGGGGGGGGGTTGTGGGTGTCCGGACACAAGCCACGTAGAATCCGACACCCACAAACCCACCCAAAACTAAGGCGGAGCCTGCGCTTGTAGCTGGCCGCATTGTTTCCACGATAAAATCCCCCACTCCCCTCTTTCATCCCACCACTCTTCACTCAATTCCCGTCTTTTATCGTTGCCGCTGATGCATGGACCCACAAGAGAAGCTGCAGGAAATGGTGGTGGTGGAGGATTCGGCAGTCACGCTCGTACGGAAGATCACCTCGGAGATAGGAAAAATCGCTGCCTCAAAATGAAGGCAAAGACGACACCGCTCAAGAAGAAGAAGGCCGACAGAGGCGGAGGTGGAGTGGTGGTGGACGTGGTGGAGGGCGGAGCCTGGGATGTGCGGCCGCGCCGCCGTCACCGAGCGTGCAGACACCACCATGGCGGAGCATTAGAAAGCTTCGTACCACTACGCCTCCAAACAAGCCATGCTCGAAGCTTCAGAGGACACGAAAGTTTTGACCTTGAAGATTGAGGGTTTAGATGACGACGCAAGTATGATGGTGCAAGCCGTCTGCTTCAAGATGTTTAAGCAGCAGAAGGAAGAGTTGGAGGCGGCAGAGAAAGCGGCAGAGGAGAAGGAGGCGGCCGAGACAACGACGATAGATTGAACATGGAGGCTCGGATTGCATGCCTGGCAGGCCAGAAAATCCAAATTTTTGTATGGACTACCGGATTGATGTGACCAGACATGTAAAAACTATGCATACTTGTCCCTTTTTGGTTGTGATCCGGCGTGTGCTATATGATTGAATGGATTTGAATTCCAAAATTGACCGTGCCGACGTACATTTAGGGGATAGTGTTGGATGGCCGGCTTCCGCATCTGCGTCCGCAGGCCGGTTCCCTGTCCGTGGTGTCCGGTTCAAAAATGCTAAACTTACGGACTGTCTACGGAAACAACTTACGGACTCCATCTCCAGTTTTCCAGTGGGCCTCCTCCCTCCCCTTGATTTCCAATCATATCTTGCCCCATCAGCCTCTAGGCTTGAATCCGTAGAAACCTGCCCGTAAGTGTAGCATTGCTAAACTTACGGACTCCGTCTACGGAAACAACTTACGGACTCCATCTCCAGTTTTCCAGTGGGCCTCCTCCCTCCTCTTGATTTCCAATCATATCTTGCCCCATCAGCCTGTAGGCTTGAATCCGTAGAAACCTGCCCGTAAGTGTAGCATAGTTGTGCCACCTGGCCAAAGCAAGACGGCTGTCGCAGTCTCGCAGAGCTGATACACACGTACGTCGTCAAGTTGTAGCAATTCCAGCATCATCATTTAGCTCGGTTATCTTTGTTAATCATTTTTTTATATCTTGCTCGATCGAATGTTAGCCAACTACAACACCGATTTTTGATGTGGTCTTTCTCAGTGTTCTTCAAATTGTGATTGTTTTGTTTTGAGTTATACTTACTTCCACTAAAAGCTTACATGATCCTTAATTACTTGCTCTGTATAGGTGTATTAGTCATCTTGTATCGGTATATTAGCCAGTCATCTTAGGTTGTGCACCATGATCAGGTAAAGGAAAAAAAATGAAAGAACTTAGTTTTCATTTGTTAAATTATGATCCAAATTCTAGTATCGTATTAGACTAGACGTAGTACATACGGTGTGGGCCTTTGCGTTGCTACCGACGCGCACGAGTATAACTCGTTTCTTTGTCCTTCAAGGACTTTCATGTATTGCCCTTATATATACCCCATGTAGCTGCACCTCAGACGGCCTGTCGTCTCGTGCTTGTAAACTCCTCCTCATAGTGATTGCGCCTTTGTGCGTCCGTGGTTTTTCCCGCAAGGGTTTCTATGTAAAAATCCGTATCTCTTTGTCTCGTTTATTTCTCGTTATTATCTTTTTTTTTTTGCATAGAACTTTGAGCTTTATTCAAATAAAAGTGTTTGCTGGGCAGTCAGCCATGAGGCTACTAACCAGAAAACTTGGAGTTTCAGAGATCCAGCTCTCGGTTACAGACACATTACATGCCCGTTGCGCACAGAGGTGTGCTGGACCTTTAGCTGATCTGCTTACATGAGAAATTACAAAAGAATCAAAACTAGCAGCAAGCTCCTCAATTTCGAAGAAAACTGGTGCCACAACAGAGCGACTATTGAGGCGAGTGTTCCAGACTTTAACGATCTCCAGACAATCGGTTTCCATGATCACTTGAGCATAGCCCCGTAGATTTGCAAAGATTACGCCATCCCGCAAAGCTAGTGCCTCAGCAATCATCGGATCAGTGACCCCCTTTAAGGGTTTACACCATACGCCTAGAAGCGCGTCTTTCGAACGCGCAACACCTCCCGCTCCGCTCAGTCCATCCAGATGTCGAACGGTGGCATCTGTGTTGATTTTTACCTGGCCCAGTTCCGGTGGCCTCCAGCCATGGCCCGGTAACATAGCAGCCTGGTGTTTGGGAACGTCAAGCAAGGCCAGAGCCTCTCTGGTGAGTCTAATCGACGTCACCGGGTCATACTTCTCTCCATCGTGCGTCCACCTATTACGAGAGCTCCATATAGACCACATGATGGTGATGATTGTTGCGCGCTCCTTTGCAGTGAACATGGAGCCGCATAAAATATCGCTTGCCCAAGAGGATGGATGAAGCCTTGGCAGTTTGATATCAAGGACCAACCTTGCTTCTTCCCAGAACTGTCGAGCATGGGAGCAGTGTATTAGCGCATGCTCTAGATCTTCCTCTTTTGCTTGGCAAACTTTACATAAACTGACATCTCTGATATGTCTATAATGCAATGTCTTCTCATCAGGTAAAATGCCCCGAAGGACTCGCCACCAGAAAACACGCACTTTCGGGACAACTTTGAGAGACCATAACGATTTCCACAAGTGTGATTGATCTACTGAAGCTCTTGTAGCCTGCCCTTCACCTAGAGCTGATTGCTCGTTGCGGTTCATAAGAGCACGGTACGCTGTTTTCACACTGTAGTTGCCTGATTTCTCATATGCCCATGCTAGGAAATCTGCACCACCACCTTGCCGCAATGGAATGTTCAGGATTGCTTTGGCATCTGGTGTGATAAATGTTTCCTGAACCAACTCCCTTTTCCAGGTCCAGTTAACTGTATCAATAAGATCACTGACCCTCTCAACAGTAGTGTTTGGAGGTTTAAGTAAGGGGGTTCTGGGGGCCGTGATATGAATCCACTTATCTGTCCAAGCGTTGATGGTGGTGCCATCACCCACCCGCTGAACTAAGCCCGTAGTGAGAGCATCACGCCCAGCCACTATGGCACGCCAAATCGCCGAGGCAGAATGGGGTACATTGGCTTGCATGAAATCAGTGTCTGGGAAGTATCTCCCCTGCATAACTCTAGCACAAAGGGAATTTGGATTTGTCATAAACCTCCAACCATGCTTTCCCAATAATGCTAAGTTAAAAAGATGATAGTCCCGAAAGCCCATACCACCTTTGCATTTTGGAACTGTGAGTCCTTTCCATGATATCCAATGGAGAGATCGTTGATCTATGGAGCTACTCCACCAGTACTTGGCCATGCAGGACGTCAAACTCTTACAAACTTTCTTTGTCAATAAGAAGCAACTCATACTAAAGGTGGGGATCGCCTGCACTATGGACTTCAACAAAGTTTCTCGTCCCGCGCATGCAAAGAGTCGTTTAGACCAGCCCTGCATTTTTCCTTTTGATCGATCCACAATGTGCTCAAATGTGCCGCTTGTAATCTTCCCAACTGCTGTTGGAAGTCCCAGGTATCTCTCGCTGAAGGTTTCAACAAACACTCCGAGAATCCCTTTCAAAACTTGCCTGGATGAGTGCGGAGTGTTCGGGATGAAATATATAGCACTTTTATCCTGATTTACACGCTGACCCTAAGCTTCTCCGTAAATCCGCAAAATCTGATTTAATCGCTCCGCACTGGCTGGATCTGTATTGATGAAGATCAAGCAGTCATCTGCAAAAAGTAGATGACTAACCCAGGGCGACCGAATGCTCACTCTCACACCCCTGTCAATGGTGGCACCATAATATTTCAGAAGAGATGATAGGCCTTCTGCACATAAGAGAAATAAAAATGGTGAAGCTGGACAGCCTTGCCGCAGCCCTCTGGAAGGGGTGAAGTAAGGAAGCAGCTCCCCGTTTACACGAACCGAGAAGCGCACAGAAGTAACACATTTCATAACCAACCGGACTAGTGTGTTACTGAACCCCGGTCTGAGAAGAATAGCCTCCAAATAGTGGCACTCTACGTGGTCGTAAGCTTTCATCATATCGAGCTTGACCGCGCATGCCGTATTCTTCCCCTTCTTCCTTCTTCGCAAAGTGTGTACACTTTCGAAAGCGACCAAAACATTGTCGGTTATTAAGCGTCCCAGAACAAACGCGCTTTGCTCCTCGCTTATGATTTCATCCATGCAGCCCCGCATACGATTCGCTATTGCTTTTGCAGCTATTTTGTATAAGACAGGACACAATGCAATGGGGCGGTATTGATGAATCATCTGAGGGTGTCTCACCTTGGGTATGAGGGTTATTGAAGTATCGTTCAGTCCCACTGGTAGATCCCCACCATTAAGAAATCCAAGCACCACGGCTGTTACATCTTCTTTCAGTAGCTGCCAATGGCGCTGGAAGAAACCTGTTGTGTATCCGTCCACCCCCGGGGCTTTGGAAGGAGCCATCTGGAATAAGGCCTCCTGAACCTCACGTGGTTCAAAAGGTCTATCAAGAAGCAAGTTCATCTCCGGTGTCACCTTCTGAGGACATAATCCAACAACTCATCCATATCAAACACCCCTTGTGATGTATATAAATTTTGATAGAATGATTGTATTTCCACTTTGTCCTCTTCCACATCTGCACACACTGATCCATCAGCTCTCCTTAAACTATTGATCTTATTCATTCGTTGCCGTTGTTTAGCTTGAGCTTGAAAGTATCCGGTGTTGCGATCTCCCTCTCGGAGCCAACTAACCCGTGACCGCTGCCGTAGCCATATCTCTTCTTGTTTGAGCGCCTCCCGAAGCTTAGCCGCGGTCCGTTTTTCTTCGTCTGATGGCCCCCGACCAATGGACTGTCTCCGTAGCTTTTCTAGCTTTTTCTGTAGCTGCCGAACTGATCTTGTGAGACATCCAAATTCTCTTGTACCCCATGGCTCAAGTGTACGTTGGAGCACACCCAGCGAGTCTACTATCCCCTGCAACCCGGGGGCGGTCTTCTTTGCAACCATGTTTCCGTGACCAAACTCTCATAGTCCATATGAGTTTGCCAAACATTTTGTATCGGAACTGTTTTGGTCGTCGCCCCTCGATCATGTGGCATGTCTCGATCTACGCAACGATGAAACAGTGGTTCGACTCCACGGCAGCGATGTGCCGTACTCGAATAAACTCATGGCGCCGTCGAAAAGCCTCGCTTGCAAAAGCACGATCAAGCCTGGCCTTAACGTTAGCGCCTCATCACTGTTATCCCGGTATAGGGCAGTCCAGTCCACCCTAGATCTTGGAAACCAACCTCATCAATAACCTCTCTGAAAGCTCGCATTTGCCATTCCGGTCTAGCCGAACGGCTAAAGTGCTCATCACCGTACAGAATCTCATTAAAGTCGCCCATGCATAACCATTCATCATGCGGCTGTGCATGCAGTGTTCTCATGAAGGGCCAACTATGGTGTCTATTCTCAGCTCTGGGTGCTCCATAGAAGCCCGTGAATCGCCACTCATTCGAGCTTTGATCCTTCATCCGCACCATTGCATCAATATGGCTGGAACTGTAGTGTTTCAGTTGAACATCATAATCCTTGGACCAGAAAAGACCAATACCACCACTCAGTCCTTCGCTGTCCACTGCAAAACATCCCACAAAACCTAACTGATAACACAGATCTTCAACTCTCTTAGCCCTGATTTTGGTCTCCATGACGAATAGCAGGGCATGAACTTCTTGCTTCACAATGCTGCGAAGCTCACGAACTGCCCCGGGGTTCCCAAGCCCCCGGCAGTTCCAACTTAAGCAATTCATTGCGATTGGCAGGGCTGCATCGCAGCCTCTGCCGAGTTTTCAGGTGTGGGTCTCTTTTTCTTTGTTTCCCTCGCAACCCCCTCCTCATCTTCCTGAGAGGTGTGCATGTCGTCCTCCCTTGCTTGACCAGCTGTATTTTCGTGGTGTGCAGAGCTGCTGCCGTCAGTAAGGAGAAGCTGGCGACTAGCTACCGGACGATACACTTGCTTTGGCGCCTCCTTCCTCTTATTTTGCATTCTGTTCTTTACTGGAGAGTTCACCTCCGCTTGCTCCTTGCCAGCATTAGTTGAATTCCGAGACTCTCTCTGGCTATATGCATGTGTATGCTGTTCTTTCTATGTGCCATCGCCAGAAGTAGTCTTTCTTTTATCCTCTAGTGCCCTTAACCAGGATCCAAACTGCAGCTCTCCTTTTGCGTTCCTGGGGTCAGGATTTCTCGTTATTATCTAACAAGTGATATACAGAGTCAAGTTTCAGATACGAAATTGAGACCAGAGTTAGGGTTTGCGATCTGTCCGCCGCAGCTGTCTCCCGCGATCCGTCGAATCCGACACGGGATTGATTTCCGCTGCGCGCCGTCGCAGAGATCCGTTGTTCGTGTCCGACACCGAGCCGCTGCTTCAAGTCCCGAGGGCATCAACCTGTGGTGCTACTGCTCCCGATCGTGACGTGAAGATCGAAGCCAAGTACTAGCACGCCAACTAGTAGTACTACACGTCTGCTACTAGTACTGTTGAGTACTAGTTAGATCAGATTTGTTTTTCTTCAGTTTCTACGTCCACACGCCGAAGCTACTAGGTGTTATCCGTTCCTAGATTTTTGCTTCACATATTAATTCTGTCAAGAATTTTCTATCGGCTTGTGCTACTTTGTGTACACAGTTTTATCGACTCATGGCATCCATGAAGTACGATCTTCCGCTGCTGGACCGTGACACAAGGTTTACCCTATGGCAAGTCAAGATGCGAGCATTGTTGGCACAGTCCGACTATGATGAAGCACTGGATAGTTTTGGGAAGAATAGAATTCAGGACTTGACTGATGAGGAGAAAAGAATTGATTGTAAGGCTTTGTCACAAATTCAACTCCATTTGCATAATAATATTTTGCAGGAAGTTTTGAGCGAGAAAACTGCCGCCGCTCTATGGTTAAAGCTGGAAGGGATTTGCATGAAAAAAGATCTCACCAGTAAGATGCATCTGAAGCAAAAATTATTCCTGCACAGGTTACCCGAGGGAGGTAAGGTTTTGAATCATATTTCAGAATTTAAAGAGATCTATCTGATCTAGCTGCAATGGAGGTTAAGTATGAAGAGGAAGATACTGCTTTAATGTTACTTTGTTCACTGCCAAGTTATTATACCAATTTTAGAGACACCATATTATACAGTCGTGATACTATCACGCTTAATGAAGTTTATGAAGCTTTGAACTCTAAGGAGAAGATGAAATTAATTGTGCCTCATGATGGTTCGAGTTCATCCCAAGCCGAGGGATTATCTGATTGTGGCAGGACAAAGGAGAAGAACTTCAATAATGGAAACAGAGGCAAAAGTAAGAACGGCTCTGAGGGGCGGTCGCAATCCAGAGACAAGAAGTATTGCAGGTATTGCAAGAGAGACGGATATGACATCTCTGAGTGTTTCAAGTTGCAGAACAAGGAAAAGAGGAAAGGTAACAAACAAGGTGAAAATTCTGCTAACATTGCTCGTGATGATAGTTCCGATGGTGCTCTTATCGTTATTGCTGGATGTGCTTAGACCAATGATGAGTGGGTACTTGACACTGCATGCACTTTTCATATGTGTCCACATAGAGATTGGTTTAATACTTTTGATTCTACTACTTCTGCTGGTTCCGTTTTGGGTTTTGATAATTCACCATGCAAGATTGATGGCATAGGTTCTATTCGAATCAAGATGTTTGATGGCATAATCAGAACTTTGACAGATGTTCGGTATATTCCGAAGATGAAGAGAAATCTTATTTCTATGAGTGCCCTTGATGCAAAGGGGTACACGTATTCAGGTGGAGATAGTGTTTTGAAAGTCACCAAAGGTTCCCTTATTGTGATGAAAGGTGACTTAAGTTCGACCAATGGTCTTTATTACCTTCGAGGTTCTACCGTTTCAGGTAACGCTACTCCGGTTGTTTCAAAGAATTCTGATTGTGATGCTGCTAACCTTTGGCATATGCGTCTTGGACATATGAGTGAACTTGGTTTAGCAGAGTTAAATAAGAGAGGTCTTCTTGATGGATATGAACCTGGTAAATTGAAATTTTGTGAGCATTGTATCTTCGGCAAGCATAAGAGGGTGAAGTTCAACACTTCGATTCATACAACCGAAGGTATTCTTGATTATGTTCATTCCGATTTGTGGGGACCATCTCGCAAAAAGTCACTAGGTGGTGCTAGTTACATGTTGACTATTATTGATGATTATTGGAGAAAAGTTTGGCCTTATTTCTTGAAGCATAAATATGAAGCATTCTCAGCTTTCAAGGAGTGGAAGATTATGATTGAGAGACAAACTGAAAAGAAGGTAAAAATACTTCGCACTGATAATGGTATGGAATTCTGTTCTAAGCAATTTAAGAATTATTGCAAGTCTGAAGGCATTGTCAGACATTACACCATTCCTTATACTCCTCAACAAAACGGTGTTGCTGGGTGTATGAACAGGACCATTATTTCGAGCCCGTTGCATGTTGTCCAATGCAGAGTTTGCATAGGCGTTTTTGGGCTGAGGCTGCTTCCTTTGCTTGTTATCTCATTAACCGTTCACCATCTATTGCTCTTAATAAGAAAACTCCAATTGAGGTATGGTGCGGTTCACTGCTGATTATTCACAGTTGAGAGTTTTTGGTTGCACTGCTTACGCTCATGTTGATAATGGAAAGTTGGAGCCTAGGGCTGTTAAGTGCATCTTTCTTGGTTATAAGTCTGGTGTTAAAGGTTTTAAATTGTGGAATCCTGAAACCCAAAAGGTGGTTATTAGCAGAAATGTTAACTTTAATGAATCTGCTATGTTACATGATGTTTCATCTACTAATGTCCCTGTTGAGAGTGAACAACAGCCTATTGTTCAGGAGCCTACTGTTCAGGTGGAGCATGTTATTGATTCAGGTGATACATATGGTAATGAAATTTTTGATGCACATGATGAACCTGTCGTTAATGATGATCATGTCACTCCCACTCCAAATCAGCCTATTATTCCGCCCAGTGGGAATCTCGCACGTGACAGAGTTAGACGAGGTATTAATAAACCCGACAAGTTAATTGAAGAGTGCAATATTGTTTCTTTTGCTTTATCTGTTGTAGAAGAAATTGAAGGTAATGCTGAACCTTCTTCATATTCCGAGGCTATTATTTCTGGTGATAGTAATAAGTGGATGACCGCTATGCATGATGAGATGGAATCACTTGAAAAGAATGGCACTTGGGATTTAGTAAGATTACCTAGAGAGAAGAAACCTATTCGTTGCAAGTGGGTTTTCAAGAGGAAAGAAGGTGTTTCTCCTAATGATGAGACAAGATATAAAGCAAGGTTAGTTGCTAAAGGTTCTGATCGATTCAGATATTGACTATAATGAAGTCTTTTCTCTGTTGTGAAGCATAGCTCTATTCGCACTTTACTCAGTATTGTTGCCATGCATGATCTTGAGCTTGAACAATTGGATGTTAAAACTGCATTTTTACATGGAGAATTAGAAGAGGATATTTATATGGAACAACCTGAAGGTTTTGTTATTCCCGGAAAAGAAAAGCATGCGTAAGTTAAACAAATCTCTTTATGGATTGAAGAAATCCCCGAGACAGTGGTACAAGAGATTTGACACCTTTATGCTCTCTCAAGGTTTCAAAAGGTCTAATTATGATAGTTGTGTTTATTTGAAAACTGTCAATGGTTCAACTATTTATTTGCTCCTTTATGTTGATGATATGCTTATTGCTGCAAAGAGTATGTCAGATATTAATGAACTAAAGAAGCAATTGAGTAATGAATTTGAGATGAAGGATTTGGGTGCAGCAAAGAAAATACTTGGCATGGAAATATCCAGAGATAGACCATCTGGAAAAGTATATCTAAGTCAGAAGGGATATATTGATAAAGTTCTTCGTCGTTTTAATATGCATAATGCCAAGCCGGTAAGTACACCGTTAGCTGCACACTTCAAATTATCATCAACTTTATGTCCTAAGTCAGATGCAGATATTTAGTACATGTCTAGAGTTCCCTATTCGAGTGCAGTTGGTTCACTTATGTATGCCATGGTTTGTTCTCGTCCGGATTTATTTTATGCATTGAGTGTTGTCAGTAGATACATGGCTAATCCTGGAAAAGAGCATTGGAGAGCAGTTCAGTGGATTTTCAGATACCTGCGTGGTACTTCTAATGCTTATTTACAGTTTGGGAAATCTGGATATGGACTTGTTGGTATTGTTGATTCTGATTTTGCTGGTGAATTGGATAAGAGAAGATCGCTCACAGGTTATGTTTTCACCATTGGTGGTTGTGCAGTGAGTTGGAGAGTAACTTTGCAGTCTATTGTGGCATGTTCCACTACTGATCCCGAGTATATGGCTATTTCTGAGGCATGCAAAGAAGCTATCTGGTTGACAGGTGATACGTCCATTTTGCATCATGCTTTTATATCGATATTTATCGCATTATGGGATGTTATTTCACATTATGCTACAATACTTATGGCTATTCTCTCTTATTTTACAAGGTTTACATGAAGAGGGAGAATGCCGGTACCGAATTTGGAAAAGGAGCAAATTTTGGAGACCTATTACTGCAAGAACTCCAAAAGTCCTGAAAGTCCACGGAATATCTTAAAATAAATAAAGAAAAATCATCGCCAAAGATGAAGGCCAGGGGGGCCACACCCTGCTCACGAGGGTGGGGGCGCCCCCCTAGGGGCGCGCCCCCCTACCTCATGGGCCCCCTGGTGGCTCTCTGATGCCCATCTTCTCCTATATGAAGTCTTTCGATGAGAAAAAAACATTAAGCAACCTTTCGGGACGAAACTCCGCCGCCACGAGGTGGAAACTTGGCGGAACCAATCTAGGGCTCCGGCAGAGCTGTTCTGCCGGGGACACTTCCCTCCGGGAGGGGGAAATCATCACCATCGTCATCACCAACGCTCCTCTCACCGGGAGAGGGCAATCTCCATCAACATCTTCACCAGCACCATCTCATCTCCAAACCCTAGTTCATCTCTTGTATCCAATTCTTGTCTCCAAGTCCGGGATTGGTGCTAGTAGGTTGCTAGTAGTGTTGATTACTCCTTGTAGTTGATGCTAGTTGGTTTATTTGGTGGAAGATCATATGTTCAGATACTTTATGCATATTATTACCCCTCTGATTATGAACATGAATATGCTTTGTGAGTAGTTACGTTTGTTCCTGAGGACAAGGGAGATGTCTTGCTATTAGTAGTCATGTGGATTTGGTATTCGTTCGATATTTTGATGAGATGTATGTTGTCTAGCCTCTAGTGGTGTTATGTGAACGTCGACTACATAACACTTCACCATTATTTGGGCCTAGAGGAAGGCATTGGGAAGTAATAAGTAGATGATGGGTTGCTAGAGTGACAAAAGCTTAAACCCTAGTTTATGCGTTGCTTCGTAAGAGGCTGATTTGGATCCATATGTTTCATGCTATGGTTAGGTTTACCTTAATACTTCTGTTGTAGTTGCGGATGCTTGCAATAGAGGTTAATCATAAGTGGGATGCTTGTTCAAGTAAGAACAACACCCAAGCACCGGTCCACCCACATATCAAATTATCAAAGTACCGAACGCGAATCATATGAGCGTCTTGAAAACAGCTTGACGATAGTCCCATGTGTCCTCGAGAGCGCTTTTCCTATTATAAGAGTTTGTCCAGGCTTGTCCTTTGCTACAAAAAGGATTGGGCCACCTTGCTGCACTTTATTTACTTTTGTTACTTGTTGCTCGTTACAAATTATCCTATCATAAAACTATCTGTTACCACTTATGTCAAGATTGCAGAGAATACCTTGCTGAAAACCGCTTATCATTTCCTTCTCGCTCCTCGTTGGGTTCGACACTCTTACTTATCGAAAGGACTACGATAGATCCCCTATACTTGTGGGTCATCAAGACTCTTTTCTGGCGCCGTTGCCGGGAGTGTAGCGCCTTTGGTAGGTGGAATTTGGTAAGGAAAAATTTATGTAGTGTGCTGAAATTTTCTGTCACTTGTTACTATGGAAAGTAATTCTCTGAGGGGCTTGTTTGGCGTATCTTCACCCCGTCCAGTAGAGCAAAGAGTTGCTCCTCAACCTACTGAACCTATTGAAAATGAAACTCCTTTTGAAATTCCTTCGGGTATGATGGAAAAACTGCTAGCTAATACTTTTACAGGAGATGGAACAAAGCATCATGATGAACATCTACTCTATGTGGATGAAATTTGTGGACTATTTAAGCTTGCAGGTATACCCGATGATGTTGGTAAGAAGAAGGTCTTCCCTTTATCTTTGAAGGGAGACGCATTGACATGGTATAGGCTATGTGATGATACGATATCATGGAACTATAAAATATTGAAATTGGAATTTCATCAAAAGTATTACCCTATGCATCTTGTTCACCGTGATCGCAATTATATATATAATTTTTGGCCTCGCGAAGGAGAAAGCATCGCTCAAGCTTGGGGGAGGCTTAAATCAATGTTATATTCATGCCCCAATCATGAGCTCTCAAGAGTGACAATCCTTTAGAATTTTTATGCTCGGCTTTACGATAACAATCGCACCATGCTCGATACTTCTTGTCTTGGCTCTTTTATGATGAAGACTATTGAATTTAAATGGAATTTATTGGATAGAATTAAACGCAACTCTGAAGATTGGGACCTCGACGAAGGTAAGGAGTCAGGTATGACACCTAAGTTTGATTGTGTTAAATCTTTTATTGATACCGATATTTTCCGTAAGTTTAGCGCTAAATATTGACGTTACTAAGAGATAGTAGCGTCTTTAAGTGAATCGTTTGCTAAATATGTTGATCTCCCGAATGAGAAGTGGTTTAAATATCATCCTCCCATAGAAGTAAAAGTAGCTGCACCTATTAAAGTTGAAGAAAAGACTGTCACTTATAATGATCCTATTGTTCTTACCTCTTATGTTGAGAAACCACCTTTCCCTGTTAAAGTAAAGGATCATGCTAAAGCTTCAACTGTTGTTCGTAAAAGCAATATTAGAACTTATACAACTCCTGAGCAAGTCAAAGTAGAACCTAATATTGCTATTGTTAAAGATCTCTTGTCGATAATATTGATGGGCATGTTATTCAGTTAACGGTGAAACTGCTAGAATTGCTAAACCGTATGCTAAAGATAAACATAGACCTGTGGTAGGCGTGCCTGTTATTTCTGTTAAAATAGGAGATCATTGTTATCATGGATTATGTGATATGGGTGCTAGTGCTAGTGTAATACCCATTGACTTACACAAAGAAATTATGCATGATATTGCACCTGCTGAGTTAGAAGATATTGATGTTACAATTAAACTTGCCAAATGGATACTATATCTGCAATGGGAATTGTTAGAGATGTTGAAGTCTTGTGTGGAAAAACCAAATATCCCGCTGATTTTCTTGTTCTTGGTTCTCCACAAGATAGCTTTTGTCCCATTATATTTGGTAGACCCTTCTTGAACCTTTATTAATGCTAGGATAGATTGCGAAAAGAATGTTGTTACTATTGGCTTGGATGATATGATTCATGAGTTTAATTTCTCTAAATTTAGTAAACAACATCGTGAGGAAGAATTGCCTAGTAAGGATGAAATTATTGGTCTTGCTTCTATTGCCGTACCTCCTAGTGATCCTTTAGAACACTATTTGCTAGACCATGAAAATGATATGTTCATGAATGAAAGAAGGAAATAGATGAAGTATTCTTTAAACAGGAACCTATTACGCAACACAATTTTCCTGTTGAAATCCTAGGGATCCTCCTCCACCCAAGGGTGATCCCGTGTTTGAGCTTAAACCGTTGCTGATAATCTTAAATATGCTTATCTTGATGAAAAGAAAATATATCCTGTTATTATTAGTGCTAACCTTTGAGCATGAAGAAGAAAGATTATTGAAAACTACGAAGAAGCACCGTGCCACTATTGGATATACTCTTGATGATCTTAAGGGCATTAGTCCCACTCTATGTCAACATAAAATAAATTTGGAAGCGGATGCCAAACCAGTTCGTGATCCTCAACGACGCTTGAATCCTACAATGAAAGAAGTGGTAAGAAAAGAAATACTCAAGCTTACGGAGGCGGTATAATTTATCCCGTTCTTTGATAGTCGGTGGGTAAGTCTTGTCCATTGTGTCCCTAAGAAGGGAGGTATTCTTGTTGTCCCTAATGATAAAGATGAATTGATTACGCAAAGAATTATCACAGGTTATAGGATGGTAATTGATTTCCATAAATTAAATAAAGCTACTAAGAAAGATCATTACCCTTACCTTTTATTGATCAAATGCTAGAAAGATTATGCAAACATGCACATTATTGCTTTCTAGATGGTTATTCTGGTTTCTCTCAAATACCGTGGTCGGCTAAAGATCAATCAAAGACTGCTTTTACATGCCCTTTTGGTACTTTTGCTTATAGGCGTATGCCTTTTGGTTTACGTAATGCACCTGCTACCTTTCAAAGATGCATGATGGCTATATTCTCTGATTTTTGTGAAAAAATTGTGAGGTCTTCATGGACGATTTTTCCGTCTATGGTTCCTCTTTTGATGATTGCTTGAGCAATCTTGATCGAAGTTTTTGAGAGATGTGAAGAAACTAATCTTGTCTTGAATTGGGAAAAGTGCCACTTTATGGTTAATGAAGGTATTGTCTTGGGGCACAAAGTTTACGAAAGAGGTATTGAAGTTGATAAAGCCAAGGTTGATGCTATTGAAAAGATGCCATGTCCCAAGGACATCAAAGGTATAAGAAGTTTCCTTGGTCACGCCCGGATTTTATAGGAGGTTCATTAAGGACTTCTCAAAAATTTCGACCTCGACTAATTTATTACAAAAATATGTACCATTTGTCTTTGATGATGATTGTGTAGAAGCATTTGAAATACTTAAGAAAGCATTAGTCTCTACACTTTTGTTGTTCAGCCACTGATTGGAATTTACCCTTTGAAATTATGTGTGATGCTAGTGATTATGCTATAGGTGCTGTTCTAGGGCAAAGAGTTGATAAGAAATTAAATGTTATCCATTATGCTAGTAAGACTCTAGACATTGCTCAAAGAAACTATGCTACTACCGAAAAAGAACTTTTAGCAGTTGTATTTGCTTGTGATAAATTCAGACCCTATATTGTTGATTCTAAAGTAACTATTCACACTGATCATGCTGCTATTAAATATCTTATGGAAAAGAAAGATGCTAAATCTAGACTTATTAGATGGGTTCTCTTGCTGCAAGAATTTAATTTGCATATTGTTGATAGAAAAGGAGCTGAGAACCCCGTTGCAGACAACTTATCTAGGTTAGAGAATGTTCTTGATGACCCACTACCTATTGATGATAGCTTTCATGATGAACAATTAAATGTCATAAGCACTTCTCGTAGCACTCCATGGTATGCTGATTATGCTAATTATATTGTTGCCAAATTTATACCACCTAGCTTTACATACCAACAAAAGAAAAAGTTTTTCTATGATTTGCGGCATTACTTTTGGGATGACCCACATCTTTATAAAGGAGTAGATGGTGTTATTAGACGTTGTGTGCCTGAGCATGAACAGGAACAAATCCTACGCAAGTGTCACTCCGAAGCTTATGGAAGGCACCACGCTGGAGATAGAACTGCACATAAGGTACTGCAATCTGGTTTTTATTGGCCTACTGAGGGAGTCCTGGATTAGGGGGTGTCCGGATAGCCGAACTATCACCGTTGGCTGGACTCCTAGACTATGAAGATACAAGATTGAAGACTTCGTCCCGTGTCCGGATGGGACTTTCCTTGGCATGGAAGGCAAGCTTGGCGATACGGATATGTAGATCTCCTACCATTGTAATCGACTCTGTGTAACCCTAACCCTATCCGATGTCTATATAAACCGGAGGGTTTTAGTCCGTAGAACGAACAACAATCATACCATAGGCTAGCTTCTAGGGTTTAGCCTCTCTGATCTCGTGGTAGATCTACTCTTGTACTACCCATATCATCAATATTAATCAAGCAGGAGTAGGGTTTTACCTCCATCGAGAGAACCTGGGTAAAAACATCGTGTCCCTTGTCTCATGTTACCATCCGCCTAGACGCACAGTTCGGGACCCCTACCGAGATCCGCGGTTTGACACCGACATTGGTGCTTTCATTGAGAGTTCCTATGTGTCGTCATCTTTAGGCCCGATGGCTCCTTCGATCATCAACAACGACGCAGCGGTCCGTGGTGAGACTTTTCTCCTGGACAGATCTTCGTATTCGGGCGGCTTTGCTTTGCGGGCCAATTCACTTGGCCATCTGGAGCAGAATCGAAAGCTTCGCCCACAGCCATCAGGTCAGATTTGGGAGTTTGAACTACACGGTCGACATCCGCGGAGACTTAATCTTGACGGATTCGAGCCACAACCAAGCGCGCCGCCTTTGTCTCGATGGGCACGATCTAGCTACGCCGCCCGAGCGGTGCCACGAGGTCGCACCAGCGTCCGCTCCGACCCTTAGATCGGAGCCGACTCCGCCGATCGAGGACGAGTGGTTGAACACTGCCTCGGGGGCTATGATCTCTACGGCGATTGAGCCGAACTCCATCCCTATCCTTTGCGAAGACCGTGACTCCAAGGTGCCGGACTCCTCTCCGGACTCCGAACCCTCCGCGCCCCTGCCAATCGAATCCAATTGGGCGCCGATATGGAGTTCACTGCCGCGGACATCTTTCAGCACTCGCCCTTTGGCGACATCCTGAATTCACTAAAGTCTCTCTCTTTATCAAGAGAGCCCTGGCCGGACTACGGTCAGGAAGGTTGGGATGCGGACGAGAAAGAAATTCAACGCCCACCCACCGCCCACTTTGTAGCCACTGTCGAAAGCTTAAACGACGTGCTCGATTTCGACTCCGAAGACATCGACGGTATGGACGACGATGTAGGAGACAACCATGAACCAGCACCTATAGGATCTTTGGACAGCCACCTCATCCCATGATGTATACATGGTGGATACACCTAAAGGAAGTGACGACGAGGAACAATGGGACACTACGAAGGATAAATCCCTGGAAAAGCAGTCAAAACGGCAACGTAAACGCCGCACCAAGTCCCGCCTCGACAAAGACAGCAGCCACACAGACCCAACCATAGAGTGGATGATGAACATGCTATCGAGCAACCGTCCGAACAGGACAACTTGGATAAACAACCCGTCCCCGATGAAGATAACAGTCCGGACGATCTCATGCCGGACAAATTGTTGGAGTAGAAGAACCTCCACAAAAGGCTCGTCGCCACTGCGCGTAGCCTGAAAAAGCAGAAGCGGAAGCTCAAAACAGCGGAAGATGCACTCAGAATCAGATGGAGCAAAGTACTCAACACCGCAGAGAAATACGGCGATCGCCAAACAAAGAGCTACCAAGCGCAAATTACTGCCCGAATTCGATGAGGAGGCCGTGAGCCCCGCAATCAAAGAACAAAGAGGCCGCTCGGTCGGATAGAGCGACCACATGGCAAACATGGAGGCGGCAAGCGGCGCCAAGACACAAGCTGGCACGCGATCCACATAAGGATTCACATCAAAAGGATGGCCCAGTTAGGTCCATCTATGGGCCAAGAAAGCAAGCTCTTCCAAGCAATGCAACACGCCAAACATCCGAACATCACGGCACACCCAAATATAGGGGTGCCGCACACACCCTGTGTTTCACCGATGAGGTGCTGGATCACGAATTCCCAGCGGGATTCAAACCCGTAAACATAGAGGCATACGACGGAACAACAGACCACAGATGCGGATTGAGGATTACATCCTCCACATACACATGGCTAGAGGAGATGATCTCCATGCCATAAAATACTTACCCCTCAAGCTCAAAGGGCCAGCCCGGCATTGGCTCAAAAGCCTACCTGAAAATACCATTGGAAGTTGGGAAGAGCTCGAGGATGCTTTTCGGGCAAATTTTCAAGGGACTTATGTCCGTCCTCCGGATGCAGACGATTTAAGTCACATAACTCAACAACCCGGAGAGTCAGCCCGCAAATTCTAAAACAGGTTCCTCATCAAAAAGAACCAAATAGTCAACTGTCCGGACGCCGAAGCCTTAGCAGCTTTCAAACACAACGTCCGAGACGAATGGCTCGCCAGACACCTCGGCCAGGAGAAGCCGAGAACAATGGCTGCATTAACAAGCCTCATGACCCGCTTTTGCACGGGAGAGGATAGTTGGCTGGCAAGATGCAGTACCAGCGACCCAAGTACATCCGAAGTCAGGGATGGAAATGGAAAACCACGACGTAGCAAGGACCAGCGCCGGACAAAGGGAAACAGCCCAAAGAGCACGACAGTCAACGCCGGATTCAGAAGCTCCCAGCAGAATCATAAAAACCTGCCCCTCAAGGACAACAGCGACGAGCTATCCAACCTAAACAAAATCTTGGACAAAATATGCCAAATCCACAGTACTCGGGAAGCACGCAAACCATACCAACGAGAGATTGTTGGGTCTTCAAGCAGTCCGGCAAACTCAATGCCGAACACAAGGGGCTCGACACGACAAGCGAGGACGATGACGAACCCCACAAGCAGAGCACCGGAAAACAAAAGAATTTCCCACAAAAGTCAAAGCAGTGAACTCACTTCAAGTGACAAAAGGAAAAACAGAGCGGCGCCCATAGAAACACGCCGCCGCACGGACTATCAGCAGAGAGTCCCAACGATGGTTGTCAAAACCAATCACCTTCGATCATCAGGACTATTCCGGAAGTATCCGGAACGCAGGATGGACTGCCTTGATATTAGATCCTATAATCGACGGACTCCAATTTACACAAGTCCTAATGGACAGAGGTAGCGATCTAAATCTGCTATATCAGGACACAATCTGCAAAATGGGGATAGACCCAACCAAAATTCTCCATAGCAACACCTCCTTCAAAGGGGTAATGCCAGGCCTATATGCCCATTGTACGGGCTCCCTACTGCTAGAAGTTGTGTTCGGCTCATCCGACAACTTCCGTCGCGAAAAGTTAACCTTCCACATCGCCCCATTCGAAAGTAGCTACCAAGCACTACTGGGACGTGAAGCTTTTGCCCGCTTTAAACAATACCGCATTATGCATCTCTTACATTTAAAATGCCCGGTCCACGCGGCATCATCTCATTAAAAGGGAGTATCAGGTGTTACTCAAGCACGGAAGAACGTGAGACTGCCTTGACAGCCCCACACTAATCCGGCTCCGCTAATCAAAGCACCTGAAAAGGTCATTCGAACCCCGGACATGGCTAGACGAGTCCGGCGTAAACATATAAACGCCTACTAGCGGCATACCCTCGTACAAGGGGTTGCACGCATGTACAACAAGAGACAATAAAGCTCAATTTTATTCACCTTTCGAACCGTACTCTGTTTATCTAATATAAAGTACATTTTTCGCACGATCTTTTTTTCCCAACTAAGTTCTTCTCTTTTACAGATGAACACCGTGCTACACCCGTCCAGGATACGGCACAACGAAGACACAGGCGCAGACGTGCAGTAGGGACCCGTTGCAAGGATTCTTTTCATATTAAGACCCTGCGTAAACCTTTTTTACTGTCTCTTGTTGATACACGTCCCCCGGTTTCTTGCTATAACCGAGGAGGAGGCTGGCATTTTGGCATCGGCCGCACCAGAATTTTTGCGCGTACCTGGACACCAGGGGCTTAGGGAATTATTCTGCCCATTTTCATAAAGACCGAATACCTTAGAGAGTGTTCGGCATCTCGAGTTAGGCCTTATATGCATCAGCTCTGAATCATGTCTTTGGTCAAATGTTGGGTTTGCCCGGCTCCCATGTTTTGGTATCTTACGTTCCGTTATATCGGCTAAGGTAGAGCTGGGAGAACCACTGTGATTGTGCCCCGGTTGAGCTGGGTTGAGCACCTCAGTGGAGAAAGCTAAAACTGACTGTCATGATATAGCGTGAGACTGGTCAACCACTCGATGACCCACCGGAATGTTTAGAATTCCCCTGCATTAACGAAGGACCGTTTGCCGGTCAGGCACATCTGGCGCCCAATTCGGGAGAGCGTGGTGCCCCTAGGGGCTATATAGTAGCCCCACCATCAAACTCCTATGGCTAAGTGAAAGTGATAAAGCATTATAGTCCGGTTGCCTAGTTTGCTATGCTCTCACCTCCTTTACAGGACCAAGACGTTGGATTAAGTGTGAAAATGCGCCTTTTGCAAACACCCCGCACTATGTGCGTGGGGGCTGTCAAGAACTGCCATCTTTCAGGTTATATACACATATACATCAACGGCCGCACATGAGGTGTTTTAATACTTGAACGCACAAGTATAAAAAGCTCTTATACTATATTGAAACATTGTTTTCACAAATCATACATGTCATTTAAACATAATATCCTTCGAGCACTGCGTCTCTATTAAACGAGCGCCCTGCAGGACTTCCTCAAAATAGTGCTCGGCAGGTACTCGGCTTCTATCCGAATCTTGGGATGCAACGTCGGAGGCCTTCATCTCCGCCCAGTATGTCTTGACACGGGCAAGAGCCATCCGCGCACCCTCTATGCATGCTGACCGCTCCATTGCATCGATATGCGGCACCGCACCATGGAACTGTTGCACCAAGCCAAAATAACTCTTCGGCTCGGGCCTTTTCGGCCACAAATGAGTCACGACAGCCTTCATGGCAAGTCCGGACAACCTATTCAGCTCAGCCCATTCGGCCAAACGATCGGTTAACGAGGGTGGACGCTCCGGACTATGGGCTGCGACCAAAAAGCTCTTCCATTCTGTGATCCTTTTGACCTCGGAAGTGTTCGGCGCGTCTGCGGCACTCGCCGCCAAGTCCAGATAAGCATCCTCCGCACCCCACAGCCGGTCCAATTGAGCGCGTACCTAGGATTCGTGAATTTCCTCCGCAATGAAAGGGCTTTCCGGCCGCAATATCTCCGGCCCGACGTAGCTCCTCCTTCATAGCTCTCATTGCGAGCGAGTATCCTTAGCCTCGGTGGCGGCCTTTTTCAGGTCCTCTTGTTTCGCTCGATCTTCTTTTTCAAGAAGCTCGCATAGCGGTCGATAGCATTCTTCAATTTCCACGGCCATCTCGGCCATTTCTTTCTTGCTTCAAGAGCAAATTGTTCGGCTTTTAGCTCTGCGGCCGCCTTTAAAGCAGCCGCATCACTTTTTACAGCTTGCTCCTTGGCTCGGGCGAGCTCATGAAGGCTCTCCATAGCAGCGGCACCATCTGCATTAAGCATACATGTTGTAAGGCATGGGCGTCGAGCTCCCTTACCAGGTGTCCGCGGAGAAGTTGCATACCTTGTGACTCGTCAAGCCGCTTATTAACAAGCGTGATGTCCGCATCCGCCACATCAAGTGGCCGCTTCAGTTCGGCAAATTCATCAGCCCGGCTAGCCACCGGACGTTTCGCCACCTACATAGGAAGAGCGCATATTATACATGGGGTTATGATCCTCATTTTTGACACCGCACCAAGTCTCAGGGGCTACTATCTATAGAGGGCGCATTTTATATGCAAAACTGTCAGAAGGTACACCAACGACCAGCTGGTCTCCTCCAACCTCTTGCTATTCCAGAATGGAAGTTCTATCATATCGAAATGGACTTCGTGACTGGATTTCCTAAGTCCAAGCATGGAAATGATGCTATCTTCGTTGTCATTGACAAGCTTACTAAAGTGGCTCATTTTCTTCCAATCAAAGAATCTATCACAACAGCTCAGTTGGCAGAGCTATACACCTCCAGGATTTTCTCCTTGCACGGCATTCCACAATTGATCTCTTCAGACCGTGGCAGCATCTTTACCTCCAAGTTTTGGGATTCTTTTCAGAAGGCCATGGGCACCAACATTCGTTTCAGCACAACTTTCCATCCTCAAACAAGTGGACAAGTCGAGCGAGTCAATCAAATCCTTGAAGATTTGCTCATGGCTTGTGTCATTTCCTTCGGTTTGTAGTGGGAAGATTGTCTTCCATATGCCGAGTTCTCCTACAACAACAGCTTCCAAGCGAGTTCGGCAAGGCCCCATTCGAAATTCTCTATGGCGAGAAAGTGTCGACGCCTCTCAATTGGTCCGAGACAGGTGAGCGACAACTTCTTGGCAACGACTTGATCTGAAGCCGAAGAAATGTGCAAAGTCATTCGTGAGAATCTCAAAGCCGCATAATCGCGCGGAAGAGCTATTATGATGACAAGCACCGTGATGTGGCTTTTGAAATTGGAGACCATGTCTACCTCGCGTCTCTCCAATGAAAGGCACTCGCCGCCGGTATCAAAGGGAAGCTTGCCCCTAGATACGTGGGTCCTTCCAAGATCATTGGCAAAAGAGGCGATCTCGCCTATCAACTTGAGCTTCCGTCCAACTTCGGCGACGTGCACGATGTGTTTCATGTGTTACAGACTTCGCAAGTGCTTCAAGACTCTGAGCGCACTATCAACTTCAAGAAATTGACCTCCAAGAAGATCTCTCTTATCATGAGCACCCGTTGCTATTCTTGAAGAAACCGGCGCAAGACTCGCAACAAGTCAATCAAATTCACGAAAGTGAAGTGGCCACACCATTCCGACGGAAGCCACACAGGGAGCGCGAGGATCACCTCCGTTCGAATATCCGGAGTTCTTTCAGTCCTAGATCTGGGACGAGATCCTCTTGTAGTGGTGGAGTGTTGTAACACCCCGGATGTAACTTTCCATATTTGTAACTCCAACTCTTGCCATTTTCGGCATTGTGATATGATATTCCTTCCGTGGTTGGGTTTTTGTCTTTCGTTTTGCATTTTGTCCATGTCATGCATTTCATATCATGTCATCATGTGCATCTCATTTGCATACGTGTTCGTCTCATGCATCCGAGCATTTTCCCCATTGTCCGTTTTGCAATCCGGCACTCCTATGTCCCCCGGCGTCCCCTTTTACATTTTTTCGTGAGCGGGTACTAAACTTTCTCGGAATGGACCGAGGTTTGTCAAGTGTCCTTGGTACACCACCGGTAGACCACCTGTCAAGTTTCGGGTCATTTGGAGCTCGTTTGGTACTCCAACGGTTAACCGCACTCTCGCAAAGGCCTCTTTTAAGTTGCAGCCTAACACCCCTTCAAAACAGCCCAATAACCCATCTAAGTCACTTCCATGCTCTCCGTCGTTCGATCACGATCGTGTGGGCGAAAACTACACCTCATTTGGAGCTTCCTAGCTCCTTCTACCTATAAAAACACCCCTCCTCCCGAAATTTCGGGTCATTCCACCCCTAACCCTAGCCCCGCTCCTCTCCGCGCCACCGGACATATGCAGGCGGGCAGGGCCTCGCCGCGGCGAATCGGGAGCCGCCACGTGGCGCCCGCCACCAGCCGCGCCGCCCGCCGCCTCCCAGCGTCCGCCTCCCATGGTCGCCATGGCCCCAGCCATGCGCCATGGCCGCCGGCCGCCCGTCGCCATTGCCTCCACCGCCCGCCGCGCCGCCCGTCGCTGACCACCGCCTCGCCGCCCCGGTCTCGTCCCCTCCGGCCCTCCTTCCTCCTCTCTCTCCGGCGCCACTCCGGCGAGGATCCGGCCGCCTCGATCGGATCTGGATCCGAAAATCACGAGGGTTGACTTCTCCTTCTCCCCTGAAATTTCTCTAAGTCATTTTCTCTCAGTAATTTGTTGCATTTTCATCATGCCATAACTTTGCACCCGTGGCTCCGTTTGGGGCGTATAGCATACCGAAATGTTCGTCTAGATGAGTAGATCAGTTCCTCTCATTTCATCATTTTCATTTGAGATCATATTGATGCCCGAAATGCTGTTATAAGAGGGCTATGTGATGTTAGTTTCAGATTCTTATCAGTACATGCACTTTTGTCATTTTTGCCATGATTGCAGTGTGCATCCTATGAACTTGAGTCCTACATGTGTTTTGTAATATGCCATGCCATATTTACAGGAGTGTATGACATGTATTTTTGTGATCTCTGTGGTGACTAGCACAAGCATGCAAACTAGGCTTCATGATGTTTCTGATTTCAGCCCCTGTTTTGCTGATGTTTTATGCCATGTTAACTTGATGCTACCGAGAGATCCATGCATATTTTGAGATACTTCAGTAAGGATGTTTTGAACATATGGTTATGCTATATACGTCCATGCCCTTGTTTGCAATTATGAGGTGCCATAGCTTGAGTCAATCGAGCTCTACTTTTGCTATAAAATGTTTTCTGGCAGATTGTTTACATGTTATTCAATTTTGCCAAGGTTGTTGTAGTTGATCCGTGTATGCTATGATGTTGTTCTTGCCATGTATATCTTCTATGACATGTCTTCTTGATGGATGTATGCTTAGTTTATCATGAAATGCTCTGTAGTGAGCGCATCGAGCTCGCGAAGATGCCTACATAATTCTGTCAATGTCATGCCCTGTTTGCTGAATCTGTTAACGAAACTTGCTATATTGGCGTGGGCGCCATCATGCATTCTGATCCTTTTTGGCTTATGGTCAGTAAGGGACTTTTGTTCTATGCTTTGAGTAGATTCGTTCCATGACTTATTTTGCTATTATAAGTTCCTGTAGTATGTCGTTTGCTTGCTCTGAACATTGCTTCCTGATGCTGATTCTGCCATGTTCAGTATTTTCACTAGGTCTGTGAAACTGATATGTTTTGCACTTTTGCTATGCTTGTTTGGACCTGTTATGATGTGATTTAGCCGTAGCTCAGTGTTCATCTTTTGTCAAGCATCTCGATTAGATCACTTCCATATGCTTTGCTGGTACGTTTGGGTGCAGTAGCTTAATTTCTTGTTGCTTGCTAAGTGGCATCATGCTGTTAATGGCAGATTTGTGTCATTCTTGTTTTGCTTGTCATTTGCAAACCGTGCATCCGATTCCGTGATCTTTATATCGATTTCAACGAAATCATCTCACCTTTCCAGCGGCATACTTGGTTTGCCAAGTTGATGCCTGGTTCATCTTTTTCCTTCCGAGCACGACACGCATTGCATATCACATCTCCGCATATCATGCCATGTTTTGCATCATGTTGCTTGTGCATTGCACCGTGATTTATTGTGGTTCCATTGTTTGTGTTCTTGCTTTGGGTAGAGCCGGAGACGAGTACGTGAACGAGGAACCTGCTGAGAACGCTTACGAGGATCAAGCTTTCGACAACTCGAGAACTTTGCGTGCAAGATGACCATACCCTCGAAATCACTTCTATCTTTGCTTGCTAGATGCTCGCTCTTTTGCTATGCCTATGCTACGATGCCTATCACTTGCTTATCATGCCTCCCATATTGCCATGTCAAACCCCTAACCATCCTTTCCTAGCAAACCGTTGTTTGGCTATGTTACCGCTTTGCTCAGCCCCTCTTATAGCGTTGCTAGTTGCAGGTGAAGTTGAAGTTTGTTCATTGTTGGAACATGGAGATGTTGTTCCTTGTTGAAACATGTTTACTTGTTGGGGATATCACAATACATCTGCTATAATTAATGCATCTATATACTTGGTTAAGAGTGGAAGGCTCGGCCTTATGCCTGGTGTTTTGTTCCACTCTTGCCACCCTAGTTTCCGTCATACCGGTGTTATGTTCCTTGATTTCGCGTTCCTTAAACGGTTGGGTGATTTATGGGACCCCCTTGACAGTTCGCTTTGAATAAGACTCCTCCAAAGAAGGCCCAACATTGGTTTTACCATTTGCCACCTAAGCCTTTTTCCCCGGGTTTTCGCGAGCCCGAGGGTCATCTTTATTTAACCCCGGGCCAATGCTCCTCACGAGTGTTGGCCCAAACTAGAGCGCTTTGCAGCGCCCCCTCAAGGAAACTTGAGGTCTGGTTTTAGTTATGCGGACTGCTCATCCGGTGTACCACGAGAACGAGATATGTGCAGCTCCTATCGGGATTTGTCGGCACATTCGGCGGCTTTGCTGGTCTTGTTTTATTGCTGTCGAAATGTCTTGTAGTCCGGGATTCCGAGACTGATCGGGTCTTCGGTAGAAGGAATATCCTTCGTTGACCGTGAGAGCTTATAATGGGCTAAGTTGGGACACCCTGCAGGGTATTATCTTTCGAAATCCGTGCCCATGGTTTATGAGGCAGATGGGAATTTGTTAATGTCCGGTTGTAGATAACCCGAAGTTGACCTTAATTAATACACATCAACGGCGTGTGTAACCGTGATGGTCTCTTCTCGGCGAGTCCGGGAAGTGAACACGGTGTTGGAGTTATGTTTGGCGTAAGTAGTTCAGGATCACTTCTTGATCGCTACTAGCTTCACGACCGCGCCTTGCTTCTCTTCTCGCTCTCTTTTGCGAATGTAGCCACCATATATGCTAGTAAACTGCTGCAGCTCCACCTCACAACTCTGTCCTTCCTATAAGCTTAAATAGTCTTGGTCTCATGGGTGTGAGATTGCTGAGTCCCGTGACTCACAGATTCTACCGAAACAGTTGCAGGTGCCGGCGATGCCGGTCAGAGATGACGCAACCGAGCTCAAGTGGGAGTTCGATGAGGAACGTGGTCGTTACTATGTGTCTTTTCACGATGATCGATAGTGGAGCCAGTTGGGACGATCGGGATTTGTGTAGCATTTGGGGTAGTCTTCTTTTATTTTGGTTCCGTAGTCGGACCTTGAGTGTAATCTAGATGATGGGTGTTTATTTATGTATTGTGTGAAGTGGCGACTGTAAGCCAACTATGTATCTCTTTCCCTTATGGATTACATGGGTTGTGTGAAGATTACCTCACTTGCGACATTGCTTTCAATGCGGTTAGGCCTCTAAGTCGTGCTTCGACACGTGGGAGATATAGCCGCATCGAGGGCGTTACACGGAGGTCTCGAATACGGCCCTGCAACAGAGGTACGTCCTTGGACGGTCCCCAGTCGAGCCCTTTATTGACCCATGACGCCCGCCGCAGTGGAGGACCCGAGCGGAAGGCAGTTGGCGCCGCCCATTTGGTGCCCCCGAGGCGGTGATATAAAACCACTCATGTTGCCATAAATTGAGCTCCTCTTGAAAAGAGCCCTCGGGCCATGGGCGTCCGCATTCTTGCTTATAACAGCCCCTCCACACTGCACTTTGATGCCCCTTGATCATCTTGGCTCCACTTTGAAGGTCTTGATCCACAATCCGAAGTGAGGGTAATGCGGAGGAAGGCTTCACATACGACAATGAGCAGCGAGATGTGGAGGATGGACTCGGATCCAAGTCATGGAATTCCAGCCCATAATAAAACATGAGCCCCTCACAAAGGGGTCCGTCGGGAAGCCTAAACCCCGAAGGAAGTGAGACACAAATACCACGCTCTCACCAGGCTCGGGAGTGGGAATAACCTGCCCTTGGGCAGGCAGCCTATGCGAAATTTCGCCGGTTAGATACCTCGCGTCTCTCAGCTTTAGCACATCTTCTTCCGTGACGGAGGAAGACATCCACCGGCTGTGCAGGTCGGAGCCGGACATCGTTGAAGGTCCGAAGCGCCTAAAGCTGGAGCTTTGGGTGTTGGAACTCGAGGCGAGGGGCGGATTCGAATGAGATTGAAAGAAAGGAGCGGGCCTTGGTCTCGTTATAAAGAGGTTGAATACCAAGAGCCCTCCCCTTGACCGTTCGGGACTCGCCGATGGAGGAGGTGCCAACGGCACGACTGGTTACCCACGCTCGTATTGACGAGAATCCCGGAATAAGGGGCATGATCTCCGCTTTGATAAGGCGTGCCAAGGAAACCTCCTCGCTAAACGCTACCGAGGTGGAACAGTAAAACTATTCGTATAAAGGCCTGGCCGTGGTGTGATGTCACGCCGCGGAATACGTCAGCAGATCTGTGCAAAAGTTATTCTCTCTACGGTGGTATGTGGAACTTGTTTTGCAGAGCCGGACACAATCCTTGTGTTCAAAATCTTCTATGAAGTATTCGGAGGAGGAACCCGCCTTGCAATGCTGAAGACAATATGCGTGCCGGACTAAATCGTCATTGAAGCCTGGTTCAGGGAGCTCTTGAGGAGTCCTAGATTAGGGGTGTGCGGATAGCGAACTATCACCGTTGGCGGACTCCTAGACTATGAAGATACAAGATTGAAGACTTCGTCCCGTGTCCGGATGGGACTTTCCTTGGCGTGGAAGGCAAGCTTGGCGTCTGGATATGTAGATCTCCTACCGTTGTAACCGACTACTGTAACCCTAACCCTATCCGGTGTCTATATAAACCGGAGGGTTTTAGTCCGTAGGACGAACAACAATCATACCATAGGCTAGCTTCTAGGGTTTAGCCTCTCTGATCTCGTGGTAGATCTGTTGGAAATATGCCCTAGAGGCAATAATAAATTAGTTATTATTACATTTCCTTGTTCATGATAATCGTTTATTACCCATGCTATAATTGTATTGATAGGAAACTCAGATACATGTGTGGGTACATAGACAACACCATGTCCCTAGTAAGCCTCTAGTTGACTAGCTCGTTGATCAACAGATGGTTACGGTTTCACGACCATGGACATTGGATGTTGTTGATAACGGGATCACATCATTTGGAGAATGATGTGATGGACAAGACCCAATCCTAAGCCTAGCACAAAGAGCGTAGTTCGTATGCTAAAGCTTTTCTAATGTCAAGTATCATTTCCTTAGACCATGAGATTGTGCAACTCCCGGATACCGTAGGAATGCTTTGGGTGTACCAAACGTCACAACGTAACTGGGTGGCTATAAAGGTGCACTACAGGTATATCCGAAAGTGTCTGTTGGGTTGGCACAAATCGAGACTCGGATTTGTCACTCCGTGTAAACGGAGAGGTATCTCTGGGCCCACTCGGTAGGACATCATCATAATGTGCACAATGTGACCAAGGGGTTGATCACGGGATGATGTGTTACGGAACGAGTAAAGATACTTGCCGGAAACGAGATTGAACAAGGTATCGGGATACCGACGATCGAATCTCGGGCAAGTACAATATCGCTAGACAAAGGGAATTGAATACGGGATTGATTGAATCCTCGACATCGTGGTTCATCCGATGAGATCATCGTGAAACATGTGGGAGCCAACATGGGTATCCAGATCCCGCTATTGGTTATTGACTGGAGAACGTCTCGGTCATGTCTCAGATGGTTCCCGAACCCGTAGGGTCTACACTTAAGGTTCGATGACGCTAGGGTTATAAAGGAAGTTTGTATGTGGTTACCGAATGTTGTTCGGAGTCCCGGATGAGATCCCGGACGTCACGAGGAGTTCCGGAATGGTCCGGAGGTAAAGGTTTATATATGGGAAGTCCTGTTTTGGTCACCGGAAAAGTTTCGGGTTTTATCGGTAACGTACTGGGATCACCGGGAGGGTCCCGGGGGTCCACCAAGTGGGGCCACCATCCCCGGAGGGCTGCATGGGCTAAGTGTGGGAGGGACCAGCCCGGGTGGGCTGGTGCGCCCCACATGGCCCAAGGCGCAACTAGGTGTAGAGAGGGGAAACCCTAGGCGCAGATGGGCCTAAAGGCCCAACCTAGGGGGCGCCCCCTCTCTCCCCCTCTTGGCCGCCCCCCCAAGACCCATCTAGGGCTGCCGCACCCCTTGGGTGGGAACCCTAGATGGGGGCGCAGCCACCTCCCCTCCTCCTATAAATAGTGGGGGTTTTGGGGCTGCCCAACACATGAGAACTTCTCCCTCTTGGTGCAGCCCCGCCTCTCCTCCTCCTCTTCTCCCGTGGTGCTTGGCGAAGCCCTGCTGGATTGCCACGCTCCTCCACCACCACCACGCCGTTGTGCTGCTGCTGGATGGAGTCTTCCTCAACCTCTCCCTCTCTCCTTGCTGGATCAAGGCGTGGGAGACGTCACCGGGCTGTACGTGTGTTGAACGCGGAGGTGCCGTCCGTTCGGCACTAGGATCTCCGGTGATTTGGATCACGACGAGTACGACTCCTTCAACCCCGTTCTCATGAACGCTTCCGCTTAACGATCTACATGGGTATGTAGACTCACTCTCCTTCCCCTCGTTGCTGGTTTCTCCATAGATAGATCTTGGTGACACGTAGGAATATTTTGAATTTCTGCTACGTTCCCCAGCAGTGGCATCATGAGCTAGGTCTATTGCGTAGATTCTTTGCACGAGTAGAACACAAAGTAGTTGTGGGCGTTGATGTTGTTCAATATGCTTACCGTTACTAGTACAATCTTGTTTGACGGTATTGTGGGATGAAGCGGCCGGACCGACCTTACACGTACTCTTACGTGAGACAGGTTCCACCGACCGACATGCACTTGGTGCATAAGGTGGCTAGCGGGTGCCGATCTCCCACTTTAGTCGGAACGGATTCGATGAAAAGGGTCCTTATGAAGGGTAAATAGCAATTGGCATATCACGTTGTGGTTTTGCGAGGTAAGAAAGCGTTCTTGCTAGAAATCCATAGCAGCCACGTAAAAACATGCAAACAACAATTAGAGGACGTCTAACTTGTTTTTGCAGGGTATGCTATGTGATGTGATATGGCCAAGAAGAATGTGATGAATGATATGTGATGTATGAGATTGATCATGTTCTTGTAATAGGATTCACGACTTGCATGTCGATGAGTATGACAACCGGCAGGAGCCATAGGAGTTGTCTTTATTTATTGTATGACCTGCGTGTCATTAAACAACGCCATGTAATTACTTTACTTTATTGCTAACCGGTAGCCATAGTAGTAGAAGTAATAGTTGGCGAGACAACTTCATGAAGACACGATGATGGAGATCATGATGATGGAGATCATGGTGTCATGCCGGGTGACGATGATGATCATGGAGCCCCAAAGATGGAGATCAATGGAGCTATATGATATTGGCCATATCATGTCACTACTATATAATTGCATGTGATGTTTATTATGTTTATGCATCTTGTTTACTTAGAACGACGGTAGTAAATAAGATGATCCCTTACAACAATTTCAAGAAGTGTTCTCCCTAACTGCACCGTTGCTAAAGTTAAAGTTCGCCGCTTCTAAGCACCACGTGATGATCGGGTGTGATGGATTCTTACGTTCACATACAACGGGTGTAAGACAGATTTACACACGCTTGAAACACTTAGGGTTAACTTGACGAGCCTAGCATGTACGGACATGGCCTCGGAACACGGAGACCGAAAGGTCGAGCATGAGTCGTATAGTAGATACGATCAACATGAAGATGTTCACCGATGATGACTAGTCCGTCTCACGTGATGATCGGACACGGCCTAGTTGACTCGGATCATGTAATCACTTAGATGACCCGGAGGGATGTCTATTCGAGTGGGAGTTCATAAGATGAACTTAATTATCTTGAACATAGTCAAAAGACCTTTTGCAAATTATGTCGAAGCTCGCTTTAGTTCCACTGTTTAGATATGTTCCTAGAGAAAATATAGTTGAAAGTTGAAAGTAGCGATTATGCGGACAGTAGAAAGCTTATGTCCTTAATGCACCGCTCAGTGTGCTGAAACCGAAATGTCGTTTGTGGATGTTGCGAACATCGGACATACATGTTTTGATAACTACGTGATAGTTCAGTCAAACGGTTTAGAGTTGAGGCACGAAAGACGTTTTCGAAATGTCGCGGAACATATGAGATGTTTCGAGGGCTGAAATTAGGATTTCAGGCTCGTGCCCACATCAAGAGGTATGAGACCTCCGACGATTTTCTTAGCCTACAAACTAAGGGAGAAAAGCTCAATCGTTGAGCTTGTGCTCAGATTGTCTCGAGTACAACAATCACTTGAATCGAGTGGGAGTTGATCTTCCGGATGAGATAGTGATGTTTCTCCAAAGACATTGCCACCAAGCTACTAGAGCTTCGTGATGAACTATAACATATCGGGGATAGATATGATGATCCTTGAAGTGTTCGCGATGTTTGACACCGCGAAAGTAGAAGTCAAGTAGGAGCATCAATTGTTGATGGTTGGTAAAACCACTAGTTTCAAAAGGGCAAGGGCAACAAGGGATACTTCATGAAACGGCAAAACAGTTGCTGCTCTAGTGAAGAAACCCAAGGTTGAACCCAAACCCGAGACTAAGTGCTTACGTAATAAGGGGAACAACCATTGGAGCAGATTTACCCTAGATACTTGGTAGATGAGAAGGCTGGCAAGGTCGATAGAAGTATATTGGATATGCATTATGTTAATGTGTACTTTACTAGTACTCCTAGTAGCACCAGGGTATTAAGATACCGGTTCGGTTGCTAAGTGTTAGTAACTCGAAATAAAAGCTACGGAATAAACGGAGACTAGCTAAAGGTGAGCTGACGATATGTATTGGATGTTTTTCCAAGCTTGATGTGATCAAGCATCGACGCTCCCTCTACCAACGAGATTGGTGATAAACCTAAATAATTGCATTTGGTGTTTGCGTTGAGCATAGACATGATTGGATTATGTCTATACTTGTCTGATTATTCATTTAAGGAGAATAATGGTTACTCTATTTATTTGAATAACACCTTCAATGGTCTTGCACCTAAAGGAATGGTTTATTGAATCTCGATCGTAGTGATACATATTTTCATGCCAAAAGATATAAGATAGTAATGATAGTACCACTTACTTGTGGCAATCGCCATGTAAGTCATATTGGTATAAAACGCATGAAGAAGCTCCATGTTGATGGATCTTTGGACTCACTCGTTTTTGAAAAGTTTGAGACATGCGAACCATGTCTATTGGTGCATACGCACGAAGAAACTCCATGCAGATGGATCGTTTGGACTCACTTGATTTTGAATCACTTGAGACATGCAAATCATACCACATGGGCAAGATGACTGAAAGCCTCGTTTTCAGTAAAATGGAACAAGAAAGCAACTTGTTGGAAGTAACACATTTTGATATGTGCAGTCCAATGAGTGCTGAGGCATGCAGTGAATATCGTTATGTTCTTACTTCACAGATGATTCGAGTAGATGTTGAGTATATTTACTTGATGAAACACAAGTCTGAAATATTGAATGGTTCAAGTAATTTCAGAGTGAAGTTTAAGATCTTCGTGACAAGAGGATAGAATGTCTATGATATGATCATAGAGATGAATATCTGAGTTCTGAGTTTTGGCACACAATTAAGACATTGTGCAAATTGTTTCACAATTAATACCGCTGGAACACCATAGTGTGATGGTGTGTCCGAACATCATAGTTGCACTCTATTGGATATGGTGCGTACCATGATATCTCTTATCGAATTACCACTATCGTTCATGGGTTAGGCATTAGAGACAACCGCACTCACTTTAATGGGGCACCACGTAATTCCGTTGAGACGACACCGTTTGGAGAAACCTAAGTTGTCGTTTCTTGAAAGTTTGAAATTTGAGACACTTACGTGAAAAAGTTTCAGGTTGATAAGCTCGAACCCAAAGCGGATAAAATGCATCTTCATAGGACACCCAAAACAGTTGGGTATACCTCCTAATTCAGATCCGAAAGCAATAGGGATTGTTTCTTGAATCGGGTCCTTTCTCGAGGAAAAGTTTGTCTCGGAAAGTTGAGTGGGAGGATGGTGGAGACTTGATGAGGTTATTGAACCGTCACTTCAACAAGTGTGTAGCAAGGGCACAGGAAGTTGTTCTGTGGCACCTACACCAATTGAAGTCGAAGCTTGTGATAGTGATCATGAAGTTTTGGATCAAGTCACTACCGGACCTCGTGGGGTGACAAGGATGCGTACTGCTTCAGAGTGGTACGGTGATCCTGTCTTGAAGGTCATGTTGCTAGACAACAATGAACCTACGAGCTATGGAGAAGCGATGGTGGTCCCAAATTCCGACAAATGGTTAGAAGCCATAAAATCCGAGATAGGATCCATGTATCATAACAAAGCATGGACTTTGGTGGACTTGCCCGATGATCGGCAAGCCATTGAAATAAATGGATCTTTAAGAAGAAGACGGACGTGACGGTAATGTCACCGTCTATGAAGCTCGACTTGTGGCGAAGAGTTTTTCACAAGTTCAAGGAGTTGACTACGATGAGATTTTCTCATCCGTGGCGATGCTTAAGTCCGTCGGAATCATGTTAGCATTAGCTACATTTATGAAATCTGGCAGATGGATGTCAAGACGGTTTTCCTTACCAGTTTACGTAAGGAAAGGTTGTATGTGATACAATCAGAAAAGTTTTGTCGATCCTAAGGATGCTAAAAGGTATGCTAGCTCCAGCAATCCTTCTAAGGACTGGAGTAAGCATCTCAGAGTTGGAATATGCACTTTGATAGGATGATCAAAGATTTTGGGTTTATACAAAGTTTATGAGAAACTTGTATTTCCAAAGAAGTGAGTGGGAGCACTATAGAATTTCCGATGAGTATATGTTGTTGACATATTGATGATCAGAAATGATGTAGAATTTCTGGAAAGCATATAGGGTTATTTGAAAGATGTTTTCAATAGAAAACCTGGATTAAGCTACTTGAACATTGAGCATCGAGATCTATAAGGATAGATCAAAATGCTTAATAATACTTTCAAATGAGCACATACCTTGACATGATCTTGAAGGTGTTCAAGATGGATCACCAAAGAAGGAGTTCTTGCACGAGATGTAAGGTATGAAGTTAAGAGTTAAAGCTCGACCACGGCACAAAGAGAGAAAGGACGAAGGTCGTCCCTATGCTTCAGACGTAGGCTCTATAGTATGCTATCTTGTGTACCGCATGCGGAAGTGTGCCTTGCCATTAGTCGGTCAAGGGGTACAAGAATGATCCAGAACGGATCATTGGACAATGATCAAAATTGTCCTTGGAGTAAATAAGGACACATTTCTCGATTATGGAGGTGATAAAGAGTTCGGGCGTAAAAGGTTACGTCGATGCAAGCTTTAACACCTATCCGAATGACTCGAGTAGCAAAGCGGATACGTATAGTGGAGCAACCATTTGGAATAGCTCCAAGTGGAGGCGTGGAAGCAGCGTTTACAATATGACATAGAGAATTGCGAAGTACATACGGATCTGAATGTTCTGCACCCGTTGACTAAAACCTCTCTCACAAGCAAAACATGATCAAACCTCAGAACTCGTTGAGTCTTAATCACATGATGATGTGAACTAGTTTACAGACACTAGTAAACTCTTTGGGTGTTGGTCACATGGCGATGTGACCTATCAGTGTTAATCACATGACGATGTGAACTAGATTATTGACTCTAGTGCAAGTGGGAGACTGTTGGAAATATGCCCTAGAGACAATAATAAATTAGTTATTATTATATTTCCTTGTTCATGATAATCGTTTATTACCCATGCTATAATTGTATTGATAGGAAACTCAGATACATGTGGGGGTACATAGACAACACCATGTCCCTAGTAAGCCTCTAGTTGACTAGCTCGTTGATCAACAGATGGTTACAGTTTCCTGACCATGGACATTGGATGTCGTTGATAACGGGATCACATCATTTGGAGAATGATGTGATGGACATGACCCAATCCTAAGCCTAGCACAAAGATCGTTGTTCGTATGCTAAAGCTTTTCTAATGTCAAGTATCATTTCCTTAGACCATGAGATTGTGCAACTCCCGGATACCGTAGGAATGCTTTGGGTGTACCAAACGTCACAACGTAATTGGGTGACTATAAAGGTTCACTATGGTATCTCCGAAAGTGTCATTGGGTTGTACGAATCGAGGCTGGATTTGTCACTCCGTAAACGGAGAGGTATCTCTGGGCCCACTCGGTAGGACATCATCATAATGTGCACAATGTGACCAAGGGGTTGATCACGGGATGATGTTTTACGGAACGAGTAAAGAGACTTGCCAGTAACGAGATTGAACAAGGTATCGGGATACCGACGATCGAATCTCGGGCAAGTACAATACCGCTAGACAAAGGGAACTGAATACGGGATTGATTGAATCCTCGACATCGTGGTTCATCCGATGAGATCATCGTGAAACATGTGGGAGCCAACATGGGTATCCAGATCCCGCTGTTGGTTATTGACCGGAGAACGTCTCGGTCATGTTCGCATGGTTCCCGAACCGTAGGGTCTACACACTTAAGGTTCGATGACGCTAGGGTTATAAAGGAAGTTTGTATGTGGTTACCGAATGTTGTTCGGAGTCCCGGATGAGATCCCGGACGTCACGAGGAGTTCCGGAATGGTCCGGAGGTAAAGATTTATATATGGGAAGTCATGTTTTGGTCACCGGAAAAGTTTCGGGTTTTATCGGTAACGTACCGGGACCACCGGGAGGTCCCGGGGGTCCACCAAGTGGGGCCACCATCCACGGAGGGCTGCATGGGCTAAGTGTGGGAGGGGACCAGCCCCAGGTGGGCTGGTGCGCCCCCCCCCCCACATGGCCCAAGGCGCAACTAGGTGGACAGAGGGGAAACCCTAGGCGCAGATGGGCCTAAAGGCCCACCCTAGGGAGCGCCCCCTCTCTCCCCCTCTTGGCCGCCCCCCCAAGACCCATCTAGGGCTGCCGCACCCCTTGGGTGGGAACCCTAGATGGGGGCGCAGCCACCTCCCCTCCTCCTATAAATAGTGGGGGTTTTGGGGCTGCCCAACACATGAGAACTTCTCCCTCTTGGTGCAGCCCTGCCTCTCCTCCTCCTCCTCTCCCGTGGTGCTTGGCGAAGCCCTGCTGGATTGCCACGCTCCTCCACCACCACCACGCCGTTGTGCTGCTGCTGGATGGAGTCTTCCTCAACCACTCCCTCTCTCCTTGCTGGATCAAGGCGTGGGGGACGTCACCGGGCTGTGTGTGTGTTGAACGCGGAGGTGTCGTCCGTTCGGCACTAGGATCTCCGGTGATTTGGATCACGATGAGTACGACTCCTTCAACCCTGTTCTCATGAACGCTTCCGCTTAACGATCTACAAGGGTATGTAGATGCACTCGCCTTCCCCTCGTTGCTGGTTTCTCCATAGATAGATCTTGGTGACACGTAGGAAAATTTTGAATTTCTGCTACGTTCCCCAGCAAGATCTACTCTTGTACTACCCATATCATCAATATTAATCAAGCAGGAGTAGGGTTTTACCTCCATCGAGAGGGCCCGAACCTGGGTAAAAACATCGTGTCCCTTGTCTCCTGTTACCATCCTCCTAGACGCACAGTTCGGGACCCCCTACCCGAGATCCACCGGTTTTGACACCGACACCTACTCTCTTCAAGGATGCCCGTAAGTTTGTCTTGTCTTGTGATGAATGTCAAATAATTGGTAATATTAGTAGACGTCAAGAAATGCCTATGAATTATTCACTTGTTATTGAACCCTTTGATGTTTGGGGCTTTGATTATATGGGACCTTTTCCTGCCTCTAATGGATATACACATATTTTAGTTGTTGTTGATTACGTTACTAAGTGGGGGTAGAAGCTATTCCAACTAGTAGTGCTGATCGCAACACTTCTATTAAAATGCTTAAGGAAGTTATTTTTCTGAGGTTTGGAGTCCCTAGATATTTAATGACTGATGGTGGTTCACACTTTATTCATGGTGCTTTCCGTAAAATGCTTGCTAAATATGACGTTAATCATAGAATTGCATCTCCTTATCACCCGCAGTCTAGTGGTCAAGTAGAATTGAGCAATAGAGAGCTCAAATTAATTTTGCAAAATACTGTTAATAGGTCTAGAAAGAATTGGTCCAAGAAACTTGATGATGCATTATGGGCCTATAGAACTGCATATAAGAATCCTATGGGTATGTCTCCGTATAAAATGGTTTATGGAAAAGCATGGCACTTACCTCTCGAACCAGAACGTAAGGCATATTGGGCTATCAAAGAGCTCAACTATGATTTCAAACTTGCCGGTGAGAAGAGGTTATTTGATATTAGCTCACTTGATGAATGGAGAACCCAAGCTTATGAAAATGCCAAGTTGTTTAAAGAAAAAGTTAAAAGATGGCATGACAAAAGGATACAAAAGCGTGAGTTTAATGTAGGTGATTATGTATTGCTATACAACTCTCGTTTAAGATTTTTTGCAGGAAAACTTCTCTCTAAATGGGAAGGTCCCTACGTTATCGAGGAGGTCTATCGTTCCGGTGCCATAAAAATCAACAACTTCGAAGGCACAAATCCGAAGGTGGTAAACGGCCAAAGAATCAAACATTATATCTCGGGTAATCCCATAAATGTTGAAACCAATATTATTGAAACCGTAACCCCGGAGGAATACATAAGGGACACTCTCCAGACCGTTTCAGACTCCGAAAAGGAATAGGTATGTGGTACGGTAAGTAAACCGACTCCAAAACAATTTTTAAGGAAATATTTCTCCGTTTTGGAATATTTAGAAAAATAGAAAAATAAGTAGCAGTCTGGGAAGGACACGAGGGCCCCACGAGGGTGGTGGGCGCGCCCTACCCCCTGGGTGCGCCCCCTACCTCGTGAGCACCTCGTGTGCCCTCCGGACTCCGTTTTCTTGCACGATACGTATTTTGGTCGGTAAAAATTCATTATATATTCCCCCGAAGGTTTTGACTCTCGTATCACGCAAATATTTCCTGTTCTTGTTTCGAGCTATTTTTCTGACAGATCTAGATCATCATGACGTCCCCAAGTGCTTCCAAGGACAAGTTCTTCGAGAAGGTGATCAACCCTTACCTCGCGGAGGTGCTGCAACACCCTCAAACCATTGAGATGCATGATGGGTTGTTGCACATCCGCAATGTTGAGGGACCAAAGGGAACCGGAAGCGTGGAGGCGAGGCTCGAAGCAATGGAGCAACAAGTTTTCAAGTGCCAGGGGATGGTGGAGCGTGGAATTAACGCTAGCCACAAGATGCTCGCGGAGTTCACCAACAACTACGAGCCAGATGCCAAGAACACCGAGGAGGCCATCTTCAAGCTACATGAGAAGATCGAGCACCTCCAAGCCCAAATCTATGATCTGCAAAATCAAAACTGTGAGTATGAATATAGATTCAAAAGGATGAGTTTGGCTGCAGATTTGAGGATTCCGGAGACTCGATCATCCTTCTATGATGGTGAGCCTATGCCATGGAAGATGGACGACAAGCCTGCATCATCAACAACACCTCCACCTTCACCGACAAAGAAGGAGATATAATCACATGGGTATGGGCACTCCCTTGGCAACTGCCAAGCTTGGGGGAGGTGCCCCGGTATCGTATCACCATCACAACTCCTATCTTTACTGCTTTTCTTAGTTCGATCCTATTAGTAGTATCTTGATCTAGTAGAATAAAGTTTATGGCATGATCTAGTTTTGAGTTTTGCTTTATGATCTCTCTATGTAATCGAGTCCGTGAGCTATATATATAATAAAGTTTAGTGTTAAGTCAAGGGATTGATTGTTTTGCCATGATCTTGGGTGAATAAAAGAAAAAGAATAAAAAGAAATAAAGAGTTCATATTGATCCTATTGAGAGTAATGACTTCACATAGAAAGAGTATGATGATTAAAAGTTGTTGGGAGTTGGCAAATATAGCTTTGGTCATCGTTGCAATTAATAGGAAGTAATAAGGAAAGAGAGGTTTCACATATAGATATATTATCATTGACATCTTTTATGATTGGGAGCACTCATTAAAATATAACATGCTAAAGAGTTGATGTTGGACAAGGAAGACAACGTGATGAGTTATATTTTCTTATATCTGAGATAAAGTATGTTGTCATGGATCCTCTAACATGTTGAGCTTGCCTTTCCCCCTCATGCTAGCCAAATTCTCAGCACCAAGTAGAGATACTACTTGTGCTTCCAAATACCCTTAACCCAGTTTTGCCATGAGAGTCCACCATATCTACCTATGGATTGAGTAAGATCCTTCAAGTAAGTTGTCATCGGTGCAAAGCAATAAAAATTGCTCTAAATATGTATGATTGATTGGTGTGGGAGAAATAAGCTTTATGCGATCTTGTGATATGGAAGAAATAAAAGCGACGGACTGCATAATAAAGGTTCATATCACAAGGGGCAATATAAAGTGACGTTCTTTTGCATTGAGATTTTGTGCATCCAACCATAAAAGTGCATGGCAACCTCTGCTTCCCTCTGCGAAGGGCCTATCTTTTATTATTATCCTCCACCTTATGCAAGAGTCACGGTGATCTTCACCTTTCCTTTTTCATTTTATCCTTTGTCAAGCCCAGCATGTTGGAAAGAACATGATATATATATATATATATATATATATATATATATATATATATATATATATATATATATATATATATAATTGGATGTAGGGGAGCATGAATTATTATTGTTGACATTACTGTTGAGGTAAAAGGTTGTGGGGCAAAACTATAAGCCCTTATCTTTCTCTGTGTCCGATTAAAACTCCGTAACCACAAGTATTGCGTGAGTGTTAGCAATTATGAAGGACTAAATGATAGTTGAGTATGTGGACTTGCTTTTAGGCTCTGGCATAGACTCTTTCCGATGTTATGATAAAGTGCAATTGCTTCAATGACTGAGGTTATAATTTGTTGGCGCTCAATAGGGTTTCTGATTCATACCTTTGCATTGTGAAAAGATCATCACTTGAACATAAGTAATCATATGACAAAATCTATATATGTTGCTGTTATGAGAATAATCATCATGCCTTCATGTCTGTATTTTATTTTTATCGACGCCTCTACCTCTAAACATGAGGACATATTTAGTGTTATCGGCTTTTTGCTTGAGGACAAGCGAGGTCTAAGCTTGGGGGAGTTGATACGTCCATTTTGCATCATGCTTTTATATCGATATTTATCGCATTATGGGCTGTTATTTCACATTATGCTACAATACTTATGGCTATTCTCTCTTATTTTACAAGGTTTACATGAAGAGGAGAATGCCGGAAATGGAATTCGGGTGGAAAAGGAGCAAATATTGGAGACCTATTCTCACAACTCCAAAAGTCCTGAAATTTCACGGAATATCATAAAATAAATAAAGAAAAATCGTCGCCAAAGATGAAGGCCAGGGGCCCACACCTGCTCACGAGGGTGGGCGCCCCCAGGCGTGCCCCCTACCTCGTGGGCCCCTTGGTGGCTCTCCGATGCCCATCTTCTCCTATATGAAGTCTTTTGATGAGAAAAAAACATTAAGCAACCTTTCGGGACGAAACTCCGCCGCCACGAGGCGGAACCAATCTAGGGCTCCGGCAGAGCTGTTCTGTCGGGGACACTTACCTCTGGGAGGGGGAAATCATCACCATCGTCATCACCAATGCTCCTCTCATCGGGAGAGGGCAATCTCCATCAACATCTTCACCAGCACCATCTCATCTCCAAACCCTAGTTCATCTCTTGTATCCAATTCTTGTCTCCAAGTCCGGGATTGGTGCTAGTAGGTTGCTAGTAGTGTTGATTACTCCTTGTAGTTGATCTTTGGTTGGTTTATTTGGTGGAAGATCATATGTTCAGATCCTTTATGCATATTGTTACCCTCTGATTATGAACATGAATATGCTTTGTGAGTAGTTACGTTTGTTCACGAGGACAAGGGAGAAGTCTTGCTATTAGTAGTCATGTGAATTTGGTATTCATTCAATATTTTGATGAGATGTATGTTGTCTAGCCTCTAGTGGTGTTATGTGAACGTCGACTACATAACACTTCACCATTATTTGGGCCTAGAGGAAGGCATTGGGAAGTAATAAGTAGATGATGGGTTGCTAGAGTGACATAAGCTTAAACCCTAGTTTATGCGTTGCTTCGTAAGGGGCTGATTTGGACCCATATGTTTCATGCTATGGTTAGGTTTACCTTAATACTTTTGTTATAGTTGCGGATGCTTGCAATAGAGGTTAATTATAAGTGGGATGCTTGTTCAAGTAAGAACAGCACCCAAGCACCGGTCCACCCACATATCAAATTATCAAAGTACCGAACGTGAATCATATGAGCGTGATGAAAACTGGCTTGACGATATTCCCATGTGTCCTCGGGAGCGCTTTTCCTATTATAAGAGTTTGTCCAGGCTTGTCCTTTGCTACAAAAAGGATTGGGTCACCTTGCTGCACTTTATTTACTTTTGTTACTTGTTGCTCGTTACAAATTATCCTATCACAAAACTTTCTGTTACCACTTATTTGATGCTTGCAGAGAATACCTTCTTTGAAAACCGCTTATCATTTCCTTCTGCTCCTCGTTGGGTTCGACACTCTTACTTATCGAAAGGACTACGATAGATCCCCTATACTTGTGGGTCATCAAGAGGTTTGTACACTGAGCTTTGTGGAGATTCATCTTGCCCTACCATATTTTCTGACAGTCAAAGTGCCATATATCTTACAAAGAATCCAATGTATCATAAAGGACAAAGCACATTGATGTCAGATTTCATTATATTCGAGGTGTTGTTGCTGAAGGCAATTTGAAGGTATGCAAGATAAGTACTCATGATAATCCTGCTGATATGATGACAAAGCCGCCCAACCAATATGTTTGAGCTTTGCTCGGGCTTAGTTGGTATTTCTCACTAGTCCTATGGACTTTGACGCACAAGGTGTTTATGCTGATTTGGATGGAGTTATTCACTTTCTTCGACTACTGGAGGGAATTTGGCTCAAGGTGGAGATTGTTAAATTATGATCCAAATTCTATTACCGTATTGGACTAGACGTAGTACATACGGTGTGGGCCTTTGCGTTGGTACCGACGCGTACGAGTACAACTCGTTTACTTGTCCTCCAAGGACTCTCATGTATTGCCCTCATATATACCCCATATAGTCGCACCTCAGACGGTATGTCGTCTCGTGCTTGTAATACTCCTCCTCATAGTGATTGCGCCTTCGTGCATCCGTGGTTTTCTCCCGCAAGGGTTTCCACGTAAAAATCCGTGTCTCTCTGTCTCGTTTATTTCTCGTTATTATCTAACATCATTTGCTAATTAATACCATTGCATGCAATGAATTGGCCAATGCATGTCGTGCTAAGTAGTCTCAAGTCATTGAAGACACACATCCCCATGTCTAATTCCTTTTTCATACTCCCTCCAGTCCTTTTTAGTTCACATATAAGATTTGTCTGAAGTCAAACCTCGTAAAGTTTGACCAACTTTATAGAAACAATTACGAACATTCACAATGTGAAATCATTATCATTAGATGCATCGTGACTTAAATTTTCATATTGTATAACTTTAGCATTGTAGATGTTGATATTCTTTTATATAAATATGATCAAATTTTACGAAGTTTGACTTCAGACAATTCTTATATGCAGAGTAAAAAGGACCGAAGGGAGTAGCAAGAAATAAGGAATGGAGAGGGGAGTTAATGTATCATGCATAAGTGTGTTTTTTAAGAGATCCGTAATTGATGGCTTTCAATAGTATTAGCAGAGAGAGGGCCGACAAAGGTGGCACCCTGGTCAAATGAACCAAGGAGAGGTACATGGCATCTTGGCTGGCAGCCAAGGGGACCAAAAGGAGAAAAATGCAGAGAAAATGATCGTAGCCCGAGCCATGATAGAAAGAAAACCCTAGCGAAGCAGGCTCACTATGAGCGTATTAAATAGATTGATATGAATACAAAATAGTGTACTGAAATCTGTGAACTTTTTTAGGGGTTGTGCCAAAGCAAAGTTCTCTTCGTTCTTGTTACTATACCATTTGTTTTGCAACATAACAGTGTGTATATTGTTATTGTTACATTTAGTTTTGCAACTTTGTAAGCCGATTAATTAGGGAAACCAGATGAAAACTCAAAAATAGAAGGAAAAAAACAACACGGGAGCTTATAAACTGTCCATGACTACAAAACATCCAAATTCCATCATGCATTACCTTGTTCCAATCTGCTAGGCAGCCAAATTGTATGGTGAACAAGGTGTCACCACTGATTCTTCTGCACTTTATCATGAGAGGAGAGTCCCAGTCCCATGCAGACCGCACGTGAGTGAATGGCGTCGCTGGACGAAGCTTTTCGACATATGCACCCTAGCCAGGGGCCCACTTTGTTGGTGCAATTTGGTCTGTCACCTCTTCCTCCCATATAAACTCATCATCCTCTTCCCCCCTACAATTTGTGGCTACCAATCAGATCCTCCATGATTTCCTTCTCCTTCCTCCTCGAACTCTTCTGCGATCCGCTCCATTCGGTCGCAATAGGCCTAGAAAACCTAATTCAACCAAGCAAGGAAGATGCACACAACACACCCCTGGACTGGCCCAAGTTGTAAGTGGAGGCGGGGCGGATACAGAAGGGAAGACTCAAAACGGCGACCGCCCGAGGAGGAGCAAAACCCTCGATTTTTTACTAGGGGGAAACATCTTGTACATCCGCATTTACCCTTTTTTTAAACAAGAGGAAATAGCAATCCTTCCCTTATAAAGGTAGGAAGCCAATTAGTTTGTTCTAAATATAAAGGGGATGGATGACCAGTGGGCTTGCTCGTAATTGGGCTATGGGCCAATTCCTCATTGTTGTCACCACGACATTCCCCTAAATAATAGGCCGATCCTATTCGGCGTGTTACCATCCTGCTCCCGCGCGTACACTTTTTTGGGCCGGCCCAACTAGTCCTTTCCAGTTTTGAGAAGGTTCTAGAACCTTATGATGCCATATTTTTTATTTTTTTGTCCTTTTTGGTTTTTTTCTATTTTTCATTTTCCCTTATTTCCTTCTTTTTTTTCATTTCTGTTATTTATTTAATTTTTTTCACAATAGTTTTTTCCTCAAAAGTTTCATTGGTATATGTTTTTCTTCTTTTTCATTGGTGAACCTTTTTTAAAAATCAGTGAACATTTTTTGAAAACAACTTTATGAAATTGTGAAGATTTTTAAAATTCATAAAAGTTTTTTAATCATGAACATTTTCGAATTGCTGAAAATGTTTTTTGAAATTCTGAACATTTTTTGAAACTCGTGAACATTTTCTAAATTGGCAAACATTTTTTGAAATTTAGAAAAAAAAACTTCAAATTCGTGAACTTTTTTTTAATGTAAGACCATTTTTCGTAATTATTGAACATTTTTTGAATCAGCAAAAAAAATGAATCAATTAACTCTTTTGTAATTCACAATCATTTTTTTATTTTGCGAACATTGTTTAGAAATTCATGAACATATTTTGAATACTCAAACGTTTTTTCCAAAATCATGAACACTTTTATGATTTATCGAACATTTTCCAAAATTTGGATTTTTTGAAATTCAGATTTATTTTACAGACTAAAAAACAAAAACAGAAAATAAAATAGGAAAGGCAAAAAACGAAATGGAAAAAATAGGGCGCAGCCCACCCCGCGCATGGGCCAGCCAAAATGGTGGCACGGGGAAGGCAAAAAACTTAATGGCCAGCGTAGGAGCCCTCTATTGTGTTGCTCCCAGGAGATGAAGCGTAGGAGGTCCTGTGTGACGCTCTTTGCGTCAAAAACAAGGGAAAATATTTGAAAGGCTAAACGTTTTTAGAATTTTCGAACAACATTTCAAACTAGGAAACATTTAGAAAAAATGATCGAATGCCAACAGTTTTTACATTTCTGAACAGTTATATTTTAAAGTAGGAAATAAACTTGAAAAAAAAAGAAAAATGAAAGAAAAGAAAAGAAGAAACAAAAAAAGAAAAAAACATAAAAAGGAGGGAAAAGAAAATAACGAATTAGGAAAAAAGAAAATCAAAAAGAACCTTCCAGAAGGTTCCCAAAACCGGGATCCCTGAAATGCAACCCTCGCTTCTAAATGGGCCGGCCCGTCTCGGTTGATTCCTTCGATCTCCTGTGCGTTTGCCCAACATTTTGACGCAGAATGCGTCAAATAGGAATTTCCGTGTAAGAGCCCTCTATCCTGGGACTCCGGAAGGGCTGGTATGTCGTGAAGCTTTGGCCCTAGCTCTTTTTTTTTCTTTTAAATGGAACACATCGATTCCACACTTAAACTGGCCCGTCGAACATTTACATCGTCAGGTAGGTCCTCAGACCACACATGTGAGACAGGCTGGTGACTAGCACCATAGGCCGCTAGAGCGTGCGCAAGATTATTACATGCCCGTGGGGCAAAAGCAAAAGAAATACAAGTAAAATTTAGATAGGCAAACTGACGGATCTCCTTAAATAGCAAACCTTCAGGTGCACGGTCCGATTCAGTACCTCGTAGCGCCTTTACCAGAACCTGACAATCCGATTCAACCTCCACATTTGTCATTCCCTGGTCGACGGGTTGTGACTGCAAACCAACAATTTCAGAGATCAAGGAAGGAACAGAAGGCATCTATGGGGCAATCATCAAAGAGATTGCTAAAACTTTAGTAGTTGTAATTTTATTTTTGAAAGTAGAGAGTTCAACACAGAATCTCATAATTTAGTTAAATTTTCTAGCTCTGTAGAGGAGGGTCGCCATGTGTGGCTGGGAGCTCCCCATGACCCTTTCGTTATTCCGTAAACCTTGTGATTGATTAATAAAGGGGGTTTACCATTCAAAAAAAAAAAAGCAGATGAAGCAGAACTGCAATCATATTCATCAAAAAAAGAAATCACAAGTACTCGTTTAAAGCTCAACTCGCATTGTGGTATGGAATGACCCAGCATGGCGGATGTTTCAGGCAAGACAGTTCAACAATTCAATTCCAGCAGATTTTCTACAAAGATTATCGCTAATTTTTTTAAAATAATACATATTCTTTATTAAATTTCAGAAATACTACACTGTAATTATATTTTTCAAAAATAATACCCAGTCAGCCTACTGCTGGCCGATTGGATCCAGTCGGCCTGCTGCTGGCCGATTGAGCCCCAGTCGGCCCACTATAGGCCGATTGGATCCAGTCGGCCTGCTGCTGGCCGATAGGCCCCAGTCAGCCCACTGCTGACCGATTGGCGCCCAGTCTGCTTCCTCTAGGCCGACAGATGCATGCACCCATTTATCTTTCGAATGAATATTTGAAAAATGTTGAAGAAGTATTTATAAAAATATTGATCATGCATATAAAAATGTTAATCAAGCATTTGAAAAAAAAATATTTAACAAGTATTTGAAAAATATTGAAACAATATTTGAAACTGTTGAATAGGTATTTGAAAAATGTTGAAGAAGTATTTTAAAAAATGATGATCATGTATAAAAAAATGTTAATCTAGCATTTGCAAAAAATAATAAACTATTATTTGAAAAAGGCGAAACAAGTATATGAAAAAATATTGATCATGTATATAAAAATGTTGAAAAAGTATTTGTAAAAATGTTGATCATGTATAAAAAAATGTTAATCTAGCATTTGCAAAAAAATTAAACAATTATTTGAAGAAAAAAGGCTAAACAAGTATTTGAAAAAATATTGATCATGTATATAAAAATGTTGAAAAAGTATTTGTAAAAATGTTGATCATGTATATAAAAATGTTGATCTATATAAAATATTGGTCATGTATATTATACACATGTTAAACATTTTTCAAATACTTGTTCAATTTTTTAAAATACTTGTTTAACATTTTCGCAAATACTTGTTCAACATTTTTATATACATGATCAACATTTTTTATAATACTTCTTTAACATTTTTATATACATGATCAACATTTTTTTAAATACTTGTTTAGCATTTTTATATACATGATCAACATTTTTTTAAATACTTCTTTAACATTTTTATATACATGATCAACATTTTTTTAAATACTTGTTTAGCATTTTTATATACATGATCAACATTTTTTTAAATACTTTTTAACATTTTTCAAATACCTATTCAACAGTTTTCAAATATTTTTCAACATTTTTCAAATACTTGTTCAACATTTTTTTCAAATGCTTAACTAACATTTTTATATGCATGATCAACATTTTTAAATACTTCTTCAACATTTTTTAATACTCATTCCAAAGATAAATGTGTGCATGCACTGTCGGCCTAGAGGAAGCAAACTAATCGGCCAGCAGTGGGCCGGGCCTATCGCCTGAGGCCTATCGGCCAGCAATGCGATTGGATCCAATCGTTTACGATGGGCCGATTGGATCCAATCGGCCAGCAGCAGGCTGACTGGATCCAATCGGCCAACAGTAGGCCGACTGAGTATTATTTTTGAAAAATATAATTACGGCGTAATATTTCTGAAACTTAATAAAAAATATGTATTATTTAAAAAATTAGCTAAGATTATCGACGCTCGAAGCATAGGAAACGTTGGGTACTGCCTGACTTCAGACCTTGTGATGTTCTAGTGTTTTCTGTACTTACATTACGAAACCCCGCGATACAACTGAGAATACAAGCTGATTCTGTGCGAGTGCATGAATCCCGATAACTCTCGAGTGTTGTGTGCAGAATGAGATGGAATCACTGGGACCAAGAAATGATCCCCTCTTCTAACCTCAGGCCCTTTTCATCTTCAGATTCCAAGCTCGGTCATGGCCTATTATTGATCCGAGAAAATGTGCCCGTCTCGGAGAAATAGGTGCTCTGGGTTCCACTTCCAAGATGGTTGCCGTGGGCATGTGGGTTTGACAGCTCTATTCCCTGCAGGTGAAAGCAATGGTATATTAGAAACAAGGAGTGATTGATGACAAGGATCTTAGGTTGACCTCTTTTAAAAATAACAAAAACTGACTGAAAAGGTAATAAATAATATGACATCGAAGATGCTACAACCTACTGATTACCATCTATCTATCTATACACAAGGCACTAAATGTATAAAGGGCTAACAACAACAAACCATCAAGTGCCTGGTTTACAAGAAAACGAATATGTACGGTAGCATAGGTAAAACTAACAACATAGCAAACTATATTGTCCATGGTGACTTCACAGAAGCAAAATCTAGCAACTTTGTACTATTGCAGCAAAAATAAAAGGTAAAATAAACCATGGTTGAACTGCCTGTTTAAATCCCCCAAACATGAGCAAGGCAACCAACAGCTAAGCAAATACAGTTCAAGATAGAAATAACATAGCGATCTAGAGAAGGCAGCACTGTAGCAGCCCTAGTCCCATGTTCCACAGCTGGATCAGCCAAATATCATGCATAACAAACCAGGGAAAAATAAACTCACCTGAACTGGTGTAAAGGCCAAACTAGATGTCAGTCCAGATGTTGCACCGCCGCTGCCATAACTCCTCTCCTTGAATCTGATATTAGAAAGTAATATGGATTCAGAGAGAGAAAGAGAGAGATTGCAGTGCATGATATCATAAAAGAGGTCATGAATAGAAATATAAACAACAATGTGAAGATACTTAAGAGAGTTATAGTTACTGCGGCATAACAATTGCCTGCCAGGCTACTGGAACTGGTACAGGGTGCAAATAATCCGTAACATAAAAAAATGCGCGCAAACGCCTAAATGTGCAGGAAACATAGATATAAGGATGGTATAAAGCATAAAGCAGTAAGCTCTGGGAAGTGGGAATCAAGGTGGGTATATAAACACAGTGAAGAGAAAGCTGTGCAAACCAGTTCTTGTTGATGTATGCCTTGATAGCTTAAAATTGAGGATCTAAGTTCCAATGTTTTGCACATTGTCCTCTAATAGTTTGAACCAGCTTGTATTGAATTTATAAACAGTCAGAAAGAACACAGTATCCCCGCAAAAGAAAAAAACAGTACACTACAAGTTATACCATGTTTTGGGGAGTAAAAGGGCATAAAACCTCCGTTGTGGAGCCAAGTAATTCCTCCGTCCCAAAATTCTTGTCTTAGATTTGTCTAGATACGGATGTATCTAACACTAAAATGTAACTAGATACATCCGTATCTAGACAAAACTAAGACATGAATTTTGGGAGGGAGGGAGTAGTAGTCATGTGCTTTATGCTTTAACATCAAATGGCAAGGAACCGAAAGGAAGAAAAAATAAAATACTGTGGGAAGAATTAAGAAGGCATACTTCTTTGCCACTTTAGCAGCAAGTTTGTTTTGCGCAGCTGAGACACGTAGTTTCCCACTTCCGGCCTGCCCAAGCATGCCATAACCTTCCCCCAAACCATCACCTGGTGATAACAAGATGTGATCATGTCAATATTTAGGTAAAGTGAAACTATAATAAACTAACTAACAAAAAGTCATTCCAGCATCCCTGTCAAAACTAACTGACCTAATGAGCTCTCCTCTGGTATACCAAACTGCATTCGGTTTGCAAGCTTCATCATATCAGTCACCGCATATCTGCAGAACCAGGTTACCAAAATTATGACAAGATACCATACTGTTTATGTGATGAATCAAGTTTCAGCATGGAATGCAAATTAGTAAGTAGTTCAAGGGAAAAATAAGCATGAGGTTGTTCAATATGTTTATTTGCAGAAAAATAAATTAGTTTGAGAAAAGCTTACCTTTCTTTCATTTTTCGAAGGCGACGACCCCCTCTTTTCTTTTTAGGCTCCGAATCTGGAACAGGAAGTGGTTTTGGAAGCTTTGCAGGAGGTGGTTCTTGCCACTTCTCGATCTTCTTGCGAATTTCTTCTAACAAGTTGCGACCAGCTTTTCCAGTTGGATCACCTCTAGTTGAATCAATTCTTGCTGCTAGAGTTGCCTTTGCAGCTATGACCCTGCAAGCACGGGTCCTCAGGGCTGGAGGGGTGCTCTGAAATACTTCGGCTTGTTCAAGATAGCCAACACGAAACTGAGATGTGGCACTAGAAAATCCAGCAAGATTTTTCTTCTTTGCTCCAAGTAGCTGAACATTGCAAGCAGGCATTTTTGCAAGTGCTCCCAAACCACCAGCAATTCCCATCAATTTTGCAGCAACAGCACTGCCAACAATTGCAGATAGGTTTGGTGCGATGTAACCCATTTTACCCTCTACAAAATCAAGCACCTTCTTCTTTGCAGCATCAAGATTAAGGGCTCTGTCACATGCTTCAATAGTTTTTACCAAATTCTCCTGAGAAAGAGGCTTCCCACTAGTTGTCGATGCTGTCACAGAGACAACCATTATAACTGCAGAAGGTAAGAGCCCTTCCAGATCTACTAGTGTTATATCCACCTCATTTGCAATCTTCTTAACAACACGGGCATAATCAATCGGATGATGAACAAGGGATTCCAGTTCAGGAAACTTCAGCCTATACTTGTCACGGATGAAATTATGTATTATAATGAGCTCATTCTCAATATCTACTGATAAGGCATTGCAGTCTACAATAAGCTGGTACTCTGGATCCTCCTCCAGGATGAACCCTTGATTAGACAAATATGTGTCTTTCTCAAGTGCTCCTTCAACTTTCTGCACACGAAAAAATGGAACTGTCTATTAATCTATTGTCATGCATGGGGTGAGTTGAAGATTTTTGCAGACTAAGGCTAAAATACAGATGAACAGCGCCGCATGCCCTATATATGGACTCAAAATGAATAGACCATATTTTCCACATGAACCATTTGTGACATTGAGCATGAACTGAGGATTGGTCGGTTTGCTAGCAGAACGAGTGTGCACGCTGCGTCGCTGCTGACCTGCATTTGAGGCCTAGCCTCTGCAGGTGAATCAGGCCATCTTACTACATTAGGCCTTATTATGGTAGCAATTAAAAAAGGTCCCGAGGGACTAGTCTCTGGTTGATCTTTTTGTTTATTATTGTACACTAAACAAACTAAATACTCCATTTGCACCCTAAGAACATCTAAAGTAATATTCAGGAGTCAGACATGAAAAGAACAATCGAGTGTGTCCCCGAAATCCATATAATATGTGTTATTTAAGATTTCGTTTCAAACTAGTAATCACTGTTCTGGTGGAAAACATTGTGCAGCATCTTATAACAGAGTTATTACCCTAACCACACAAATAAGGTTTTACTTTTTGCAAGATATAAACATAGAGTGGAGATTTACGAGTTTGATCACATACTTGCATTATGTCAGAATAACGTTGTGTCTTCTGCAGTTTTGAGACGCTGTCAAGATCATCATAATTAAGAGACTCAAGGTCAGGCATATCATCGTCACCATCCTCATCCATACCCACTGCCTCGGCATTGTCTTCCTCCTGAAAAGTTTGACAAAAGATTAAGGAACTGCCTACAAATATATCCTTATAAAACATGGTTACGCAGTAGACACAGAAATCAACTTACAGGGTAGGCTTCATTGTCTGAAAGTTCGTCAAGATCGGCCAAGAAAGAATCAGCAAGGCTTGCCTGTGAAGTGGCACCATTTAGAAACATGACACGAGACCAATGCCGAACATAAATTGCAAATTTATAAGATTGCCTAGCTGCTTAACAGGAGGTGAACTGAACTCACCATTATCTCGTCCCAAGTCTTACCCTCAGCAGGCTAGACCTATAAGAGAAGTTGTTGAAGAGGACGATCAGCTCAATCACAACAAATATGTAGTGCCCAGATAGGGGCTCCCAAAAAGGCAAAAACTACAGATAGGGTGTGGGGTATACTGCTAATAAAATACTAATGTACAGACAAACATGGATTAATCTAAACCTTATGAGCAAAATGTTAGCAGTTACTATTATACAACAAGCCTGTTCCAAACTCCAAACTGCTGGTATGTTTTTGTTCGTGGTGGTGAAATTTAAGATAACTAGACACTTTGATTTGGTCATCAATTGATTGGGTCAGTGGCACAAACGTTGAGCCCTTAACGGATAACTCTCAAAACTGTGGGCGGATCTTACAGAATAACCCTAGAACTAATGAAACCCTAAAATTATCAAGCCGAAATCCACCAATTATTGGCCGCGGCAATGGTGAGACCAGCATCGACAAACCCTAGGGGAAAAGGAGGGAGGAGGAGGGGGGAGGGGGAAGAGATCCTTACCGGAGAGAATGCCGGAACACCGGTTGCGCCGGAGAAGGGGGCCCGTGGGGGAAGCTCGTCGGCGGCGGTAGGGATTGAGGCGGCGCCGACGGCGTGAGAAAGTGGAGGCGGCGGTAGGGACTGACGCGGCGCTGACGGCGTGAGAAGGCTGAGGCGGCGGTAGGGACTGAGGCCCGTGGGAGAAGCTATGGAGGAAGGGGCCGCCGGGGGCGAGGTCGGGGGCGAGGTCGGGAGATATACGCGAGGGGAGGGGGCGTGTTGTTTTTCCTTTTTGACACACAAGAAGGAGGCGTGTTGTTTTGAACGGTGGTGCTTAGAGCATCTCTAAGATCCGGCAAAAAGACCCTAAACTGTAAAATAGCCGTCGTTTTAGGCCTTCTTTGGGTTTTTTTTTTCTCAAGGGTGAAGGCTTCTTTGATTCATTGGGTAGGAAAATCATAGGAATAGAAAAGTCATAGGAAATGAGATGACATCTATCTCAAATCCTATGAGTAGGAATAGGAAATGAGATGCTCTTTGATTCACATCATAGGATTTTTTTTTCCATTGAGTATTGAGTCTAGACTGATGTTTATTTTCCTATGAAATGTGAAGAATATGAAGAATTCCTTCATAGGAATATGATTCCATTCTACAAACCAAAGGGCTCTGAAGGAATTTTTTTCTATAGAAATCCTATCCTATGAAATTCCTATAAGATTCCTTTAAATCAAACGAGGGCCTTACATCAAACGAGGGCATTACAATATGAGACGGAAAAAACGTCCATACCAGATACCGTAAAACGTCCTCTATTTTACGGTTCACCCTAAAAGCCGAACCTCGTCCAGTAGATAACGAGGATTGGAGGCAGTTTTTGCAGGGACCTGTAAAACAAAAAACGGGTGGCGGGACGGAAATTTCAGCACCAACCGCTCCTGTTGCAGTCGGCGCCGTCACCTTCCGAGCTTGATTCCGGCCAAATAAAAGAGAAGCGATGGCCGAGGTTGAGATGGAGATGGCTCGTAGCCTCCGGTGACCTTACCGAGCGCAGAGGCAAAATGGAGATGCATCGTCGTCTCTGGAGCTCGAAGCGGCCGGCGGGGCAGGTGCACAGGCACGGGCAGGCCATGAGGCCGATGCGCCCGCGAGCAACAGCTCGGGCACGAGCAGGCACTCTGCCGCGAGCAGGCCATGAGGCCGATGCGGCCGCGGGCTTGAGCAGCAGCTAGGGCGCGAGCAGGACCCAATTACAATCTATATTTTGTTCATAGGGGGTTTTATGCTATTTTTCAGATATCGCTGACGATTTTTGTGAGATCTATTCTGTCCAATGTCTCGTGATACTACAAATCCGGTTTAATGGAAACCGTATAATGTTTCTACGGGATGATTTTTTGTAGTATCGCCTAGAGATGCTCTTAGCTGCTAAGTATTAGAGCATCTCTAGCAGATCCTGGCTTGACGGCTTGTTGGTCTCTATAATTCCGGTTGATTTACATAAAACGGTAAAATTTCAGCCGGAGCAGATCCTTAAATAAAGCCCGCTCCGTAAAAGAATTACGGGCGACCCATACATCCCTGGCTCCACCGCCATATTTACCGGATCTCAGTCGATTTATGGTTCCTATCCGCCATATTTTGCACCCGCCTCCGCCTCAATTCCCCTCTCTCCGCCGCCAAATCCACCAACTCCGACGACAGTTTCTCGCGCGCACAACCCCTTTTCGAGCAGATCAATGTCGAGTGGAGGTCGCAAGCATGGTGTCCGAGAGGGGCGCGGCGGCTCACCGCCGCACAAGCGAGCCCGCCACGACGATGAGACTGACAGCTCCACCCCCCCCCCCCCTCGGGCGAGGAATGGCTCCGCGTGCACGTGAGGGAGCGCGGCACCCTCTCCCGTGGTACCACCCGGAGGGCATGGAGGGAGTTCGACGGGATAGGGGACCTCCTTTGTCCGACCACCAAGCGTTTCCGCGAGGTGGAGGTGAAGTAGGCGGTCACTGTCGGAGAAGAAGGTGCCGCCGCGTGGCTCGAGGCGGCCAAGGAGGAGTACCAGCTTGCCTTCACTCTCTACTTTGCGGTCGAGTATTATCTCTATGTCAAGAAGCCCGACGAGTAGTTTAGATTTAGTTTTATCTACTATGTTTAATTTTGTGTGTTCGAATGTGTGATGAACTTCCGGCGAACTATGGTGGCGAGTATTGTATGAAGGATCTATTTTTGTCGTGCACTCCGCGGTACCGCAAATTCGTTTTACAGTATCCCTTAAACGAAATTTGCGGTACCGCGGTTTACATGATCTGTTAGAGATGCTCTTACCTTTGTATAAAAAAAAGATACAAGGGAGAATTTATTTTAACCCCCCAGTTCACTCGTCTTGGATCATAAACCCCTTTCTTCGCTTGTCTGCTTCTTATATAACCATCAAATAGCAATAAAAATATACAGAAGTACCCTTAAATTCTTTATCCTTTTCAGATTCATCACACTCCTTTGTCGATCCATCCCATCCCTTTGTTGATCCAACCCCTCCAACTCCAATCCTCATGGGGACGTTACCCTTACAAGAGGAACCAACAAGCTTGCCTTACCCTTAGGGCAGCAATGGAGAACGGTGGATGGGGGGATGCGGCGGAGCAGCAGGGGTGACGGATGGCGGGGGCGCCGGGCATCACTTATCACGGAAAGCAGTAATAAAATACTCCCTCCATTCACAAGTATTTCCGAACAGAGGGAGTAGTAACAATACAACTAAAAGATAATTGAACTCAACTAATCTCTACTATTAAAAGGCACTTGGTACGTCTTTTTTTAACACCTTACGCCTATAGGTATACGCTACTCTTCTTTTCATCGGTAGGCATATGTTACTTGTATTTATATACAAGTTGAAAAACAGTATAAACAAGCGAGCAAGCACACGTACACATACGACAATACAAGGAGGACGCAAGACGAGTAGCTGACTCCACCAAACTTTGTCGGAGGCCCCAACGAGAGAAAACTCAAAGATAAAGATGATATGTTGTTGTTGTCATATTATAATTTTTAGGGTTGCCTGATACGTTCATTTTGCATCATGTTTTTCTACTGTTATTTATGATGTTTTATGCATAATAATGTTTTATGAAGTAATTTTAATATCTTTTCTCTCATAATATGCAAGGTTCACACAAAGAGGGAGAATACCGTCAGTTGAAACTCTTGAACTGAAAAGGCTATGTCGGGCCACCTATTCTGCACATCTCCAAATAAGCTGAAACTTGACGGAGATTTTTTATGGCATATATAAGAATGGTTGGAGCAAATAATTACCAGAGGGGGCCCACCAGGTGGGCACAACCCACCTGGGCGCGCCAGGGAGCCCATGCTTGCCCTCCTCGACCCACCTCCAGTGCCCCTCTTCTGGTATATACCTCTCCGATACTCGTAGTAACAAATCCTAATCTCGATCTATGCCAACCCAACAAATACCTTCGGAGATACCTGTAGAGCATCTCTACTCCTAATGTCTCAGTTGGTAGGTCGCGTTCCGGGTTTTATTTTCGTCCCACCTCACCCGGTCTTTTTTGGTACTTCTTTGGTACTTCCTCCCACCTCCCCCTCAGCTGTGAAAAACCAAGAAAAACCCCGCGATCGAGTCCCGCACACGCTAACTCCCGTCGTTATCTCTACTCCTAATGGAGCAGTTGGTAGCCTCAGTCACGGTTTATTTTCATTCCACCACTTTCAACCGCTTTTATTTTGCTGGTTTTTTCATCCTCCCCACCCCACCGGTTTAGTTTTGCGTCACCTTCTCACACAACGAAAAAAATCTTAACGGATCATAACTTTTCATGCCGGTGCAAGTTATTTTTAGTAATGTCTTTATGTGAAAGAATCAATCACGATCAATCTCTAAATATCAAATCTAAATTAATTAACCTTACCTTAAATTGCTCAATCACATTAATTAGGAAACAAAATAACCGATTTTAAGAAAATATCTACTCTTAATGGAGGGTATTACATACCAAACATAGGTACGTCATTAGCTCGCTTCCTTCCCTTCTCTTTCCTTCGTCCCTCAGTCCCATGCTCGTGGCGCTGAAGTGGCATCGACAGGCGATGGCGGCGAGGACAGCACGTGGCAGCCCTCGAAGCACGAACACGATCGCACCTCGGTCTGCCGTCTCCCAAGATATGGTTGAGTTATCGTGATGCCCACCCTAAACCATCACGTCATACAAATTCCTCAACATCTACCTTCTCTATTTCGGCCCATGCTCGATCCAAATGACGATGCAGCTCCGGCCGATTGACAATGGTGGTTCACCATCCTTCCTCTCAGCACCCACTCCTGGAGGAACGACACGCCATGCCGATCGAACCCGGTCGAGATCACTCACCAAGATTGCTATTCGGAAGGTTTTTTGTCAAAAAGTGAAGAGTGAGCCACTTGTGCAGGTGCAGGTTTTGTTTTAAAAATCCAATTTGTTTATCCTTTTGTCGCTGAAATTGTTTACTAATTATGTCATTCGTCTCACCTCCTATGATTTTTTTTGCTACCTCCTCCCACCTTCGCTGGTTTTTTGTAGATTTTTTGTCCCTCCTCCCACTTCATCGGTTTATTTTCGTCACCCTCTCACACAATGAAAGAAATCTGAAAAGATCAAAACTTTCCATCTTGGCGCAAGTTATTTGGTAATGTAGAATCAATCACGAACAATCTCTAAAGATCAAATCTAAATTAATTAACCTTACCTTAAATCACTCAATCACATTAATTAGAAAACAAATAATTGATTTTCAGAAAAGTCACTCAATCACATTAACCTTACCTTAACTCACGGATGGTAATCAATCTCCAAACAAAGGAAACAATACATCGAGGGAGCAGTAAATAAACTCCCTTTCTTATGACATGTATATGATCTTCCCTTCCCTCTCCGTTGTCGAGCGTTCTTGATTCTTGAGGCCGGTGCTTGGGCTGCATCACTGGGTCGCGACGGTGCCGGGGACGAGGACGGCGAGGCCCGGTGCCGCGGCACCACGTTGGCCGCGGCCGTGAAGGGGCCGAAGAAGGGCGGCTTCCCTGGCCCTGGGAGTTGGTGCGGTGGAAGCGACACTTGAAGGATCCCGCGTGGGTGGTCGGCGCGCAGACGCACTTGGAAGCGGGCCCGTGGCGTGCGCCGGACGGTGTCGATGCCGACCCGTGCCACCTCCTCCACGTATTCTTGGAGCTGTGGCTGACCCATGTACATGAAATTAATTTCCTCAGTTGTGGCGGCAAATATAATACACATAATCCATATTGTTATGCACTAGCGCGTGTGTGAAATAGATGGATTATGGTCGCGTATCCAATAAGATGGATATGTGTGTGTGTGTTAGAGAGAGAGGGGAGAGGGGGAGAGAGAGTGAGGAAGAGGGAGGGAGAGAGAGTGTGTGTGAAAATTTGATGGTAAAAAAGGTCACCAATGTCACTTGATATGTATGAGTATATTAATATTGAACTTTTAAAGTTAATGTGACCCCGTTGCAACGCACGGGCGTTTTTCTAGTGTGTGTGTGTCTATATATATATATATATATATATATATATATATATATATATACATATATATATATATATATATATATATATATATATATATATATATGGACTGAACAATTGATTCAGGTTTTTTTCTCAAGTGGGGATGCAAATTGGGCATCAAGGTGTACGACAGAGGATGACAAACGATTACGTTCTGCACGTTAGTCCGCGTACAACTTAAAAGTTGATTGATACTTTTCATTTTATATTGATGTTCCCTCCAGCGAGAACAATTTTTTGACTGGATGTGTTTAATTAGATATGCTCTTTTATTTGTGCGAAGTTGTTCAGACTTTTCTTTGATTCATTATTTTAGCTGCATAAAAAAGGAGTATGAGTACTGTTTGGTTCCATGCAGGACCAACCAAGGAAGAGAAGCAAATCACAACCCTTTAGTTCATGGTCTAGGAGCAGGAAGGTACACATCCATCTTTGTGATATTCTGATATGAATATGCATAGTACTACGTGCTGAGAATCCCTCAATTGTGTAGATAGGTCATCAAGTAATGGTTAGTAATTCATACTTCTGCTTCACCTTTCAGTTAATTATCCGCTTTCAAGTATTTATTGCCGAAGTGAGCATCTAATTGCAGGAATTCTGTGAGGTAACCATCTCAATCTTTTTGTCACAAGGCTCTTGCGTGGCAGAGATTTTTGCTTGGTCATAAATGAATTAGTTCAATTCTTTGACAGTAAGAGAATGGAGCTAGATGGAGGAACATCAACATTGATGCCAACAGTTCCATTCTCTTGTTGTAGTAGTGTCTTAATTGGAAGAATATTTTGATGATGTTGATTGCTTTCTGTTCTCATATTTTCATCATTTTAGATCACTTTCTGAATAGTTCAATACTATATTTTTGGGATTAACTGTAACATTATGTGAATATATATATGTTTATAGTTAAAATCAATGTTCATCAGCAATCAGCCTTCTAACTAAATAATAGTTTCGCAAGGGCTTCTCTACACTCGCTGGTACACGATTTGAGGCATAGGAGGGAGGGGCACGTTGCGATGTCGTCTTTGGTCATGGCTATAGCTTATGAGAAGAATGGGATTTATGCTTTGGCAGACTGCCCCGTGGTTAGCAAGTCATTATTGCCGCCTCCGCTTCCCAAGTTGCCTCGGCTTGCTATTGGTGTGTGCTGCTTCTGCAGCCCGCCGCCGCCTCTTAGGTTGGGTTTTGCTGCCACTCATGAAGTTTCCATTGCCAAGGCAAGGCGTCGTCGTCTTACTTGCAAGGCACACATTACCTTCATGGGCAACATTTTGCTATGCATGGGCGCCACTCATGTCAAAGCTGGGTTCTAGTTTGACGACCTCTCTACCAAGTCTCCATGTTCTTCTTTCCTGTACTTTCTCCATCTGCTGTTATACTCTCTTGCAAGTACGGCTTATCCAGTTTGATGTCATGTTGCTTCGGCAGTTATGTATTAACCCCTCAAGGAAGAAGGGGGGGGGGGCGGAGATGGAAGTTGTAGGCGCGTGCCCCCGGCCGACCGTCGTTAGACCAGGATGAGCTAGCGGCGGTGGTCGTCGAGGACTCTAAGCATCCGCGGATTGTCGTGGCGTAGTGGTGCCACCGAGGGCACCAACATCAGCAGTAGATGCAACAACGGCGGCAGCGGTAAGAGACATAGGCCAAGGATAGGGATAGAGCAACTCAGCCACAATAATTTTTTACTAATTATGAGATGTTTCTTATTTATTCTGGATATGATCTACTCCTTACATTTCATAATGTAGTGCTCTTGAGAGGTGGAGCATTAAAGAGCAAATCAATCGGGCCCAGCCTTCATGGCTTCGTCCCCTACTTTCTCTTGATCCATGCCAATTGCGTAGTTATTTACTTTGGAAAGGCCGAGATATATTTCACATTTAACGAGAAAAGTTCACACTGCAATTGTCTCTACAAAGTTATGTTTTGTTTTCATTATTTGTTTATGTAACTCAGTTTTGGACTTGGTACTCATCTTGACAATAGTGTTTTTAGATGGTGCTGGGGAATAGATTCAGTTGAGTGGTGGAGTTAGCCCTTGCTCATGGTCATGGATGACTCTTCCTCATCGATGGATGTATGTTTAGTACTCCGTCAGTTTCATAATTCTTGTCGTGCTTTTAGTTCAAAGTAAAACCATGACAATAACTATGGAACGGAGGGAGTATTTATTTGTCGAACCGGAGTTAGTACGTGCATGGTGTGTGGTAACTACTCTTGCATTTGATTTTTTTTGTGCTTTTAGTCTTTTAGAGGCTTTGTACTCCATTGATACACATGTGGCGTATCTGCAGGATAGATAATGCTTCATTGGTAGCACACACAGTGCATCTAGAGAAAACAATTGCTTTCATAGCATACGGGGATATATTCTTCAGTGGACATTCAGCTAGAATACATATGCATTTTCCATATACTTCAGGGTTTTTTCTCTCAAGGGAGCTACATTTTTTTTAGAAAGGGAATAACACATATTGGTTTTTTTCATGGTATTAGCCACCTCTATTGTGCGTCTCAATCATTTAAATTTTGGGCATTGTACTATCATGCATCAGTTTTGCAATAAATTTGTAGAAGTTTTGCCCCAAGAATATAATGAGAAATATTTGCATAACTAAACTTAGTTGAGCATGTCTATTAACACTTTCCTCTTCTCCTATTAGATGTAATGATCTAGACCAAAGCAACCCTCATGTATATTTTTTGAAAGCAACCCTCATGTATATTGATATATACTAGAAGGCCACCGAAGAATTTTACAGAACAAGAGAACATGGCGTGCACCGTATCTTTAAGACGACTTCCCTCACCATGTGGCATGCACTTTTTAGTTTTACTTTAGCGCAATTGCCATGTATGTAAGGGATGCAATTAGGTTGAATATTGCAATTGTAGTTTTTTCTGAACTTTTTCAACACCCCAAAGATTAGTAAAATACTCCCCCCATTCCATAATGTAAGACGTTTTTGCAAGCTATATGTTTGTTATACATTATATTGCTGGAAATCAAGAATTTACTCTTTTTGACTAATATTGTGTTTTAATAGTCCATTTCCTGTGTTTCAAAGGGCTGCGATAGTGCATCTTGCTATGCATGGCCACTCATGTCAAAGCTGGTTCCAGTTTGACGACCTCTCTACCAAGTCTCCATGTTCTTCTTTCCTGTACTTTCTCCATTTGCTGTTATACTCTCTTGCAAGTATGGCTTATCCAGTTTAATGTCATGTTGCTTCGGCAGTTGTGTATTAACCCCTCAAGGAAGAAGGGGGGGAGATGGAAGTTGTAGGCGCGTGCCCCCGGCGACCATCGTTAGACCAGGATGAGCTAGCGGCGGTGGTCGTCGAGGACTGTAAGCATCCACGGATTGTCGTGGCGTAGTGGTGCCACCAAGGGCACCAACATTAGCAATAGATGTAACAACGGCGGCAACAGTAAGATACATAGGCCAAGGATAGGGATAGAGCAACTCAGCCACAATAATTTTTTACTAATTATGAGATGTTTCTTATTTATTCTGGATATTATCTACTCCCTACATTTCATAATGCAGTTCTCTTGAGAGGTGGAGCATTAAAGAGCAAATCAACTGGGCCAGGCCTTTGTGGTTTCGTCCCCTACTTTCTACTGATCCATGCCAACTGCGTAGTTATTTACTTTGGAAAGGCCTAGATATATTTCACATTTAACAGAAAAGTTCACACTACAATTGTATGTACGAAGTTATGGTTTGTTTTCATTATTTGTTTATGTAACTCAGTTTTGGACTTGGTACTCATCTTGACAATAGTGTTTTTAGATGGTACTGGGGAATAGATTCAGTTGAGTGGTGGAGAGTTAGCACTTGCTCATGGTCATGGATGACTCTTCCTCATCGATGGATGTATGTTTAGTAATTCGTCGGTTTCATAATTCTTGTCGTGCTTTGCGTTCAAAGTAAAACCATGACAAGAAATAGGGAACGGAGGGAGTACTTATTTGCCGAACCAGAGTTAGTACGTGCATGGTGTGTGGTAACCATTGTTTTTAAGGCGGTAAGGCGAACTAAGGTGCTGGGGGGGGGGGCGCCTTATCGCCTAGGCGACGCCTAAGCGCCTAAGGCGGGCATATTCGTAAGGCGTTTGGGGCGCCTTATCGCCTAAGCGTCCAAGGCGGGACGCCTTATCGCCTAAGCGTCCAAGGTGGGACGCCTTAAAAACAATGGTGGTAACTACTCTTGCATTTCAAATTTCTTTGGTGCTTTTAGTCTTTTAGAGGCTTTGTACTCCATTGATATACATGTGGCGTATGTGCTAGATAGATAATGTTTCATTGGTAGTGCACACAGTGCATCTAGAGAAAACAATTGCTTTCATCGGCATACAAGAATATATTCTTCAGTGGACATTTAGCTAGAGTACATATGCATTTTTCATATACTTCAGAGTTTTTTCTCTCAAGGGAGCTGCATTTTTTAGAAAGGGAATAACACATATTGGTTGTTTTCATGGTATTAGCCACCTCTATTGTGCGTCTCAATCATTTAAATTTTGGTCATTGTACTATCATGCATCAGTTTTGCAATAAATTTGTAGAAGTTTTTGCCCCCAAGAATATAATGAGAAATATTTGCTTATTGGTTCTGTGTTTTGATTGCAAAATTTTGAGAAAGGGAATAACACATTCAGAAACTATACGAAGCTGGTGCACATGGGTTCTGGGTTGGTATATTTCCTTATGTAGCCTTTGTTCAGGTAAATCAGACAGAGATGGGGACGATAGGTGGCCTCTCTTTTTACCCATCACTGTTATTGTTAATGAGTCTAACAATGAAGTGACTACATCTCCATCTTTTCACCTTTATTACCAGAAAGATTCTCAAAGGTACAAAATATTACGTCGGCACTTTAAGTCTCCCATTTTGATTGCCGTGATTTGCAATTTGTGTGTGGGGGCAGTAGTAAGCTCTCGTGCAGTTACGTTGTTGCCAGGTGCTACATTCTCGTGTGATTGTTCAAGCGAAGGTTCTCGAAAACAGCATAGCCATTTATGTTGCTTCTATTAGGTGTGGCTGACAAAGACGGGGGCGATTTGGGCACGCGAAAGTCACTGAAAATCAAGACAAATCCTACGTTTCTACATGTGAAATTACAAAACAGTATAACAGAGCGAGTTACGCCATCCACAGCGATCTGACGTGGCCAACCATCGGATCGCACATACGAACGCACCGGATTGGTTGATCGTCCCACCACACCCATCACGATCCTTTTTTTTCTGTTGCCCTATGCCTCATCGCCGGCCCAACGTGCCCGGGCTGCTGCTCCGGAGGATGAGCTAGGCGCTCTCTCATCAACTGGACCAATAGACTGTTAACTGGGCCTTCATACTAGCCCAAATTTATTTCTTCTTTGACGCTGTCCGGCTCGTCTTCGTTCCGATCCTTTCCTCCTAGGTCAGCGGCACGCACTCGGCCACCAGCGGCAGGTGCGCCAGGCCGCCGGCTCACTCTACTGCTCTGCGCGAGCGCCCGCACACCCACACATACAAAAACTCAAGCAAAACGCGAGCAATTGCAACAGGACGGCGGTGGCATTAGAATATGTGACTACAATGGTGCATGTGAGCGCTCGTTTACGAGCGAATGGATTGTTTTGCCCTCTTCCAACTTGGGTTCAATCTCCTACATGTCATGTCTTGTTGTTGCTAAATCTGACTGCTGTTTTCTATCCATGCTCCAAACTTTTCATTAGTCGTAAGATTTAGTACATGAGGTTATTTTGTACACACATATGATTCAGTTTCCGGTCAATTTGTTTGATGCTAGGAACCAAACTGCCTGTTTAGTTTAAGATGTGATATCCCTACTCTGAAATCACAGCTTGTGTACCTAGCTAATTTTAACTTAACTAATCTAAATGTTAGGAAGGACCGATGGTTTCTGCATATTAGAGATTTGTCGCTTGACTGATAATATGCCATAATGGGATTAGGAAATCCAAAGAAATTCTTCAGAGTTCTCTTCTGAAAATGAAGCAGCAATAGCATTTGTGAAGATGAACGATGAGGTAAAATACAACTTCGGGCATCCATGCATAAATCACAAGCCAAGTCTTGCACGGTAATAGGCAACCCTCGGTTCCATTATTTTCCTTATGCTAACAATTGTTTTTCTACACATAATGATTTCAGTTGCTTGATGGAAGAAATTAACATACATTGATGCAAACAACGGACACTATGATCTACACAGCAAGTCATTTCTTCTTTCCCTAAAAAACAAATATCATTTCTTCAATCTGGAATATGTGATGTTAAATTGAGCACTTGAAATGTGCCATGGATTTCATACATTTGCATGGCCACCAATGCGCAGTTTAAGTTCAATATTATGCCCACTACCATAGCGGGACACAGATCTATCTGTGTAGTTTCACTTAGAATTGTAGATTCTCTATACTGGAATTCAAATGTTAAATCCAGTATTTTATGTCATTAGTCAACTTCACGCCACAACTCTTAATTTTTCACCCATAGTCGATCATTTAAATATTTTCCGTATCTATATTCTACTTTACGGGTCTGCAAAAGATTTGTAAAATCTCCACGCGGGTTGTTCAAAATTATATTTTTTTACCCTGGTATTCAAAATTATATATTTCTACCCTGGTATTCAGAATATATAGCAGTCCATCTACAAATTAAGGCGCTCAATTCAAATCTTGATTGATAATTATACCTTCATTTCTTTCATAAATACTTATATTGTCGTTTTGATGAGCGGGCGCGGCAACGCGCGCCTTGATGTTCTAGTCTTTATAATCATCCAGTTACATTGTGATGTTTGATAGAACACAAGGTATTTCTCCGGTATCCGGGAATTGCATAATCTCATAGTTGAAGGAATATGTATTTGACATGAAGAAAGCAATAGCAATAAAACCGAACGATCATTATGCTAAGCTAACGGATGGGTCTTGTCCATCACATCATTCTCCTAATGATGTGATCCCGTTATCAAATGACAACTCATGTCCATGGTTAGGAAACCTTAACCATCTTTGATCAACGAACTAGTCAAGTAGAGGCTCACTAGGGACACGGTATTTGTCTATGTATTCACACATGTATTTGGGTTTCCGATCAATACAATTATAGCATGAATAATAAAAATTTATCATGAATAAGGAAATATAAAATAACAACTTTATTATTGCCTCTAGGGCATATTTCCTTCAAATGCGGCGCTGACGCTCTTCTGGGAAAGGGCACGGGTGAGGAGAGGGTCTTCGGGTGGGTCAGGGTTCTCGGCACGTGCATGGCAACGGTTCAAACTGACACAAACCCCCTCCTCTTATTTGCTTTCGATTTATGGAAAAAAAGACGTCCAGACCAGTCCTTGGACGGATACAAACACACATTAGATGACAAAATATGTATGGAAGCGTGCAGACGGATGCAGGCGACTTGAGAGTCCGCGCGTTGGAGATGCCTTAATGAGTGGCCATCGTCATTACACAAGTATCAAGTACACAAATCACACTTGATAGCCGCATCAACTTCAAGGGGATGGAAACTTTTATTTTCTCAAGAGTGATTTCAAGTCACGATTGGATGTTTTAGTCACAGTCCAAACATTTTGCAGGGAAGCCACGGGTGTCCCTAGTCCGCCATCTGCTCTGAGAATGTCAAACTTTAAGCAAGGCTGGAGGGCATATCCAAAGCCGACCCCCAAAACACTCATATCCGTTCGGACGCAGCTGTTTGCACGCAGCAAGCCATCCAATGACAAACTTCATTGGTCCGCGGAGCAGTCCGAACCATAATCTTTCCGCAAACCAGAACCAAATGAGGAGGGGTTTGCGGGAGTCCGGACACAAGCCATGTAGAATCCGACACCCACTAACCCACCCAAAACTAAGGCGGAGCCTGCGCTTGTAGCCGGCCGCGTTGTTTCCACGGCAAAATCCCCCACTCTCCTCTTTCATCCCACCACTCTTCATCCAATTCCCGCCTTTTTTCACAGCCGCTGATGCTTGGACCGACAGGAGAAGTTGCCGGAGATGGCAGTGGTTGAGGAGCCTGCGATCACGCTCATCTTGAATATCAACTCGGAGATAGGTGAAACTGTTGCCTCAAAACGATGGCAAAGACGACACCGCACAAGAAGCAGAAGGCCGACGGAGGCGAAGGTGGAGTGGTGGTGGACGTGGAGGTGGAGGACGTGGTGGGGGCGGAGCCTGGGATGTGCGGCCCCGCTGTGGTCGCCGACCGTGCAGACACCACCATGGTCGGAGCATTACAAAGCTTCGTACTACTATGCCTCCAAATAGGCCATGCTTGAAGCTTCGGAGGAGAACTTGAAAATTGAGGGACGACGCAAGTAGGATGGTGCAAGCCATCCGTTTCAAGAGTTGAAGCAGCGGAAGGAAGAGTTAGCAGCGGGGACAAGGCGGCAGAGGAGAAGGTGACGACGAAGGAGTTGGCTGAGACGGCGGAGAAGGAGGCAGAGGCGGCGACGACAAATTGAGCGTGGAGGCTCCGATTGCCTTAGTGGTGTCATGTGAACATTGACTACATGGCACTTCACCATATTTGGGCCTAAGGGAATGCATTGTGGAATAGTTATTAGATGATGGGTTGCGAGAGTGACAGAAGCTTAAACCCTAATTTATGCGCTACTTCGTAAGGGACTGATTTGGATCCAAAAGTTTAATGCTATGGTTAGATTTTATCTTAATACTTTTCTCGTACTTGCGGATGCTTGCGAGGGGGTTAATCATAAGTTGGAGCTTTGTTCAAGTAAGAACAACACCTAAGCACTGGTCCACCCACATATCAAATTATCAAAGTAGCAAACACGAATCAAACCAACATGATGAAAGTGACTAGATGAAATTCCAGTGTACCCTCAAGAACGCTTTGCTTATCATAAGAGACCGTTTTGGCCTGTCCTTTGCCACAAAAGGATTGGGCTACCTTGCTGCACATTATTTGTCGTTACCGTTACTTGCTCGTTACAAATTACATTGCTATCAAACTACTAGCTACTTATAATTTCAGTTCTTGCAGAGAATACCTTGTTGAAAACTGCTTGTCATTTCCTTCTGCTCCTCGTTGGGTTCGACACTCATACTTATCGAAAGTGAAGGAAATATGCCCTAGAGGCAATAATAAAGTTATTATTTATTTCCTTATATCATGATAAATGTTTATTATTCATGCTAGAATTGTATTAACCAGAAACATGATACTTGTGTGAATACATAGACAAACAGTGTCACTAGTATGCCTCTACTTGACTAGCTCGTTGATCAAAGATGGTTATGTTTCCTAGCCATTGACATGAGTTGTCATTTGATTAACGGGATCACATCATTAGGTGAATGATGTGATTGACTTGACCCATTCCGTTAGCTTAGCACATGATCGTTTAGTATTCTGCTATTGCTTTCTTTATTACTTATACATGTTCCTATGACTATGAGATTATGCAACTCCCGTTTACCGGAGGAACACTTTGTGTGCTACCAAACATCACAACGAATCGGGTGATTATAAAGGTGCTCTCTGGTGTCTCCGAAGGTACTTGTTGGGTTGGCGTATTTCGAGATTAGGATTTGTCACTCCGCTTGTCGGAGAGGTATCTCTGGGCCCACTCGGTAATACACATCACTTAAGCCTTGCAAGCATTGCAACTGATGAGTTAGTTGCGGGATGATGTATTACAGAACGAGTAAAGAGACTTGCCGGTAACGAGATTGAACTAGGTATTGAGATGCCGACGATCGAATCTCGGGCAAGTAACATACCGATGACAAAGGGAACAACGTATGTTGTTTTGCGGTTTGACCGATAAAGATCTTCGTAGAATATGTGGGAGCCAATATGAGCATCCAGGTTCAGCTATTGGTCATTGATCGGAGACGTGTCTCGGTCATGTCTACATAGTTCTCGAACCCGTAGGGTCCACATGCTTAAAGTTTCGATGACGGTTATATTATGAGTTTATATGTTTTTATGTACCTAAGGTTGTTCGGAGTCCCGGATGTGATCACGGACATTACGAGGAGTCTCGAAATGGACGAGACATGAAGATTGATATATTGGACGACTATATTCGGACACCGGAATGGTTCCGGGGGTTATCGGATATATCTTAGTACCGGGGTTACCGGAACTCCCGGGGATTAATGGGCCTACATGGGCCTTAGTGGAGAAGAGGAGGCGGCCGGGGAAGGCCGCGCCTCCCCCTCTAGTCCGAATCGGACAAGGGGCGCCTCTTCCTTCTTCTCCTCCTCTTCCCCTTCTCCTAATCCAACAGGAAGGCAGGAGTCCTACTCCGGTGGGAGTAGGACTCCTCTGGCGCCTCTCTGCCGGGCCGCCTCTCCCCCTTGCTCCTTTATATACGGGGGCAGGGGGCACCCCAAAGACAACAATTGATCTCTTGATCTCTTAGCCGTGTGCGGTGCCCCCCTCCACCATAATCCACCTCGATAATATCATAGCGGTGCTTAGGCGAAGCCCTGCGTCAGTAGAACATCATCGTCGTCCTGCACGCCGTCGTCTTGTGGAACTCTCCCTCAAAGCTCGGCTGGATCGGAGTTCGAGGGACGTCATCGGGTTGAACGTGTGCTAAACTCGGAGGTGCCGTACGTTCGGTACTTGATCGGTCGGATCGTGAAGACGTACGAATACATCAACCGCATTGTGCTAACGCTTCCGCTTTCGGTCTACGAGGGTACGTGTACACACTCTCCCCTCTCGTTGCTATGCATCACCATGATCTTGCGTGTGCGTAGGAATTTTTTTGAAATTACTACGGTCCCCAACAGTGGCATCCGAGCCAGGTTTTATGCGTTGAGGTTATGTGCACGAGTAGAACACAAGTGAGTTCTGGGCGATACAAGTCATACTGCTTACCAGCATGTCATACTTTGGTTCTGCGGTATTGTTGGATGAAGCGGCCCGGACCGACATTACGCCAGACGCTTCTGGCGAGACTGGTTCTACAGACGTGCTTTGCACACAGTTGGCTGGCGGGTGTCAGTTTCTCCAACTTTAGTTGAACCGAGTGTGGCTACGCCCGGTCCTTGCGAAGGTTAAAACAGCACCAACTTGACAAACTATCGTTGTGGTTTTGATGAGTAGGTAAGAACGGTTCTTGCTCAGCCCGTAACAGCCACGTAAAACTTGCAACAACAAAGTAGAGGACGTCTAACTTGTTTTTGCAGGGCATGTTGTGATGTGATATGGTCAAGGCATGATGCTATATTTTATTGTATGAGATGAGCATGTTTTGTAACCGAGTTATCGACAACTGGCAGGAGCCATATGGTTGTCGCTTTATTGTATGCAATGCAAACGCATACTGTAATGCTTTACTTTATAACTAAGCGGTAGCGATAGTCGAGAAGCATAAGTTGGCGAGACGACAATGATGCTACGATGGAGATCAAGGTGTCGCGCGGTGGCGATGGTGATCATGTGATTGCTTGAAGATGGAGATCACAAGCACAAGATGATGATGGCCATATCATATCACTTATATTGATTGCATGTGATGTTTATCTTTTATGCATCTTATCTTGCTTTGATTGACGGTAGCATTATAAGATGATCTCTCACTAAATTATCAAGGTATAAGTGTTCTCCCGAGTATGCACCGCTATGCGAAAGTTCTTCGTCTTTGAGACACCACGTGATGATCGGGTGTGATAGGCTCTACGTTCAAATACAACGGGTGCAAAACAGTTGCACACGCGGAATACTCAGGTTAAACTTGACGAGCCTAGCATATAACAGATATGGCCTCGGAACACCGAGACCGAAAGGTCGAGTGTGAATCATATAGTAGATATGATCAACATAGTGATGTTCACCATTGAAACTACTCCTTCTCATGTGATGATCGGACATGGTTTAGTTGATATGGATCACGTGATCACTTAGAGGATTAGAGGGATGTCTATCTAAGTGGGAGTTCTTAAGTAATATGATTAATTGAACTTTAATTTATCATGAACTTAGTCTTGGTAGTATTAGCATATCTATGTTGTAGATCAATAGCTCACGTTTAGCTCCCCTGTTTTATTTTGACATGTTCCTAGAGAAAACTGAGTTGAAAGATGTTAGTAGCAATGATGCGGATTGGATCCGTGGTCTGAGGATTTTCCTCATTGCTGCACAGAAGAATTATGTCCTTGATGCACCGCTAGGTGACAGACCTATTGCAGGAGCAGATGCAGACGTTATGAACGTTAGCTCGGTATGATGACTACTTGATAGTTTAGTGCACCTTGCTTTACGGCTTAGAACCGGGACTTCAAAAATGTTTTGAAACGCCACGGAGCATATAAGGTGTTCCAAGAGTTGAAATTGGTATTTCATACTCATGCCCGTGTCGAGAGGTACTTGACCTCTGACAATATTTTGCCTACAAGATGGAGGAGAATTGCTCAGCTAGTGAGCATGTGCTCAGAATGTCTGAGTGCTACAATCACTTGAATCAAGTGGGAGTAAATCTTCCAGATAAGATAGTGATTGACAGAGTTCTCTAGTCACTATCACCAAGTTACTAGAACTTCGTGATGAACTATAATAGGCAAGGGATAACGGAAACGATTCCCAAGCTCTTCGTGATGCTGAAATCGATGAAGATAGAAATCAAGAAAAACATCAAGTGTTGATGGTTGACAAGACCACTAGTTTCAAGAAAAGGGCAAAGGGAAGAAGGGGAACTTTGAGAAGAACGGCAAGCGAGTTGCTGCTCAAGTGAAGAAGCCCAAGTCTGGACCTAAGCCTGAGACTGAGTGCTTCTACTGCAAAGGAACTAGTCACTGGAAGCGGAACTGCCCCAAGTATTTGGCGGATGAGAAGGATGGCAAAGTGAACAAAAGTATATTTAATATACATGTTATTGATGTGTACTTTACTAGTGTTTATAGCAACCCCTCGGTGCCAATCTTTGGTTCGGTTGCTAAAAGTAGTAACTTCAAAGCAGGAGTTGCAAAATGAACATGAACTAGTTAAGGGCGAGGTGACGATGTGTGTTGGAAGTAGTTCCAAGATTGATATGATCATCATCGCACACTCCCTATACTTTCGGGATTAGTGTTGAACCTAAATAAGTGTTATTTGGTGTTTGCGTTAAGCATGAATATGATTTGATCATGTTTATTGCAATACGGTTATTCATTTAAGTTAGAGAATAATTCTGTTTACATGAATAAAACCTTCTATGGTCATACACCCAATGAAAATGGTTTGTTGGATCTCGGTCGTAGTAATACACATATTCATAATATTGAAGCCAAAAGATGCAAAGTTAATAATGATAGTGCAACTTATTTGTGGCACTACCGTTTAGGTCATATTGGTGTAAAGCGCATGAAGAAACTCCATGCTGATGGGATTTTGGAATCAATTGATAATGAATCACTTGATGCTTGCGAACCATGCCTTATGGGCAAGATGACTAAAGACTCCGTTCTCCGGAACAATGGAGCGAGCAACTGACTTACTGGAAATAATACATACTGATGTATGCAATCCGATGAGTGTTGAGGCTCACGACAAGTGTCATTATTTTCTGACCTTCACAGATGATTTGAGCAGATATGAGTATATCTACTTGATGAAACATAAGTCTGAAACATTTGAAAAGTTCATATAATTTCAGAGTGAAGTGGAAAATCATCGTAACAAGAAAATAAAGTTTCTACGATTTGATCGTGGAGGAGAATATTTGAGTTACGAGTTTGGTCTTCATTTGAAACAATGCGGAATAGTTTCGCAACTCACGCCACCTGGAACACCACAGCGTAATGGTGTGTCCGAACATCGTAACCGTACTTTATTAGATATGGTGCAATCTATGATGTCTCTTACCAATTTACCACTATTGTTTTGGGGTTATGCATTAGAGACAACTGCATTCATGTTAAAAAGGGCACCATCTAAATTCGTTGAGATGACACCTTATGAACTGTGGTTTGGCAAGAAACCAAAGTTGTCGTTTCTGGAAGTTTGAGGTTGCAATGCTTATGTGAAAAAGTTTCAACCTGATAAGCTCAAACCCAAATCGGAGAAGTGCGTCTTCATAGGATACCCAAAAGAAAATGTTGGGTACAACTTCTATCACAGATCCGAAGGCAAGATATTCGTTGCTGAGAATGGATCCTTTCTAGATTAGGAGTTTCTCTTGAAAAAAGTGAGTGGGAGGAAAGTAGAACTTGATGAGGTAACTATACCTGCTCCCTTATTGGAAAGTAGTTCATCACAGAAATCTGTTCCTGTAACTACTACACCAATTAGTGAGGAAGCTAATGATGATGATCATGTAACTTCAGATCAAGTTACTACCGAACCTCGTAGGTAAACCAGAGTGAGATCCGCACAGAGTGGTATGGTAATCCTGTTCTGGAGCTCATGTTACTTGACCATGACGAACCTACGAACAATGAGGAAGCAATGATGAGCCCAGGTTCCGCGAAATGGCTTGAGGCCATGAAATCTGAGATGAGATCCATGTATGAGAACAAAGTATGGACTTTGATTGACTTGCCCAATGATCGGCGAGCCATTGAGATTAAATGGATCTTCAAGAGGAAGCCGGACGCTGATAGTAGTGTTACTATTTACAAAGCTAGAATTGTCGCAAAAGGTTTTCGACAAGTTCAAGGTGTTGACTACGATGAGAGTTTCTCACTCGTATCAATGCTTAAGTCTGTCCGAATCATGTTAGCAATTGCCGCATTTTACGAAATCAGGAAAATGGATAAACAAAACTTCATTCCTTAATGGATTTATTAAAGAAGAGTTGTATATGATGCAACCAGAAGGTTTTGTCAATCCTAAAGGTGCTAACAAAATATGCAAGCTCCAGCGATCCATCTATGGACTGGTGCAAGCATCTCGGAGTCGGAATATACGCTTTCATAAGTTGATCAAAGCATATAGTTTTATACATACTTGCGGTGAAGCCTGTATTTACAAGAAAGTGAGTGGGAGCACTACAACATTTCTGATAAGTATATGTGAATGACATATTGTTGATCGGAAATAATGTAGAATCATTCTGCAAAGCATAAAGGAGTGTTTGAAAGGAGTTTTTCAGAGAAAGACCTCGGAGAAGCTGCTTACATATTGAGCATCAAGATCTATAGAGATAGATCAAGACGCTTGATAAGTCTTTCAATGAGTACATACCTTGACAAGATTTTGAAGTAGTTCAAAATGAAACAGTCAAAGAAAGAGTTCTTGCCTGTGTTACAAGGTGTGAAATTGAGTAAGACTCAAAGCCCGACCACGGCAGAAGATAGAAAGAGAATGAAGTCATTCCCTATGCCTTGGCCATAGGTTCTATAAAGTATGCCATGCTGTGTACCAGATCTATTGTATACCCTACACTGATTTTGGCAAGGGAGTACAATAGTGATCTAGGAGTAGATCACTGGACAACGGTCAAAAATTATCCTTAGTGGAATAAGGATATGTTTCTCAATTATGGAGGTGACAAAAAGGTTCGTCGTAAAGGGTTACGTCAATGCCAATTTTGACACTGATCCAGATGACTCTATGTCTCAATCTGGATACATATTGAAAGTGGGAGCAATTAGCTAGAGTAGCTCCGTGTAGAGCATTGTTGACATAGAAATTTGCAAAATACATACTGATCTGAATATGGCAGACCCGTTGACTAAACTTCTCTCACAAGCAAAACATGATCACACCTTAGTACTCTTTGGGTGTTAATCACATAGCGATGTGACCTAGATTATTGACTCTAGTAAACCCTTTGGTTGTTGGTCACATGACGATGTGAACTATTGGTGTTAATCACATGGTGATGTGAACTATTGATGTTAAATCACATGGCGATGTGATCTAGATTATTGACTCTAGTGCAAGTGGGAGATCAAGGAAATATGCCCTAGAGGCAATAATAAAGTTATTATTTATTTCCTTATATCATGATAAATGTTTATTATTCATGCTAGAATTGTATTAACCGGAAACATGATACTTGTGTGAATACATAGACAAAACAGAGTGTCACTAGTATGCCTCTACTTGACTAGCTCGTTGATCAAAGATGGTTATGTTTCCTAGCCATTGACATGAGTTGTCATTTGATTAACGGGATCACATCATTAGGAGAATGATGTGATTGACTTGACACATTCCATTAGCTTAGCACACGGTCGTTTAGTATTAAGCTAATGCATTCTTCATGACTTATACATGTTCCTATGACTATGAGATTATGCAACTCCTGCTTATCGGAGGAACACTTTGTGTGCTACCAAACGTCACAACGTAATCGGGTGATTATAAAGGTGCTCTCTGGTGTCTCTGAAGGTACTTGTTGGGTTGGCTTATTTCGAGATTAGGATTTGTCACTCCGATTGCTCGGAGAGGTATCTCTGGGCCCACTCGATAATGCACATCACTTAAGCCTTGCAAGCATTGCAACTAATGAGTTAGTTGCCGGATGATGTATTACGAAACGAGTAAAGAGACTTGCCGGTAACGAGAATGAACTAGGTATTGAGATACAGATTATTGAATCTCGGGCAAGTAACATACCGATGACAAAGGGAACAACGTATGTTGTTATGCGGTTTGACCGATAAAGATCTTCGTAGAATATGTGGGAGCCAATATGAGCATCCAGGTTCAACTATTGGTTATTGACCGGAGACGTGCCTCAGTCATGTCTACATAGTTCTCGAACCCGTATATGCTTAAAGTTTCGATAACGGTTATATTATGAGTTTATATGTTTTGATGTACCGAAGGTTGTTCGGAGTCCCGGATGTGATCACGGACATTACGAGGAGTCTCGAAATGGTAGAGACATGAAGATTGATATATTGGACGACTATATTCGGACACCGGAATGGTTCTGGGGGTTATCAGATATATACCGGAGTAGCGGGGGTTACCGGAACCCCCCCTGGGGATGAATGGGCCTACATGGGCCTTAGTGGAGAATAGGAGGGGCGGCCAGGGCAGGTCGCGTGCCCCCTCCCCCTCTAGTCCGAATTGGACAAGGAGGGGGGCGGCGCCCCCCTTTCCTTCTTCTCCTCCTCCTCTTTCCCCACTTCTCCTAATGCAACAAGGAAGGGAGGGAGTCCTACTCCCGGTGGGAGTAGGACTCCTCCTGGCGCGCCCCTCTCCTGGCCGGCCGCCTCTCCCCCCTTGCTCCTTTATATACGGGGGCAGGGGGCACCCCAAAGACAACAATTGATCTCTTGATCTCTTAGCCATGTGCGGTGCCCCCTCCACCATAATCCACCTCGATAATATCATAGCGGTGCTTAGGCGAAGCCCTGCCCTGCGTCGGTAGAACATCATCATCGTCACCACGTCGTCGTGCTGACAGAACTCTCCCTCAAAGCTCGGCTGGATCGAAGTTCGAGGACGTCATCGGGCTGAACGTGTGCTGAACTCGGAGGTGCCGTACGTTCGGTACTTGATAGGTCGGATCGTGAAGACGTACGACTACATCAACCGTGTTGTGCTAACGCTTCCGCTTTCGGTCTACGAGGGTACGTGGACACACTCTCCCTCTTGTTGCTATGCATCACCATGATCTTGCGTGTGCGTAGGAAACTTTTTGAAATTACTACGTTCCCCAACAAAAAGGACTACGATTGATCCCCTATACTTGTGGGTCATCATTGCCTGAGGTGATATTGTGACAAATTCAATAGATTAAGATTAGAAAGACGACTTTGAGGGGTTGACAATTTGCGCACCTACATGATCTCAATCTTAGATCCAACAAAAGAGGGGGCTTTGGACGGATTCTTTACTACACATTTTTGAGGGTATATCATGTTATTTAATTATTTTAATGATATTGTGAGTTGGCCATAGTGAAAATATGAATGTTAGCCTTGTTTCCAATCATTAAGACACTGTTTTACTCACTTCTACTATTGTTTTTTATCATGTTTTATTCCGAAAATACAAAAATATTATTACCATCCAAACTATCAATCTATCACCCTAATTATAAATCTCTTCACTGAATTAGTGCACATATGCAACTAACAATTGTATTGGGTGTGTTGGGGACACACCATACTACTTATATTTGATTGCATGGTTGTTTGAGATGGATTACTTAAACCTACGCCTCCCGCGAATTGATATACTTTAGGTCATGAACTTGAGGGACATTTGTCGTTGTCTACAATCCTCTGGGTTTGGAGGCCCAATAGATTCTTTAAGAATAGAAGTGTGTAGCACACATCAAGCTATTTTAGGTGAATACTTGAAGGTATCTTCTTTAGATCTTGTAATTGAATTTTTTAGTTTCTTGTTCACTAGTTTTACTTATAAAACAAAACAAAAAAGTTTAAGATGAGTGCACTTGGTTACAATTATAAATATTATCATGAAAATATGGAATCAAATAATGGTTATGTAGTGCTCAAAGAAGAATTCAAAAAGGTGATTGACATGAGTTCCTTGAAATTTTAATCATGGTTGTGAAGGAAATATGACCTAGAGGCAATAATAAAGTTGTTATTTATATTTTCTTATATCATGATAAATGTTTATTATTCATGCTAGAATTTTACTAACCGGAAACTTAGTACATGTGTGAATACATAGAAAAAACAGAGTGTCCCTAGTATGCCCCTACTTGACTAGCTCGTTAATCAAAGATGGTTAAGTTTCATAACCATAGACATGTGTTGTCATTTGATGAACGGGATCACATCATTAGAGAATGATGTGATGGACAAGACCCATCCATTAGCTTAGCATAATGATCGTTTAGTTTTATTGCCATTGCTTTCTTCATGACTTATACATATTCCTCTGACTATGAGATTATGCAACTTCCGAATACCGGAGGAACACTTTGTGTGATATCAAATGTCACAACATAACCGGGTGATTATAAAGATGCTCTACAGGTGTCTCCAAAGGTGTTTGTTGGGTTGGCATAGATCAATATTAGGATTTGTCACTCTGTGTATCAGAGAGGTATCTCTAGGCCCTCTCTGTAATGCACATCACTATAAGCCTTGCAAGAAATGTGACTAATGATTTAGTTATGGGATGATGCATTACGGAACGAGTAAACAGACTTGCCGGTAACGAGATTGAACTAGGTATGATGATACCGACGATCGAATCTCGGGCAAGTAACATACCGATGACAAAGGGAATGACGTATGTTGTTATGCAGTTTGACCGATAAAGATATTCGTAGAATATGTAGGAGCTAATATGAGCATCCAGGTTCTGCTATTGGTTATTGGCCGGAGATGTGTCTCCGTCATGTCTACATAGTTCTCGAACCCGTAGGGTCCACACGCTTAATGTTTGATGACGATTTGTATTATGAGTTATATGTTTTGGTGACCGAAGTTTGTTCGGAGTCCCGGATGAGATTACTGGCATGACGAGGAGTCTTGAGATGGCCGAGAGGTAAAGATTCATATATTGGAAGGTTATATACGAACACCGGAATGGTTCCGAAGAAGATCGGGGATTTTTGGGAGTACCGGGAGGTTACCGGACCCCCCGGGAAAGTTAATGGGTCTATTGGGCCATAGTGGAGGAGAGGAGGCAGGCCAGGGGAGGAGGCATGCACCCCCCCTTGCCCAATATGAATTGGACAAGTGGAGGGGGTGCGGCCCCCCTCTTTCCTTCTCCCTCTCCCCCCTTTCCCCTTTCCCTCTCCATTGGAAGTAAGGAGGGGGGCGAATCCTACTTGGACTGGGAGTCCACGTAGGACTCCCCCCTTGGCGTGCCCCTCCTAGGCCACCGGCCTCCTCCTCCCCTGTGTTTGCAACTTCACTAGCTGACTATGGGACACGGAACACTTCTCCCACTCGCCTTTTTCTCGGTCGCAGGGACGGGAGGAGGAGCCAGGAATGCTAGACATGTTGGAGTGTTCTTTCCTAGCGATCTTTGAGGATTTTTCCGCGAGATGTCGAATGGATCTGAGATCCAATCTCTTTAAATAGACGCTATCCCCCGCATGGCCAGGGTGTTATGTGCAAAAATACCCCGATCTTCCGCGTTCGCTCGACACGTGGAAGCTGAAGTCGTTGGTACACAGAAGTCGAGGCGAGCGATATTGAATGGAAGGCCGAATACATTACTAGGAGGTCGTCGATGGAGGACCCACCTTTCAATGCCGAAGACAATCTATGCGCTGAACACCTCGTCACTGAAGACTGCTTCGGGGGCTAGTCAGGGAGTCCTGGACTAAGGGGTCCTCGGGCGTCCGGCCTGTTGGCCATGGGATGGACTGATGGGCTGTGAAGATATTAAGACCGGAGACTTCACCCGTGTCCGGATGGGACTCTCCTTGGCGTGGAAGGCAAGCTTGGCGATCAAATATGTAGATTCCCTTCTTTGTAACTAACCTTGTGTAACCCTAGATCCTCCCGGTGTCTATATAAACCGAGGAGTTAGTTCGGAGGGGGGAGAGATTCATTACCATAGTCATACAGGCTAGACTTCTAGGGTTTAGCCACTACGATCTCGTGGTAGATCCACTCTTGTAACACTCATATTCATCAAGATCAATCAATGTGAAGTAGGGTACTACCTCCATAGAGAGGGCCCAAACCTGGGTAAACATTGTGTCCCCTGTCTCCTGTTACCATCGACCTTAGACGCACAGTTCGGGACCCCCTACCCGAGATCCGCCGGTTTTGACAGTGACATTGGTGCTTTCATTGAGAGTTCCACTGTGACGTTGACGACATGATTGATGGCTCACCTTGTTCTCAAAGACAGCATCACCTCTGGTGGAGCACTCGCCCCTGGCCAAACCCTCCGGTTGGGCGGCTTTACCATGACCGCCCGTTCGGCCGTTAAGCCAACGATGACCTCCTGGTCATCGAAAATCCTCTCTGTGTCGAATCCGAACTCGTCAAGCAGATGGATCCGGCATAGTTCTCGTCTTTGAACGAGCTCCTCGATTGCATCCCCACCCTAGGGATCACCACAGATTATGATTGGATTGGGCTTAAACCCGATCAGAGAGAAATCAAATCTCCATCGATCACCCACCAGATAGCAGTAGTCGTGGATGAAAGGACCACAATGTCGCCTAGAGGGGGGGGGGGTGAATAGGCGTTTTAAAATCTTTTACGGATTTGGCTATATCCTAATGCGGAAATAAACTAAGCGGATACTTTTCAAGCACAAATCCTAAATATACTAGGCTCACTAAGTGCACCAACAACTTAGCATAAACAAGATGAGAACAACGAGGATATGAGTAAGCACAAGTAAGTTACACAAACTTACTCAATGTATATCACGAGATATGGAAATGAATAATACAGACACCCACAAGTAGGGAATACAAGCTTACACAAATTGTATCACAATATATGGAATTGAATGATACAAGCAAACTCAAGTAAGCATTACAAGCTTACACAAGATATGTTACAAGCTAGCAGTTCACACTAAACACAAGATAGAACAATAGTAGGAAGTATGAATTATGGACTATAAAGTGTTGGCCTAAATAATCTCTACGATATGGTAACCAACACAATATAATGAGGACAACAAGAATAGTGAATGCGCGGTCAAGTTACCAAGGTAAACCACAAGTAAGGAGTTAGGGTTAGGGATAAACTAAGTCACAGAGACGATGATGTATCCCGATGTTCACTTCCTTGGAGGAAAGCTAGTCACCGTTAGAGAGGTGGATGTTACCACGAAGGCACACCAACGCCACGAAGGCTCACCCTATTCTCCTTGAGATATCACCACGAAGGCGATTCCCAACCACTAGTGGAAGACCTTGAGGTGGCCTCCAAACCTTCACAAACTTTCCGGGGGACAAATCACAAGTTGATTCCTCACAGGAGCACTCCTACCGCCTAGGAATCTCCAACCTCCAAGAGTAACAAGATCAAGGGGGAAATGCTCAAGACTTACTCAAATCACGAATTCCTTTGGTCAAGAGAAGGAGAGGGAGTGGATCTATCACTTGATTGGAATCTCTCACAAGAACTCTCACAAATCTCTTCAGGATCTAAGATTTGAGGTAGGAGAAGGGAGAGGGAGCTTTTCTTCAAGTGTGGGTCAAGATAGTTGTGTTGCTCACCCCTCCACGAAGTGGTGAAGGGATATTTATAGCATGGGCACAAATCTGGCCGTTGGGGGGGAATTCTGCTCAGGAAAGTGTCGGACGTCCGGTGGATTACCGGACGTCCGGTGGCAAAACAGGCACCGGACGTCCGGTGGAACACCGGACGTCCGACGGCTGTAGCACGCCATCAGACGAATGTATCAGGATATTTGTGAAACAGGTTTGACGGACGTCCGACATTTTCCGGACGTCCGGAGACCGGACGTCCGGAACTTACCGGATTTCCGTCCATTTGATTCTGGATTGGCGCACCGGATTTCCGGACGTTACCGGCCGTCCGGCCAAAATAACAGCAGGAACCCCAAAACTAAAACATGCATAACTTTCACATCCGGACTCCGATTTTGATGATCTTGGGCTCGTTTTGAAGCTATGGAAAAGCTCCAAGTCCTCAGATAGAGAACCACCCAAAATAAACCAAAATGGAGGGTTCAAATTATGCAAAGGTTAGATCATATATTTTGGGAAACTATTTGGCTTTGGCTTTTCTTTGGTATATAGGATATGAGTGGAATTGTGTATAGAAAATGTTGACTTGAGCAAATCCATCACAAACCCCTTTGATCCCTCTTAATAGTGCGGGATCCCTATAACTCAAGAATCATAAAAATAGCTACACTACATAGCTATCAAGAATCCATTCTTGAGTGTATATGTTTCTTTGGTGGTCATCACTCCACAACACTAACGCCAAAGGAACTAATACCTTTGACACGAGCCGTTCACTTGAGCTTGATGTTGATGTTTCTTCTTGGCTCAAGATGAAGGCAAGACATTGGTGAAGTCTTCAAGTCTCTCCCTCATACACAATGTGGGGAAGCTTTGCTTTGTATTCATCTTCGCTTGTCCATCATGTGATCATCCACAAGCTTCAAGCATGTAATCCTTTTGGGATGGTTATCTTGAACTTGCCCTTGTCAACCATGATCACCAACACTTGATGTCGTCCTCTCATAGACACTTGAAATCTCTTTCTTGATGCGAGCCCATGAGAATCACCTAACCCTCAAAAACATAGACAGCACATAGTATGGGTTAGTACACAGAGTGCAATTTATAATTTCTTATCATACCACAAGATCCTATGTGGTGCATCATTTGTGCTCGTGTGTTGACCATTTAGAGTTCGATCTTTTGAGCTTCATCTTGGTCAACCTATATCTCTACTCCATGTTTAATCTTGACGTCATGAAGGATATATTGAATTCTTCACTTGAATAGCTTGCTCAATTATGACTCAACACATGAGTCCATTATGATCATATCTTTGAGCCACTCCTAGAATTAATCATTCAAATAATCCTCTTTAAGATCTTGATCCATTATGGCTCAAACCATAGCTCTAAGCATGGAAACCCTTAAGATACTCCAATGAACTCCATTTTGATCATCTCGATGTAATTGTTGCTTCAAAGGAGTTTTATTCCATTATTCTTCAATCATTTTCCAATGGGACTAATCTTCAAATGTATATCTCAATGCAAACATTAGTCCATAAGGATTGTCATTAATTAATTACCAAAACCACACATGGGGACTACATGTACTTTCAATCTCCCCATTTTGGTAATTGATGACAATCTCAACAAGAGGGTTTATGTAATGAATAAATTGTATACTTGGTATGGTTTTACTATAATAAAGACACTACACAAGAATTTGATTATAGTACACCCATAGTATATAGAGCAAACCCCCCCCCCCCCCACACAATATATGCATGTGTGAATGAACTTTAAATGTCATTGCATATATCGGTTGACATAAACTAGGAGGAGATTTCTCTATATACAATGCTCATTCATGCAATAAGAATATATAACAAGGGTAGATATGCATGAGTGACAACAATAATTACAAAAGATATTTATCTTAAACCCTCTAAACTTCTCCCCCATTGGCACCAAATGCCAAAACGGAAGACAAAACATCTAGCAGACCAATATAGTACGAAGTTCGTCCTTGATGTGTGCATATCCCAACATGTGAGTGAAAACAAATGCACATATTCAATGATGAACAATTAAAGGAGCTCGGAATCTATAGAACGCAATCAGATACAAAGATATGAACTTTTTCATGTATAAAAATTTCTAAGTGGCCAATAATAATCATGATATGTATCCATAAAGAAACTCATATACACAAAAGGAAAGGTTGCAATTGATAAGAACATGATATCCACAAGTGAATCAACTATTATACAACTTGAGCCTAGTCATAATAGCAAGGTACATGGCACAAAGCTCATGGCACAAATTGATCTCATTTGCATAACACAAAGTGAAGCAAGCAATCAAAAGATTCGACGAGCCAAAAGGATAAAAGAATATTACGATTTGGGTAAAGGAGTGTTCTAAGAAAAATAGAGAAGCTCCCCATGATTTGTGCATAATTTAGATTTTTTATTATTAGGATACGAGTGTACAAAATAGGATCATCACTCCCCAAAATCAATAGGAACACACAACAATTGCAAGCAAACATAGATAAGAAAAGAAGCCTAGTGTTTGCAACAAACATATGGTTGAGCAACATGTACATGAGGCAATCTAAAAATAGGCACAACCAAAATGATGTCTGTGAGACACGTAAAAACACTTGAGAAGACTAGTATAAGGATGAGAATTAAGCATCAACATAGCCTTGAGTAAATGAGATACAAGGTGCAAGACATGTCCTTCCCACACACACACGAAGTTAAGAAGGTCACACACACATCAAGCAAATGGGTTCACAAGCTCACTAATAGTAACCTAAAAATCAAAGCTTGTGACAACCCATGATGAAGATAGGAAATAATAGGCTTGTCAAGACAGGCATGAGGACACAAATCTTCACCAAACATGAGTGCACTAAGATGCAAAGAGGTAAGACATGCACTCATTCAACAAATGCTTCCATGGAGCCACCAAAAAGATATAAAAAGTGAATGAAATGGTGGACATGAAAGAATAGGGATATCAACTAGAGATGTAACTTCTCTCACGTGTATAAGATACTAGGTAGATGATATCCACAAAGAAGGATGTACACATAAAATAGTTGCAAAAGGAAGGAATAAGATATCCAAACGAGAGTCATAAAATATACCAATGAGATCTTTGCTTGAAAGCATGGCACATGGCTTAATATAATATTATTGTATATTAATGAACTCCAAACACACAACCATCAAAGACATCACAACTAGCAACAAGAGATCATTGTTGGGATGCTTTGAGAAAGGAAACAAGTATCACAGAACGAGTCAAGAAATTCATGCCATGATACAACCTACACAAGGTTGACCTCATTTCTATATATATGCATGAAGTAAATACTTGTTACCGAGATAGCATTGGTATGAAGTTGTAGATCAATAAAATGTCCAAGCTTGGCTCTAATTTCCTCATAGTGCCACCACCTTCATGAATAAGCCAAGAACCCAATGCTTCTCAAATGTACCTAAAACATTTTAAGTACAATATGGTCCCCAAACTTATTGGGTCCAAGTAGTTAGCATAACTACAACACATAGGGTAAACCCACTTAAATATGTGCCTATTGATATGAATTTGAATTTCATGCACATGATAGCTATTAAGAATTTGATGGATTTACCATATATATATTGGATCAAATAAGGCAAACAAGGCATGTGAATTTACACATAGTAAATATGCATGCACAAGCCTACCAAAATCCAGGGAGATACAAATTGGACAAATGACCACATAACCGTTAATACTTCCAATATTGACCAAAATGAATCAAAGTGACAAATCAACATATGATAGCACCCAAAGTTCAACATATGAAAAAAAACAATGAGCATATAAGATATGCATTGCACACATACTCATAGGAATATCTCACTCAAATAGATATAGGACACTATAAACAATGAGATAACAAGCTCTCATATAGAGCAATAAGATGAATTCAAACAAAATGGTTTTTCGGGTTATCATTCGGTGTAGAAACCAAATAAGTACATGATCATCTATACTAACACAAGCATAACATGAGAATTTAGAAATAAACACAATGCTTGGATAGAATAATATTAACATTCCAACTAGATAGATCATTATGCAAAGCAAGAATTGGAATAGCTTTAATCAAATGATTTTCCAAATATGATTTTAAATATAACCATGAGCAAAACCGCACAAGAATGCCATACGTAAACAAGACATTGCATGCCACGGAGATATAAGATAATCTCAAATATAAATTCTAAGTGGCATCCCTCAATTGTTCATATTAACAAGGATTGTGATATGCACAAAGCATATCACTCCCCACAATATGATGATCCATGTATTATCCACAAGAAGCAAATGAAACCCAACTAAGGATAATTAATGGATGAGAATTTGAGTTTCAAATGAGCTTTACATACCACATAGTAACTAGATAATATTGCACTAACAATACTAGGTGGTATCCCACATACATACACATTTAAGGTTTGTGAAATGCGTAAAACATAGCACTCCCCCATAATGTGATGATCCATTAATATCTCAAAAGAGCCAATTAAGATTCAACTAATGAAGCAATACAGTCTTGAAACCACACACACAAATATATGAAGTGCATTACGACCTACACATGCTAGATAACACAAATCAAGCATACTAGGAAGCACAACTATAAAAGCACATGCTAGGTACAAAACCTAAACATGCAAGGGACATAGCAACTTTCAATGTAAACAATGCAAGTACAAGTTACCGCAAAGAGGAGCATTGGATTGATAGATATGATGATAATCCACTTGACTTGGCATTAAACATAACATATGGTGAAAATAGTTTTTCTTCATGAAGTAGCCAAGTCTACAATGCCCTCCACACACCTATTGATCAAGTTTGAGCTTGATGGTCCCCAACCAAGTTGGGTCCTAAGAAGTTAGTAACAATAGGCTTGGCAACCCAAATGGTCTTGTCCACTTTCAAACTTCTTTGGGAACCCACAAACTTGGCAAACACATTGCCAACAATATCCTTCCTTAGTGAATAATGATTATTGACTATAGGAGGCTTAGATATGTTACCGTTGGGACAAGATGAAGCTATGTGTCCCTTCTTACGGCAATTATAGCAACATGTGCTCCCCTTTCTCTTCTTCTTTACCTTTTCAACTTGGAGAGCATTATCTTGGTTAGGCATGGGAAGAGGCCTTTCATTATCTTGATATTGAACTTGAGGCCACTTCCCTTGATGCTTCACATTTGAAGCCTTCTTCTTCAATGGACATGATCTCACATGGTGTCCAACATTCTTGCACTTGAAGCAAGTAATGTTGGCCAATTCTTGACTTGATCTTGTTCCTTCTTCTTGTTCTTGAACTTCTTCTTGTTGGAGATGAAATCAAGTCCTATTTTGTCTTGAGGGTCCTTTTGCACACTCAATATATTATCACAACATTTTTCCAAGTCTTTTTCAAACTAGTGACTTGGGCCTTGAGCTCTTTATTTTCCTCTACAAGGTTAGTATTAACAAAAGAACTAGAGGAAGTAGAAGCTTCATTGTTAGAGCAAAAGGCATGGTGAGCAATTCATTACAAGATGTACCAATATCATGTAGAGAGGAATTGCAAGGACTAGCACACGACAATAAGGCATTTCGAGTAGAAGATGTGCTAATATCCACATGAGACTCACATGATTTTACCTTGGTGACCATAGCCTCATGAGCTAACTTTAACTCATCATGAGAGATTAGAAGATCATCATGAGTGCCTGAGAGCTTTTTATGACTTTCTCCCAATTTCCCATAATTTCTTGTTAGCAAAGCAAGTTGAGCACATAGCTCAACATTCTCCTTCAAAATTGATGCTTCACATGAAATCGAGTTAGTAGCACAGACATCATTATCAATATGAGAGGAGCAAGTAGAACTTAGTGACTTCTCATGAGTTGATTGAAGCTCCTCATGAGACTTAGAGAGTTTTATGAGCTCTCCCTTGACACTATTGCATTCAAGGAGAAGGATCTCAAAATCCTCTTTAAGCTTACAATGAGTAACGTTAATCTCTTCTTTTGAAGACCTCAAGTCACTAAGCGTTTCATGAGCCTTAGCAAGTTCATGTTCAAGCTGTTCACTTTTAGCTTCCTCATTGAGAAATAAACCATTACGTTTTTCAAAGCAAGCAAGAACATCTTGGAACCTTTTATAAGTGTTATTTTTAGCTCTACGAAGAGTTTTCCCAATCTCATAGAGATTTTGAGTCAAGACTTCATCATCTTCCTCATTACAACTATCATCATTATCACTAAGAGAAGATGATACCTCGTCATTACCTCTTGCCATGAGGCACATGTGAACACAAGGGGTTGATGATGATTCTTTTGGAGAGGAGGATTCTTCATCAATCAAGCATGCCTCATCTTTATTGATTTCCTCTTGTGGTATGCCACATGTTGGTGAAGTGAAAGATGTTGAGGTATGCAAGTAATCGGAGGTGGAAGCAATAGAGAGCTCTTCATGATTTAAAAATGTGGAGAACTCCTCCATTAACTCCCCAAAAATAATATTGTCTTCATGAAGATTGGACCCACCATATATATCTTCAATTTTGGTCCAAGCATCATGAGCCAATGAACAAGACGAAATTGACTTGAACACCTCGAAGCTTATAGCTTGGTGAATGATACTTAAAGCTTCACTATCAAGATGCATATCACCAAGTGACGGAGATTGTCCATCCTTTAGATTTGAATTCCCTACAACCACAATCCAGAAAGCATTTGGACCCATGGCCCGAAAGTGATAAAGCATGCGTAATCTCCACATAATGTAATTTGTGCCATTAAAACAAAATGTGTCATCATGCACTAGTTCACTAGTCGACATCGTTACATTTCTAGGCGGTTAAGCCTAATAAGGAGAGACCTAGCTCGATACCAATTGAAAGGACCACGATGTCGCCTAGAGGGGTGAATAGGCGTTTTAAAATCTTTACGGATTTGGCTATATCCTAATGCGGAAATAAACTAAGCGGATACTTTTCAAGCACAAATCCTAAATATACTAGGCTCACTAAGTGCACCAACAACTTAGCATAAACAAGATGAGAACAACGAGGATATGAGTAAGCACAAGTAAGTTACACAAACTTACTCAATGTATATCACGAGATATGGAAATGAATAATACAGACACCCACAAGTAGGGAATACAAGCTTACACAAATTGTATCACAATATATGGAATTGAATGATACAAGCAAACTCAAGTAAGCATTACAAGCTTACACAAGATATGTTACAAGCTAGCAGTTCACACTAAACACAAGATAGAACAATAGTAGGAAGTATGAATTATGGACTATAAAGTGTTGGCCTAAATAATCTCTACGATATGGTAACCAACACAATATAATGAGGACAACAAGAATAGTGAATGCGCGGGTCAAGTTACCAAGGTAAACCACAAGTAAGGAGTTAGGGTTAGGGATAACCGAAGTCACAGAGACGATGATGTATCCCGATGTTCACTTCCTTGGAGGAAAGCTAGTCACCGTTAGAGAGGTGGATGTTACCACGAAGGCACACCAACGCCACGAAGGCTCACCCTATTCTCCTTGAGATATCACCACGAAGGCGATTCCCAACCACTAGTGGAAGACCTTGAGGTGGCCTCCAAACCTTCACAAACTTTCCGGGGGACAAATCACAAGTTGATTCCTCACCGGAGCACTCCTACCGCCTAGGAGTCTCCAACCTCCAAGAGTAACAAGATCAAGGGGAAATGCTCAAGACTTGCTCAAATCACGAATTCCTTTGGTCAAGAGAAGGAGAGGGAGTGGATCTATCACTTGATTGGAATCTCTCACAAGAATTCTCACAAATCTCTTCGGGATCTAAGATTTGAGGTAGGAGAAGGGAGAGGGAGCTTTTCTTCAAGTGTGGGTCAAGATAGTTGTGTTGCTCACCCCTCCACGAAGTGGTGAAGGGATATTTATAGCATGGGCACAAATCTGGCCGTGGGGGAATTCTGCTCAGAAAGTGTCGGACGTCCGGTGGCAACAGGCACCGGACGTCCGGTGAACTACCGGACGTCCGACGGCTGTAGCACGCCATCGCATTTAATGTATCATGATATTTGTGAAACAGGTTTGACGGACGTCCGACATTTTCCGGACGTCCGGAGACCGGACGTCCGGTACTTACCAGATTTCCGTCCGTTTGATTCTGGATTGGCGCACCGGATTTCCGGACGTTACCGGACGTCCGGCCAAAATAACAGCAGGAACCCCAAAACTAAAACATGCATAACTTTCGCATCCGGACTCCGATTTTGATGATCTTGGGCTCGTTTTGAAGCTATGGAAAAGCTCCAAGTCCTCAGATAGAGAACCACCCAAAATAAACCAAAATGGAGGGTTCAAATTATGCAAAGGTTAGATCATATATTTTGGGAAACTATTTGGCTTTGGCTTTTCTTTGGTATATAGGATATGAGTGGAATTGTGTATAGAAGATGTTGACTTGAGCAAATCCATCACAAACCCCTTTGATCCCCTCTTAATAGTGCGGGATCCCTATAACTCAAGAATCATAAAAATAGCTACACTACATAGCTATCAAGAATCCATTCTTGAGTGTATATGTTTCTTTGGTGGTCATCACTCCACAACACTAACGCCAAAGGAACTAATACCTTTGACACGAGCCGTTCACTTGAGCTTGATGTTGATGTTTCTTCTTGGCTCAAGATGAAGGCAAGACATTGGTGAAGTCTTCAAGTCTCTCCCTCATACACAATGTGGGGAAGCTTTGCTTTGTATTCATCTTCACTTGTCCATCATGTGATCATCCACAAGCTTCAAGCATGTAATCCTTTTGGGATGGTTATCTTGAACTTGCCCTTGTCAACCATGATCACCAACACTTGATGTCGCCCTCTCATAGACACTTGAAATCTCTTTCTTGATGCGAGCCCATGAGAATCACCTAACCCTCAAAAACATAGACAAGCACATAGTATGGGTTAGTACACAGAGTGCAATTTATAATTTCTTATCATACCACAAGATCCTATGTGGTGCATCATTTGTGCTCGTGTGTTGACCATTTAGAGTTCGATCTTTTGAGCTTCATCTTGGTCAACCTATATCTCTACTCCATGTTTAATCTTGACGTCATGAAGGATATATTGAATTCTTCACTTGAATAGCTTGCTCAATTATGACTCAACACATGAGTCCATTATGATCATATCTTTGAGCCACTCCTAGAATTCATCATTCAAATAATCCTCTTTAAGATCTTGATCCATTATGGCTCAAACCATAGCTCTAAGCATGGAAACCCTTAAGATACTCCAATGAACTCCATTTTGATCATCTCGATGTAATTGTTGCTTCAAAGGAGTTTTATTCCATTATTCTTCAATCATTTTCCAATGGGACTAATCTTCAAATGTATATCTCAATGCAAACATTAGTCCATAAGGATTGTCATTAATTAATTACCAAAACCACACATGGGGACTACATGTACTTTCAGTGGAGCAAGACGATGACCCCTCCTCTATACCGAGGATGGATTATGTTCGGATCTCCGACCCTGAAGAGCCAGACACCAACCGGCGAGAAGATGTGACCTGCCTTCTGAACATAGAATCGGACGGCGGGCCAAAGCAATCAGCAGACGCTCCGGAGCCCAGACTGATAAGTCCGGAGGATCTGCAGACTTCGGATCAACAATTGAGTCTGGTCTGGATTTAAAACCACTCACCAACCCAGATATTAGCGCTCCCATGAACATACAACAACAATCTCAAGAGAAGGTCCACCACTTCTGGGCCAGGTTCCTCCTTGCCAAGGACAAGGTTAAAGATTGCCATGACGAGGACGCGATATCAGCGTTCTGCAACAATTGCATGGACGAGGGGATCCTCAACAACCTCAATCGCCGCTGCATAACACACTTCGCTGACCTGACGACAATCGTACAGAAGTGCAGCACAATGGAAAGCGCCTGGAAAATTCAGGCAGCTCGCTGGGAACCATCGATCCCAACCCAACCTCTCATTCAGGCGAAAAGAGCACACCCTCGTGGTATGCCCATTCTAGTAGCCAAAATTTATAACCCCATTGCGCGGCACGGAACCGTTCTAGAGGATGGCTCGATGGCCCATGCAAAATACACACAACGCCGGATAACATATCAACCCACAGCCTTAGGGAATGTTGGATACTCCGGTAGGTAGCCAAGAGCGGCGAGGACATTGCTACCTCTTGAGCACTGCCTTGGATTTCCCAGAAGAGGAGAGGATGATGCAGCAAAGTAGCATAAGTATTTCCCTCAGTTTTTGAGAACCAAGGTATCAATCCAGTAGGAGGCCACGCACAAGTCCCTCGTACGTGCACAAAACAATAGCTCCTCGCAACCAACGCGATTAGGGGTTGTCAATCCCTTCACGGTCACTTACGAGTGAGATCGATAGAGATGATAAATAATATTTTGGTATTTTTGGTATAGAGATGCAAAGTGAAAAGTAAAAGGCAAAAGTAAAAACAAAGCAATTATTAAAGTGATGGAGATTGATATGATGAGAATAGACCCGGGGGCCATAGGTTTCACTAGTGGCTTCTCTCAAGAGCATAAGTATTCTACGGTGGGTGAACAAATTACTGTTGAGCAATTGACAGAATTGAGCATAATTATGAGTATATCTAGGTATGATCATGTATATAGGCATCACGTCCGAGACAAGTAGACCGACTCGCCTGCATCTACTACTATTACTCCACTCATCGACCGCTATCCGGCATGCATCTAGAGTATTAAGTTAAAATAGAGTAACACCGCAAGATGACATGATGTAGAGGGATAAATTCATGCAATATGATAAAAACCCATCTTGTTATCCTCGATGGCAACAATACAATACGTGCCTTGCTGCCCATACATCCTTTGGGAAAGGACATCGCATGATTGAACCCACAGCTTAGCACTTCTCCCATGGCAAGAACTAACAATCTAGTTGGCCAAACCAAACGGATAATTCTAAGAGACTTGCAAAGATAACCAATCATACATAAAATAATTCAGAGAAGATTCAAATATTATTCATAGATAATCTGGATCATAAACCCACAATTCACCGGTCTCAACAAACACACCGCAAAAAGAAGATTACATCGAATAGATCTCCACGAGAGAGGGGAGAACATTGTATTGAGATCCAAAAAGAGAGAAGAAGCCATCTAGCTACTAGCTATGGACCCAAGGTCTGAAGTAAACTACTCACACTTCATCGGAGGGGCTATGGTGATGATGTAGAAGCCCTCCGTGGTGGATGCCCTTCCTCGTGAGCTCCTAACAGGCCCCAAGATGGGATCTCGTGGATCTGAGGAAGTTGCGGCGGTGGAATTAAGTTTTTGGCTCCTCTTACGATCGTTTGGGGGTTACGAGGGTATATATAGGAGGAAGGAGTACGTCGGTGGAGCAACAGGGGGCCCACGAGGTGGGCGCCCTAGGGGGGCGCCCCACCCTCGTGACCGCCTCTTTGTTCCTTGGAGTAGGGTCCAAGTCTCACGGATCACGCTCGGTGAGAAAATCACGTTCGAAGGTTTCATTCCGTTTGGACTCCGTTTGATATTCCGTTTCTTGAAACACTTGAAATAGGCAAAAACAGCAATTAAAATTTGGGCCTCCGGTTAGTAGGTTAGTCCCAAAAATAATATAAAAGTGGAAAATAAAGCCCAATATAGTCCAAAACAGTAGATAAAGTACCATGGAGCAATCCAAAATTATAGATACGTTGGAGACGTATCAGGCATCCCCAAGCTTAATTCCCGCTTGTCCTCGAGTAGGTAAATGATTAAAAGAGAATTTTTGATGCGGAGTGATATTTTGGCATAATTTCAATTTAAATCTTCTTAATTGTGGTATGAATATTCAGATCCGAATGAATAAAAGAAATAGTAATACTTCAAGCATACTAATCAAAGTAATCATGTCTTCTCAAAATAGCATGGCAAAACAAAGTTCATCCCTACAAAATCATATAGTTAGGCTATGCTTCATTTTTGTCACACAAAGATTTTCCCAACTTCTATACCCCCGATGACAAGCCAAGCAATTGTTTCATACTTAAATAATCTCAAACTTTTTCAACCTTCACGCAATACATGAGCGTGAGCCATGGATATAGCACTATGGGTGGAATAGAATGTGATGATGGGGATTGTGTGGAGAAGATAAAAAAGGAGAAAGTCTCACATTGACGAGGATAATCAACGGGCTATGGAGATGCCCATAAATTGGTTTCAACATGAGGAGTAGGGATTGCCATGCAACGGATGCACTAGAGCTATGAATGCTCAACAAAAGAAAACTAGTGGGTGTGCATCCAACTTGCTTGCTCATGAAGACCTAGGGCATTTGAGGAAGCCCATCGTAGGAATATACAAGCCAAGTTCTATAATGAAAAATTCCCACTAGTATAAAAAGACAACTTATGAGACTCACTATATGAAAAACATGGTGCTACTTTGAAGCACAATATATGAGACTCACTGCATGAAGAACAAGGTGCTACTTTGAAGCACAAGTGTGGTAAGAGGATAGTAACATTGCCCTTTTTATTTATTTTCTTTTTTTGGGCCTTTCTTTATTTTTTATTTTTGGCCTTTATATTTTTTTGATTGGGCAATGCTCTAATAATGATGATCATCACACTTCTATTAGTTACAACATAAGGATTACAACTCGAAACTAGAACAAGATATGAATCTATATGAATGCCTCCGTGATGTCAGGGATGGTGCAATGAATCAAGAGTGACATGTATGAAAAATAATGCATGGTGGCTTTGCCACAAATACGATGTCAACTACATGATCATGCAATGGCAATATGATAAAAGTAAAGTATGTCATGATGATGATGAACGGAACGGTGGAAAGTTGCATGGCAATATATCTTGGAATGGCTATGGAAATGCCATAATAGGTAGGTATGGTGGCTGTTTTAGGAAGATATAAGGAGGTTTATGTGTGATAGAGCGTATCATATCACGGGGTTTGGATGCACCGGCGAAGTTTGCACCAACTCTCAAGGTGAGAAAGGGCAATGCACAGTACCTAAGAGGCTAGCAAAGGCGGAAAGGTAAAAGTGCATATAATCCATGGACTCAACATTAGTCAAAAGAACTCATATACTTATTGCAAAAATTTAGAAGTCATCAAAAATCAAGTACTACGCGCATACTCCTAGGGGGATAGATTGGTAGGAAAAGACCATCGCTCGTCCCCGACCGCCACTCATAAGGATGCACAAGCCAGGTACACTTCATGTTTCAAATTTGTTACACAACTTTAACCATCCATGCATGCTATGGGACTTGCTAACTTCAACACAAGCATTCTTTAAATTCACAACTACTCAATTAGCATGACTCTAATATCACCATCTTCATATCTCAAAAAAATTATCAAGCATCAAACTTTTCTTAGTATTCAACGCACTCAAAAGAAAGTTTCACATATCTTGAATACCAAGTATATTAATATTAAGCAAATTACCATGCTATTAACGACTCTCAAAATAATCTAAGTGAAGCATGAGAGATCAATAGTTTCTTTAAAACAAATCCACCACCGTGCTCTAAAATATCTAAGTGAAGCACTAGAACAAAAATTATCATGCTCAAAAGATATAAGTGAAGCACTATGAACAAAACTATCAAGCTCAAAAGATATAAGTGAAGCACTATGAACAAAACTATCAAGCTCAAAAGATATAAGTGAAGCACATAGAGTATTCTATCAAATCCCAATTTATTCATGGCTCTCTCAAAAGGTGTGTACCGCAAGTATGATTGTGGTAGACTAACAAGCAAAGACGCAAATGATACAAGACGCTCCAAGCAAAACACATATCATGTGGTGAATAAAAATATAGCTCCAAGTAAATTACCGATGGAAGTAGATTTAAAGAGGGGATGCCTTCCGGGCATCCCCAAGCTTTGATTTTTGGTGTCCTTGGATTATCTTGGGGTGCCATGGGCATCCCCAAGCTTAGGCTCTTGACACTCCTTGTTCCATAATCCATCAAAAGAATTTACCCAAAACTTGAAAACTTCACAACACAAAACTCAATAGAAATCTCATGAGCTTCGTTAGAGAAAGAAAACAAAAGACTACTTTAAGATACTTTAATGAACTCATTCTTTATTTATATTGGTGTTAAACCTACTGTATTCCAACTTCTCTATGGATTATAAACTATTCTACTAGCCATAGATTCATCAAAATAAGCAAACAACACACGATAAACAGAATCTGTCAAAAACAGAACAGTCTGTAGTAATCTATAACTAACGGAAACTTCTGGAACTCCAAAAAATCTACCAAAATTAGACGACCTAGACAATTTGTTTATTGATCAGCAGCAATTGGAATCAGTATTTTATCATGTTCTGGTGATTTTTAATAATTCGGGCACTTGGAGCAAAGTTTCTGGAAATTACAGCAAGATCAAATAACTATCATCCAAGAAGATCCAATAGGTCTAGCTTGGCACAAACACTAATTAAAATATAAAACCACATCTAAACAGAGGCTATATGGATTATTTATTCCTAAACAGAAGCAAAAGCAAAAAAACTAAAAATAAAATTGGGCTGCCTCCCAACAAGCGATATCGTTTAACGCCCCTAGCTAGGCATAAAAGCAAGGATAGATCTAGGTATTGCCATCTTTAGTAGGCAATCCGTAGGTGGCTCTCATGATAGATTCATATGGTACTTTTATTTTCTTTCTAGGAAAGTGTTCCATGCCTTTCTTTAATGGAAATTGGAATCTAATATTCCCTTCCTTCATATCAATAATTGCACCAATCGTTCTAAGGAAAGGTCTACCAAGAATAATAGGACATGAAGGATTGCAATCTATATCAAGAACGATAAAATCTACGGGAACATAATTCCTATTTGCAACAATAATAACATCATTAATTCTTCCCATAGGCATTTTAATAGTGGAATCCGCAAGATGCAAGTTTAGAGAGCAATCATCAAAGTCACGGAAATCTAGCAAATCACACAAAGTTTTGGGAATAGTGGAGACACTAGCAGCCAAATCACACAAGGCATGAAACTCATAATTTTTAATTTTAATTTTAATAGTAGGTTCCCACTCATCATAGAGCTTTCTAGGGATAGAAACTTTCAACTCAAGTTTTTCTTCATAAGATTGCATCAAGGCATCAACAATGTGTTCGGTAAAGGCCTTATTTTGACTATAAGCATGAGGAGAATTTAGCACGGATTGCAACAAGGAAATACAATCAATTAAAGATCAGTTTTCATAATTAAATTCCTTGAGATCGAATATAGTGGGTTTAGCAACATCTAGGTTTTTATTTCTTTCAATCCCACATTTATCAATTTCATCATCAAGATCTAAAAACTCTGAATTCTTAGAACGCCTTCTAGGTAAATGAAGATCATATTCAGTTTCATCAAGTTATTGCAGAACAAAGATTTAATGGGGGACACATCAATAACTTTTAGATCTTCATCTTGATTTTCATAGGAATTGGAAGAACACGCTTCAATAAAGGCATCTTTGGAAGCACGCATCCTAGCGGTTCTTTCTTTGCACTCATCAATGGAAATTCTCATAGCTTTGAGAGACTCATTGATATCATGCTTAGGAGGAATAGATCTAAGCTTTAAAGAATCAACCTCAAGAGAAATTCTATCAACGTCCCTAGCCAAATCATCAACTTTAAGCAATTTCTCCTCAAGCAAAGCATTAAAATTCTTTTGTGAATTCATAAACTCTTTAACACTACTCTCAAATTCAGAGGGCATCTTATTCAAATTTCCATAAGAGTTGTTGTAGGAATTTCCATAATTATTAGAAGGATTACTAGGATAAGGCCTAGGATTAAAATTCCCTCTATACGCGTTGTTACCAAAATTATTCCTACCAACAAAATTCACATACATAGATTCATTATTATTCTCAATCAAAGTAGACAAAGGCATATCATTAGGATCAGAATTAACACTCTTAGTAGCAAATAATTTCATAAGTTCATCCATCTTTCCATTCAAAACATTAATTTCTTCTATCGCATGCACTTTTTTATTAGTAGATATTTCGGTATGCCATTGAGAATAATTAACCATAATATTATCTAGAAGTTTAGTAGCATCTCCTAGAGTGATTTCCGTAAAAGTGCCTCCCGCGGCCGAATCTAAAAGATTTCTAGAAGCAAAATTCAATCCGGCATAAAAGTTTTGTATAATCATCCACAAGTTCAAACCATGAGTAGGACAATTACGTATCATTAATTTCATTCTCTCCCAAGCTTGTGCAACATGTTCATGATCAAGTTGCTTAAAATTCATAATATCGTTCCTAAGAGAGATAATTTTAGCGGGAGGAAAATACTTAGAGATAAAAGCATCTTTGCACTTGTTCCAAGAATCAATACTATTTTTAGGCAAAGATGAAAACCACGCTTTAGCACGATCTCTAAGCGAAAAAAGGAAATAGCTTCAATTTAACGACATCATTATCGACATATTTTTTCTTTTGCATATCACATAAATCAACGAAGCTATTCAGATGAGTAGCGGCATCTTCACTAGGAAGGCGGTGAATTGATCTTTCATAACAAGATTCAACAAAGCAATATTGATTTCACAAGATTCAGTATTGGCAAGAGGAGCAATCGGAGTGCTAAGGAAATCTTTATTACTGGTATTGGTAAAATCACACAATTTGGTAGCATCTTGAGCCATCGCGACAAACAAGCAATCCAACACACGAGCAAACAAAAGGCAAGCGAGAAAAGGGCAAACGGGAAAAAGAGGAGGAGGTTGGGAAAGAGAGGGTGAATAAAACGACAAGGGTGAAGTGGGGGAGAGGAAAACGAGAGTAAAATGGCAAATAATGTAATGCGAGAGATAGGGATTGTGATGGGTACTTGGTATGGTGCTTGACTTGCTCTTGCGTGAGCCTCCCCGGCAACGGCGCCCGTAAATTCTTCTTGCTACCTCTTGAGCACTGCGTTGGATTTCCCTGAAGAGGAGAGGATGATGCAACAAAGTAGCATAAGTATTTCCCTCAGTTTTTGAGAACCAAGGTATCAATCCAGTAGGAGGCCACACACAAGTCCCTCGTACCTGCACAAAACAATAGCTCCTTGCAACCAACTCGATTAGGGGTTGTCAATCCCTTCACGGTCACTTACGAGAGTGAGATCTGATAGAGATGATAAATAATATTTTTGGTATTTTTTTGGTATAGAGATGCAAAGTGAAAAGTAAAAGGCAAAGTAAAAACAAAGCAAGTATTAAAGTGATGGAGATTGATATGATGAGAATAGACCTGGGGGCCATAGGTTTCACTAGTGGCTTCTCTCAAGAGCATAAGTATTCTACGGTGGGTGAACAAATTACCGTTGAGCAATTGATGTAATTGAGAATAATTATGAGTATATCTAGGTATGATCATGTATATAGGCATAACGTCCGAGACAAGTAGACCGACTCTTTTGCATCTACTACTATTACTCCACTCATCGACCGCTATCCGGCATGCATCTAGAGTATTAAGTTAAAAATAGAGTAACGCCTTAAGCAAGATGACATGATGTAGAAATAAATTCATGCAATATGGTAAAACCCCATCTTGTTATCCTCGATGGCAACAATACAATACGTGCCTTGCTGCCCTTATACATCACTAGGAAAGGACACCGCAAGATTGAACCCAAAGCTAAGCACTTCTCCCATTGCAAGAACTACCAATCTAGTTGGCCAAACCAAACGGATAATTCAAGAGACTTGCAAAGATAACCAATCATACATAAAAGAACTTCAGAGAAGATTCAAATATTATTCATAGATAATCTGGATCATAAACCCACAATTCATCGGTCTCAACAAACACACCGCAAAAAGAAGATTACATCGAATAGATCTCCACACGAGAGGGGGAGAACATTGTATTGAGATCCAAAAAGAGAGAAGAAGCCATCTAGCTACTAGCTATGGACCCGAAGGTCTGAAGTAAACTACTCACACTTCATCGGAGGGGCTATGGTGATGATGTAGAAGCCCTCCATGGTGGATGCCCCTCCGTGAGCTCTAACAGGCCCCAAGATGGGATCTCGTGGATACAGGAAGTTGCGGCGGTGGAATTAGGTTTTTGGCTCCTGTTCTGATCGTTTGGGGTACGTAGGTATATATAGGAGGAAGGAGTACGTCGGTGGAGCAACAGGGGGCCCACGAGGCAGGGGGCGCGCCCTAGGGGGGGCGCCCCCACCCTCATGACCGCCTCTTTTGTTCCTTGGAGTAGGGTCCAAGTCTCCTGGATCACGTTCGGTGAGAAAATCACGTTCCCGAAGGTTTCATTCCGTTTGGACTCCGTTTGATATTCCGTTTCTTCGAAACCTTTGAAATAGGCAAAAACGACAACTCTGAAATTTGGGCCTCCGGTTAATAGGTTAGCCCCAAAAATAATATAAAAGTGGAAAATAAAGCCCAATATAGTCCAAAATAGTAGATAAAGTAGCATGGAACAATAAAAAATTGTAGATACGTTGGAGACGTATCAGACATCCTCACCAAAAACGCCCCAGGGCAACACCCGCCAAAAGACGACGACCTCAGAGTGTTGACAGTCTTCGAGACGTTCGCTTCAAACAATAAGCGCAGAAGGGCATTCCATGATCTCGCCGAAGTCTGCCAAATCGCTGCAATAAACCCTTGGAATGACACGGCTATAAACCTTAATGCCGGTGACAAACCAAAATACAGGACAGCTCGAGTGCCAGCCGCATTAGTCCTCAGTCCAATCATGGACGGCTGCCGACTCACCAAGGTTCTCATGGACGATGGCAGTGGACTAAACCTCATCTACGAGGATACACTCCACAAAATGGAAATAGATGGGAGCCGCATCGAGCAAAGCAGCACGACCTTCCGAGGAATCATTCCCAGTCAGGAGGCGCGGTGTGCAGGAAAAATCACACTTGACGTGGTATACAACACCCCGAAGAATTACCAGTACGAAGAGATAACCTTCCAAGTGGCCCCTTTCAACAGTGAATATCACACCCTGTTGGGGCGAGATGATTTTACACGCTTCCAAGCTATACCTCATTACGGGTAAATGAAGCTCAAGATGCCCGGGCCAAACAGCATAATCACTCTCGTCAGTGATCCGGATACAACACTCCACGCCGAAAACAAAACCGCATCCCTGGCCCTCGAGGCATTATATGAAGCCCTCGCGGCCAAAGAACTAACCGCACTACGCTCCACGGTGGATAGGGATGACGTGATCTTAGACAAACGACCCAAGTCCACCTCCTTCAAACCGGCAGAAGAAATAGTGAAATTCCAGGTGCACCCAACGGACCCCAAGAAGACACCATCTATTGGGGCACAACTAGACCCAACGGTCGACGCCGCGCTGCGGGATTTTCTTCGTGAAAATTGGGATATATTCTCTTGGTACCCTTCTGACATGCCAGGAATCCCGCGCAAGCTGGCCAAACACAGCCTCAATATATTAAAGGGATACAAACCAGTCAAACAAATACTGCGGCGCTTTTCCGAACCCAAACGCCAAGCTATGGGGGAGGAGCTAGCCAAGCTAATTGAGGCCGGATTCATTAGAGAAATAAAACATCCGGACTGGCTAGCAAATCTGGTGATGGTACCAAAGAAGGACAAATCCTGGCGCCTACGCGTCGATTTTAAAGACCTCAATAAAGCTTGCCCTAAGGATCCCTCCCCCTCCCCCGCATTGATCAAATCATTGATGCTACCGCAAGACACGACTCAATGTGTTTCCTTGATGCATATTCCGGATACCATCAAATCAAAATGAAGGAGTCCGGTCAAGCTGCAACATCATTCATCACCCCATATGGGCCATTCTGCTTCAACACCATGTCCTTCGGGCTCATGAACGCCGGCGCCACCTACCAACGCATGATTCAAACATGCCTGGAGAAACATATCAAAAAGACAGTTGAAGCCTATGTGGACGACGTCGTAATCAAAACAAGGCACGTCGAAACACTAATAGACGAACTACATCTCACATTCGACAACCTCCGCGCATATGACATTAAGCTCAATCCGGAAAAGTGTGTTTTCGGCGTCCCCGCAGGAAAGTTGCTGGGTCCATCGTTTCCAATAGAGGAACTGAAGCAAATCCAGGCAAAATCCAAGCTCTGTCACAATTGGCTACACCAACGGACCTTAAACAAGTTCAAAAACTCGCTGGTTGCGTGACAGCTCTATGCCGCTTTATCTCCAGACTGGGAGAAAAGGCACTGCCACTCTATTGCCTCTTATGACGCACCGATCACTTCGAGTGGACGGACGCGGCAATAGCCGGACTGGAAGAAATAAAATCCCTTCTAGCGAGCAACCCAATCCTGGCCGCACCAAATGTTGGCGAACCCATGCTACTATACATATCGGCAACACACCAAGTGGTGAGCGCCGTGCTCGTCGTTGAACGAGAACAGGACGGACACAAATTCCCGCTCCAAAAACCAGTATACTACGTATCCACTGTCCTCACACCATGCAAATCCCGGTACCCCCATTATCAAAAGATAGCATACGCGGTCTTCATAGCATCCTGAAAGCTACGACACTACTTCCAGGAGTGTTCGATCACGGTGGCTTCCGAAGTACCACTGAATGACATAATAAACAACCGCGATGCCACGGGCCAGATTGCCAAATGGGCCATCGAGCTCCTTCCATTCGACATAACATACAAACCACGTCAAGCCATTAAGTCCCAAGTACTAGCCGACTTCGTCACCGAATGGACAGAGGCCGAACTCCCTAAAGAGTACGACACATATTCCAACTGGGTTATGTATTTCGATGGCTCCAAAATGTTGGCAGGGCTAGGAGCGGGCGTCGTTTTAACGTCCCCCATTGGAGACGTCGTCCAGTACGTACTCCAAATATTATACACATACTCCAATAATGCAGCCGAATATGAGGCCTTATTGCATGGACTCCGGATGGCTGTCTCCATGGGCATACATCGCCTGGAAGTACGCGGGGACTCAAACCTTGCAATCTCTCAAATAAATGGAGACTTTGATGCCAAAGATCCGAAGATGGCGGCTTACCGAAACACCGTCCTAAAAATGCTGGCTCGGTTCGAAGGGCTTGAGTTCCATCACGTGGCCCGAGAAAGTAACCAAGCGATAGACGTCCCTGCTCGTATCGGCGCCAAGCGCGACCCCGTCCCACCTAACATTTTCCTGGAAAGGCTTTTTAAGCCATCCGTGGTGTGGCAAGGGGAGGGCGGCAACATCAGTCCGGATCTGAACACAACCCCCGACTCCGAATAGACAGATATCATCAGGGGCTCAACCACCGAAATAACACCGTCGGCCACCTCATTATGGCAGTCATTGCCCCATGGACCGAACCATTCTTGGCCTACCTTAATAGGAAGGAACTCCCCGAGGACCAGAATGAGGCCCGCCGCATTGTCCGACGTTCCAAGGCCTACAAGGTTCACAACGGAGAACTCTACAAGAAAAGTGCTACTAGAGTCCTTCAAAGATGTATCTCCGAGGAAGAGGGGCGGCAGCTCCTGGCTGAAATTCATGCCGGTCTCAGCGGGCACGAAGCCGCAGCTCGGGAACTTGTTAGCAAGGCCTTCCGTACAGGGTTTTATTGGCCAATGGCCCGAGCAGACGCACAGGACCTTGTCCAACATTGCATCGGGTGCCAACTCTTCGCTAACCAAAGCCATATGCCCCCCACTGCCCTACAAACAATCCCCATAACTTGGCCTTTCGCGGTCTGGGGACTGGATATGGTTGGACCCCTTAAAGGGGGAAGCCTCAAGAAAACTACCTTCTGGTCATGGTGGATAAATTCACTAAGTGGATAGAGGCCAAACCAGTTAAAACGGCCGAGTCCGGACCGGTGATAGAATTCATATCCGATGTTGTACACCATTATTGTGTATCACGCAGCATCTTCACTGACAACGTCTCCAATTGGCAGCCGATGAGGTGAAAACCTGGTGCGCTAACCTTGGCATTAAGCTCGATTACGCCTCTGTCTACCACCCACAAACAAACGGTCAAGTGGAACGAGCCAATGGCCTTATCATGAGCGGCATCAAGCCAAGACTAGTGCGGTCTTTAAAAGAATCAGACAAGCACTGGGTTGAGGAGCTCGACTTCGTACTCTGGGGGTTGCGAACCGCGCCCAACCGCACTACCGGATATACACCTTTCTTCATGCTGTACAGCGCAGAGGCTATGTTGCCCTGCGATATTATTCATGACTCACCTCGAGTGCGCATGTATGAAGAGAGAGAGGCCGAGCTTGATCGGCAGGACAGCTCAAATGCCCTGGAGGAGGAGCGCAACGTCGCAAAAGCCCGTTCAGCACTATACCAACAGCAGGTTCGGAGATACCAAAGCAGAGAAGTACGGGCCAAAACTTACAACGTTGGCGAACTCGTTCTACGCTTGCCGGAAAAGAAAAAGGACAAATTCAAGCCCAAATGGGAAGGTCCCTTCATCATTGACGAAGTTCTCACCGGAGGAGCGTACTGTCTGCGTGATGCATCAGACAATTGCCTAGAGCCGAACCCCTGGAACGCGGCCAGGCTCCGAAGATTTTATGCCTAGCGCCGAACTCTTTGTTCGTCTCCTTCTTCCCTGCGGTTTCCATTATTTTTCCTCTCTTTTTTGTTTTTCTTTTCTCGCTTTAAAGCTCTCGTACGGCTAGACCGCACACCTCTGACGTACACATCTTCAAATATATACGTCCATCATACCTGGGGGCTTCTAGGCCAGAAGCTTGTTATTATTATTATCTCTCGAGCATCACGCTCACCACATATGTGTCTTTTTCTCATATGTACCTTTTCTTCGCCATTATATGCATCGATATGACTTAAGTTTTGGCCAAGCTGGGTTTCCTGGCTCCTGTGCTTATGCCCTACGTTCCCGTTAGTTCGACTAGGGCATAAAGGGAGCACCTCTGCGATTGTTATTGTTGGGTCATCCGGATGTGTACCTCAGACTGGGTGAAGCCGAAAGCTAGCGTTCTTAAGGGAATATTTGGTCGATGAATTAAAGCTGTTTTTTGCATTCGTTCCATCGTGAACCCCCAGAAGCTACACATACTGTGATTTCTTCATCATGGTCCGGGCATGCACACCAATGCATGCACACCCAGGGAAAGGAACCCTTAACGGAACTATTCTCTCTGGAAGATGTTTCTTACAATTTTAATGTAATATAACATAACTAGCCGGATACAAGTTGTCTGTTTAAGCAACTATGACCCCTACGCCTGGTTTTCACGCATACCCCGGTTTATTTTACCGCTCAGGTATTCGGAAAGCACTCCGCACCATCGGGTCGAGAGGTTGAAGCGAAAAGGTCTGCCATGACAATTGTTTTACAATCCAGCTAGATGGAAAGTACATAGTCACTTAGGACTCAAAAAAACTTCCTGTTCTACACCGTCCAACAGATAGTCTAATTTACAATCCTGTTGGGAATACCTGGCAGCTACTTCTACTTGGTTATACACCAAACTAACGGGAATCTCCTTCCCATCTGACCCTAGAGGTCCGACCTGGGTCATGTGATTCGGATCAAGCTTGGTATACCACATTTTTACCATAGCCCAGGACTCTCGTGCACCTTCCCGGCAGGCAGATATCTTCCACAATCGGAAACGCCGCCATGATCCTTTGAACAACTCTACAAGCTCCTCCATCCTTCCTGGAGGGGACGCGGAGGGCCACAAGGCTTTGGTAACACTCCGCATTGCCTGTCAAGCCTGCTCGTTCATTAGAGGTAGCCCTTGAAGCAATTCGTCCGATGATCCGGACACCTCCTCTTCGGGACGGCCTGTCAGCATACCTACAAAAACACATACATCAGCTAATTTCAATCTCCAAACTGACATGAGGTACAGTTGGTTACATACTGAATATGCCGCCTCGCAGCTTTTTATTTTCTTTCACGGAGTCGGCTAGCTGGGCCCGCACATCTTTTAGTTCTTCACCCAGTGTGGTGTTTGAATCCTGGAGCCTTTTTTTCTCCTCTCTGGCTCGGGTCAGGACACGCTTGCCTGCGGCGTGTAGTCTTTTTGCCTCTTTCTCTCCTGCTTGAGCGGTTTTCAGTTTCTCTTCCAGTTGATCTGACGATCCTATTATGAGATAAGCAACAATATTAGAACAACTGGTATATAATTCCTCGATGGAGGGGAATATTACCAGAGGATGCCTTCTTGGACTTTTTCAGTTCGACGGTAGCAGCATTTAGCTATGTCCGACACTGCTCCAGCTTTTGAGCTAGCAGGTTGTTCTTCTCTGTAAGAACCTGGTTATACAACGATCCTTAAATCAATTGTGCCAACTGCTTTCAGTCTCGGGGGCTACTGGCATGTGGTTATCCTATTCGGACAAAAAGAAACCTTACCTGCACATCTGTTAAATGCTTCTTTGCGGCTCTGCTAAGCCCATCTCGAGCAGCTCGGATGTATGCGTCAGCCGAGCTGAAGGCATCAAACGCCTCTTTTGAGAAGCCAGGGTCCCGTAAAACGGCCCTCCGGCGCCGATGATTCATGGATCTCTCCACCTCCGAGTTGGTGACGGACATATCTTCCGAGCCCTCGATCGAAGGACAGTCCGGTGTCATTCCCGTATCGACCCCCGTCTCTCCGACAGGGTCTGCACCCCGGCTGTTGGGAGTACGACTAGCCGAATTCACGGACATAGTTCAGCGAACCTTTTTCCTGATACAGGACAAACATAACAGTTATAGTTGGATGTGACTACTAAAAGCGTATTTTCAAGTCCGTACCTCTTCGATGAAGGCCCGACCGTGTCTTCACCTGCCTTCCTTTTAGAAGCCTTGCTCGGCGTAGGAGCTGCTCTCTTCGGAGTCGCCCCAGGATAGCATGACGTGCCGAACGTCTCCCCTTTGGAGCATGAGACAGTGCGGTGGGTGAGGCAGAGTGAGGAAACTCTTTCGGGGGGGATGTCTCCTGATGACTTACGTGGGAAGCGGGAAGAAGGCCGGGATAATCGGCGATAATGGCCACTTCCGTGCCATCGTAGCTCGCCTGGTAAAATACCCCTTCCGTGAGTACCACGAATATATCCGGGTCCTCTTCGAACCCAGGATCAAGCTCCCGGTTGTGGTTCTCCGGCTGTAGGATGGGGCTGTGAAGCCCCTCAGAGATTTTTCACCAGTGCTGTTATAAATAAACGGATTAAGAATTCATTAAAAATGACTTGGAGAGTGGAATAAGTAAAAGTAGAGGGGTCAGGACTTACCCAGCTGGGAGGGTCATACATAGAGTACCCATCTCTGCGCTTGATGCGAAGAAATTCCTCCTCCTCCCCTTTAAACAGCTCGACCAGTATCTTGGCTAGAGCGGCGGGGGGTGTCCAGACCTTTCCGACCACAGCGGGAGGCGTCATCTTCCCCATTATAGTGCCACACTGGGAGCCCTCTGTATTGAAGTGGCTGAACCCCTCGTACTATGGAGGTTGCCATTACCTCGACTATTGTTAATCCAGACTGGGCGAGTGCCTTTATCTTGCTCATGAGCTGACAAACTTCCGCACTGTCATCCTCCTCGAAACTTCGGGGACGCCAGCTGTGGTGTTTCTTCAGCGGAACGCTTGCAAATTCGGGAAGACCCTTCCTAACTGGATCGGGAAGTGCGACGTCCTCGATGTAGAACCATTCGGAAGGCCATTCTTCGGATGCCTTCCTTGGTGTGCTGGACAGGTATCCAGTATCGGTGATGCGCCATATTTCGGCTCCGCCCACTTCAAATATTGATCCCTCGTGGTTGCGCGGGACAAGACAGAACAACTTTCTCCACAGTTCAAAATGGGCCTCAATACCCAGGAATAGTCTGCATAAAGCGACATAACCCGCAATGTGCAGGATGGAGGCGGGGGTAAAGTTGTGCAACTGGAGGCCATAATATTCCAGAAGCCCCCGGAGGAACGGATGGATTGGAAATCCGACGCCCCTTAGCAGATAGGGGACGAAACACACTCGTTCCCCCTTGGACGGATTGGGGAAATTCTCCGCTTGGGTTCCGCCGTTAAAGGAGGCCAGCCCTACTCGAACATGACCAGATCTGTAGGGGGGAGAAACCCCTGTGTTTGCAACTTCACTAGCTGACTATGGGATACGGAACACTTCTCCCACTCGCCTTTTAATTTTCTGGGTCGCAGGGACAGGAGGAGGAGCTAGGAATGCTAGACATGTTGGAGTGTTCTTTCCTAGCGATCTTTGAGGATTTTTCCGCGAGATGTCCAATGGATCTGAGATCCAATCTCTTTAAATAGACGCTATCACCCGCGTGGCTAGGGTGTTATGTGCAAAAATACCCTGACCTTCCGCATTCGCTCGACACATGGAAGCTGAAGTCATTGTTACACAGAAGCCGAGGCGAGTGATATTGAATGGAAGGCCGAATACATTACTAGGAGGTCATCGGTGGAGGAACCCGCCTTGCAATGCCGAAGACAATCTATGCGCTGAACACCTCGTCATTGAAGACTGGTTCGGGGGCTACTGAGGGAGTCCTGGACTAAGGGGTCCTCGGGCGTCCGGCCTGTTGGCCATGGGCCGGACTGATGGGCTGTGAAGATATGAAGACCGGAGACTTCACCCGTGTCCGGATGGGACTCTCCTTGGCGTGGAAGGCAAGCTTGGTGATCAAATATGTAGATTCCTTTCTTTGTAACCGACCTTGTGTAACCCTAGATCCTCCCGTTGTCTATAAAAACCGAGGAGTTAGTCCGGAGGGGGGAGAGATTCATTACCATACCATAGTCATACAGGCTAGGCTTCTAGGGTTTAACCACTACAATCTCGTGGTAGATCCACTCTTGTAATACTCATATTCATCAATATCAATCAAGCAGGAAGTAGGGTATTACCTCCATAGAGAGGGCCCGAACCTGGGTAAACATTGTGTCCCCTGTCTCCTATTACCATCGACCTTATACGCATAGTTCGGGACCCCCTACCCGAGATCCGCTGGTTTTGACACCGACAGCGGCCCGGACCGACATTACATGACCGCGTTCATGAGACTGGTTCTACCGACGTGCTTCGCACACAGGTGGCTGGCGGGTGTCTATTTCTCAAACTTTAGTTGAATCGAGTTTGACTACGGCCGATCCTTGTTGAAGGTTAAAACAACACACTCGACGAAAAATCGTTGTGGTTTTGATGCGTAGGTAAGAACAGTTCTTGCTAGAAGCCCGTAGCAGCCACGTAAAACTTGCAACAACAAAGTAGAGGATGTCTAACTTGTTTTTGTAGGGCATGTTGTGATGTGATATGGTCAAGACGTGATGAGATATAAATTGTTGTATGAGATGATCATGTTCTGTAGAAGTTATCGGCAACTGGCAGGAGCCTTATGGTTATCGCTTTATTGTATGAAATGCAATTGCCATGTAATTGCATTACTTTATCACTAAGCGGTAGCGATAGTCATAGAAGCAATAGTTGGCGAGACGACAATGACGCTACGATGGAGATCAAGGTGTCAAGCCGGTGATGATGGAGATTATGACGGTGCTTTGGAGATGGAGATCAAAGGCACAACATGATGATGGACATATCATGTCACATATTTTGATTGCATGTGATGTTTATCCTTTATGCATCTTATTTTGCTTAGTACGGCGATAGCATTATAAGATGATCCCTCACTAAATTTCAAGGTATAAGTGTTCTCCCCGAGTATGCACCGTTGCTACAGTTTGTTGTGTCGAGACACCACGTGATGATCGGGTGTGATAAGCTCTACGTTCACATACAATGGGTGCAAGCCAGTTTTGCACGTGCAGAATACTCGGGTTAAACTTGACGAGCCTAACATATGCAGATATGGCCTTGGAACACTGAGACCGAAAGGTCGAACATGAATCATATAGTAGATATGATCAACATAGTGATGTTCACCATTGAAAACTGCTCCATCTCACGTGAAGATCGGACATGGTTTAGTTGATATGGATCACGTGATCATTTATATGACTAGAGGGATGTCTATCTAAGTGGGAGTTCTTAAGTAATAAGATTAATTGAACCTTAATTTATCCTGAACTTAGTACCTAATAGTCTTTTGCATATCTATGTTGTTGTAGATCAATGGCCCGTGCTATCGTTCCCTTGAATTTTATATGCGTTTCTAGAGAAAACTAAGTTGAAAGATGATCGTAGCAACTACACGGACTGGGTCCGTAACTTGAGGATTATCCTCATTGCTGCATAGAAGAATTACGTCCTGGAAGCACTTCTAGGTTCAAGGCCCACTGCAGGAGCAACTCCGGACGTTATGAATGTCTGGCAGATCAAAGTTGATGACTACTCGATAGTTTAGTGTGCCATGCTTTACGTATTAGAATCGGGACTTCAAAGACGTTTTGAAGGTCATGGAGCATATGAGATGTTCCAGGAGTTGAAGTTAATACTTCAAGCAAATGCCCGAGTTGAGAGATATGAAGTCTCCAACAAGTTCTATAGCTACAAGATGGAGGAGAATAGTTCTGTCAGTGAACATATACTCAGAATGTCTGGGTACCACAACCACTTGACTCAGCTGGGAGTTAATCTTCCTGATGATAGTGTCATTGACAGAGTTCTTCAATCATTGCCACCAAGCTATAAAGGCTTCATGATGAAATATAATATGCAAGGGATGGAGAAGACTATTCCCGAGCTCTTCGTGATGCTAAAGGCTGCGGAGGTAGAAATCAAGAAGGAGCATCAAGTGTTGATGGTTAACAAGACCACTAGTTTCAAAAAAAAGGGCAAAGGGAAGAAGGGGAACTTCAAGAAGAACGGCAAGCAAGTTCTTTGCTCAAGTGAAGAAGCCCAAATGCGGACCTAAGCACGAGGCCGAGTGCTTCTACTGCAAAGGGACTGGTCCTTTGGAAGCGGAAATGCCCCAAGTATTTGGCGGATAAGAAGGATGGCAAAGTGAAAGATATATTTGATATACATGTTATTGATGTGTACCTTACTAATGCTCGTAGTAGCGCCTAGGTATTTGATACTGGTTCTGTTGCTCATATTTGCAACTCGAAACAGGGGCTATGGATTAAACAAAGATTGGCTAAGGACGAGGTGACAATGCGCGTCAGAAATGGTTCCAAAGTCGATTTGATCACCGTCTACACGCTACCTCTACATCTACCTTCGGGATTAGTTTTAGACCTGAATAATTGTTATTTTGTGCCAGCGTTAAGCATGAACATTATATCTGGATCTTGTTTGATGCGAGACGGTTATTCATTTAAATCAGAAAATAATGGTTGTTCTATTTATATGAGTAATATCTTTTTTGGTCATGCACCCTTGATGAGTGGTCTATTTTTATTGAATCTCGATTGTAGTGATACACATATTCATAATATTGAAGCCAAAAGATGCAAGTTTAATAATGATAGTGCAACTTATATGTGGCAATGCCGTTTAGGTCATATTGGTGTAAAGCGCATGAAGAAACTCCATGCTGATGGGCTTTTGGAATCACTTGATTATGAATAACTTGATACTTGTGAACCATGCCTCATGAGCAAGATGACTAAGACTCCATTCTCCAGAACAATGGTGCGAACAATTGACTTGTTGGAAATAATACATACTGATGTATGCAGTCCGATGAGTGTTGAGGCTCGCGGCGGGTATCGTTATTTCTAACCTTCACAGATGATTTGAGCAGATATGGGTATATCTACTTGATGAAACATAAGTGCGAAAACATTTGACAAGTTCAAAGAATTTCAGAGTGAAGTGGAAAATCATCGTAACAAGAAAATAAAGTTTCTACGATCTGATCGTGGAGGTGAATATTTGAGTTACGAGTTTGGTCTTCATTTGAACCAATGCGGAATAGTTTCGCAACTCACGCCACCTGGAACACCACAACGTAATGGTGTGTCCGAACGTCGTAACCGCACTTTATTAGATATGGTGCAAACTATGATGTCTCTTACTGATTTACCGATATCGTTTTGGGGTTATGCTTTTGAGATGGCTACATTCACGTTAAATATGGCACCATCTAAATCCGTTGAGACGACACCATATAAACTGTGGTTTGGCAAGAAAGCTAAGTTATCGTTTCTTAAAGTTTGGAGCTGTGATGCTTATGTGAAAAAGCTTCAACCTGATAAGCTCGAACCCAAATCGGAGAAATGTGGCTTCATAGGATACCCAAAAGAGACTGTTGGGTACACCTTCTATAACAGATCCGAAGGCAAGATATTCGTTGCTAAGAATGGATCCTTTCTAGAGAAGGAGTTTCTCTCGAAAGAAGTGAGTGGTAAGAAAGTACAACTTGATGAGGTAATTGTACCTTCTCCCGAATTGGAAAGTAGTACATCATAGAAAATAGTTCCAGTGATTCCTACACAAATCAGTGAGGAATCTAATGATTTTGATCATGAAACTTCAGATCAAGTTACTACTGAACCTCGTAGGTCAACCAGAGTACGATCCGCACTAGAGTGGTACGGTAATCCTGTTCTGGAGGTCATGTTACTTGACACTGACGAACCTACGAACTATGAGGAAGCGATGATGAGCCCAGATTCCGCAAAATGGCTTGAGGCCATGAAATCTGAGATGGGATCCATGTGTGAGAACAAAGTATGGACTTTGGTTGACTTGCCCGATGATCGGCAAGCCATAGAGAATAAATGGATCTTCAAGAAGAAGACTGACGCTGATGGTAATGTTATTGTCTACAATGCTTAACTTGTTGCGAAAGGTTTTTGACAAGTTGAAGGAGTTGACTATGATGAGACCTTCTCACCCGTAGCGATGCTTAAGTCTGCCCGAATCATGTTAGCAATTGCCGCATTTTATGATTATGAAATTTGGCAAATGGATGTCAAAACTGCAATCCTTAATGGATATCTTAAAGAAGAGTTGTATATGATGCAACCAGAAGGTTTTGTCGATCCTAAATATGCTAACAAAGTGTGCAAGCTCCAGCGATCCATTTATGGACTGGTGCAAGCCTCTCAGACTTGGAATATACGCTTTGATAGTGTGATCAAATCATATGGTTTTATACAGACTTTTGGAGAAGCCTGTATTTACAAGAAAGTGAGTGGGAGCTCTATAGCTTTTCTAATATTATATGTGGATGATATATTGTTGATTGGAAATAATACAAAATTTCTGGATAGCATAAAAGGATACTTGAATAAGAATTTTTCAATGAAAGACCTCGGTGAAGCTGCTTATATATTGGGCATCAAGATCTATAAAGATAGATCAAGACACTTAATTGGACTTTCACAAAGCACATACCTTGATAAATTTTTGAAGAAGTTCAAAATGGATCAGTCAAAGAAAGGGTTCTTGCCTGTGTTACAAGGTGTGAAGTTGAGTCAGGCTCAATGCCCGACCACTGCAGAAGATAAAGAGAAAATGAAAGGCATTCCCTATGCCTCAGCCATAGGTTCTATCATGTATGCAATGTTGTGTACCATACCTGATGTGTGCCTTGCTATAGGTTTAGCAGGGAGGTACCAAAGTAATCCAGGAGTGGATCACTAGACAACGGTCAAGAACATCCTGAAATACCTGAAAAGGACTAAGGATATGTTTCTCATTTATGGAGGTGACAAAGAGCTTGTCGTAAATGGTTACATCGATGCAAGCTTTGACACTGATCCGGATGACTCAAAGTTGCAAACCGGATACATATTTTATTGAATGGTGGAGCTGTAAGTTGGTCGTGGCGGGATCTACGTGTGAAGCGGAGTACATAGCTGCTTCGGAAGCAACAAATGAAGAAGTCTGGATGAAGGAGTTCATATCCGATCTAGGTGTAATACCTAGTGCATCGGGTCCAATGAAAATCTTTTGTGACAATACTGGAGCAATTGCCTTGGCGAAGGAATCCAGATTTCACAAGAGAACTAAACACATCAAGAGATGCTTCAATTCCATCCGCGATCAAGTCATGGAGGGAGACATAGAGATTTGCAAAATACATACGGATCTGAATGTTCTAGACCCGTTGACTAAGCCTCTTCCACGAGCAAAACATGATCAACACCAAGACTCCATGGGTGTTAGAATCATTAATATGTAATCTAGATTATTGACTCTAGTGCAAGTGGGAGACTGAAGGAAATATTCCCTAGAGGCAATAATAAAGTTGTTATTTATATTTCCTTATATCATGATAAATGTTTATTATTCATGCTAGAATTGTATTAACAGAAACTTAGTACATGTGTGAATACATAAACAAAACAGAGTGTCCCTAGTATGCCTCTGCTTTACTAGCTCGTTAATCAAAGATGGTTAAGTTTCCTAACCATAGACATGTGTTGTCATTTGATGAACGTGATCACATCATTAGAGAATGATGTGATGGACAAGACCCACCGTTACCTTAGCATAACGATCATTTAGTTTTATTGCTATTGCTTTCTTCATGACTTATACATGTTCCTCTGACTATGACATTATGCAACTTCTGAATACATCCAAAGTTTCTGTTTTGCACCGCACAAACCAACAAGCAATCTAAACATCCTAAAGGAAAACCTTGGCACATTATTTTTATAATACAATGGAATTGTACAAGGGGATAATTAATTTTGTGAGAATCTTCATGAAAAATTCTACATTGTTTCCATGAGCATGAACACAAGTGTTCAAGGTCGACCCTCATTTTCGCAATGCATCACCTTTCAATCGCTTCTCTTTTGTGAAAAGTTTTAAGTTCCCCTCTATATGTTTTTAAACTATATAAAAGCACTCAACAGAAATAAATGACTCTCTAAAACTTTCGGGTTGTCTCCCTGGCAGCGCTTTCTTTAAAGCCATTAAGCTAGGCATAAAGTGCTCAAGTAATGAATCCACACGGATCCCAAGGTATATCAAAGCCAATTTGCATCAACAATGATTTAGCATTTAGTAGTGAGCACAAAGCAACATATATCAAGCAATGACGAAGTCTAACTCTCTTCCTATGCATCGGCATGTCATACAAGAACAATTCATGCACATCAAGTAAAGGCCAATACATAGCATAAGCAGTTTCTTGCAACTTTTTCGTGTTGGAAACATAAAGAGGTGGAGACATAGTTCCTCTCACATAATAATTGCAAGTAGGAGCAGCAAGCACATGCATATTGTATTCATCAAAAATCATCATGTGTAGTAGCAAAATGCAACCCATCAACATAATCCTTAATAAGAGCAAACTTCTCCGATATAGTGTAGTTTGGAGAATTCAAAAAGATAATAGGACTATCATGTGTGGGTGCAATAGCAACAATTTCATTCTTAACATAAGGAACTATAGCAAGTTCATCTCCATAAGCATAATTCATATTGGCATCTAGGCCACAAGCATAACAAGCATCAAGTTCATCAAAAAGGGATATTTCAAACGAATCAACGAGATCATAGCAATTATCATGGCATTCATCCTTCAGTAAGAACGAAGGGACATTAAACAATGTATGAGTTGAAGAGTTACTCTCATTAGAAGGTGGGCATGGGTGATCAATCCATTCTTCCTCCATTTGTTCTTCGCTCTCCTCGTCATCTTTTTCATCCAGTGAGCTCACAGTTTCATCAATTTCTTCTTCCATAGACTCCTGCAAAATATTAGTCTCTTCTTGGACAGCGGAGGAGACCTCGATATATGGTTTAACATAGGCATTAGAAGCATAATTCTCATAACAATATTCTTTTCTTGGACAACAGAGTTATTCTCAATAAATACATCAATATCATAATTGTATTTATAATTATCATAGCAATATTTAAGGATAGCAAGATTTTCAGGTCTATAAACTGAATCATCAAAATCTTCAAACTTTTCAAACAAAGATTCAATTTCATATGCACCTTTAAAAGCAGCAAATTCTTCTATCTGTTCCACCTCATAGTAATCATATATACCATTAGCATAAGAAGATCAGGTTTCATTATCATTAAATTCACATGAAAAGGGAAGATGTGGAGCATTCATCCTAGAGCAACAAGTATAATCATATGTCAAGCATAGCTCCCGAGCATACCAATGCAACATATGAATTTGATCCCATAACAATTTCCCTTTATGAGTCAACCGATAATCCCTAAAGTATTCACGTTGATCCAACATTACTCCCATTACATAGTTGAATGGGGTTTTCTCAGGATTATCAAAGTGATGACCCACAAGTATAGGGGATCTATCGTAGTCCTTTCGGTAAGTAAGAGTGTCGAACCCAACGAGGAGCAGAAGGAAATGACAAGCGGTTTTCAGTAAGGTATTCTCTGCAAACCTTTGAAATTATCGATGTGAGATAGTTTTGTGATAAGGTAATTTGTAGTGGGTAACAAGTAACAAAAGTAAATAAAGTGCAGCAAGGTGGCCCAATCCTTTTTGTAGCAAAGGACAAGCCTGGACAAACTCTTATATAAAGAAAAGCCCTCCCAAGGACACATGGGAATTATCGTCAAGCTAGTTTTCATCACGCTCATATGATTCGCGTTCGTTACTTTGATAATTTGATATGTGGGTGGACCGGTGCTTGGGTACTGCCCTTTGTCGGTCTCAAAACCGGTGGATCTCGGGTAGGGGGTCCCGAACTGTGCTTCTAAGGCGGATGGTAACAGGAGGTGGGGGACACGAAGTTTACCCAGGTTCGGGCCCTCTCGATGGAGGTAATACCCTACTTCCTGCTTGATTGATCTTAATGATATGAGTATTACAAGAGTTGATCTACCACGAGATCGTAGAGGCTAAACCCTAGAAGCTAGCCTATGGTATGATTGTTGTTGTCCTATGGACTAAACCCTCCGGTTTATATAGACACCGGAGGGGGCTAGGGTTACACAGAGTCGGTTACAAGGGAGGAGATCTACATATCCGAACTGCCAAGCTTGCCTTTGATACGTCTCCAACGTATCTATAATTTTTGATTGCTCCATGCTACTTTATCTATTGTTTTGGACTATAATGGGCTTTATTTTCCACTTTTATATTATTTTTAGGACTAACCTATTAACCGGAGGCCCAACCCAGAATTGCTGTTTTTTTGCCTATTTCAGTGTTTTGAAGAAACGGAATATCAAACGGAGTCCAAACGGAATGAAACCTTCGGGAACGTGATTTTCTCACCGAACGTGATCGAGGAGACTTGGACCCTACTCCAAGGAGTGCCAGAGGCGGTCACGAGGGTGGGGGCGCGCCCCTCCCTCCTGGGCGCGCCCCCTGCCTCGTGGGCCCCCTGACACTCTACCGACATACTCCTTCCTCCTATATATACTTTCGTACCCCCAACAGATCGGGGACGGAGCCAAAAACCTAATTCCACCGCCGCAAATTCCTGTATCCACGAGATCCCATCTTGGGGCCTGTTAGGAGCTCCATGGGAGGGCATCCACCACGGAGGGCTTCTAAATCAACACCATAGCCCCTCCGATGAAGTGTGAGTAGTTTACTTCAGACCTTCAGGTCCATAGTTAGTAGCTAGATGTCTTCTTCTCTCTTTTTGGATCTCAATACAATGTTCTCCTCCTCTCTTGTGGAGATCTATTCGATGTAATCTTCTTTTTGCGGTGTGTTTGTTGAGATTGATGAATTGTGGGTTTATGATCCAGCTTATCTATGGAAAATATTTGATTCTTCTCTGAATTATTTTATGTATGATTAAGTTATCTTTGCAAGTCTCTTCGAATTATCCGTTTGGTTTGGCCAACCAGATTGGTAGTTCTTGCAATGGGAGAAGTGCTTAGCTTTGGGTTCAATCTAGCGGTGTCCTTACCCAGGATGTAAAGGGTTGCAAGGCACGTATTGTATTGTTGCCATCGAGGATAACAAGATGGGGTATTTATCATATTGCATGAATTTATTCCTCTACATCATGTCCTCTTGCTTAAAGGCGTTACTCTGTTTTAACTTAATACTCTAGATGCATGCTGGATAGCGGTCCGTGAGTGGAGTAATAGTAGTAGATGCAGAATCGTTTCGGTCTACTTGTCACGGACATGATGCCTATATACATGATCATTGCCTGGATAACCTCATAACTATGCTCGATTCTGTCAATTGCTCAACAGTAATTTGTTCACCCACCGTAGAATACTTATGCTCTTGAGAGAAGCCACTAGTGAAACCAATGGCCCCCGGGTCTATTCTCATCATATCAATCTCCATCACTTTATTTACTTGCTTTGCTTTTACTTTTCACTTTGCATCTTTGTACCAAAAATACCAAAAATATTATCTCTATCAGATCTCACTCGTAAGTGAGCGTGAAGGGATTGACAACCCCTAATCGCGTTGGTTGCAGTAGCTATCGTTTTGTGCAGGTACGAGGGACTTGCGCGTGGCCTCCTACTGGATTGATACCTTGGTTCTCAAAAACTGAGGGAAATACTTACGCTATTGTGCTGCATCATCCTCTCCTCTTCGGGGAAAACCAACGCAAGCTCAAGACGTAGCAGCCTTCCACGCAAAGGAGAGTCCCACCCGGACACGGGACGAAGTCTTCAATCTTGTATCTTCATAGTCCAACAGTGCGGCCAAAGGATATAGTCCGGCTGTCCGAGGACCCCCTAATCCAGGACTCCCTCAGTAGCCCCTGAACTAGGCTTCAATGACGGTGAGTCCGGCACGCAAATTGTCTTCGGCATTGCAAGGCGGGTTCTTCCTCCGAATACTCCATACAAGATTTTGAACACAAGGATAGTGTCCCTCTCTGCAAAACAAATTCCACATACCACTGTAGAGAGAATAATATTTCCACAAATCTAATCTGCTGACAGCTTTTCTTAACGTGACGTTATGCCGTGGTATGGTCATGACGAACCATTTTTCCGAGCCTGCCACTGCATGTGTCGCGAGGCGGTTTTGTTGGCACGTCTTGTCGAAGCAGAGATCGTGTCCCTCTTTTCACGGTATTTCCTTCAATACGGGTGTGGGTAACCCAACCGCGCCATCAATTACGACGCTTGGGGAATAAGCGGGTTTACCAGGCAAGTGGGGAGGCGCAAAATCCCTACTACCTTTATAAGGACTCCCATTCGCACCCACGCTTTCTTCTTCCCGATCCATTCCCCTCCGCCCGAGCTCCAGCGCCCAAGCGTTCATCTTCTCTGCCCTCAAAGGCCTTCTGAAAATGTCCGGATCCGGAGCAGGAGGCAAATGGATGGCCTCTACCGTCCGGGAGAAGGATATCAAAAAGCTTCGGGAGGCTGGGTATCTGGCCAAGAAAATCAGCCATCATCCCCCGGCGGCGGGACAGATCGTCCCTACTCCGGAACCCCACGAGAGGGTTGTATTCCTCCCTCACTTTGTCCGCGGGCTAGGGTTTCCCCTCCACCCGTTCGTTCGCGGCATCATGTATTACTATGGGATCGATCTTCACGATCTGTCCCCTAATTCCATCCTCAACATCTCGATATTCATTGTCGTGTGCGAGGCTTTTCTCCGCATGTCGCCACATTTCGGCTTATGGCTGAAGATTTTTAATGTGAAGCCCAAGGTAGTGGGTGGCGAGCACGCCGAGTGCGGGGGCGCTACGGTGAGCAAGATGCCCAATGTTACATGGCCAACAGACACCTTTAACGATTCCGTCAAGGAGTGGCAACAACAGAGGTTTTACATCACCGAGCCGCGTGGCACGGAATGGGCGCTACTCCCGAGTTTTGATCCGGTGCCCCCCTGCGGCTTACATCCTGGGTCAAGAAGGGCCTGAACTGGTCCTCGTCCGACGAATTGTCGGTGCTCTAGATGCGTGTTAAAGACATGGGAGACAAGAACATTGAACTTGTCAATGTAGTCCAGGTGATGTTAGTTCGCCGGATCCTGCCTTGTCAACACCGGACTTGCAATCTATGGGAATTCGATCCGGCCAAGCACCAAAACCTGAGAGAGCTTTTTGGCTCCTCACACAAGGACATTTGGAAGGTGCTTTTCAAGTCCAGCAAATCATGGCCGGACTCCGCCGAAGATCGCGGGTACCAACTGTCCCGCCCTGCAAGTTCGGTAAGTCATCGTTCTTTTTATTCGCATAACCCAAGGGAAGCGCTTAATGTGTTTTCCACAACTCTCCTAGGGCTGGATGAAGAAGGCAGAGCGGATCCATTGTCCGGCCCCGCTGCCCGAAGAACCAGCCGTCCCACTTCTGACGAAGATGCTGGTCCCGGCGCCTTACAAGGTGCTGAAGAAGACGGCCAAGAAGGATGCCAAAAAGACCCAGGGCGGCCTTCGTCGCCGCGGCACTTCAGACACAATATCCGAAGGCTCTGATGCCCGTTCTGCCTCCGAAGAGGAAGAGGAGGAGGATGAATCCCCTGCGGGGGGAGAAAGAAGAGGACGACCTCCGCACACTTGGAGGCCGAGTCGCCTAAGAGGGGAAAAGCTCCTCTTCCGGAGGAGTCCTCTGCCGCCGCCGACAGCGGCCCGGCGTGGGATCCCAGGGCCCAGCCCCTGGTGAATTCATGAGTATATTGAATCTGAGTACATTTATGCATCCAGACTCATCATGGCATAATATTTTAACCTGAGCCATTTTTTTGATAGTCCGGCAAGGTCCCGTAGCAAACAATCCTCATCAGAGGATTCACTGAGCTCGGCTGCTATGGAGAGCGGGACGCCCCGAAGGCCCCTTCCTTCAAACAGGTGAATACCATCGAGGCTTCATCCCAGAGGGACCCCGGCCAAGGAGGAGAGGAAAAGACTGTGAAGGCAGCGCCTGGAGGTCAAACTTCAAGGGCCGGACACATGGGGGAGAAAATTCCCATGGGAGCTGACGGCGGGGGCCATCTGGAATTCAGCTCCTAGCCGGATGCAGTTCCGGAGACCAATACGGCTCCAGAATCAGGCAGGCAGCCTCTCTCAACTAGAGGGGACATGCCTGTTCCACCGGCAACCTCTGTCCAACCAGAGGTGTCGGATACTTTGTTGGTGGCGCTGAAGAGCGCCTCCATCATCAATGAAAACCATGCCCTTATGGGTGCGGTGATTGAGAAGATTCAGTCTGCTGAGAGTGGACTGAATGGAGCCTATATCAGCCTTATAAAAGGTTTTGAGGTATGTTTTATGAGGTTTCGAAGAGTGCCATGGTATGGATAGTAGCCCCTGATACACTGTTCGGTGAAAGAAAGAATCGGACAGAGGATCAAATTTATGTTCGCAGGAAGACTCATTGAATGACATCTATTTCTCTTACATTATAAGCGGCGTCATGGCGGCTGCTGCCTCTCATCTTCGGAGCTCTCCGGACTGAATCAAAATGCAGGCGGGCCAAAGAAGAACTTGGCCATTGAAAATACAGTTGGGAGATAAACAAGGTATGCACAAATCTTGTTCGCGTTTATTGCGAATGAATTTTCAGTATGATGAAATAGGCTTCCTGATTTGCGCTAGGGATGGTGACTGAAGTCGAGGCTCTTAAGAAGGTTGTGGCCGAGGCCGAGAAAAAGGTGACCACCGAGCAGGCTCTTCGTGAGAAGTACGAGGCCAGGGTTACTAAAGCTGAGCAGGAGCTGCAAGAGGCCGTGAAGAAATGCGAGACCTTGGAGCAGAGTTTAACGGAGAAAGAATCCGAACTCACCAAGGCACATCAGGCCACGAGCGATGCCCGGGGGGAAACCCAAAGTGCCCTGCAGGGGATCCAAGAGGCGAAGAAGATCGCAGAGGGTAAGGATTTTTCCATGTAAAGCAAATATTAGAGGAGAAAATTATGTTTCTAATTTTGAATTCGGATTTCTCCAGGGGTATTTGCGGAGCTGCCCCGCAGTATATCGGATGCCGCCAAATTCTACCGAGCCGAAGAAAAGAACATTGTGGATAAGCTCTTCTGGTCGCAGTATCTGGTATCGAATTATCCGGTGTTGTTTGCCGATCAACTGAAACATCTGATCGAACTGCATAAGGCGGCGGAACTAGCCATGAAGGATTTGATTATCCGGCTATGGCCCGCCGAGCCGATTCCAAGAAGCTACTTCGGGCTCGTGAAGCAAATTGTAAGTGCTTGCCCTAGACTTGAAGTCATCAAGCAGTCGGTCTGCATAGAGGGTGCGCGAATGGCCTTCGCCCGCGCAAAGGTGCACTGGGGGAAGATGGATGCTGAAAAGCTGATGACCGAGGGACCGCCCGGAGGAAGGAGCACCGCAAGCTTGAATTATATTATGAAAGTGTCCTGAAAGGATCCTACCTTGCAGCGGAGCTATGCACCAAGGACGTTATATTTCCATGAATGCAAATCATGTTGTCCTTTGTAATGTTTGAACAAGGTCATTTCTATTGTTTATTGCCTGTTATATGAAAGTTTATCCTCCTGCGCGGCCGTTTTATATATTAATCCTGAGAGTTGGCCAGTCGTCGGCTTCTGCCCCCACGTAGGAAGTACGGGGGTGTTCGGGATAAACCTGATCACTCTTTATCCCAGTTTTGGGTTCTTCGAAGGAGGTGTTCAGCACAACGAACCAGGCAATCAGACTATAGGGCTTTATCACTCTCACTTAGCCATAGGAGCTTTAGGAAGGTAGGCGCAACCCCTGGTGTTTGGAAGACCGCACGAGGGGCTCTATAAGCACCTGATCGGAAGAATAACCGATCCATCGCATGCTGCATTGGTTATGGCATTATGCGGGAGAAATCCTTAAAAAAATTTACAACCTCTCGAATAGCTGACCAGCTCTTGCCGCATCATGACAGTCGGTTTTCGGCTTTCTCTACTGAGGTGCTCGTCCGGAAGAACCGGGACACAATCGCAGTAGTTCTCCCTGTGCTACCTTAGCCGAGATAGCGGAACGTAAGGTACCAAAACATGGGAGCCTGGCAAACCCAACTATTGACCCAAGACATGATTCTGAGCTGATGCATATAATGCTATAAGTTCGGGGTGACGAACTTCCATGAAGGTATTCGGACTTTGTTGCCGTATTATGGGTAGAACAAATCCCCTGTCATATTTTAAGGAATATCGCGGTGTACGGATGCCACTTGACAAAAGAATTTCAATAAGAAATAATAGCAGGTAAGTGTCATATAAATCCACAGGTTGTATTTGAATAGTACGTCGATGCGTATGAGTACAGGTAATGTGATAAAAAAGAAATATGACTGTGGAACCTGCTGAGACCAGGGGGTAAGAGGCTACGCACGGATCCGGAGTATAGTCGGATGGTCGTCGCGGGGAATATATAAGGATTCCCTTGCGTGTTCAAGCTTCTTCCATATCGCCCGTCCTGGTCGGCACAAAGGTGAACCTGCAAAGGAAATGTAAGAAATGTTTGTGTGTGATACGTCCATTTTGCATCATGCTTTTATATCGATATTTATTGCATTATGGGCTGTTATTACACGTTATGTCACAATACTTATGCGTATTCTCTCTTATTTTACAAGGTTTACATAAGGAGGGAGAATGCCGGCAGTTGGAATTCTAGGCTGGGAAAGGAGCAAATATTAGAGACCTATTCTGCACAACTCCAAAAGTCCTGAAACTCCACGGAATATCTTACAATAAATAATAAAAAATCCTCGCCAAAGATGAAGGCCAGGGGGCCCACACCCTGTCCACGAGGGTGGGGGGCGTGCCCCCCTACCTCGTGGGCCCCCTGGTGGCCCTCCGATGCCCATCTTCTGCTATATGAGGTCTTCCGTCGAGAAAAAAAATCAGAAGCAACCTTTCGGGATGAAACTCCGCTGCCACGAGGCGGAACCTGGCGAAACCAATCTAGGGCTCCGTGAGCTGTTCGGGGACACTTCCCTCGGGAGGGAAATCATTGTCATCATCATCACCAACGCTCCTCTCATCGGAGAGAAATCTCCATCAACATCTTCACCAGCACCATCTCCTCTCAAAACCCTAGTTCATCTCTTGTATCCAATTCTTGTCTCCAAGTCCGGGATTGGTACTAGTAGGTTGCTAGTAGTGTTGATTACTCCTTGTAGTTGATGCTAGTTGGTTTATTTGGTGGAAGATCATAAGTTCAGATCCTATATGCATATTAATACCCCTCTGATTATGAACATGAATATGCTTTGTGAGTAGTTACGTTTGTTCCTGCGGACATGGGAGAAGTCTTGCTATTAGTAGTCATGTGAATTTGGTATTCGTTCGATATTTTGATGAGATGTATGTTGTCTAGCCTCTAGTGGTGTTATGTGAACGTCGACTACATAACACTTCACCATTATTTGGGCCTAGAGGAAGGCATTGGGAAGTAATAAGTAGATTATGGGTTGCTAGAGTGATATAAGCTTAAACCCTAGTTTATGTGTTGCTTCTTAAGGGGATGATTTGTATCCATATGTTTCATGCTATGGTTAGGTTTACCTTAATACTTTTGTTGTAATTTTGGATGCTTGCAATAGAGGTTAATCATAAGTGGGATGCTTGTTCAAGTAAGAACAACACCCAAGCACCGGTCCACCCACATATCAAATTATCAAAGTACCGAACGCGAACCATATGAACATGATGAAAACTAGCTTGACGATATTCCCATGTGTCCTCGGGAGCGCTTTTCCTATTATAAGAGTTTTTTCAGGCTTGTCCTTTGCTACAAAAAGGATTGGTCCACCTTGCTGCACTTTATTTACTTTTGTTACTTGTTGCTCGTTACAAATTATCCTATCACAAAACTATCTGTTACCACTTATTTGGTACTTGCGAGAGAATACCTTGCTGAAAACCGCTTAGCATTTCCTTCTGCTCCTCGTTGGGTTTGACACTCTTACTTATCGAAAGGACTACGATAGATCCCCTATACTTGTGGGTCATCAAGACTCTTTTCTGGTGCCGTTGCCGGGGAGTGAAGCACCTTTGGTAGGTGGAATTTGGTAAGGAAAAATTTATATAGTGTGCTGAAATTTACTGTCACGTGTTACTATGGAAAGTAATCCTCTGAGGGGCTTGTTCGGGGTATCTTCACCCCGACCAGTAGAGCAAAGAGTTGCTCCTCAACCTAATGAACCTACTGAAAATGAATATGAAAATATTCCCTTTGAATTTCCTTCGGGTATGATGGAAAAATTGCTAGCTAATCCTTTTGTAGGAGATGGAACAAAGCATCCTGATGAGCACCTAATATATGTGGATGAAGTTTGTGGACTATTTAAGCTTGTAGGTATACCCGGTGATGTTGTTAAGAAGAAGGTCTTCCCTTTATCTTTGAAGGGAGATGCATTGACATGGTATAGGCTATGTGATGATACGAGATCATGGAACTACAAAAGATTGAAATTGGAATTTCATCAAAAATATTATCCTATGCATCTTGTTCATCGTGATTGCAATTATATATATAATTTTGGCCTCATGAAGGAGAAAGCATCGCTCAAGCTTGGGGAGGCTTAAATCAATGTTATATTCATGCCCCAATCATGAGCTCCCAAGAGACACAATTATTCAAAATCTTTATGCTCCTTTACGAAAACAATCGCACCATGCTCGATACTTCTTGTCTTTGGCTCTTTTATGACGAAGAATATTGAATTCAGATGGAATTTATTGGATAGAATTAAACGCAACTCTGAAGATTGGGACCTCGACGAAGGTAAGGAGTCAGGTATGACACCTAAGTTTGATTGTGTTAAATCTTTTATGGATACCGATATTTTCCGTAAGTTTAGCACTAAATATGGACTTGACCATGAGATAGTAGCTTCTTTCTGTGAATCTTTTGCTACTTATGTTGATCTCCCCAAGGAGAAGTGGTTTAAGTATCATCCTCCCATAGAAGTAAAAGTAGCTGCACCTATTAAAGTTGAAGAAAAGACTGTCACTTATAATGATCCTATTGTTCCTACCTCTTATGTTGAGAAACCACCTTTCCCAGTTAGAATAAAGGATCATGCTAAAGCTTCAACTGTGGTTCGTAAAAGCAATATTAGAACTTATACACCTCCTGAGCAAGTCAAAGTGGAATCTAATATTTCTATTGTTAAAGATCTCTTGTCTGATAATATTGATGGGCATGTTATTCAATTCTGCGGTGAAACTGCTAGAATTGCCAAACCTAGTGCTAAAGATAAACATAGACCTGTGGTAGGCGTGCATGTTATTTCTGTTAAAATAGGAGATCATTGTTATCATGGCTTATGTGATATGGGTGCTAGTGCTAGTGTTATACCTTATGACTTATATAAAGAAGTTAAGCATGAAATTGCACCTGCTGAGTTAGAAGATATTGATGTCACAATTAAACTTGCCAATAGAGATACTATATCAGCTGTGGGAATTGTTAGAGATGTTGAAGTCTTGTGTGGGAAAACTAAATATCCTGCTGATTTTCTTGTTCTTAGTTCCCCACAAGATAGCTTTTGTCCCATTATATTTGGCAGACCCTTCTTGAACACTGTTAATGCTAAGATAGACTGCAAAAAGAATGTTGTTACTATTGGCTTGGATGATATGATTCATGAGTTTAATTTCTCTAATTTAGTAAACAACACCGTGAAGAAGAATTGCCTAGTAAGGATGAAATTATTGGTCTTGCTTCTATTGCCGTACCTCCTAGTGATCCTCTAGAACATTATTTGCTATACCATGAAAATGATATGTTTATGAATGAAAGAAGGGAAATAGATGAAGTATTCTTTAAACATGAACCTATTCTAAAACATAACGCCTGTTGAAATCCTAGGGGATCCTCCTCCACCCAAGGGTGATCCCGTGTTCGAGCTTAAACTGTTGCCTGATAATCTTAAATATGCTTATCTTGATGAAAAGAAAATATATCCTGTTATTATTAGTGCTAACCTTTCAGAGCATGAAGAAGAGAGATTATTGAAAACTACGAAGAAGCACCGTCTTTGCTATTGGATATACTCTTGATGATCTTAAGGGCATTAGTCCCACTCTATGTCAGCATAAAATAAATTTGGAAGATAATGCTAAACCAGTCCGTGATCACCAACGAAGGCTTAATCCTAAGATGAAAGAAGTGGTAAGAAAAGAGATACTAAAGCTTCTGGAGGGAGGTATAATTTATCCCGTTGCTGATAGTCAGTGGGTAAGTCCTGTCCATTGTGTCCCTAAGAAGGGAGGTATTACTGTTGTTCCTAATGATAAAGATGAATTGATCCCGCAAAGAATTGTTACAGGTTATAGGATGGTAATTGATTTCCGCAAGTTAAATAAAGCTACTAAGAAAGATCATTACCCCTTACCTTTTATTGATCAAATGCTAGAAAGATTATGCAAACATACACATTATTGCTTCCTAGATGGTTATTACGGTTTTTCTCAAATACTGTGTCGGCTAAAGATCAATCAAAGACTACTTTTACATGCCCTTTTGGTACTTTTGCTTATAGACGTATGCCTTTTGGTTTATGTAATGCACCTGCTACCTTCCAAAGATGCATGATGGCTATATTCTCTGACTTTTGTGAAAAGATTTGTGAGGTTTTTATGGACGACTTTTCTGTCTATGGATCCTCTTTTGATGATTGCTTGAGCAACCTTGATCGAGTTTTGCAGAGATGTGAAGAAACTAATATTGTCTTGAATTGGGAAAAGTGCCACTTTATGGTTAATGAAGGTATTGTCTTGGGGCATAAAGTTTACGAAAGAGGTATTGAAGTTGATAAAGCCAAGGTTGATGCTATTGAAAAGATGCCATGTCCCAAGGACATCAAAGGTATAAGAAGTTTCCTTGGTCACGCCAGATTTTATAGGAGGTTCATTAAGGACTTCTCAAAAATTTCTCGGCCTCTGACTAATTTATTACAAAAAGATATACCATTTGTCTTTGATGATGATTGTGTAGAAGCATTTGAAATACTTAAGAAAGCATTGATCTCTGCACCTATTGTTCAGCCACCGATTGAATTTACCCTTTGAAATTATGTGTGACGCTAGTGATTATGCTGTAGGTGCTGTTCTAGGGCAAAGAGTTGATAAGAAATTAAATGTTATCCATTATGCTAGTAAGACTCTAGACAATGCTCAAAGAGACTATTCTACTACTGAAAAGGAATTCTTAGCAGTTGTATTTGCATGTGATAAGTTCAGACCTTATATTGTTGATTCTAAAGTAACTATTCACACTGATCATGCCGCTATTAAATACGATGGAAAAGAAAGATGCTAAACCTAGACTTATTAGATGGGTTCTCTTGCTACAAGAATTTGATTTGCATATTGTTGATAGAAAGGGAGCTGAGAACCCCGCTGCGCATAACTTGTCTAGGTTAGAAAATGTTCTTGATGACCCACTACCTATTGATGATAGCTTTCACGATGAGCAATTAAATGTCATAAATACTTCTCGTAGTACTCCATGGTATGCTGATTATGCTAATTACATTGTTGCTAAATTTATACCACCTAGTTTCACATACCAGCAAAAGAAAAAGTTTTTCTATGATTTGAGACATTACTTTTGGGATGACCCACATATTTATAAAGAAGGAGTAGATGATGTTATTAGATGTTGTGTACCTGAGCATGAACAGGAACAGATCCTATGCAAGTGTCATTCCGAAGCTTATGGAGGACACCAGACTGGAGATCGAACTGCACATAAGGTATTGCAATCTGGTTTTTATTGGCCCACTCTCTTCAAGGATGCCCGTAAGTTTGTCTTGTCTTGTGATGAATGTCAAAGAATCGGTAATATTAGTAGACGTCAAGAAATTCCTATGAATTATTCACTTGTTATTGAACCATTTGATGTTTCGGGCTTTGATTATATGGGACCTTTTCCTGCCTCTAATGGATATACACATATTTTAGTTCTTTGTTGATTACGTTACTAAGTGGGTAGAAGCTATTCCAACTAGTAGTGCTGATCATAACACTTCTATTAAAATGCTTAAAGAAGTTATTTTTCCGAGGTTTGGAGTCCCTAGATATTTAATGACTGATGGTGGTTCACATTTTATTCATGGTGCTTTTCGTAAGATGCTTGCTAAGTATGACGTTAATCATAGAATTGCATCTCCTTATCACCCACAGTCTAGTGGTCAAGTTGAACTGAGTAATAGAGAGCTCAAATTAATTTTGCAAAAGACTGTCAATAGGTCTAGGAAGAATTGGTCTAGAAACTTGATGATGCATTATGGGCCTATATAACTGCATATAAAAATCCTATGGGTATGTCTCCGTATAAAATGGTATATGGAAAAGCATGTCACTTACCTCTCGAACTAGAACATAAGGCATATTGGGCTATTAAAGAGCTCAACTATGATTTCAAACTTCTTTGGTGAGAAGAGGTCATTTGATATTAGCTCACTTGATGAATGGAGAACCCAAGCTTATGAAAATGCCAAGTTGTTTAAAGAAAAAGTCAAAAGATGGCATGACAAAAGGATACAAAAGCGTGAGTTTAATGTAGGTGATTATGTATTGCTATACAACTGTCGTTTAAGATTTTTTGTAGGAAAACTTCTCTCTAAATGGGAAGGTCCATACGTTATTGAGGAGGTCTATCGTTCCAGTGCCATAAAAATCAACAACCTCGAAGGCACAAATCCGAAGGTGGTAAACGGTCAAAGAATCAAACACTATATCTCAGGTAATCCTATAAATGTTGAAACCAATGTTATTGAAACCGTAACCCCAGAGGAATACATAAGGGACACTTTCCGGAATGTTTCAGACTCCAAAAAGGAATAGGTATGTGGTACGGTAAGTAAACCGACTCCAAAACAGTTTTAAGGCAATATTTCTCCAATTTGGAATATTTAGAAAAATAGAAAAATTAGTAGCAGTCCGGGAAGGACACGAGGGCCCCATGAGGGTGGAGGGTGCGCCCCCCTACCTCGTGGGCACCTCGTGTGCCTTCCGGACTCTGTTTTCTTGCACGGTACGTATCTTGGTCTGTAAAAATTCATTATATATTCTCCCGAAGGTTTTGATTCCCGTATCACGCAAATATCCTCTGTTCTTGTTTCGAGCTGTTTTTCTAAGAGATCTAGATTATCATGACGTCCCCAAGTGCTTCCAAGGACAAGTTCTTCGAGAAGGTCATCAATCCTTACCTCGCGGAGGTACTGTGACACCCTCAAACCATTAAGATGCGTGATGGGTTGCTGCACATCCGTGATGAAGAGGGACCCAAGGGGACCGGAAGCGTGGAGACGAGGCTCGAAGCAGTGGAGCAACAAGTTTTCAAGTGTCAGGGGATGGTGGAACGTGGACTCAACTCCAACCACATGATGATCGCGGAGTTCACTAGCAACCACAAGTCGGATGCCGACAACATCGGGGAGGCCATCTTCAAGCTTCATGAGAAGAGCGAGCACCTTCAAGCCCAAATCTATGACCTGCAAAATCAAAACTGTGAGTATGAATATAGATTCAAAAGGATGAGTTTGGCTACAGATTTGAGGATCCCGGAGACTCGATCATCCTTCTATGATGGTGAGCCCATGCCTTGGAAGATGGACGACAAGCCCGCATCATCAACAACACCTCCACCTTCTTCACCAACAAAGGAGAAATAATCACTTGGGTGTGGGCACTCCCCTTGGCAGCTGCCAAGCTTAGGGGAGGTGCCTCGGTATCGTATCACAACCACATCTCCTATCTTTACCGTTTTTCTTAGTTCGATCCTATTAGTAGTATCTTGATCTACACTACAAAAAAAAGACACATCCATGACATTTTAGGCTGAACGAATTTTTTCTGTCATACATATGACACTTCTATGATGATAATTGTGACAAAACCCGGTATCATCATAGATGTGGTGGGCTCCTACTTCTATGACAAAAAATCATGACAAAAAATGGGCTTTTCGTCTTGGGCGGGCCGGAGACGCAGCTGCATGACATTCTTTCGGCCATCCATGACGGAAAAAACCGTGGTAGAAGCGAGGGGAGGAAAATTTCGGGAGTTGCGGTTACGGTGGGAGGTCGGGGCGGCGATGCGCTGCTTTCTCGTGACACACGCTGCTGCGGTGCGAGGCGTTGGCTCTAATCAACCCGAAGCGAGGCGTTGGGCTCTAATCAAACCGAGCAATTGCACCGCAGTTACGCTACATCGAACCCGAGTGATCGATCGTTGGCTTTTAACTGAACCCGATCAAGCGATTCCTTCGCTACTGCTGCTAACTGAAGCCGATCGATTGGATGAATAGTGAGCGTTGTGGGGGGGGGGGGGTTGGATGAACAGTGAGCGGTGGCGTTGCATCTAGATGAACAGGACCCCGTTGTGTGGAGGGCTGGATGAACAGTAGATGGTGGAGGGGTGGCCGTGGGGGGGGGGGGGGGGGGTTTAACATGACCCCATGGTGTGGAGGGCTGGATGAATAGTAGACGGTGGAGGGGTGCCTGTGGAGGGGTTGAACAAGAGTCGGTGGAGTAGCGCAAAGTGGAGGCTGGATGAACAGGAGCCCGTGGAGGCTGGAGGAGGTCGACGGTAGCCCGTGGAGGTTGGAGGAGGTCGACGGTGCAGATGAACAAAGATCCCGTGGAGTCCTGCTTTTGCGGTACGCCACACCCTCCCGGCGAACAGACCCCTGCTTTCGACCAGAAGCGCCCAACACAAGTCCGCTTTCGTCTGCTTTGTGGTACGCCACACCCTCCCGATCAACAGGACCCCTGTTGACCGTAGGGAGGTCCGCTTCCTCCGCTTTTGTGGTACGCCACACCTCTCCCGATCGCCAGGACCCTGCTTTGAATGTAGGAGGTCCGCTTTTCTCCGCCAGCGGTACGCCAGGCCTCGTTTCCATCGCCTGTTCCGTCCAAGCCCTCCCGATGAACACGACCATGCATTCTGTTCCGACCCAGCCAGTTGGCTCCCCATGAAAACGACGACGACGCTGTTTCTCCGTTCCGACCCAGCCATGTACGTATGCGCGAGTGGGTCCCAACAGTCAGGGGGCGAATCGTTTTTTTTTGCCCGGACGCACTTCCTTGCGTGCGAAGATGTAGCTGGTGGGTCCCAGCAGTCAGGGGGAAACATTTTTTTCACGAAATACGGTGGCCCGTCCGGTGGATCCTCACCGCCGTGGAGGAATAATTATTTTGCTGCGTAATAAGGAGGCACTTCCTTGCTGCGGCCATGGACCCAAATTGTCGGCCTCTCCACGTACAGTCCACGTCCGATGGAAGCCATTCCTTGACCACGTTGACCACGCCACGCCGACAGCACCAGGGCGGTGGAGGACGGCGAGGCCTAGGAAGGGGACGACGCGGAGCCGGGGAAGACGCGGCAGTGGATGCCCACGCGTAGAGGAGTACGAGGGGTCACCGCATCGCAGCGGTGGGAGTAGTAGGGGGCGGTGAGGCCTCCGCCGCATCGCAACCGGCCACGGGAGGCAGGAGCATGAGGCACGACCGGTGCTGGTTTGGGCGGCTGGAGCAAGAAGACCAGAGGTTGAAGAAGCACTACGGCCGTTGGATGGACATCGACGGTTATCGGAGCTAGAATCATGCATATTGACTAAGTTGACAAAGCCCTCCGTCCCCGTCAACTTAGTAGGCCCACAAGTCAGCCTGCCACTATATTGGGTCCCAGCTAACAGGGGGAGTATTCATTTTTTTTGTGCGCAATAAGGAGGCACTTCCTTGCGTGCGAAGATATAGCTAGTGGGTCCGAGCTGTCAGCGGCGGTAACTTTTTTTTCGCGAAATACAGAGGCCCTTTTGGTGGGTCCCTGATGTCTGGTGGAGGAATCATTATTTTGCACGTAATAAGGAGGCATTTCCTTGCGTGTGGCCGTGGACCCAGCTGTCAGCGTCTCCACGCACAGTCCACTTCAGATGCATGTCGGTCGTTGACCATGTTGACCACGCCGCGCCGAGAGCACCACGGCGGTGGACGACAGCAAGGCCTAGGAAGGGGACGACACGGAGGCAGGGAAGGCTCGGCAGTTGTTTCCCATGCGAAGGGGAGTACGACTGTACGAGGGTTTACTGGTTCGTCTGCCGTCGCCGGAGAATAACAACAGGTGTGGGTGAGTAGAGGGATGGCTAGGCCAGAGATGGGAGTACGGTGGGGTGGTGAGGCTCACAAAGACAGCCAACCGCGGGGAGGAGGGAGCAGGCAGTCCCGCCGGTGCTTGTTTGAGCGGCTGGAGCAGGAAGTGCAGAGATTGAAGAAGCACGGCGGCCATTGGATAGACATCCCACAGTCACTGCTTGTGCGTCAACCTTTTTTTAGGAAAGCCTCAAATCTATGGAAAACAGCATATAGCCCATCTGCCATTATTTCTAATAATTTACAACCCATTTGCTAATTCTTAAGGTTTTTTTGGAGCCCATATTCTTTTTGTTAGCATTACATCCCATATTGTGGCCACGGTTAAAAAATTATACGAAATTTTGCATATTTCAAAAGCGGTCCGAACTGTTTTTAATCCTGAAATTTCGACTCACATTCAAACTGATTTTAAAAATAAATAAATATCAATATAAAATCCAACAAATTCTCCACGCATAAAAATTAATGTAATTTAAAATCTCGAAATGAAAAAAGATATTTGAAACTAATTGCCGGTTTGATGTGTTTATAAAATGTACAGTCCATTTCTCATTACTGATGGGTCATTTTCTCGGCCAAATTAATGAAAGCTCTCCTCGTCTTGAAAGATTTGCAGCCCAACAGCCCCGACAAAGCGACTTACTTGGCAAATCACAAAAAACTAGGCTGTGGCCGTGGACCCAAATGTCGGCCTCTCCACGACAAGACTTCTTTTCGATGGAAGTCGGTCGTTGACCACATTGACCACACCGCGCTGAGAGCACCAAGGCGTTGGACGATGGCGAGGCCTAGGAAGGGGACGACACAGAGCCGGGGAAGACGCGACAGTGGATGCCCACGCGGAGAGGAGTACGAGGTTCACCGTTGGCTGCGGTGTGAGGCTGCCGCCGCCATGTGGCACAGCTAGCGGTGGGAGTAGTAGGGGGCGATGAGGCCTCAACGGTAGCACAGCCGGCCACTGGAGGCAGGAGCAGGCGGTCTCCCCGGCGCTGGTTTGGGCGGCTGGTGCAAGAAAAGCAGCGATTGAAGAAGCAGCAGGACCGTTTGATTCAGATCCAACGGTTACTGCTGCTAGAGTCGTTTGTTGACTAAGTTGACAAGCCTGCGCGTGTCGCCAACGTAGTAGGCCTGTGTCAGCCTCCCAACCGGTGCGCCCGGATGTCGGTGGGAGGAATCATTTTTTCGCGTAATAAGGAGGCAGTTGATTGCGTGCGGCCAGCCAAAGGAGGGAGTAGGGTGGGCTGGGGAAGCTGCTGGCATCACAACGGGCCACAATAGGAGGGAGCAGCAGTCTCATGGGCGCTTAGTTTAGGCGGCCGGAGCAGAAGATTAGAGATTGAAGAAGACGCGTCGGCCGTTGGATGGACATCCAACGATCCGCTGCTAGAATCGTGTGTTCACTGACAAAGCCTTGCGTAAACAAGTCAGCCATTTGCTATTATTTTTATAATTTTTACTCATTTTCTAATTCATATGGAATTTATTGCAGCCCGTTTTCCATTTTTAGAATTGCTGGCCATTTTCTGGTCAGTACCAGTGTCAAAATATTAACTTAATATGTGGGAAATTTTGAAAATTCGCGAATTTTTGCTGGGGAACGAAATATTCTTAATCCAAAAATTAATAGCCATAATTTAAAAATAAATTAGTACTATGTCATGTTAAATCCAATGAAATACGTATAAGATATCAGTGAAGAACAAAAACAAAACAAAAACTAATATCCCATTTGCTATAATTTTTTTGGAATTTTCAACCCCTTTTGATATTACTTTTAACAGACATTGACCATACTCTTTGGCTAGGACGGAATGCATCCCTCCTCGTCTTGAAAGATTTGCAGCCCAGTAATTCGGAGAAAACAAATAGGCCTAGCTTGGGTATTCTTCAAAAAGAAATAATGGGCTACCTGTTTTCCCAAAGAACTGGTGCATGAGCATTTAGCTTTATTTATTTATTTACTTATTTAACTGGATGGACATCGTACGCTCACTGGAGCTAGAATCGTTCATATATTGACTAAAGTTGACAAAGGCCTCCGTTCCAGTCAACTTAGTAGGCCCACAAGTCAGCCTCCCACCAAGGTCGGTCCCAGCTAGCAAGGGGTATTCATTTTTTTGTGCGTAATAAGGAGGCACTTCCGGTGGGTCCGAGCTGACAGCGGGGGGAACGTTTTTTCGCGAAATACAGTGGCCTGACCTGTGGGTCCTAGCAGTGAGGGGGAAACGTTTTTTTTCGCAAAATACTGGTGGCCCATCCAGTGGGTCCCAGCTGTCAGGTGGAGGAATAATTATTTTCCACGTAATAAGGAGGCACTTCCTTGCGGCTGCCGTGGACCCAGCTGTCAGCCTCTCCACGTACAGTACTCTTCCGATGGAAGTCGGTCGTTGACCACATTGACCACGCCACGTCGAGAGCACCACGGCGGTGGACGACGGCGAGGCCTAGGAAGGGGACGACGCGGAGCCGGGGAAGACGCGACAGTGGAAGCCCGCGCGGAGAGGAGTACGAGGGTTCACCGGTTCGGCTGCGGTGTGAGGCTGCGTCGCCGCAGAATAACAGGGGGTGTGGGTGAGTAGAGGAATGCCCTGGCCAGCGGTGGGAGTAGTAGGGAGCGCTGACGCCTCCGCCGCATCGCAGCCGGCCACGGGAGGCAGGAGCATGAGGCACGACCGGCGCTGGTTTGGGCGGCTGGAGCAAGAAGACCAGAGGTTGAAGAAGCACTACGGCCGTTGGATGGACATCGTGACGGTCCCGGAGCTAGAATCGTGCATATTGACTAAGTTGACAAAGCCCTCCGTCCCGTCAACTTAGTAGGCCCACAAGTCAGCCTGCCACTATCCGGGTCCCAGCTAACAGCGGAGTACTCATTTTTGTGCGTAATAAGGAGGCACTTCCTTGCGTGCGAAGATATAGCTGGTGTGTCCGAGCTGTCGGCGTGATAACGTTTTTTCGCGAAATCTGAGAGGCCCTTTCGGTGGGTCCCTCATGTCAGGTGGAGGAATCATTATTTGGCGCGTAATAAGGAGGCATTTCCTTGCATGGGGCCATGGACCCAGCTGTCGGCCTCTCCACGTACAGTTCACTTTAGATGCATGTCGGTCGTTGACCACGTTGACCAGGCCACGCCGAGAGCACCAGGGCGGTGGACGACGGCGAGGCCTAGGACGGGAACGACACGGAGGCAGGGAAGACTCAGCAGTTGTTTCCCACGCGGAGGGGAGTACGACTGAACGAGGGTTTACTGGTTCGTCTGCCGTCGCCGGAGAATAACAGCAGGTGTGGGTGAGTAGAGGGATGGCTAGGCCAGCAATGGGAGTACGGTGGGGCGGTGAGGCCTGCGCGGCAGCACAGCCGGCCGCGGGGAGGAGGGAGCAGGCAGTCCCGCCGGTGCTTGTTTGAGCAGCTGGAGCAGGAAGAGCAGAGATTGAAGAAGCACGACGGCCGTTGGATGGCCATCCAACAGTCACTGCTTGTGCGTCAACCTTTTTTTTTAGGAAAGCCTCAAATCTGTGGAAAACAGCATACAACCCGTATGCCATTATTTCTAATAATTTACAGCCCATTTGCTAATTCTTAATGGTTTTTTGGAGCCCATATTCTTTTTGTTAGCATTACAGCCCATACTGTGGCCACGGTTAAAACATTATACGAAATTTTGCATATTTCGGTGCGGTCCGAACTATTTTAATCCCGAAATTTCGACTCACATTCAAACTAATTTTAAAAATAAATGTATTTCAATATAAAATCCAACAAATTCTCCATGCATAAAAATTAATGTAATTTAAAATCTCGAAATGAAAAAAGATATTTGAAACTAATTGCCGGTTTGATGTGTTTATAAAATGTACAGTCCATTTCTCATTACTGATGGGTCATTTTCTCGGCCAGCCGAATGAAAGCTCTCCTCGTCTTGAAAGATTTGCAGCCCAACAGGCCTGACAAAGCGACTTACTTGGCAAATCACAAAAAAACTGGGCTGTGGCCATGGACCCAGCTGTCAGCCTCTCCACGTACAGTACTCTTCCGATGGAAGTCGGTCGTTGACCACATTGACCACGCCGCGCCGAGAGCACCAAGGCGGTGGACGACAGCGAGGCCTAGGAAGGGGACGACGCGGAGCCGGGGAAGATGCGACAGTGGATGCCCACGCGGAGGAGAATCTGAGGGTTCTTGGTTCGGCTGCGGTGTGAGGCTGCCGTCGCCCGCAGGGCTCAGCTAGCGGTGGGAGTAGTAGGGGCGATGAGGCCTCAATGGTAGCACAACCCGGCCACCGGAGGCGTGAGCAAAGCGGTCTCCCCGGCGCTGGTTTGGGCGGCTGGTGCAAGAAGAGCAGCGATTGAAGAAGCAGCAGGACCGTTTGATTCAAATCCAATGGTTACTGCTGCTAGAATCGTTTGTTGACTAAGTTGACAAGCCCTGCGTATGCGTCAACGTAGTAGGCCCACAGGTCAGCCTCCCAACCGGTGCGCCCCAGATGTTAGTGGGAGGAATCATTTTTTTTCGCGTAATAAGTGTTGGGGAACGTAGTAATTTCAAAATTTTCCTACGCACACACAGGACCATGGTGATGGCATAGCAACGAGAGGGGAGAGTGTTGTCTACGTACCCTCGTAGACCAAAGCGGAAGCGATCACAACGTAGAGTAAGTAGTCGTACGTTCTCCTCGCGATCCTGCCGATCCCAAAGGTTGCATTACTCCGGCACCTCCGAGTCGATGATGACGTAGAGGAAGTAGTCAGACGTTCTCCTCGCGATCCAGCCGATCCCAGCGCCGTTACTCCGGCGCCTCCGAGTTCTTGGCACACGCTCAGCTCGATGGCGCTCCTCGGGCTCCGATCTAGCAAAGCTCCGGGAGAGGGAGTTCCACAAGACGACGGTGTGGTGACGATCTTGATGTTTCACCGACGCAGGGCTTCGCCAAGCACCGCTACGATATGACCGAGGTGGAATATGGTGGAGGGGGCACCAGACACGGCTAAGGAACGATCTCAAGGATCAACTTGTGTGTTCTAGGGTGCCCCCCACCCCGTATATAAAGGAGGGAGGGAGGAGGTGGCGGCCACAAGGGGGGGCGCACCATGGGAGGGAAACCTACTCCAAGTAGGTTTCCTCTCTTTCCTTATCTTATTTGGAGGGAAGGAAGGAGTACTAGTATTAGGAAGTAGTACTAGTAGTAGGAATAGGAAGAGGGGAAGGAGAAAGGAAAGGGGCCGCCCCTTCCCCAATTCGGATTGGGCTTGGGGGCGCGCCTCCCTTGTTCCTTCTCCCTTCCTCCTACATGGGCCCAATAAGGCCCATATACCTCCCGGGGTTCGGTAACCTCTGAGCTCCAAACTTCTCCGGAACCTTTCCGTGTCCAAATATATCCGTCCAATATATTAATCTTTATGTCTCGACCATTTCGAGACTCCTCGTCATGTCCGTGATCATATCCGGGACTCAATAACCTTCGTACATCAAAATACACAAACTCATAATATAACCGTCATCGAAACCTTAAGCGTGCGGACCCTACGGTTCGAGAACAATGTAGACATGACCGAGACACATCTCCGTCAATAACCAATAGCGGGACCTGGATGCCCATATTGGTTCCTACATTTTCTACGAAGATCTTTATCGGTCAGACCGCATAACAACATACGTTGTTCCCTTTGTCATCGGTATGTTACTTACCCGAGATTCGATCGTGGTATCCAATACCTAGTTCAATCTCGTTACTGGTAAGTCTCTTTACTCGTTCCGTAATACATCATCTCACAACTAACTCATTAGTTGTAATGCTTGCAAGGCTTATGTGATGTGTATTACCGAGAAGGCCCAGAGATACCTCTCCGACAATCGGAGTGACAAAACCTAATCTCGAAATACGCCAACCCAACAAGTACCTTTGGAGACACTGTAGTACTCCTTTATGATCACCCGATTACGTTGTGACGTTTGGTAGTACCCAAAGTGTTCCTCCGTAAACGGAGTTGCATAATCTCATAGTTACAGGAACATGTATAAGTCATGAAGAAAGCAATAGCGACATACTAAGCGATCAAGTGCTAGGCTAACAGAATGGGTCATGTCAATCAGATCATTCTCCTAATGATGTGATCCCGTTAATCAAATGACAACTCATGTCTATGGTTAGGAAACATAACCATCTTTGATTAACGAGCTAGTCAAGAAGAGGCATACTATTGACACTGTTTGTCTATGTATTCACACATGTATTATGTTTCGGTTAATACAATTCTAGCATGAATAATAAACATTTATCATGATATAAGGAAATAAATAATAACTTTATTATTGCCTCTAGGGCATATTTCCTTGATCCTCCCACTTGCACTAGAGTCAATAATCTAGTTCACTCAAGAATGATTCTAACACCCATGGAGTCTTGGTGCTGATCATGTTTTGCTCGTGGAAGAGGCTTAGTCAACGGGTCTGCAACGCTCAGATCCGTATGTATTTTGCAAATCTTTATGTCTCCCACTTGGACTTGGTCCCGAATGGAATTGAAGCGCCTCTTGATATGCTTGGTCCTCTTGTGAAATCTGGATTCCTTTGCCAAGGCAATTGCACCAAGTATTGTCACAGAAGATCTTCATTGGTCCCGATGCACTAGGTACAACACCTAGATCGGAAATGAACTCTTTCATCCAGACTCCTTCATTTGCTGCTTCGAAGCAGCTATGTACTCCGCTTCACATGTAGATCCCGCCACGACGCTTTGTTTAGAACTGCACCAACCGACAGCTCCACCGTTTAACAAAAACACGATCCGGTTTGCGATTTAGAATCGTCCGGATCGGTGTCAAAGTTTGCATCGACGTAACCATTTACGACTAGCTCTTTGTCACCTCCATATACGAGAAACATATCCTTAGTCCTTTTCGGTATTTCAGGATGTTCTTGACCGGCTGTCCGATGATCCACTCTGGATTACTTTGGTACCTTCCCGCCAAGCTTACTGACTAAGCATACGTCAGGTCCGGTACACAGCATTGCATACATGATAGAGCCTATGGCTGAAGCATAGGAACATCTTTCATTTTCTCTCTATCTTCTGCTGTGGTCGGGCATTGAGTCCGACTCAATCTCGCACCTTGTAATGTCTGTAAAAACCTTTCTTTGCCTGATCCATTTTGAACTTCTTCAAAACTTTATCAAGGTATGTGCTTTGTGAAAGTCCAATTAAGCGTCTTGATCTATTTCTATAGATCTTGATGCCCAATATGTAAGCAGCTTCACCAAGGTCTTTCATCGAAAAACTCTTGTTCAAGTATTCCTTTATGCTATCCAGAAATTCTATATCATTTCCGATCAGTAATATGTCATCTACATATAATATCAGAAGTGCTACAGAGCTCCCACTCACTTTCTTGTAAATACAGGCTTCTCCAAAAGTGCAGATAAACCCAAATACTTTGATCACACTATCAAAGCGTTTATTCCAACTCCGAGATGCTTGCACCAGTCCATAAATGGATCATTTGGAGCTTGCACACTTTGTTAGCTCCCTTTGGATCGATAAAACCTTACGGTTGCATCATATACAACTCTTCTTCCGTAAACCCATTCAGGAATGCGGTTTTCACATCCATTTGCCAAATTTCATAATCATAAAATGCGGCAATTGCTAACATGATTCGGACAGACTTAAGCATCGCCACGGTGAGAAGGTCTCATCGTAGTCAATCCCTTGAACTTGTCGAAACCCCTTTGCATAAGTCGAGCTTTGTAGACAGCAATATTACCGTCGGCGTCGGTCTTCTTCTTGAAGATCCACTTGTTTTCTATTGCTTGCCGACCCTCGGGCAAGTCAACCAAAGTCCACACTTTGTTTTCATACATGGATCCCATCTCAGATTTCATGGCCTCAAGCCATTTTATGGAATCTGGGCTCACCATCGCTTCTTCATAGTTCGTAGGTTCATCATGATCTAGTAGCATGACTTCGAACAGGATTGCCGTACCACTCAGTGCGGATTTTATTCTGGTTGATCTACGAGGTTCTGTAGTAACTTGATCTGAAGTTTCATGATCAACATCATCAACTTCCTCACTATTTGGTGTAGATATCGCAGTAAACTGGTTTCGTGATAAACTACTTTCAAATAAGGGAGAAGGCATGATTACCTCATCAAGTTCTACTTTCCTCCCACTCACTTCTTTCGAGAGAAACTCCTTCTCTAGAAAGGATCCATTCTTAGCAACAAATGTCTTGCCTTCGGATCTGTGATAGAAGGTGTACCCAACTGTCTCCTTTGGGTATCCTATGAAGATACATTTCTCCGATTTAGGTTCGAGCTTATCAGGTTGAAGCTTTTTCACATAAGCATCGCATCCCCAAACTTTAAGAAACGACACCTTTGGTTTCTTGCTAAACCACAGTTCATAAGGAGTCGTCTCAACGGATTTTGACGGTGTTCTATTCAGCGTGAATGCGGCCGTCTCAAGAGCATAACCCCAAAACGATAGCGGTAAATCTGTAAGAGACATCATAGATCGCACCATATCTAGTAAAGTGCGACACGACGTTCGGACACACCATTGCGCTGTGGTGTTCCGGTGGCGTGAGTTGCTAAACTATTCCGCATTGTTTCAAATGTAGACCAAACTTCGTAACTCAAATATTCGCCTCCACGATCAGATCATAGAAACTTTATTTTCTTATTACGATGATTTTCAACTTCACTCTAAAATTCTTTGAACTTTTCAAATGTCTCAGACTTATGTTTCATTAAGAAGATATACCCATATCTGCTTAAATCATCTGTGAAGGTGAGAAAATAACGATATCCGCCACGAGCCTCAACATTCATTGGACCACATACATCCGTATGTATGATTTCCAACAAATCTGTTGCTCTCTCCATAGTACCGGAGAACGGGGTTTTAGTCATCTTGCCCATGAGGCACGGTTCAAGAAGTGCCAAGTGATTCATAATCAAGTGACTCCAAAAGTCCATCAAGATGGAGTTTCTTCATGCGCTTTATACCGATATGACCTAAACGGCAATGCCACAAATAAGTCGCACTATCATTATCAACTCTGCATCTTTTGGTTTCAACATTATGAATGTGTGTATCACTACTATCGAGATTCATTAAAAATAGACCACTCTTCAAGGGTGCATGACCATAAAAGATATTATTCATATAAATAGAACAACCTTTATTCTCTGATTTAAATGAATAACCGTCTCGCATCAAACAAGATCCAGATATAATGTTCATGCTTAACGCGGGCACCAAATAACAATTATTTAGGTCTAAAACTAATCCCGAAGGTAGATGTAGAGGTAGCGTGCCGATCATGATCACATCGACTTTGGAACCATTTCCCACGCGCATCGTCACCTCGTCCCTTTGCCGTTGTTCGCAATCTGTAGTCCCTGCTTCGAGTTGCAAATATTAGCAATGTAACCAGATCAAATACCAGTGCTCTGCGAGCTCTAGTAAGGTACACATCAATAACATGTATATCACATATACCTTTGTTCACCTTGCCATCCTTCTTATCCGCCAAATACTTGGGGCAGTTCCGCTTCCAAAGTGACCGGTCTGCGCTTGAGAAGCACTCAGTTTCAGGTTTAGGTCCAGACTTGGGTTTCTTCCCTTGAGCAAAGCAACTTGTTTGCTGTTCTTCTTGAAGTTCCTTCTTCTTCCCTTTGCCTTTCTTCTTGAAACTAGTGGTCTTATTGACCATCAACACTTGATGCTCCTTCTTGATTTCTACCTCCGCAGCTTTTAGCATTGCGAAGAGCTCGAGCATAGTCTTTACTAACCCTTGCATATTATAGTTCATCACGAAGCCTTTGTAGCTTGGTGGCAGTGATTGAAGAATTACATCAATGACACAATCATCCGGAAGATCAACTCCTAGTTGAGTCAAGTGATTGTAATACCCGGACATTACGAGTATGTGCTCACCGATGCACTCCATTCTCCTCCATTTTGCAGCTATAGAACTTATTGGAGACTTCATATCTCTCAATCCGGGCATTACTGTTGAAACATCAACTTCAACTCTTGGAACATCTCATATGCTCCACGACTTTCAAAACGTCGTTGAAGACCCGGTTCTAAGCCGTAAAGCATGGCACCTTGAACTATAGAGTAGTCATCGACTTTGCTCGCCAGACGTTCTTAACGCCGTCGGTTGCATCAGCAGCCCTGGTACCTAGCGGTGCATCCAGACGTAACTCTTACGTGCAGCAATGAGGATAATCCTCGATTCTGGACCCAGTCCGTGTAATTGCTACCATCATCTTTCAACTTTGCTTTCTCAAGGAACGCATTAAAATTCAACGGAACAACAAAGACGAGCCATCTATCTACAAATGCAGACATAGACAAGCAAGATACTATCAGTACTAAGTTCATGATAAATTTAAGTTCAATTAATCATATTACTTAAGAACTCCCACTTAGGCAGACATCTCTCTAGTCATCTAAGTGATCACGTGATCCAAATCAACTAAACCATAACCGATCATCACGTGAGATGGAGTAGTTTTCAATGGTGAACATCTTATGTTGATCATATCTACTATATGATTCACGCTTTCGACCTTTCGGTCTCGTGTTCCGAGGCCATATCTGCATATGCTAGGCTCGTCAATTATAACTCGAGTATTCTGCGTGTGCAAAACTGGCTTGCACCCGTCGTAGATGGACGAGAGCTTATCACACCCGATCATCACGTGGTGTCTCGCACGACGAACTTTGGCAACGGTGCATACTGGGGAGAACACTACTTGATAATTTTAGTGAGAGATCATCTTAAAATGCTACCGTCAATCAACAAAATAAGATGCATAAAGGATAAACATCACATGCAATCAATATAAGTGATATGATATGGCCATCATCATCTTGTGCTTGTGATCTCCATCTCCGAAGCACCTGTCATGATCACCATCGTCACCGGTAGCGACACCTTGATCTCCATCGTAGCATCGTTGTCGTTACGCCATCTATTGCTTCTACGACTATCGCTACCGTTTAGTGATAAAGTAAAGCAATTACAGGCGTTGCATTTCATACAATAAAGCGACAACCATATGGCTCCTGCCGATTGCCGATAACTTCGGTTACAAAACATGATCATCTCATACAATAAAATATAGCATCACGTCTTGACCATATCACATCACAACATGCCCTGCAAAAACAAGTTAGACGTCCTCTACTTTGTTGTTGCAAGTTTTACGTGGCTGCTACGGGCTGAGCAAGAACCGTTCTTACCTACGCATTAAAACCACAACGATACTTCGTCAAATAGACTCCGTTATAACCTTCTCAAGCACCGGGCGTAGCCACTTTTCAGTTCAACTAAAGTGAGAGAGACAGACACCCGCCAGCCACCTTTAAGCACGAATGCTCGTGAACGGTGAAACCAGTCTCGCGTAAGCGTCTGGCGTAATGTCGGTCCGGCCGCTTCATCTCACAATACCGCTGAACCAAAGTATGACATGCCGGTAGGCGGTATGACTTGTATCGCCCACAACTCACTTGTGTTCTACTCGTGCATATGACATCAACGCATAAAACCAGGCTCGATGCCACTTTGTTGGGGAACGTAGTAATTTCAAAATTTTCCTCGCTTTACAGGACCATGGTGATGGCATAGCAACGAGAGGAGAGTGTTGTCTACGTACCCTCGTAGACCAAAGCGGAAGCGATCACAACATAGAGGAAGTAGTCGTATGTTCTCCTCGCGATCCTGCCGATCCCAAAGGTTGCCATTCGGCACCTCCGAGTCGATGATGACGTAGAGGAAGTAGTCGTACGTTCTCCTCGCGATCCGGCCGATCCCAGCGCCGTTACTCCGGCGCCTCCGAGTTCTTGGCACACGTTCAGCTCGATGACGCTCCTCGGGCTCCGATCCAGCAAAGCTCCGGGGAGAGGGAGTTCCGTCAGCACGACGGTGTGGTGACGATCTTGATGTTTCACCGACGTAGGGCTTCGCCTAAGCACCGCTACGATATGACCGAGGTGGAATATGGTGGAGGGGGGCACCGCACACGACTAAGGAACGATCTCAAGGATCAACTTGTGTGTTCTAGGGTGCCCCCACCCCGTATATAAAGGAGGGAGGGAGGAGGTGGCGGCCACAAGGGGGCGCACCATGGGAGGGAAACCTACTCCAAGTAGGTTTCCTCTCTTTCCTTATCTTATTTGGAGGGAAGGAAGGAGTACTAGTATTAGGAAGTAGTACTAGTAGTAGGAATAGGAAGAGGGGAAGGAGAAAGGAAAGGGGGTCGGCCCCTTCCCCAATTCGGATTGGGCTTGGGGCGCGCCTCCCTTGTTCCTTCTCCTTCCTCCTACATGGGCCCATTAAGGCCCATATACCTCCCGGGGTTCCGGTAACCTCCGAGCTCCAAACTTCTCCGGAACCTTTCCGGTGTCCAAATATATCCGTCCAATATATTAATCTTTATGTCTCGACCATTTCGAGACTCCTCGTCATGTCCGTGATCATATCCGGGACTCAACAACCTTCGGTACATCAAAATACACAAACTCATAATATAACCGTCATCGAAACCTTAAGCGTGCGGACCCTACGGTTCGAGAACAATGTAGACATGACCGAGACACATCTCCGGTCAATAACCAATAGCGGGACCTGGATGCCCATATTGGTTCCTACATTTTCTCTGAAGATCTTTATCGGTCAGACCGCATAACAACATACGTTGTTCCCTTTGTCATCGGTATGTTACTTACCCGAGATTCGATCGTGGTATCCAATACCTAGTTCAATCTCGTTCTTGGCAAGTCTCTTTACTCGTTCCGTAATACATCATCTCACAACTAACTCATTAGTTGTAATGCTTGCAAGGCTTATGTGATGTGTATTACCGAGAAGGCCCGAAGATACCTCTCCCACAATCGGAGTGACAAAACCTAATCTCGAAATACGCCAACCCAACAAGTACCTTTGGAGACACCTGTAGTACTCCTTTATGATCACCCGATTACGTTGTGACGTTTGGTAGTACCAAAGTGTTCCTCCGGTAAACGGAGTTGCATAATCTCATAGTTAGAGGAACATGTATAAGTCATGAAGAAAGCAATAGCGACATACTAAGCGATCAAGTGCTGTGCTAACGGAATGGGTCATGACAATCAGATCAGTCTCCTAATGATGTGATCCCGTTAATCAAATGACAACTCATGTCTATGGTTAGGAAACATAACCATCTTTGATTAACGAGCTAGTCAAGAAGAGGCATACTAGTGACACTCTGTTTGTCTATGTATTCACACATGTATTATGTTTCCGGTTAATACAATTCTAGCATGAATAATAAACATTTATCAGGATATAAGGAAATAAATAATAACTTTATTATTGCCTCTAGGGCATATTTCCTTCAATAAGGAGGCAGTTGATTACGTGCGGCCAGGCCAGTGGAGGGAGTAGGGTGGGCCGGGGAAGCCTGCGCGGCATCACAACGGGCCACAAGAGGAGGGAGCAGGTAGTCCCGCCGGCGCTAGTTTAGGCGGCTGGAGCAGGAAGATCAGAGATTGAAGAAGCACGTCGGCCGTTGGATGGACATCCAACAGTCACTGCTGCCAGAATCGTGTGTTCGCTGACAAAGCCTTGCGTAAACAAGTCAGCCATTTACTATTATTTTTATTATTTTTTACTCATTTTCTAATTCATATGGAATTTATTGCAGCCCGTTTTCCATTTTTAGAATTGCTGGCCATTTTCTGGTCAGTACCAATGTCAAAAAAATAACTAAATATGTGGGAAATTTTGAAAATTCGCAAATTTTTGCTGGGGAACGAAATATTCTTAATCCAAAAATTAATAGCCGTAATTTAAAAATAAATTAGTACTATGTCATGTTAAATCCAATGAAATACGTATAAGATATCAGTGAAGAACAAAAACAAAACAAAAACTAATATCCCATTTGCTATAATTTTTTTGGAATTTTCAACCCCTTTTGATATTACTTTTAACAGACATTGACCATACTCTTTGGCCAGTACGGAATGCATCCCTCCTCGTCTTGAAAGATTTGCAGCCCAGTAATTCGGATAAAACAAATAGGCCTAGCTTGGGTATTCTTCAAAAAGAAATACTGGGCTACCTATTTTCCCAAAGAACTGGTGCATGAGCATTTAGCTTTATTTATTTATTTACTTATTTTTGTTTAGGGGACCATGAGCGTGTACCTGGGCTGGATTCATGTGAGAGCCTCCCTTCCAGTTAATTATGGGCTTCTCTATTGGGCCTTCATCAGTGGGCTGCATCTTATCAACAAGTGGAAAATGTGTTCCGTACGAAAAATAGTATGTGCTATGTATGGTATGGGGCACCAAAGGATCAAACCGTGCAACGACTTACAAAATATTGTGTTTGTCGTTCTAACAACACATTTATTCAACCAACAGACGAAATATACTACTGATTGTACATTGAAAACAGCAGCAGCAACAACCAGGGCTGGGGGTGCAACAGAAGCAGTAAGCAGGCCGGAAGAGTGAAGACGCAACTCTCTCTTCCAAACCAAACATCAGCCATAATTACAAAAGGGCTACTAAAAATGAACAAGTGTATGCATCAAACTAAATAAAGATCCTACTACACCAAGTGTACGCATCTAACTAACTGGCTCAGTTAGACGTTACTATTTATTAAGCTGTGGAGATTGGCTGACGGCTTGGACCAGATGGGTGCTCGACGGGGAAACTCCGGCCCGGCGGTCGAAGTCTGATACTTGCGACCCTCTCTCCTACTTTGGGCTGCAGAGCGTGGCGGCACATATCAGGGTATGGTGCATGCAGAGACACATGGTACGATGTGTACACACAGTTTTGCCTGATGAACGATACCGCACTGCCATCATGATCCTTGCCGTCGGTTATCTCCTGGTTAATCGGATAATTCAATCCGACAAGCGAGAGCGTGCACCAAGGCTACTTACCGACCTCCGGTCAAAAATTCACGAAGGCCCGGAGAAGCTGGGATCCTGCTCAAAGACCTTGCGATGGCGTGATTGTATTCATGAAACAACACGTCCGGTATGTGCGAACGATCATCAATCTTTTCGCCGTCGTCTAATCGAGCCAGAACCACCTGCAACTGCCATGCCGCTTTTCTTTGAAAGGTTACGGGATTAGGAAGGGTAGGGACACCAGCGGCCTACAACATCATATCAAGTTGGAGTCAAATAAAAAGGCCTCTTGATTTAGTCAATCTTAAGAACAACATGTTATGAGCATGAATGTTTTTCAGTAAATGTTGTGATAATATAAGCAAGCCATCATGATATCATAGGAAAGTAACATCTTCGTAACAGCCATTTGTAGCGATGACTGGAGTAGGCCAGCAATATGTCCAGCCATAGAAGGAGTCGACAGCGTAAATGAAGCCCTTGTGTTCAATGGGATTAGAGAACCATGGAGGATGTATGATCCTGCGATGGACGTGCAGATTTATCCACTTACCGCAGTGACACATCGAGATAAGCGAGCCAGCGGTTGAAGAAGCATAATTAGCTTTGAAGTCTTTATAATTCGCAGATCTTGTGGGCACTTGGCGATTACAACCTTGAGCAAATCAAACTTGGTATCATGTTGCCCTCAGAAGATTCCGAGTATTACGGGCGCGGTGCCAAAGCAAAGGTCTGTGTTAATCGAAGGAAGGGGGATCAATCGTCGGGTGTAGACCTCCACGAGCATCCAGCTGCCGCAACCATCGACGAGCACCATCCAAGACGTGTTCATGCCAACCCAGTACATACCGTTAATGTAGCTGAGGTGGCGGGGATCGGATCGCGATGAAGGGGTTGATGCTCGCTACCCTCGATCGTTATGCTGCGTGACACGCCGTTTACGAAGATCGGCGGCATCGGCAAGCAAGGAGCTGGCTTAAAAGCTCCGGCTGAGGGCTTTGAGTAAACGGTACATCCCCGGCGAGCACGCTGGCGGCATGGTACTGAGATTGTCCACACGCGAAACAATGAGCTTGATTACCTCTGTGGGGAGCGAATTCCAGCCACTCTTTCGGCGGACGCTGCTCGGTTCTGCCATTGTTAGTGCTTGGGTTTCGGATGAGGGGGGAGGCGCCTTAGCTTCCAGCGGGGATGGAAGCTTGGACGAGATTATGTGCGAACAAAGATGGAGAAGAGAATATGTGCTGCAAGAAGTGGACAGGTGATGATGACTACAACACGCCGCTTGACTTACGAGACACATACCAGCAGCGTAGGGTCATATCGATACCAGACAACTTGCTTGAGTGATCACAGTACTGGTACTCCCTACAATACCTACTACAGTACTATGCCCTAGCTTGCTAGAGTAGAGTAGTAGAGTAGGACTCTGCTCTACTACTAGCACCGGAGGAGTAGTAGTATATTCTAATCTAAAATAGTTACAAACTTCAATGCCCGAGCGTGGAATGACTACGAACCATGCTCAAAGACCGTGTCTACGTGGTGATTGGACTTATATGCAAAAAAATAGCAAGATGCCCGTGCATTGCACGGCACACCATCATCACCAACTCGGTTTTTTCTCTATCCTACTCCTATAAAAGACTCAGTTGGTGATGATGGAGGTGAGGAGGCGTGTTCAGCCGGGCGTGCAGCGAACGGCGCAACACTATTTGATTTGTTATAAAAAACAAAGAAGAGTGGTAGAGATAGAGACATAGGGAGGAGCACGAGGTTGTGGGAGATAAGGATGAACGAGGCAAGGCCTTATCTGTAAATGTGGAGAGAGGTGCGGGTATCTTTTGTAAAATTGTCATAGTTGGCTTTCTATCCGTCAGATATAGATCAGACGGTCTATATTACAAGATGGCAGGCATACCATCATCACCAACTCGGTTTTCTATAAGAGTAGATATATATAGATATAGATAGATAGAGACTAGGGAGTACTAGTAAGGACACCATCTACTGCTTCGTGTGCTACTCCTGCGCTCCATTCGGCGGCCGCAACGTCCCCTATAGCCACTCCCTCCCGCGCTCCATTCGGCGGGCGCTGTTGAAATCTGGGGAGCGCACTCTCGCGACTGCTGGCAGCCACGACTTCACCGACGACGACTTCTTCCCCAACCTCGGCAACCTCTTCCTCAACGACACGGGCGACAACCTCAATGCCAACGGTGCTGCTCCCATTGCACCGTATGTGTTTCTGTCCTTCCTGTTTGAAATCGTGGTAGAATTCATGTTTCTACTCTGTATCCTACTACTATGCTAGTCCACATGATTAGTTTCATCTCTGTTATAGCCGTCATGATTTATTTTGTGCTTATTCGGATTAATCTCGTAGTAACTTGCTCATATATTCAACTGGCGCAACTCCCCTACAGGCTACAGCCACTCCCGTTTCATGGACGGCCTGGTCAATGCCTCCAAGGAGCCCTTCGTCCACTGCTATGAGTGCCCGATGCCGTTTTGTGGCTCGCCGGTGGACATGGCACATCACCTCATGGATGCGTGCAGCGGTCACTGCTGGCCCTTGGCGGAGAACATCAATTACGACACGTGCTACCGGTTCACCATGCCGGAGTCGCTGGAGGATCACTGCCGCCTGCTAGTTTCGGAGGAGGATGACAGCGTCTTCCTCTTGATCGTGGGCACTGGCGAGGCTCGCGCAGGCCACCGCCCCGTCTCTGTAACATGCGTCAGGGACGTCGTCGCTGACACTAACACTGATACAAGGCAGATGTATGGGTGCGTTGTCACTGTTACTACCCCTCCGGATCGCGTGGGCGGCGACACCGGCCTCATCGGATGGACTTTGACTCTGGGGAGCTGGGACTATCCCGCCAATGTGGACTTGGAAAACCCATGGCATCCTTTACCCGCCGACGCGGTGCAGGGGACTCCAAGGAGGTTCACCTGGACATACGCATTATCAACTGCACTTAGAAAACATGTAGTGTGTGTGGGTGCTTATGGCCCGTGTCTTTGCCGCTTTTGATTACGTAAGCTTGTCGTTATACTTGAGTGGCTTTCGCGCATGATCCTTCCTTTGAACTGCTCCTCTCAGTGAGCTGATGTAAGACACTTTGGGTTTCATTTGATAATGGAACCGGGGAGGAGCCTCCCTGTTCTTCTAAAAAAATTTACGCATTATCAAGTTAAATGTAGATCATTAATTTTCGCTCAATGTAATCCGCTGTCTAATCATGTGGAGACTTCCATGCAGGATCTTGCTCTATTGGAGTATCACGCATGAATAAAAGTGTATCTGTTTATGGTTTAGTCTAGAATCTTCCATGTCTGAATTTTTACTACGATCTTGGTGAAAGACTTACGATGAACCATTTCTTACATCTCCTCTGCCCCCTTGCAAGTCATCCTGATTTAATCCCTCCGTCTAGGTGTATAAGGGCATGGTTAATATTAATTAATAGTATAGCCAACTGTTGACTATAAGAAAGTGCCATGTCATATGTAGCCAACATGTATAACAATCGATACTCAAAAACTAATTCTTAAAGATCATTTCTTGCAAAGCACAATAAGTGTTATTTCTTCACAAGTTTTGGATGCAGGTTGAGCAGTTGAACGCTTTTGTTTGCAAAAGATACCTTTTATCTATTTCACCCGGATGTTTGTGAGCTCTAGAGATGAGATAATATCCGAAGAAACCTATCGATACCCGTTACACATGAGATGACCCCACATCCTTTGTCAAAATAAACAACTCCTCGGTCGATGCATTTCACTCTTGATTGCAGCATACGGGCACCTTACTACTATAGATTAGTACGACCAAAAATGAACTAACATTATATATAGTACGATAAATACTGATGCATGTCACCTAAAATTATATCATTCAAAACTATGTTCAAATCTGAATCCAACGATATAGTTTTTGTTGACATGCACTAACATTTTGTCGATTAAATCTTGATCAACTTCAATGGGGACTAATAAACCACGACCGATGTAGTACAAGTGTAGAGGCGGCGCTGCGGGAGTCTCACCTCTCACCCGCTCGTGGCGGCGATAAAAGCCGTCATATCACAAAACCCAACCACTCCCGGTAATAAGTGGCACGGTAAAATAAGCGGACAAGCAACCATCACATCCCTCCGTCTTTTTGCATTTCATCTCTCTGCATTTACTTTCTCCGGTTCATCTCAAGACACTCGATCCCTAGCTACTACTCCTAGGGCCAGTTCTTTTGGTGGCTTCCCCAGCTTTTCCCACAAGACTAGTCACAGTGGAGAGTAACAAGAAGGCGCCTCACTCATTTATTTGGGCTTCTAAACTACTACTCCGTCCTAGTTTATTCCTCACCATTGTAATTTGTGCTAAATTTTGACCTAAAATTTAACTGATAAAATGTTACTCCCTCCATCTAGGTGTGCAAGTCATCTTACGAAAACCAAATAATCCCAAAACACTTAGGCGCGGTGCATTAACTTCTACCTCGTTTCTTGTTTCTTGACATATCAACCAATAAGAGATAAAGAGTGTGCATGCTTTTAATGACTTGAGATATCAAACACGACATGGATTGGTTAGTTCATTGCATGCAATACTATTAATTAGCAAATAAACATTAACGTTTCTCGTTTTCTCCTCCTCCTTGGTCACGGTGCACAACCTAAGATGACTTACTCACCTGAGCGGATGGAGTAGTGCATGTGACATGCACTAACATTTCATTAGTTAAATTAATGATCAAAATTTGACACATATTACAATGGGGACCAATAAACCAGGACGGAGGTAATAATAGTTATGGGATTACTAATCTACAAGCCTGAAAAAACTGGCCCCTGGTACTCCTACTAGTAGTAGTACTCAAGTTGGAATTCCAATTGCACGACACAAATTGTTAGGCAAAAAAATTCGATACAGGGTGTAGGAAGCGGTTTGGGAATTTGCATGCCTTTCCAACCAATGAGATACTCCGTACAAAGTACGGCAGAGAAATAACGACAGAGAAGGAAGCTAAAAGTAAACAACCAAACGAGCATTTTTGCATTTGTTTTGCACTGAATCGTCTCACAAGCTTGACTAGTGTTGTTTTTCTACTTTTACAAAAACCGCATCGTAATGCTAAAACGTGTATTTGCACGTACATAAGTAATAGTAGTACTCCCTCCGTCTAGGTGTACAAGTCTTCCCTCCTTCGTCACGGTGCACAACCAAAGATGACTTATTGACTTGGACGGAGGGAGTAGCACAGTCTGCAAGCATATATCGAGAGAGACATGTAGTGCGATAGTATATAGTAAAGTTTGTGCTATATGCACGTACTTGCAAAATGCGTACGAATACACAAGGTTTCCAAACTTTCCCTTTTACATACTTAATTAAGGACGCTAAAAATTCCTGAGCGTTAAGGATTTATCATTTGCGTCCCAAAACTAATGAGACCGCCTTCTGAAACAAAAATTATACTCCTCCTAAAAGCCACGGCGCTCATGAGGCGCTTGCGGCGCACCATGAGTGCTGGTGTGCGGCCGTTTCCCAATGGCATGACACAACGCCTCTTCCTCAGCCTCGCAACTCGCGAGGTGCTGATTAGCGGCTTCTTGGCGTGAGCGGCAGCGATCTCACCGGTGTGGTGATCCGGCGCCAACAGGTACCGCCTCATTTGAAGCATGCACCCGGTCCACGTGCCGCCAAGCATAGATGAGGCGCTTGGGGCCTTGCACGCAGGCGTCGGCACAGGCGTCCTCCGCCACCCTCACGGCCCTCGCGACGAGCCTATACGCCAAAGAGCCAATTGCCAGACTCTCTCGGATGCGACATAGGCCTCCCCGGCAGCTTGTTCCGCGATGCGCTTCTCTTCCTCGGCCTTCTTCTCCGCCTCTATTTTGGCGCGCTCTACCGGAGGCAAAGCCTCCCACAAGGCGACATCCATTTCTTTCAAAGCTCCTCAAGGCTGGGGGCTCGGCGGGCGTGGCGTTCTCCTTGTAGCGATGAGCAGCCGCGTCCTCCGGCAGCGTCTTTGGCGAGATTGGGAACGCCGACGCATCCACCTCGACGCATCGCGGCGAGGAGCGGAACGCCGACGCGTCCTCCTTGACTAGTAGCGGCGAGGAACGGAACGGCGACGCGTCGCGTCGCGGCGAGGAGCAGAACACTGACGCATCCTCCTCGACTAGTGGCGGTGAGGAATGGAACGGCGACGCGTGGCGAGGAGCGGAACACCGACATGTCCTCCTCGACTAGTGGCGGTGAGGAACGGAATGGCGACGTGTGACCGTCCGCGTGGTGCAGCGAGGGGCTCCTAGGGCTTGGGAGGGACGATGCCATGGTGGTCGACGTGAGAGGGAGGGGGAGGAGATAGCGATGAACGTGAACGTGAGGGGAGGAGATAGCGATGTCGTCGGGCGCGGTATTTATAGCGAGCAATGGCACACCTGCGTAAGATATGCTGAGCTGATCGACTTAGCTGCAGGTCGATTCGTCCATCGACATGTGGGCCGAACACTGTTGGGCCCATATGTCGATGACCCAATGCACCTGCAGTTAAGTAACAGCTACGTGTGCATATTTGTTGGAGTAAATTACGGGGGAGCGAAGGGGTGGAAATATTGCTGGTCACAACGGATTAGACGAGCGTGGGGGGAGGAGAGTCATGCATGCAGATTTTTTTCACATGGGTGGAGTGGTGGGACCACGGAGAGAAGGAGAGTTTGGCGGGCATATTGTTTCCACACATGGAGAGGAAAAGATTTGGAGACGAACGGGCTTCCTGCGGTATGGGAGCAGTGCATAATAAGTCATCTTGCATGCCGGGCTAGGTATAGTCTCAAGTCATTAAAAACATACACGCCCCACATATGTTCATATTTCAAGGTGCGCTAAATTATTGCATGCGATGATTAAGGCTGGCCATAATGGTGGTATCTTAGCTGGTATCATGCACACGGGAATAGTAGCAAACATGCTGATGTGCCAAAGAATTAAAGAATAGAGGGGGGGGGTAGAGTAACTAGTGTTCATGCATGCATTGGTAAACACATTTTTGTGTGAAGAACAACATCACTAGTTGAGTACTTTTGCAGACTTCAAAAACTATTCCACCGCCTCTACTATCTTGCTAAGAGTAGGTGAAATTTTTGAATCGACCCCTTTAAGAGCATGGTTAATAGTATAGCCAGCTGCTGGCTATAAGCCAGTGCCATGTCATCTACAGCCCATCTTATAGTCAATATGTACAATGGTAGATGAAAAAAGTGTACTACTTTTTTATTATGTGTCCCACATTTCATTCTCACAAAGTGCCTAGGAGCACGTGCTAGAGCCGGCTCTTCACGAAGAGCCCGCTTACCTTCTCTCTCCTCTTCTCTTTCCTCCAACTAAGCAGAAATATACTAGTTTATTTCTTATAGCCTGCTGACTCAGCTCTATTGTACTTGCTCTAAACTAGAAGGGAGGTACTCCCTCCGTCTAGGTGTGTAATTCATCTTACGAAAACCAAATAATCCCAAAACACTTAGGCGTGGTGCATTAACTTCTACCTCGTTTCTTGTTTTTTGACATACCACCCAATAAGAGATGTGGGTGTGCATGCTTTTAATGACTTGAGACTACGAAACACGACATGCAGTGGTTAGTTCATTCCATGCAATGCTATTAATTAGAAAATAAACATTAAGGTCTCTCATTTTTCCCTCCTCCTTGATCACGGTGCACAACCTGAGATGACTTATTCACCTAGACGGAGGGAGTAGTGATACTCTAATAGCTAACCTTGTTGTGATGACAAGATAGGACATGGCACGCACCTGGACGGAGGAACTAGTCTGCATTGTGCATTTAAGTTTTGTCTAAAGTCAATGTACCTCTACTTTCACGGACTTATAGAAAATGTATCAACATTGAAATGTCAAATCAATATTTTTACACTCATTATAAAGCGTAGTTCTTATACTCATTATAATCAGTATTGTAGATATTGATATTTTTAGTATAAATTTGGTGGTGGGATTTCATTGATGCTGTCAAAGCGTGGAGGAAGCGGAGCTTAGGGCTTGCATTGCCGGTCTCTACATAGGTATTTCTCTTCATAATCCTGTAATTTTAGAGACTGATTGCGCTTTTGTGGTAGCATCTCTTGCATTGGGGGACTATGACAGGTCTGCTATGCGTGACCTGAAGATGAAAGTGTTGAGCATCTCGAAGTTGATCAACAATCTTCAATTGTCAAAGATTAGCCGTTCGGCCAATAAGGTGGCACACTTAATCGCTAAGTATAGCTTTGACAATAGATTAGATGGTATTCTTGTAAATAACGTACCATACATGTGGTGAATATTATGTCGAATGAGTGTACTTTGGTGTGGCTGGTTAATTAATATAAGGTGGTGTTCAAAAAATGTATAAATTTGGTCAAACACTTTGCAAGCGGTTGGCGGGAGTAAAAGGACGGAGGGAGTATCATGCATGCGGAGTAGGCAAAAAAATGCTCATTTATAGCGGTCGAAGTCTCAAATGGCCCGACCGCGAGGGAGGCGAAGGTCGTGGGAGGCGCGCGGTTGACGGAATTAAGTGAAGTTACATCCACGCGCCGGCATGGCGTGCGAACAGGCAGAAGCTATACCGTCAGGCCTACGATATGGGTCTAGTAGACATGACATCTAGTGGGCCCCGCATAGTTCTCGAGTACTCTTTGGGGGCTTGCAGCCGTTTATCCACCGGGCAAGCCAGCAACCCCACGCCGTTCGCACGCCCTACTCGTCCCCGTCTTCTACTACCTTACAACAGTTCGCTCCCAGTCGTCCCGTCCTTTCACATTAGTTCGCTCCCAGTTTTTGCGGGGTACAACAGTTCAACTTTTCCTAACCCTCCTCCAAAATCCATGGCCTCCCAAATCTCCATGGTCGCCGCTGAGTACCAGGTTAGAGCCATCACCGATGATCAGTTCATAAATCATCTACACACGTGGATCCTCGACGGTGAAAGCATGGCTTGCTCGCTTCCTACGCATGTTCAACAGTTCAACGGATGAGTGGGTCGCTGGGCTAGATGTTGAGTACACCATAGTCCTGGGACGAGAGAAGGATCTAAAGGACGAAGAGAGGAAGAAGCCCGCTGTGATCTAGGTTTGCGTACATAACGTTTGCTTGGTCTACCACATATGCCATGCCGACGTTGAGTGCCAGGATTTTAAGAACTTCCTCAAGGACAAAAGAGTGAAATTTGTTCTTGTAGGCTTTAAGAGCAGCGAGGATGTCCTGTGTCGGATAGGTCTCGTTGTAGGCCAGCCCTTGATCTCGGAAGGCAAGCACGGTGTCCTCCTCTCAACCTTCAATGCTGACCACTGGCGAAGCCATGATTGATCCTTCGTATGCTAAGCTGAAGAAACCTCATCACGGTTTCATCATGCATGGGAGTCAAAGACATTATATGAAGATCACCTCACATGCGCAGCAATGGATGCCTACCTTTGTTTAAATATCTACAAGGGTTGGATGAAGAAGCGAGCCAGGTGTCGGTTCAAGCAAAGAAGCGTCGGCGACGAGGAAGAGGAAGAGGGGCGAGGGCGAAGTCGAGGGGCGTGGACTCGGACTCCGAGTAGGTGGCGATGCCGTCGCTCATGCCGGTTCTCTGCGGTGTCAAGCGGACTAGTTGCTTAGTTTATTTTCAAGGCGTGTTGTGCTTTGAGGCCCCAAGCAGAACTATGTTTAGTATGTTCTTTCTCGTTATTTGAACTCTTTGAAATGCATGTAGTACTAGTACTATGTCTTATCTTGTTCTTCTTGCGGTTGGTACTACTGCCGTATCTTCGTGTTCCTCTTGTACTTGTCGTTCGTTCTAGTAGTATAATTTGGGTCAGTCGATTTGTGAAAGAAGTTCGACGGAGCGAAGGAAGAAGACGGCAGAAGAGGTGGAAGAAGCCCTTCTAGCCATCCATGTTGCATGAAACGGCTCACATGAGTCGACTGACCCAAATCGCTCCATCAGATTGCAGGATCCACGTGGCATTCAAGGTCTAGAAGGTAGATTCCTCCGCGATAGCCACCATGCGCGCCTCCTCCGCGCGGGCGGAGACGACAATGATACGCTAGTTCCTCCTCACCGGCGTGCTAGAGCACGCGCTCGTCCTCCTCTTCGTATGCTGCATGCATAGACACGGCTCCACCAGCTGCTCGCGTGCTTGGCATCGCGAGGAGGGACTGCAGACGACGTGAGCGGGCAAGCCTTCGGCTTCATGGCACAGGGATGGCAGCGACACGGCGGTGATGGGCGAGAAATTGTTGGCCGAAGCAGGCGGGCGCCGGCATGCGCAACGGCGGCTGCGACATATTGATGACTGCGCGTGTGGGAGCTGTTGGAAATATGCCCTAGAGGCAATAATAAAATGGTTATTATTATATTTCTTTGTTCATGATAATAGTCTATTATTCATGCTATAATTGCGTTATCCGGAAATCGTAATACATGTGTGAATACATAGACCACAACGTGTCCGTAGTGAGCCTCTAGTTGACTAGCTCTTTGATCAACAGATAGTCATGGTTTCCTGACTATGGACATTGGATGTCATTGATAACGGGATCACATCATTGGGAGAATGATGTGATGGACAAGACCCAATCCTAAGCATAGCTCAAAGGTCGTGTAGTTCGTTTAGCTAGAGCTTTTCCAAATGTCAAGTATCATTTCCTTAGACCATGAGATTGTGCAACTCTCGGATACCGTAGGAGTGCTTTGGGTGTGCCAAAGCGTCCTGGCAATGCTGGGTGACTATAAAGGTACACTACGGGTATCTCCGAAAGTGCTGTTGGGTTGTACGAATCGAGACTGGATTTGTCACTCCGTATGACGGAGAGGTATCTCTGGGCCCACTTTCGGTAATGCATCATCATAATGAGCTCAATGTGACCAAGTGTGCGGTCACGGGATCATGCATTACGATCTGAGTAAAGTGACTTGCGATAGCGAGATTAAACGAGGTATTGGGATACCGACGATCGAATCTCGGGCAAGTAACGTACCGATTGACAAAGGGAATTGTATACGGGGTTGCTTGAATCCTCGACATCGTGGTTCATACGATGAGATCATCGAGGAGCATGTGGGAGCCAACATGGGTATCCAGATCCCGCTGTTGGTTATTGATCGGAGAGGCGTCTCGGTCATGTCTGCATGTCTCCCGAACCCGTAGGGTCTACACATAAGGTTCGGTGGCGCTAGGGTTGTATAGATATGAGTATGCGATAACCCGAAAGTTGTTCGGACTCCCGGATGAGATCCCGGATGCCACGAGGAGTTCCGGAATGGTCCGGAGGTAAGGAATTATATATAGGAAGTCAGGTTTCGGCCATCAGGAAAGTTTCGGGGGTCACCGGTATTGTACCGGGACCACCGGAAGGGTCCCGGGGGTCCACTGGGTGGGCCACCTATCTCGGAGGGCCCCATGGGCTGAAGTGGGAGGGGAACCAGCCCCTGGTGGGCTGGTGCACCCCCCCTTGGGCCCCCTGCGCCTAGGGTTGGAAAACCCTAGGGGTGGGGGCGCCTCCACCTGGCTTGGGGGGGAAGCCACCCCCCTGGCCGCCACCCCCTTGGAGATTCTATCTCCAGGGCCGCCCCCCCTAGGGGGCCTATATAAAGGGGGGGAGGGAGGGCAGCCGCACCCATGCTCTAGGCGCCTCCCTCTCCCCTTGCTACACCTCTCCCTCTCGCAGAAGCTTGGCGAAGCCCTGCCGAGATCACTGTTGCATCCACCACCACGCCGTCGTGCTGCTGGATCTTCATCAACCTCTCCTTCCCCCTTGCTGGATCAAGAAGGAGGAGACGTCTTCCCAACCGTACGTGTGTTGAACGCGGAGGTGCTGTCCGTTCAGCACTAGGATCTCCGGTGATTTGGATCACGACGAGTACGACTCCCTCAACCCCGTTCTCTTGAACGCTTCCGCTCGCGATCTACAAGGGTATGTAGATGCACTCCTCTCTCTTGTTGCTAGATGAACTCATAGATTGATCTTGGTGAAACCGTAGAATTTTTTTATTTTCTGCAATGTTCCCCAACAGGAGCTTATTTTAGTTTTATATATGGTTGGTCAAACTTAAAAGAAAACCGTACTAGTACACATAAACATTAGACTTAGGCAACGCTTTTATTAGTTAGTACCACAGCCACGATACGAAATCCTGTGCAAGTGCGTGAACCGCGACCGCGCGATCGATCAAACGGTGCGTCACCATGTCGCGCTCGAAGGACATCCACCGAACCTTTTTGTGTGTGTGAAAACAATCCTTGAATATTACTCAACTTTTTTTTCCTGGGAAAGTTCTCGATGCTGCAATATTTCCATATATTTGAATTTAGCTCCAGTTCGTGTTTATTTGGATTTGCACGTTTTAGGTGCGCCCTAGTTTTTTGTAATACTGATTTTGTGTGTGTGACTGAGAGAGAACGTGTGTATGTGTCCATATGTGTGTTATGGTGGAAGGGCAATGTGGAGACAGTGTGCATGTGATACAGACATAGAGAGGTGTGAATGTGCAAATGATCATGCATGAGTGAGACATAGACATATATGCCGATACGTTGTGTATACATGAGAGAATGGTCTTCTAGTTTACTTGTGTGTGTGTGTGAGAGAGAGAGAGAGTGAGAGTGAGAGAGAGAGGAGCATCCGTAACACAACAACCATCTCTCTCGATTCGTCCGTCCCTCGCACAGTCGCATGCAACACATGCATCAACGCGCACATTTTGACACCCTCACCCGGCCCCTGCCCACCTCAAGGCCCGCACAATCTCTTTGTGAATACCCATTTCTCTCCTTAGGTTTGTTTTCTCTCTCTCTCTCTCTCTATATATATATATATATATATATATATATATATATATATCACACACACACACACACACACACAGATACACACGCAGCACAACACACACACACACTCCCCCGAGCACACAATTCATCCCCATCCAAGGTTATACGGCGACCACTCTCGCTTGTGCTTCTTGGCACCCCAACATGCACAACACCTCAATCTTCAAAGAGGGCATCGAGCAGATCGAAGACGGCAACCACGCTTGGCTAGAGAATGCGGGGTCATTTGGAAGCAGGGTGATGTGACGGTGGCTGACTCCTCCCCCACCCTCTCTCTCTCTTGCACAAAATTACCAATCCCTCTCTCCCCGCACAAAATTGTCAATCCCTCAACCCACGAGATCCTTCCCTGTCGTCCATGTTTTTCCAGCTCTCTCATCAAACATGTTGTCTCTTCTCCTTCCACATATCTGAGAATCTGGATGCACACGCATCTCACGTATATTACATGTCTCCATCTTTCTCACAGACCTAACTTCTTCCTCTCTCTATCTCTCTCCCTCTGTCTCGTTAGGTTTGTCTCCTACTCTCTCGTCCACATACATACAATCTTTCCCGCCCTATCTGCTCCATCTTCAAAAGCTCTCTCTGCACGTTTCATTCACATTGGGATATGTCAAAATGTTGCTTCTATAATTGCCCTGTTTGGATCATGGGGTTAGAGCTAGTTTGGGTTAGTTGGGGGCTCAAATAACCCAAAAGTATCCAGACAGGGAGGGTTAGAGTGGGTTAGTTCCATCTAACCCAACTATCCCGCTGGAGAGGTGCTTATTTGGGTTAGAGTGGGTTAGAAAATAACTCTAACTCTAAGCGTGTTAGAGTATCCAAACAGGGCCAATGGCTGATGTAGAGTTATGGTTGTTTTTGTTGCATCACGTAAAGTAATAACTATGAAATGCATTTAGATTCTCATTTGACTGGGATTATGTGAGTTTGAGCATGTTGTGAAGTACTATAGACCTTGTATACATCTTGGGATTCGACAATGATTGTAACTATTGAATTGTATAGACCATTACATTCGTAGTCAATAGCCTAATATATTTATTTCACAATTTCAACAAATGATTAGTTCACTACAAACTAAGAAAACAAATGGTACTCCCTCCGTTTTTATTTAAGTCCGCGTATTAGCATTGGTTAAAGTCAAGTTTTGTAAACTCTCAGAAAGCTTATAATAAAAAAATATTAACACATACAATAACAAATAAATACCATTAGATTCATTATTGAATGTACTTTCACATCATACATATTTGTTATGGTAAATGTTTATATTTTTCTATAAACTTGGTCAAACTTTAGGAAGTTTGACTTCGGTCAAACCTAATATGTAGAGTTTACTACTACTACTCGCTAGTTGCTTAGCTGAATCACTCAACACACCACACAGGGAGTCCAGTGTCACAAAATTTTGAGGTCGGCAGGAAAATCTCCCGCGACCCTGATTCGAGTAGTGGGAAGTAACCATCATAGCCTTCGGAACAGGCCTACGAATGACGCTTGGTAGGGGGCTGTTTTCGTAACTTCAGGTTCACCCTATCCAGCCAACCCCACCCCGGCACCCAGAGTAGTACACCTGAATACTCCCCATTTTCTATCCCCACCGCAAAATAGACTTCTCCACGGTACCGCAACCTTCGTGCTCCTCCCCTTTACATCGGCGCACTCGTCCACCGCAGCGCATCTGCCTCATCGACGACCTCATACGCCGAACTGGAGCTGGTCCACCGTCATTGTCGTACACGGAGCCTCTTCCCCGGCATCGTCTTCCACGGTCTCGGATCTGCTTCCCGGAAGCTGACGCCAAGCAAAGAAGTACCACTGTCGTGGACAATGAACTGACTCCCGTTGCCGACCATGACACACAGAGGCCGCCGCGACCATCGTTCTCCTCCTCGATTAGTAATGTGTGTATTGAATTACTTAGCAGTACATGTGCAGTTCCAATTTTGTTCATACCTACCCTTCAAATTTCCTGGGTGCTATTGTTCCCGTAAAAGTAATTGGTTATAGCCTCCATTGTCCAACAGAATACCAGCTTGTAATTGTGCGTCGCTCTGTATCGTTGTGCTTGGGTAGGTTTTCATACGCAACGATAGTGTGGCAAATGATGGAAAGGTTTTTAGAACTGCAAGATGCCCATCGTTGCATGCATCAAGATGCATTTGTATGAGTAGTTTATCTTGTGGGAGAAAAGGATGAACGAGGGAAGGCCTTATTTGCAAATCTGGAGAGGGGTATGGGTATCTTTTTGCAAAATTCCCATTTGTTTCCTTCCTATCTGTCGGATATATATCGGACGGCCTATATTGCAAGAAACAAAAGTATAGAGAAAAAAAAGTAGACAGTAAAGGAAGTAGAGATAAATATTAATTATTAAATATAAAATAAATATAACAGTAGAGAAGAGAGTAGAGATAGCAGAGACGTCAGGAATGGATCGCGCGCGCGCGCGGGAAAAGCGGCCGGGCGTGCGCTAGTTTTGGCGCGCTTTATAAAATCCAACGCCCTCCCACCGCTCTGTGCCTTGCCACCGCTCTCTCCCCGCTCATTTTTGCCTCGCCGCGCCCGCTCACCATGCCGGCGTCGCTGAAACTTGGGGATACCGCGGCGTCCGCACGTGCCCCTCCGGCGGCTTCTCCGCCGAGATCCGGTTCCGCGGGATGCGCCTCGACCTCGGCAATTTCGACACCACCAACAAGGCCGCCCGCGGGAGCAGGCGCAGGAGCTCGTGCATCTGCCGCGGCTTAGCACCGACGAAGATCGTCGCGACAACCGGAGGCGAGAGCACCGTCTCGGCATCGCCGAGATGGACGAGGAAGCCATGGCGCTGTGGCGCCAACACTTCCCGCAGGACATCATCAACGAGCGCGAGTTATACGCGCAAAGGAGGGCGGAGAGGGATAAGAGGAGGGCGGAGCGAGCCGCCTATCGTGAGGACAAGCGTAGGCGAAAAGCGGACGCTCAATTCAACATGAGGCTAGGAGCAGCGTCGCCACAGGAATCCGGCGATGATCGGTATCTTCACGCCTCTGATCGGGGCGTCGGAGGAGGACTTCACCGAGGAGGAGTCGGACGACGAGGAGTAGTTGAATTATCTTTTTATCTATCTATGCTGAGAACTATCCTCTACTCTATCTACTTCTTGATCTCAGCCTTTGTAAATGCTTTTTAAAGCGCCGCGTTCTTGATTCTGTTGGAGATCTTTGGCGGACAAGTGCTTTAATGTTGCCCACAAGATGCTTGAGTATTACTAGTAGTATATTTTCTTGCCATGTTGAGATTTTAAAACCACGAGTGCGAACATGCGGAGGAGCAATGAAGACCAAACACGGGATATTCGGGACATCTTCAAGGAGTGTGGCAAGTTAAAGAGGAGCTGCACGAACACTGTAAAACAAGCTTTGGTAAGTAACACCCTTTCAATTACTTTCGTGTAGCCTCGTGTTCTTCAATGTGTATATGTTGTAGTTTACATTTCTCTTAAGCGTGGTGTTCTTTGATGTGTAATAAGAAGAGTCTTAATCGTCCTAATGCTTTCGTTTTTAGCTTGATGTAGGAAGTGGGTGTTCTCACCTTGTAGTACATTTATATATATTTTTCCTTTTGAATTCACTTCTCCGAGTTACGTATCTAGCTTCTACTAAATGGATCTAGGTTGCTCTGAGTGTTGATCTAAAAAAGTAACTTCATGTCGGGGATGCAGTTCTGCGAGGAGGGAAGTATGGTCAACCTTGAGATCATGTTTCCAAAATGAGGCTGGATTACACACAAGGTTCCAATTCCCTAATGATGCTTTGGATTAGACACAAGGTGCAAATTCCGAGATGATGCTTTGGATTACACACAAGCCAGGTGGAGTCGTGTTATTCGTGTCCTCGTGGCATTAGTAAAGGTTGAAAGAAAGCATGCAGCAGCCCTTGAGAATGTAGCTGAGTTCCTGAAGAAGCGAAAAGAGCAATCAGATGCTCTCTTCACCCAAGCCAAAGAAGAGATGGAAGAAGCTAGAAATAAGCTAGCCGAGGCAGAGCAGGCTAGGCGTCTCCTGTTATCTAAAACTGTTGTCAATAAAAAATTTCCATCATAATAGCTAGGTTCAAATGTTTATCCAGTTAGCATGCCTGTTGTCATGTCCGTGCATCTACTGATGTGGCACAAAATGTTTTTTTCGGGTCATGTAATAACAGCAATTACTTTCCAAACAATAACAGACGAAGCATTGGACATGGTATAGTTCACGTGCAAGCCCGACATTCCAAGTTCAACTTCCACATCAAACTCATGTTCACAGATATCTGCACATTTCATATATAATGTCCACAATCATGATTCATTTCAAAGCCAAAAAAATGTGAGGAGAGTTATAAATAAAGAAAAACCTCTACTAGTTCCTCGCTACCGGTCACGAGCACAACAAGTCAAGACCATGCGTAAAGTAATTATATTTTAGTCATTTTTTGTGTTCTAAAATGCCCGCCGGCTTGCGGAAGGACGTGACGTGTTGCTGGCACACGCGCGGATTCAATGAAGGCAGGCGGGGAAGTCTTAAGCTGGTTGCACGCGGCGAGGCGTGCTCGGCCGAACTGCGGCGAGTCTGCGGCCCTCTTGGCGGCGCATCGGTTCAATGCCTGCACTATGAGAGGTCGCGTCCGTGTCAGAGCAATCACTCCCTCCAGTCCTTTTTGTTTGGGTATAACAAAATCTCGTTTTCCATTCACATTTTACAAGTAAAATTCGTGGACAAACTTTGACCCAAAGTACGATCGGGACTAGTAAACCAGAATGGAGGTAGTAGTTTTTTTAATCAAAGAAGGGTTTCCTTCCGATTTTCATTCTTGAAAACCAGCATCTAAATCTAAACCATAGTATTTGCCCTAGAACTACCAGGTTCAACATCTCGCAACATAAACCCATACAACCTCCATCCCAAAAAAAACCATACAACCATACGCCAATGAGGTACGTAGTACTATGAATTCCATTTTCACTCCATACCAATCGTTCTGAAAACTACTTACTACTTATAACGCGCCATTGAAAATCGGAACTCTTAACCCCGCTAGAAAAACGATATTTTAAACGTGGCTACTCGATCTGTGGCAACTGGCGAGCCACCGCGCTCAAGTCGTTCACTGTGGTCCTGACCATCAACTCCTACGGATCAAATTATCACGCGAGCTGACTATTCCTACAAACGTGCTCCACCACGTACCCGGTACCGGCGAATGCAGCAATCGTGCACCTAGGGTTTTAGGGTTTATTTGTTAACATCGCTTTTACGTAACACTCATGTGTGCGAGACAGCGAGAGGCCGACTGCGTGCGTGCGCCTATACTCTTCGTATATGTACTCCACCGTTTGTCTGATGTCCAAAAAAATATAATAACTACTAGCAATGTGCCAATGCGTTGCCACACGATCAAAGTAGATTATTACATATTCACCGATTTGATAGAAAAAAGTCTAGTTTTGAAATACGTATATCACTAAAAATATGTTATGTTTCACTCAAAATATATTCCTTTGGCGTTTTTGATGAGATAAGGGAGGAATATTGTTGGTTTCAGGATTCGAGAAGTGGTATATGTCTAATTTCTACTCTTACTAGCAAGATGACCGTGCGTTGCATGGAACATCAAGATCTTGTGGGAGAAAAGGATGAACGAGGGAAGGCCTTATACGCAAATGTGGTGAAGAGTGCGGAGTAAATTGCCATATTTTCCTTCCTATCCGTCAGATATAAATCGGACGACCTACATTGCAGGATGGCAGGCCCACCATCATCACCAACTCTATTTTTATCCCTACTCCTATAAAAAGCATTGTCGGTGATGATCGTGTGCCTGCCATCCTGTCTGTGCCGTCCGATCTATATCTGACGGATAGGAAGGAAACTATGGCAATTTTACAAAAAGATACCCACACCCCTTTCCACATTTGCAAATAAGGCCTTCCCCCGTTCATCCTTTTCCCCCACAAGATAAACTACTCATACAAATGCATCTTGATGTTCCGTACAACACATGGGCATCTTGCTAGTTGTTGCAAAAAGCCCATGTGTGTGTGAGAGAGAGGAGAGTGGAGGAGGGCCAGTGCATGTGTGACAAAGATACAAGGAGTGTGTGCGATAGTTATCAAATAACATGAGGCGATAGTGCGTGTGTGCACGATCGAGAGGGCGTGTCTCGAGAAGGGAAAAAATCTACATAGATACAAGGAGCAGGAGAGAGACATGTATGCGATGGTGGAAGCACGAGTGTGTGGGTGTATAAACCTATCTAGAGGCTAGCTAGTCGATAAATGTTTGTGAGAGAAATGCAGTGGGGTCTTGGCGAGAGTTTTGTGTGTGCGAGAGAGAGAGAGACGGTGGTCGGGAAGGGGAGTGGAAGCAGGAGTTGTGTGTGTGTGTGTGTGTGTGTGTGTGTGTGTGTGTATGTGTGAGAGAGAGAGAGGAGACGGTAGTCGGGGTTGTCTGATCGGTAAACAAATGAATAATGTCAGTCTAGGATGGAGATGAAAAGGAGACCGCAACAAATGTTGTGTCTACAGGAGAGAGAGAGAGAGTAATTTTAGTGGTATGAGTCATATGTAGAGACATATAGGGTGTTTGAGAGAATCCCATAGAGAGAAAGACAAAGTGAAAAACGAGTGGAGACTGTGTGTGTGGCGGTGAAAAAGAAAGCTTAGGTACCGAGTAACAGAGAACAGTAGAGACGTGAGAGATAATGAAAACTGTGTAATGTATAATGATAGGGAGGGTGTGACACTTCTCAAGGGAGACGTCGAGAGACCATGTTTGCAAGGATAGGAGAAACATGAAGTGAGCGTGCGGGTGAGCTGGAGAAAAGAGAGTGATAGCTACATGAAGGAGCATGCATGCGAGAGAGATGGGCATGAAAGGAGTGAACATAAAAGGGATTCAAATATTTGAATTCGAGATGATGATACATGTAATCCATACTCGAACCAAAATTGATCTATCAAACATGCATACTCATATGAATTCACGCACATCTATGTTATTTAATATGTAGGTATTACTGATCCATACATTTTAGTAGAACATAATTTGGTTAAATTTTTTTGAATTCAAAAATAAGATTTCGAGATCGTTGTATTTGTAAATCATATTATACATATAAAGGAGCAAAATTCTTTGTTGTGCTTTTGAAAGTATATATAAAAAGTGATGTATATAGAATGTAATTCCAATTGAAAATGGATCCCGCCCGAGAAAAATAGAATACAAACGGGATTCAAATTGAGTAGACACGGTAAACGTGCACTCTGCAAAATTTGAACGAAGCGGGAAAAGTCGCAGTAACCGCCCGAAACCAAAATCCGCGAGATGGAAATCACTACTGCCTATCCCTGCCACGCAAAGCCTATATGCTGGATTTCTATAGGTTTCGATAGCGGTAGGTTTGTAATTTCACCCAAACGTGACGTAACCGCCTCTCACCCTGATTCATACACGGTGGGCGCCAAAACACAGTGTGTCCTCGGCCGAAATTGACTCCCTCCCAGATTCATATTCATACACGGTGGGCGCCAAAAACAAACTCTCGTCGGAAAATATTTGGTGTATGCGAGATTACCATCCTATCCCCAACCGACTAATGTTGCTGTGATGTAGTAGAAATTTGAAACAGGGGCTAAGTTTGTAAATTTGCTTGCATTTGAGACAAGCGTGCCCTGAATACATGGTTTGCCCCTTCCTCTCTACCTCCCTTTTCCCCATTTGTACTCCGTGGGCGCCAAAACACCCTCTCCACCCCACCCTCCTCCGTCCGCTGCCGTCCGCCACCCCATCCACCGCCGTCCTCCTCCACCTGCCGGAGCTGATACCCCGACACCGCCGTCCATTACAAGAGATCGTCCTCTCTCATCCACGCCTTCGGACCGGGATCCTTGCATCCCGTCCTCTCGCTTCATCCCGCCGTCGTCCACCTTGCCGGGCGCCGCTCCTCACGACCGTCTCGTCCCACCGTGCCCCGCTGCCACCGTCTACCCTCCTAGATCTGCTTCCACGCCCGACAGCCATCGCTACATAACACTTGTCAAATTCTCAGCTGATCATTACGGCGCCCGCACTGAGGCGGTACTCTTTAAATGTCTGCTCAACTTATTTATCGCGGGGAAGAAAATAGATCGCCACCGCTTTACTCGATTTCTTGTCTTGGTTGCGAAGTTGCCTTTGTCCGGTTTGCACCTTCAGATCCGCCATGGCACGCTCAACACTATACTCCCAATGCTTATGGTTTTCCCCTTTTATATTCCACACTAGTTAAATCACGGTAGACTAAATTTCAAAATTGGGTCAGTCGATTTTTCAGAGCTCGCCGGTGCGATCGAAGGGGCTCGGGTGGTTGTGGGGCCTCGCCGAACGAAGAAAACTCGACACGGGTGGGAGTTGGGGCGTGGGTGGGGGTGGGGATGGCGGAGGAAGACATGCGGTGGGGGCCGGTGGTCCGGCCGGCGGCCCATGCGGTGTTCTGTATGGGAAGAATCAGAGACGAGGAAGAAGAAGCATTAGGAGACGTAGGATCTTCATCCAACCACCTGAAATGGTCGAGAGACAGCTGGGAGTTGCATTCTTAATGCGCTCACGGTTCATCATGTGTGGGCAACTGCGCAACCAACATTTTATTATCCAAAATTTGCTTGCTCTTCTTTACCATGTTCCTCTTCGGTTCTTCTTTAATATGTACTCTCTCGTTCCTAAATACAAGTCTTTGTATAGATTCCACCATGGACTACATATGGAGCAAAATGAGTGAATCTACACTCTAAAATGTATCTGGATACATCTGTATGTGATCCATAGTGGAAATCTCTACCAAGACTTATATTTTGGAGCGGAGAATATGCTAATAATCTGATATGTTCCTTGTACTGAAGATGAGCAGGGACATTTGCAGTGTAGAGGTCTATACGGTCGGTTGTGGTGGACACTTTGAGCCTCTTTGATTCGTAGGATCTTGTAAACATAGGAATAGGATTTGTAGTGGCCTGCCCACTTGAATCCTATAAGAATAGCAAGGAAATGCGGGGAGCTGTAAGCCTTTGAGAGTTACACTGATATTAACAGTACCGCACCTTCACTTGAAGAGAGCTGGTATCTGAAGCCTTTCTAGCCGTACCGGCAATACTAGCACATATATTCCAGCAATTTCCACTTTGCTGATTTTACTCTGATGCTTAAGGTTTTCCCGTTAATATCTACACTATGATCTGTGTAGTTGCTTTGTATCACACTAGCAGCAGTCCACTCTTGAAGCTAAACACTGCAATGACTTACAAAATTGGCACCAAGGCATTGAGTGCCATTCTGGATGCAATGAAACTCATACGCTCCCCACCTGTTGATTCTTGTTGAGAATATGATCCTAATGACTATTCTAACCTCGAGGAGTCAAAGGCGGATGGCACATCCTGTTCACCCATCAAGGTGCTGTTCTAATTTGGCAATGTTTTATAGATTGCGGGTATCTTGCATATGTTGTCTTGCATTTCTTCTACTTTGTTGCACCGCCATACCTTAGTTTACTCATCATATATGTCGAGATGCGATGCCCATCCATTATCAATACATATTCCATCTGTCATCATACCATGTTTTTCCACTCAAATGATGTTCTTGTGCATCAGACATCAAAAAGGAAGAGGGTGATTGCTGAACCTGAAGGAGCACCAGCAAAGTCCTTGAAAAACATGGTGGTGCCAGAGAAATCAGACAACACCCCACTTGTATTGGCTGTACAACCAGTGACACAAAACGTAGGACCGACTCCAGCAGACTGTACCCACTTATAATGACAGGTAGTTGTTCATGTACCATCACTCTGTAGCTTATTTTCCTTTGCCCTCCATTTTCTACACATCAGATCTATATTTACTCTTACCATAAGGTTGATACTGAAGAAGTTTAGTTGTGCATTGCTCTTGGCTGTACCTTTTGCCTGTATCGCTGCACTTACATTCTGACTACTTGGTTATGTAGCATCACTCTTCATCTTATCTTAAATATTCTCCATTTTTTCGTATATTATCACATCTATATTTACTCTTAACAAAATGTAGAATAAAGGCAATGCTTTTGAAGAAGATTACGTGGTAAACTTCTTGAAATGCCCCCATCGGCATGGACAAGGCCTTTATAGAGCACTGTCTTCACCAATAATGTAAGTTTTTCCATCTCAAGCCTTCGAACTTTGTTGTATATATTTGGTTAGGCATGACTGCAACAGCTGTTTATTTTTGGTGTTTGCATCAAATTGCTTATTTAAAGTTTATTATGTAGTTCATAAACAAAAGTTTGTCCTTTCTCAATTTAAGTTTTCAGTTGTACAACCAAGTTCCTTCTTCATACCATGTAAATTAAACTATGCGAGCAAGTGATCTTCTTTTACCTTTGCATGTATGCTTCTGTTCTTCATCCATAATCCGATTGGTGTGGTGAACCTACCCACTACAGCACAATGTCATATTCTGCAATGTCTTAACTATGAACAATGTCATATCATTCTACTATTATTTAAACCATCTCTTTATTTGCCAATCTAAAATGGTATAAATTGACAACACACTAACCATTGATACTTATGAGTTCTTGATCTGTAATCCAGTGTTGTCGTGAAGCTGCCAACTCCTTCACAGTGTCATTTCCTGCCATGTCTTGACCTGAACAATACCATATTGTGTTAATGCAATTTTAAACTGTGTCACTTTATTAAATCGGTAAGAAATGTGATGAATTGTAAGACCTTGATACTTTTACGTGCAAAACACATCATCATACGCTTGTTTATCTTTGAGTGAGGAAGATATAAGTGTTGAACAAGCCTTGATCTCATCATCTTGCTTTCGGTACTTGCTTGTTGGAGCTCCCAATGAGGCTAACCTTTCTTGAACTCTATTGAAGTCTTTGTCGGTTTTGTATGTTATTTTTTAGGCGTGTTTATTTGCCTTTGGTGGCGATCTTTGATGCCCAGTGTATGTAATTCTTTGTCTGCTTGTGCTTTATTATCATAGTGGCGAACTTTGATGCCCGATGGATGTAATATGCCGTAATTTCTTTATTGTATAGTCTAGGTTTTTCTTATTCACGATGCTGCAATTATTTTATTGTATATATATCCTGTCTTCGCAGTAAACCGGCCAAACCGTAAAATTATGGTACATAATCGGGCCATCATGCAATCACGATGTAGGTTGGGCCTGAAACGTGCCGAACAGCTCACGGGCCGGCAGCAGCCCGAAATGAACCCCGACCCATGATTGTGCGAATCAAATCACGGGCTTTTAATAAGCCAAAATTGTCTCGGTCCTTGTTTGGCCCAATCAGATATCGGCTGCGAGCAGGCCGGTTGCAAATCGGGCCGTAGTTAGGCCCAACTGTATGACGGGCTTTTAACAGCCGAAATTAATATAGGGCCAAAATGTTAAACGGGCCCTTAACAGGCGAAAACTAATATCAGGCCGAATTACAAAGTGGGCCTTTAGCAAGTGGGCCCAAAAGCATAGTGTCCGATTCTTGGGCGAATTTGATATGGGCCATAATTGAGCCCAAAGCCTCTTAAAGAAATTTGGACACGATCCGGGCCGTAATTTGGCCCCGAGCGTGGTAGGCTTATAATGGGCTGGATCTCATATGGGCTACTTTTAGGTCGGAGCGTGGCGAGCCATTAATGGTCCGGATCAGATATGGGCCGGCATTTGGCCCAAAACATGGCAGCCAGTTAATGGGCCGGCCTACTAGGGTCCTCAAAATATTGTGGGCCTATAGCTGGGCCGGCCCATTAATGTTGGCGAAATCTCATGGGCCTTTAGCTGGGCCGGCCCATTATGATCATAAGAATCTTGTGGGCCTTTACAGGCCGGCCCATTATGGCACACAAAAATCTTGTGGGCCTTTAGCTGGGCGGCCCATTATGGCTCATAAAATCTTGTGGGCCTTTACAGGCGGCCCATTATGGCCCTAAAATCTCGTGGAGCCTTTAGCTGGGCCGACCCATTATGGTCATAAAATCTTGTGGGCCTTTAGCTGGGCCGGCCCATTATGGTCCGCAAAACTTGTGGGCCTTTAATTGGGCCGGCCCAATTAAACTTGTTGGGCCGTGCCACGTGTCGACGTATCATAGGTGCCTTCTGTCCAATGAGTGGATGACATTCGCCCCAGCCGGTGAGCCAAGACGGTTTTCTCCAGCCAATGATGATTTTACACATGGAAAATCCCCATTGGTCGTACATTAATGGGTTATCGGATCCAAAACCCGACCCGATAGCTTAACGGCGTTCCTGCTACGGTGGATGCCACGTGTCGGTCCTTTGAGGAGTCCTGGATTAGGGGTGTCCGGATAGCGAACTATAACCTTTGGCGGACTCTGGACTATGAAAATACAAGATTGAAGACTTCGTCCCGTGTCAGGAAGGGACTTTCCTTTGCGTGGAAGGCAAGCTTGGCGTCTGGATATGTAGATCTCCTCCCATTGTAACCGACCTGTGTAACCCTAGTCCTCTCCGGTGTCTATATAAACCGGATGGTTTTAATCTGTGGGGCGAAAAACAATCATACCATAGGCTAGCTTCTAGGGTTTAGCCTCTACGATCTCGTGGTAGATCTACTCTTGTACTACCCATATCATCAATATTAATCAAGCGGGAGTAGGGTTTTACCTCCATTGAGAGGGCGAACCTGGTAAAAACATCGTGTCCCTTGTCTCCTGTTACCATCCGCCTAGGCGCCTGATTCGGGACCCCCTACCGAGATCCGCGGTTTTGACACCGACATTGGTGCTTTCATTGAGAGTCCCTACGTGCGTCGCCATCGGGAAGGATGGCTCATCCCGTCTTTAAAGGCGGCCTTTGTTGCTAAAGGAGCTTTGGCTATCGGCCAAACTCTCCGGCTAGGTACTTTTCTTATGACCGCCTGTTCGGCCGCCGCGCCGACGATGACTTCTCGAGTCATCGGAAGCAATCTTCACGTCAGCTCGGAACTCGCCGAGCAGTTAGATCCGACGGAGCTCTCTTCCTTAAACGAGCTCTGGATCGCGCCGCGCCACAGGAGTCGCCACGGACTACGATCGATTGGGCCTAAACCCGATGCGAGAGAGATTAACTCTCCCGGTCACCCATCACGTTGCCATGGTGGAGGAACAATGCGGCGACCCTTCATCTATCTTAAGGGCGAGCTATGTCCGGATTCCCGATCTCTCCAAGCCGGATACCGCGGAGGGAGGACGACACTCAAGACCTGAACTTAGAATCAGGCAACGGGCTAGATTCATTGGACGACATCCAAGAATCCAAGCTGCCGAGTTCGGAAACTCCTTGGCCCTTGAGCCTCAGATTGGGTGAGGTTTTGGATCTAATTCCACCCACCCACCCGAACATAGGCGATCTATCCAAAATTAGGCAAGAGCCCGAGGAAGCGAGACATCATTCTGGCGATTCCTCCTGGTTATGAGCAGGATAAAGGACTGCCGAGAGGAAGACGCAATTTCATTCTTCTGCAATAATTGCATGGACAAGGGAATCCTCAACACCATAGGTCGCCATGAAATTACACGCTTTGCTGACTTGGCGTCCATAGTACGAAAGTACTGTGCAATGGAAAGCGCCTGGAAAACCGAAATAAGATTTTGGGACAATCCGGCCCTGAATACAAACCCAGTCCGAAATAAAAGGGTGCATTATCGCGATCACCGGGTTAAACACCAAAAACAAAAACCCCTACGGGGCATGGAACCGTCTTTGGAGGGATGGCTCAACGGACCTGTAAAATTCATAGTCTGAGAGGAGCCACACCAACTCATAGCCTTAGAGCATGTTGGATACTCGGCGGGTGGCCAAAAGCGGCGAGGAGCTTTTAATCCCGGCATCCACGAGCACCAGCCCGAGGATACCAAGACGGTATTAATAGTCTTGAGACTTTCGCATCAAACAATATCGAAAACGAACACTCCATAACCTTGCTGAAGTCTACCAAGTGGCAACAATAAATCCATGGGTGACACGGCTATTACCTTTAATGCCGGTGATGAACCTAAATTCCGAACAGCCCGAGCACCAAAGACATTGGTCCTCGGTCCAATAGTGGGCGGCTTTCACCTTACCAAGGTACTCATGGGCGGTGGCAGCGGATTGAACCTCATTTATGAGGAAACCCTTCGTAAAATGGAAATAGACTGGAGCTGCATTGAGCGAAGCGGCACAACCTTTGGAGGAATAATCCCCAGTCGGGAAGCGTCTTTGCAGGAAAAATCACACTGGATGTGGTGTTCGGCATGCCGGATAATTACAGGTCCGAGGAGGTCACGTTCCAAGTGCCCCATTCAGTAGCGGATACCACGCTCTATTAGGGCGAGAGGCATTCACAGTTTTTCAAGCTATACCCCATTACGGGTATATGAAGCTCAAAATGCCCGGGCCCAACGGAATCATCACTCTTGCTAGTGACCCGGATGTAGCACTCCGCGACGAAAATAAGACAGCCACACTAGCCCTTGAGGCACTATCCGAAGCCCTAGCGGCGAGAGCAGGCTATGCGCTCCACGGTGAATAGGGACGATGTGATACTCGATAAAAGATCCAAGTACACCTCCTTTAAACCAGCAGACGAAATAGTCAAATTGCAAGTCCACCCAACGGACCCTACAAAAACGGCCTCCATTGGGGCACAATTAAACCCTGATGTAGACGCGCAGACTATGAGAATTCCTATCACGAAAATTGGGACATTTTGCGGCACCCTTCGGACATGCCAGAATCCCACGCCCGGCTGGCCGAGCACAGCCTAAACATCCTAAAAGGATTCAAGCCAGTCGAACAGGCTCTTCGGCGTTTCTCCGAACCTAAGATACAAGCCATGGGAGAAGAGCTAGCCAAACTATTGGAGGCCGGATTCATCAGAGATATAAAACATCCGGATTGGCTAGCAAACCTAGTGATGGTACCAAAGAAGGACAAATCCTCGCGCCTATGCGTCGATTTCAAGGACCTCAACAAGGCTTCCCCAAAGGATCCCTTCCCCCTCCCCCACATCGATCAAATTATCGACGCTTCCGCATGACACAATTCATTATGTTTCCTCGACGCATACTCCGACTACCATCAAATCAAGATGGCAGAGCCTTACCAAGCCGCAACGGCATTTATCACCCTTTACGGCCCGTTCTGCTTCAACACAATGCCCTTCGGGCTCAAAAACGCCGGTGCAACATATCAGCGCATGATTCAGACATGTCTGGCAAACCAGATTGGCAAAACAATGGAGGCATACGTAGATGATGTGGTCGTCAAAACCAAGCATGTCGAAACTCTATTAGACGACTTGAGGCTCACATTCGATAATCTTCGAACATATGACATCAAGCTTAACCCGGAAAAGCAGCGTTTTGGCGTACCAGCCGGAAAGCTCTTGGGTTTCATTGTATCCGGTAGAGGAATTGAAGCAAACCCAGCCAAGATCCGAGCTCTGTCACAATTGGATATCCCAAAGGACCTCAAACAAATACAAAAATTGACCGGATGCGTGGCGGCTCTAAGCCGCTTTATCTCCCGTTTGGGAGAAAAGGCATTACCCCTCTATCGCCTCCTCTGGCGCACGAACACCAGTGGGCGGATGCACGCCCGCAGACGGACTTCGAAGAAATAAAAGCCATATTGGCAACAAACCCGGTCCTGGCCGCGCCCAACATGGGCGAGCCAATGCTATTATACATCACCGCAACTCATCAAGTTGTAAGCGCGGTGCTCGTTGTCGAATGAGAAGCAGACGGACACAAGTTTCCCTTCAAAACCAGTTTACTACGTGTCCACTTGTCCTCACTCCATGCAAGTCACGGTATCCGCATTATCAAAAGATAGCGTCTTGCGGTGTTTATGGCATCCGGAAGCTGCGACACTACTTTCAAGAGTGTTCGATAATAGTAGCCTCCGAAGTACCTCTTAACGACATTATAAACAACATGACGCGATGGGCGGATTGCCAAATGGGCCATTGAGCTCCTCCCGTTCGACATAACCTATAAGCCACGACGAGCCATTAAGTCGCAAGTTTTGGCCGACTTCGTGCGAATGGATGGCCGAACTCCCTAAAGAGTACGGCACATATTCCAACTGGATCATGCACTTGACGGCTCCAAAATGTTGGCTGGTGATGGGGTGGCGTTGTTCTAATGTCCCCAACAGGATATACTGATTCAATACGTACTCCGGATAATGTATACGGACTCCAACAACGCAGCGAATCTGAGGCCCTTCTACATGGTCTCCGGATGGCGGTATCCATCGGCGTTCAACGCCTAGAGGTGTGAGGATTGAACCTTGCGATATCCCAAATAAATGGAGACTTTGATGCCAAGGATCCGAAAATGGCAGCTTATCATAACGCCGTCCTAAACATGTCATTTCGGTTGAAGGGTTGAATTTCACCATATAGCTCGAGAAAATAATCAGGCAGCGAGACATCTTGGCGCGCATTGGCGCATAAGCGCGATGCCGCCCCAATATCTTCTTAGAGAGGCTGTTCAAGCCATCCGTAGTATGGGAAGAGTCCGGAAATAATAGCGGACCCAACAACCTTTATCTAACACCGAACATTACGACTGGCTGGAGGCTCGCCAGCAGTAACATCTTCAGCCCACGTAATAATGGCATTCATTGCCCCGTGGACGGAACCATTCCTAGCCTACCTAACCAGGCAGGAACTGCCCGAGGACCAAAACAAGGCACGCTGCATAGTGCGGTGATCTAAAGCCTATAAATTCCATGAGGGAGAGCTTTATAAGAAAAGCACGACCGGAGTCCTTCAGAGGTGTATCTCTGAAGAGGAAGGGCGGAATCTTCTGGCTGAAATTCATGCCGGACTCGGCGGGCACCACGCCGCAGCCCGGGACCTTTTAAGCAAGGCCTTCCGTACAGGATTTTATTGGCCGACGGCCCGGGCAGATGCTCAGGACTTTGTCCAATGATGCGTCGGTTGCCAGCTCTTTGCTAATCAAAGCCACATGCCAACCACCGCCCTCCAAACTATACCCATCACCTGGCCCTTCAGTGCAGGGGCTTGACATGGTTGGACCCCTTAAAGGAGGAACCCACAAGCAAAAATACCCTCTGGTCATGGTGGATAAATTCACCAAATGGATAGAGGCCAAGCTTTGTTAAGGCGGCGAATCCGGACGATGATAGACTTCATATCGGGGTCGTACACGTTCTGACATCCCCACAACATCATCATTGATAACGACACGAACTTCATGGCCCACGAGGTCAAACTCTGGTGCAAAAACATGGGCATCACGCTCGACTATGCTTCAGTCTATCACCCTCAAACTAACGGTCAAGTCGAGCAAGCAAATGGTCTAATCATGAGCGGCATCAAACCCAGATTAGTGCGGTCCCTCAAGGAATCTAACACGCCTTTGGGTAGAGGAGCTCGACTCCGTACTCTGGGGGCTGCGGACCACGCCGAATCGCACCACCGGATTTTCACCATTATTTATGGTATACGGCGCAGAGGCAGTTCTGCCCTGCGCCATAATTCATGACTCACCTCTCGTGCGCATGTACGAAGAAAGAGAGGCCGAGCTCGATCGGCAGGACAGTTTGGACGCCTTGGAGGAGGAGCGTGACGTGGCAAAAGCCCGTTCCACATTCTATCAACAGCAGGCTCGAAGATATCAAAGCAGAGAAGTACGGGCCAAAACTTACAATGTTGGCGAGTTAGTTCTACGTCTGCCGGACAAGAAAAAGGACAAATTCAAGCCCAAATGGGAAGGTCCCTTTATTATCAACCAAGTCCTGACCGGTGGAGCGCACCGTCTGCGAGATGCATCGGATAACCGACTCGAGCCGAACCCATGGAACGCAGCCCGTCTCCGAAGATTCTACGCCTAGCGCCGGATTCTGAGTTCGTCTCCTTCCTCTATCTATTTTTTACACATTGGTTGTCTTATATTTCTCTCCTTCTCCCTCTTTTTCTCTTACAACCTTTAAAGGCTCGTTTGCACATTGTTACTTTTACTTGACGCCTTCTCTGCGCTCATTATACCGGGGCTTCTTTATGAAGCTTATTTATGCAGGCTTTACGCCTAACACATGTAACGCTTCGCATGTACCTTTTATTCACCATTATATGCATCGATATGACTTAAGTTTTGGCCAAGCTGGGTTGCTGGCTCTGTGCTTACCCCTCGTTCCCGATTGTTCGGCTAGGTGGTAAAGGGAGCACCTCTGCGATTATTACTTGCGGGTCAGACGGATGTGTACCTCGGTAGGGTGAAGCCGAAAGCTAAGCGTTCTTAAGGGAATATTCAGTCGGTGAACTAAAGATGATTTCTCACTTATTTATTTATCTGCCCCGGATGCTTTTCTGCTCTTTTCGCGATGCGGACATGCACTTTAAGGCATGCCTCCCGGAAAGGAACCCCTAACAGAACTATTCTCCTGGAAGATGTTTCTTACTAACCATGTAATATAACATAACTAGTTGGGCACTTATGCATTCAAGCACTAATGACCCCTACGCTTTGGTCTCCATGCATGCCCGGTTTTACATAACCGTGATGGTATTCGGACACACTCCGGACTATAGGGTCCCGAGGTTGAAGCGAAAAAGGTCCGCCATGACAAGCGATCTACAATCCGGCTAGAAGGCATTTTACATGTCATCTTCAATTACATAGTCAATTTGATTTGGGTGTATTCCTCCTCAATACCATCTAATAGGCTGTCTAGTTTACAGATCCTGTTGGGAATACTTTGCAGCCAATTCTACTTGGTTGTACACTAAGCTCACAGGATCTCCTTCCCATCGGGCCCCACAGTCCGACCTCGGCCATGTGGTTTGGGTCAGCCTTCGTGTACCGCGTCTTCACCATGGCTCAGGCCTCCCTGGCGCCTTGACGGCAGGCAGATATCTTCCATAATCGGAAGCGCCGCCGCGCTCCCGTAAGCCTCTCTGCAAGCTCTCCAAGGCCTTCGGGCAGGGAGACAGATGGCCACAAGGCCTGGGCAACACCTTTCATCACCTGCCGAACTTCGTTAAATGCGGTTGTAAGACTTCGGGAAGAAGGTCACCCGTAGAACCGGGCATTTCCTCTGCGGGGCGACCTATGAGCATACCTCTACGGACATAACTCTGTTAGTCGACTTCCTCGGGAACCCTTTTTGAAGTTCTTTCAAGCACTTACTAAAAATGCAGCGTCGAAGCCGTCGATTCTCCTTCACGGAGTCCATTGCTGAGCACGAACATCCTCTAGTTCCTCGCCCGGTGGGTGTTGGCATCTTGGAGATTATTCTTCTCTGCCTCACTGCGTAAGCATGCTCTCCCGACCTTTAACCGCGCAAGAGTTGTTGCTTGTCCGGATCCACTCGGCGCCATCTGCAATGATATTGTCGATTTACACACACGCCGCACTTCACGACATACTTATCTTTTAGGCGTATATTACGGAGGGGTCTCCTTGGCCTCCCCTGCAGCGGCTAGTGCAGCCTCAAGTTGGGCTTTGCACTCTTCCAGCTCCTGGGACAGTTGGGTATTCTTTTTCGTAAGATCCTGCATAACAAATGATCCTTAAATCAGTTATTCTAACTATTTCAAGTCTCGGGGGCTACTGGTATATATAACCATAAATTTTTCTCACCCGCAAGTCTTTCACATACTGCTCCGTGGCCCTGGCTAGGCCATTTTGAGCGGCACGAAGGTGCGCATTTCCCGAGTTGAAGGCATTCAATGCCTCTTGGGAGAAACATGCGTCATGAAGAACTGTCCGGCAACGCCTGTGATTCATGGCACTCTCCACCTCGGAATTGGTGGCAGATAGTCCGTCGGCATCCTCTGTCAGAGGAGTATCCGATGCACGCCTCGTGTTCGCCTCCGCTTCTGGACCGGGCTTTGGAGCATGGCTGGTGGAGGCTCGATTGGCAACGTCTCCGGATATAGTCCGGCGAGCGCTCTTTTTCCTGAAGGGAGCACGAGCGTTAGCATACCTTCCGGGAATAAAACCTGGAATAAGATGGCACGCCATACCGTTCTTGGCGGCGTCTCAATCCGGACCGCACTTCTTTTCAGCCTGCTGGGCCTTGCTGCCCCTTGTTGGCTAGCCACCGTAGGCTCGGCCTTCCGCCTCAAGGGCTCCCCCTGCAAAACACCATTGATATACGGTGATCAAAGATAAGCACAGAGGGATCATTTTCAAAGTATTGGGACTTCAGTCTCAGTTACCTGTGAGGCTGGAAATATTCTAGGGTAATCGGCCGTAATGGCGACCAAGGCATTGTGGGTTGTTTATATCCTTTACGGCCCGACGCAATTCCTGCGTCGAAATCACAAGATAAGGTACTTAACTATGGAAATATGGAACGGATGGGCATAAAAGAGTGTCCGCTTACCCAGCTTGGAGGATTGTACATAGAAAATCTGCCCTATGGATTGACGCGGAGGAACTCCTCCTCTTCTCCCTTGTACAACGCGGACAAGGCCTTCGTTAGAGTAGCAACCGATCCCGGCACCTTACGGCCGCAGCGGGTGGCATCATCCTCCCCGTTGAAATACCACATGGGGTGGCCTCTATACTGAAGCGGCTGCACCCCCCGCATAATGCATGTGGCCATGACCCCGATCATAGTCAGTTCGGAATGAGCTAATAATCTTATCCGGCTCATCAGGTAATTAAAGGACGTCCCTGTCGTTTTCCTTCTGATGGCTCCGTGGGCGCCAGCTTAGGCGCTTCTTCAAAGGAGCATTATTGAACTCAGGAAGGCCGATCCGAACAGGGTCGGCGAAGAACATCTTCTATATAAAACCATTACGAAGGCCGGTCTTGGACGCCTTCTTTGGGGTTCGGATAGATATCCGGTCCGGCGATATGCCATAGTTCGGCTCCGCCCACTTGATATATCGACCCCTCCACGAGAGCAGGGCACAAGGCGAACAGCTTCTTCCACAGCGTGAAATGAGCATCGACGCCCAAGAACAGCTCGCAAAGGGCTACGAAGCCCGCAATATGCAATATGGAGGCAGGCGTAAGGTTGTGCAGCTGGAGGCCCTAGAACTCCAGGAGCCCTCGGCGAAACGGATGAATTGGAAGTCCGAGCCCTCTTATTAAGTAAGGGACAAGGCATACCCGCTCTCCTTTGGAGGGATTGGGGATGCTCTCCGCCTGCTTTCCGCCATTATAGGTGGCGAGTCCGGCTCGAACCGGGACCATGAAGGCTGGGGGAAGAAATCCCTTGGTTTGGAGCGTCACTAGCTCATTTGTGTGGAATGAACATCTCTCCCAATCTCCAGGCTGAGGGCTGGGAGGGCGAGAGGAGGAGCTGCGTCGACTGGCCTTGATGGAATGGATTTCTATCGGATGCGCTCCGATGAATGCTCGCGAAGGGAAGATGGTGTGATTCGGATCTAAATCCTCGTCTCTTTTATAAGGCAGCTTCGCAGCTAGGGGGTAAAATTAAAAACACCCTGGCTTTTCGCATTCGTTTGACACGTGGAAGACGGCCATTATTGGCAGGTACACAGAATTTGGAGAAGAACCCGCCTTGCAATGCCGAAGACAAATCTGCGCGCCGGACTCATCGTCATTGAAGCCTGGTTAAAGGGCTCTTGAGGAGTCCGGATTAGGGGTGTCCGGATAGCGAACTATAACCTCTGGCGGACTCTGGACTATGAAGATACAAGATTGAAGACTTCGTCACGTAATGGGAAGGACTTTCCTTGGCGTGGAAGGCAAGCTTGGCGATACGGATATGTAGATCTCCTCCCATTGTAACTAACCCTGTGTGACCCTAGTCCTCTCCGGTGTCTATATAAACCGGAGGGTTTTAGTCCGTAGGACGAAAAACAATCATACCATAGGCTAGCTTCTAGGGTTTAGCCACTCTGATCTTGTGGTAGATCTACTCTTGTACTAGCCATATCATCAATATTAATCAAGCAGGAGTAGGGTTTTACCTCCATCGAGAGGGCCGAACACAGGTAAAAACATCGTGTCCCTCGTCTCCTGTTACCATCCGCCTAGACGCACAGTTCGGGACCCCCTACCCGAGATCCGCCGGTTTTGACACCGACAGTCACCCTTGACGAAAGCACTTCTATGACGCGTGATTTATCGTCATGGAAGTGGACACTTCCGTGATGATAATTTTCGTAATGTCATGGAACACTTCTACGACAGCACAGGTATGACTATCTTGATTCTGTCATAAATTTGTCATGGACGTACATGCATGACAAAAAATGCGACCTACTGTGACAAACACGTATCATCACGGAAGTGTATCTTTTTTGTAGTGCTAGTAGAATAAAGTTTATGGCATGATCTAGTTTTGAGTCTTGCTTTATGATCTCTCTATGTAATCGAGTCCGTGAGCTATATAATAAAGATTAGTGTTGTGTCAAGGGCTTGATTATTTTGCCATGATCTTGAGTAAATAAAATAAAAAGAATAAAAATAAACAAAGAGTTCATATTGATCTTATCGAGAGTAATGACTTCACATAGAAAGAGTATGATGATTAAAAGTTGTTGGGAGTTGGCTAACATAGCTTTGGTCATCGTTGCAATTAATAGGAAGTAATAAGGAAAGAGAGGTTTCACATGTAGATATACTATTATTGACATCTTTTGTGATTGTGAGCACTCATTAAAATATGACATGCTAAAGAGTTGATGTTGGACAAAGAACACAACGTAATGAGTTATGTTTTCTTATATCTAACATAAAGTATATTGTCATGGATTATCCAACATGTCGAGCTTGCCTTTCCCCCTCATGCTAGCCAAATTCTCAGCACCAAGTAGAGATACTACTTGTGCTTCCAAAAACCCTTAAACCAGTTTTGCCATGAGAGTCCACCATATCTACCTATGGATTGAGTAAGATCCTTCAAGTAAGTTGTCATCGATGCAAAGCAATAAAAATTGCTCTAAATATGTATGATTGATTGGTGTGGGAGAAATAAGCTTTATACGATCTTGTGATGTGGAAGTAATAAAAGCGACAGATCGCATAATAAAGGTTCATATCACAAGGGGCAATATAAAGTGGCGTTCTTTCGCATTGAGATTTTGTGCATCCAACCATAAAAGCGCATGGCAACCTCTGCTTCCCTCTGCGAAGGGCCTATCTTTTATTATTATCCTCTACCTTATGCAAGAGTCATGGTGATCTTCACCTTTCCTTTTTACATTTTATCCTTTGGCAAGCACGGTGTGTTGGAAAGATCTGATTGATATATCTAATTGGATGTAGGGGCATGAGTTATTATTGTTGACATTACCCTTGAGGTAAAATGTTGGGAGGCGAAACTATAAGCCCTATCTTTCTCTGTAATACGATTAAAACTCCGTAACCACAAGTATCGCGTGAGTGTTAGCAATTATGAAGGACTAAATGACTGTTGAGTATGTGGACTTGCTATTAAGCTCTGACATAGACTCTTTCTGATGTTATGATAAATTGCAGTTGCTTCAGTGACTGAGATTATAGTTTGTTGGTTTTCAATAAAGTTTATGATTCGTCCTCTGCATTGTGAATTGATTATTACTTGAACATAAGCAAGCATATGACAATTTCTATTTATGTTGCTGTTATGAGAATAATCATGATGCCTTCACGTCCGTATTTTATTTTTTTATCGACGCCTCTACTTCTAAACATGGGGACATATTTATCATTATCGGCTTTCGCTTGAGGACAAGCGAGGTCTAAGCTTGGGGGAGTTGATACGTCCATTTTGTATCATGCTTTTATATCGATATTTATTGCATTATGGGCTGTTATTACACGTTATGTCACAATACTTATGCCTATTCTCTCTTATTTTACAAGGTTTACATAAGGAGGGAGAATGCCGGCAAATTTGGAATTACGAAATTTGGAAAAGGAGCAAATATTACAGACCTATTACGCACAACTTCAAAAGTCCTGAAACTCCACGGAATATCTTATAATAAATAAATAAAATCCTCGCCAAAGATGAAGGCCAGGGGGCCCACACCCACATCCCACGAGGGTGGGGCGCCCCTCCTAGGGCGCGCCCCCTACCTCGTGGGCCCCCTGGTGGCCCTCCGACGACCATCTTCTGCTATATGAGGTCTTTCGTCGAGAAAAAAAAAAGAAGCAACCTTTCGGGACGAAACTCCGCTGCCACGAGGCGGAACCCTGGTGGAACCAATCTAGGGCTCCGGCAGAGCTGTTCTGCCGGGGACACTTTGAAAGTGCAACTATCCCTAGGTGGTTTTGGTAATTCATAACAACATATAGCTCATTGAGGTAATGCTATTCCAAGACTATTGTTTCAGGAAAGCTCAATGAATGGCATGGCATGGATGATGAAAGTGGATCCCTCAAAATACTAAGGACAAAGGATTGGCTCAAGCTCAAAAGCTCAAGACTCTTCATTTTACATTTTAGTGATCCAAGATCACATTGAGTCTATAGGAAAAGCCAATACTATCAAGAAGGGATGAGGTGTTGCTTAATGAGCCTCTTGCTTCATGTGCTTAGTGATATGCTCCAAAACCCTCAACTACTTTCCCACATCCACAAATGAGCTAAACCTAAAGCCAAAATCGGTCACACCGATTCTTTCTATCCGGCGCCACCGATTCCAAAAGTCATAGCCATCGCCACAAACCCTAAGCAAATCGGTCTTACCGATAGGGATCTCAGTCTCACCGAGATGGGGTTGCAATCTCTCTGTTTCCCTTCATAACGTTTCGGTCTAACCGAAGTGAGCGATCGGTCCCACCGAGATTGCAATGTAAACTCTCTGTTTCCTTTTTGTAACATTTCGGTCTCACCAAAAAGAGCAAATCGGTCCCACCGAGTTTACCTGACCAACTCTCTGGAAAGCTTATTACCAAATTGGTCTCACCGAGTTTGTGTAATCGGTCTCACCGAGATTACGTTATGCCCTAACGCTAACTGAATCGGCCTCACCGAGATGCATGTCAGTCCCACCGAAAATCACTAACGGTCACTAGGTTTACTAAATCGGTCCGACCGAGTTTAACAATTCGGTCCCACCGAGTTTGGTAAATTGTGTGTAACAGTTAGATTTTGTGTGGAGGCTATATATACCCCTCCACCTCCTCTTCATTCGTGGAGAGAGCCATCAGAACAAACCTACACTTCCAACTTACCATTTAGAGAGAGAACCACCTACTCATGTGTTGAGGCCAAGATATTCCATTCCTACCATATGAATCTTGATCTCTAGCCTTCCCCAAGTTGCTTTCCACTCAAACCCTCTTTCCACCAGATCCAAAACCTATGAGAGAGAGTAGAGTGTTGGGGAGACTATCATTTGAAGCACAAGAGCAAGGAGTTCATCATCAACACACCATTTGTTACTTCTTGGAGAGTGGTGTCTCCTAGATTGGCTAGGTGTCACTTGGGAGCCTCCGACAAGATTGTGGAGTTGAACCAAGGAGTTTGTAAGGGCAAGGAGATCGCCTACTTCGTGAAGATCTACCGCTAGTGAGGCAAGTCCTTCGTGGGCGGCGACCATGGTGGGATAGACAAGGTTGCTTCTTCGTGGACCCTTCGTGGGTGGAGCCCTCCGTGGACTCGCGCAGCCGTTACCCTTCGTGGGTTGAAGTCTCCATCAACATGGATGTACGATAGCACCACCTATCGGAACCACGCCAAAAACATCCGTGTCTCCAATTGTGTTTGAATCCTTCAAACCCTTCCCCTTATTTTCTTGCAAGTTGCATGCTTTAGGTTCCGCTGCCTATACACTCTTTCCATGCTTGCTTGAATTGTGTGATGATTGCTTGACTTGTCCTAAAATAGCTAAAATCTGCCAATCTCTAAAATTGGGAAAAGGTTAAGTTTTTATTGGTCAAGTAGTCTAATCACCCCCCCCCTCTAGACATACTTCAAGGTCCTACAAGTGGTATCAGAGCCTTGGTCTCCATTTGCTTTGATTTCCATAGCTTTTGGTGGTCATAGCCTTGGTTTCACAACCTAGGAGAGTATGGCATCTAGCGAGGGAAATTATCACCGTAGAGGTCCTTACTTTGATGGTACTAATTTTGCTAGTTGGAAGCATAAGATGAAAATGCATATTCTTGGACATAACCCCGCCGTTTGGGCAATTATTTGTATTGGCTTGCAAGGTGAATTCTTCGATGGGAGAGAACCGAACCGTGAAGCTAATGCGGAAGAATTGAAGATGCTACAATACAACGCTCAAGCATGTGACATCATCTTCAACGGATTGTGCCCTGAAGAATTCAACAAAATCAGCCGTCTTGAGAATGCAAAGGAAATTTGGGATACTTTGATTGATATGCATGAAGGTACCGAGTCCGTCAAGGAATCCAAGTTGGATGTGCTCCAAAGTTAGCTTGACAAGTTCAAAATGAAGGATGGTGAAGGTGTCGCTGAAATGTACTCTAGGATTGCTCTTATCACAAATGAGATTGCCGGCTTAGGGAGTGAAGAGATGACCGACAAATTCATCATCAAGAAAATCCTAAGAGCATTGGATGGAAAGTATGATACCGTGTGCACATTGATCCAAATGATGCCAAACTACAAAGATCTCAGGCCAACGGAAGTCATTGGAAGGATTGTTGCTCATGAGATGTCACTCAAGGATAAGGAGGAACTTCACAACAAGTCAAGTAGTGCTTACAAAGCCTCAAGTGAAGCCCCCACATCATCAAGTGAGAAACCAACCTTCAATGAAGAATTGAGCTTAATGGTGAAGAACTTCAACAAATTCTACAAAAGTAGAAGCAAACAAAGAAGCTCCAAGTCAAGGTCTTACAATGACAAGAGATCTTCTAGTCGAGAGCGCAATTGCTACAATTGTGGGAGACCCGGACACTACTCCAATGAGTGTACGGCACCCTACAAAAGAAGAGAAGATTCTCCAAGAAGAAGGAGAAAAAGAGAAGAATCACCACCAACAGAGAGGAGGAGTAGAGATGATCGTTATGAACGAAGACCCTCACGGAGAAGTAAGGATTCGGAAAGAAAGGACAAGTCATCAAGGAGCTACACAAAACGAAGACATCAAGCTCATGTTGGTGAATGGGTTTCTGGCTCCGACTCCGACAATCACTCCGAGAGAAGCTATCACTCCAACTCCGTATATACTCAAGATGAAGGTGTTGCCGGTCTAGAACTTGTGTCAACCAACTCCTACGACATACTTGACTAACCAAATGAAGGTGTTGGAAGATGCTTCATGGCCAAAGGTCCAAAGGTAACACATCCCGAGTATGTTGATTTTAATAGTGATGAAGATGACTTGCTTGTGGATGATGATTTACTTGTTGACAACTCTAGTGATGAATACTATGATGAAACGTCAATTAATCATGCTAATCAAGCGAATGACAATGATAAGGAGAAAATTGAGCTTCTAACTAAAGAACTAAACACTCTTAAGTTGGCTCATGAAACTATCTTCAAAGATCATCGAGAACTTTTAAGGGCTCATGAGAAGTTACGCTTTGAAAAGCTCAATCTTGAGCAAGAGCATGAGTTCTTAAAGGCAATCAATGATGATCTCCGCAAGAAAAGTTCTTCTTACATTGCCAAGCGTTTACTCTTATCTACTTACATGCCTCAAGTCAAGTCTAGTAACAAGTACAAGAAAGATACTTCCTCTAGTAGTAACAATAATAATGTCAAATCCAATGTTGTTGCTTCTAGTAGTTCTCTTGATTCCACTAATGATTCTCTTAGCCAAGTTACACTTGAGCAAGAAAATAGTTTATTGAAGGGAATTATAGAGAAAGGTGTTTACAAGAGCCTTCTTTGGGAGTAAGCAATTCGAGGAAATTGTACACAAGCAAGGAAGGCCTTTGGAAGAATCAAGGTGTTGGTTTTGAGCGAAAGTTCAACGCCAATGGAGTTGAGTGGGAAGAAGATCAATACCCCAAGACAAAGTTTGTTCCTCAACAAGAGAAGTATGATCCTACTTCCTTCAAGGGGACACAAGCTCAAGATGATCTTCCGCCACAAGACCACAAGAACAAAGGCAAGGACAAGCTTCAAGAAGAGATTGATGCATTTGAAGAAGCACCTAAATCCTCATTCAAGTGGGTCCCCAAGACTACGTCAAGTTCTACTTCATCAAGTATAACTACAACTCCAAGGATTCCCATCAAGATGATGTGGATCCCGAAGAAGAAGAACTAGAGAGTTCTTGAGGGTGACTCCGCCAACATTCTTCACTCATATCATTTTGGCAAGAACAAGTGCAATCAACTTTCACATCTTGCACTAGTTCAAGGAGTCACAAACCCTCATGTTGGTAAGGCAAGGGACAAGGTAACCTAATGATTTCATGGACATCATCTTGTGTGTGCATCACTCTATGTCTATGGATATTCTTGTTTGTTCCTTGTGGGACTAACCCATGTAGGCAAGTTGAAAGTGCAACTCACTCCAAAGGATTGCTCCAAATGATCTACATCAACATTGAGCATCTACATCTTCAACACCTACATGAAGTCATCATCAATAAAACCCAAGGTTAGTTCATCCCTCTAAGGGGGATCTCACATCTAGGGGAGCTTAACTCTAAGAATTGAGTCAAAGCAACTCTAATGGTGTGAACACATTAATGCATTATGTAAAAGTGGTAACCCCACTTGAGCTTAAACGATGAGTATGACCTATGATCAAATGTTCTCATTTGACTCCTAAGTCAATATACTCATATATAGATGACCTAGTCATCGCCAATTGCTTGATAGATGCTAAAATTGGTTGTGCATGCTTTGCCACATATTTCAATTGCCATCTTATTGTGTGAGCATGTTGGTGCATATTTTACTCATTCAAGGACATCCACTTGTTGTTTTGTTTGTTTGGATTCTTTCCTTTGTGCCAAGTGGATGGACAAGAATGCCTAAGAACCTTCTTTAGCTATCTATGCTTTTCTCGTCTCAAACTCTATTCATGCTACATCACAAAATTTGATCAAGTCAGATTCGAACCACTCTGTGTGAGGAGCACTCGGAGTCCCCGATTCGTCATAGAATTAAACTTCCAAAACCTCTTAGTGATTCTCGGTCTGACCGATCCTTCCATTTCGGTCCTACCGAGATCATCAAGTTGATCTGAGTTTTCAATCTCGGTGCAACCGATTTGAACTTTTCAGTCTCACCGACGGTCAGAATCGAACACAAGTTATGCATCTCGGTGCCACCGAGTTGTTCCACTCGGTCACACCGACAGGGTCGAGCTATATATAGCCACAGGCAAAATTTTGGAAATTTCTCCGAAACCCTTCGCTCGCGCAACCGCTCGCTCTGCCATCGTGGTCTCCGGATCGTCTCCTCGTCGCCAGCAGCCTCCTGTCGCTGGTCTCCGCCGCCGTCAACGGATTTCGTCCCCGCCGTTGCCGCCGTAGCAAGTCCACCGCCAAGTTAGGGTATGGACTTAATCTTTGTGCTATCCACGTCTGATTCCTGGCACATTGTTTTCATATTGATTCTTGCCACGATTGAAACTCTTCTATCCAGCCAAAATAGTTCATAGATTAGATGTGATTCAAATTTTTAAGTTTAGGTTTCGCCGAAACCATCTCGGACCCACCGAGTTGAAAAAATCGGTCTCACCGATCTGGCTTATGCCATTGCACTAGTGACTCTCGGTCTGACCGAGAATTACTAATCGGTGCAACCGATTTGAGGATTATGTGAAACTCTAGCAGTCTCGGTACCACCGAACTGAAACTCGGTCCAACGGAAATCATCAGTTTAGGTTCCAAAACTGCTTCGGTATCATCGAGTTTGAAAATCGGTGGATCCGAAATGCTTTCTGTGGAAAACTAAGACTGAACTTTTGAGTCATTCTTTTGCAAAAACCTCTGCATTTTGTGATGCTCATCTTTTCTATCTCATCTATAACTCTTCACAGTGGTCAAGATCGACTTTTGCAGTATGTCTGATCAAAGTGACAGCCATAACAGGTCAGAAGAGCAGATAGACTTGAGTGAGGGCACTAGTCCCTCAACTTTAGATGAAGGGAGAAGAAGTACTCCTAGCAATTTGCCTAAGGCTGCAACTAGGCAAAGGAGGAAAAGAACTTCAGATTCAGAGGATGAAGATTAGAAAGCTGAGGAAGATGAGGCAACTTCCAAGAAAGTGGTGCTCAAGAAGGAATATGGCTCAGCAAAGAATGCAAAGCCAGGCATGAAGACCAAAAGGCCTGCAGGAAGACAACCAATGTCCAAAGCCAGAGTGTCTACACAAGCTTCTTTGGAAATCCAACCCAAAGAACCAGATGCTGCAGAAGGGAAGAGAAGAAAGGAAAGGGTCAAGAAGACCACAGCCAGAGTTATTGGGAAGCCTTCCATGATGGAAGAGGAAGAAGAAATTGTTGCACCAGCTCCAAAGGCAGCTAAGCTTATGGGAGATACAATCAGATCATGGGCTGCCACATCTAAGCCCAAGGAAGCACCCAAAGCTTCCCCCAAGGCCAAGTCTGCACCAAAGAGGAATACCAGGAGTATTCCAGCTGCTGAGAAGAACAAGGCCCCAGTTCCTGAGGATGCTGATGAGGAAGATGAAGAAGGACAAGTTACGAGGAAGCTCAAGCCCAAGATACTGCAGACCACAATGATGCCCATCCTGTGGCTGAGGACATGAGAATCGGGAAGGATCTGTGGCTGAGACTATGGAGAATGGAAGATCCATATGCTTCAAGAAGAAGAACTGCTGTTGACTACAGGTTCCACACAAAGGAACAACAGGACTTCTATGAAACCATTTTGCTGGACAAGAAGCCCATAGTCTGTGACATGAGGTGGGTCGACTAGACCTACATGAAGGAGAATGAAGAGCACTATCCTGGAGTGCAAGATAGCTTTGTTGCTTGTGGAGTTGCAGATTTTGTTGGGCAAAAGCTCAAAAATTGGAATGATGAACTTATCATGCAGTTCTACTCCACAGCACATTTTTACCCAGATGGAAGAATTGTTTGGATGTCTGAAGGTACAAGGTACCAGTCAACTGTTGAGGAGTAGGCAAAGCTGATAAATGCCCCAGAGGAAAATGATGATGATCTGGATGTATATGCCAAGAAGAAAATGGGTCACAATACCATGGCACACATGTACAAGGAGATTCCAGACAAGGCATTAGAGACTCACAAGTTTGGATCGGTTCACTTTCTTTGTCGGGGTTGCCAACCATAAATTGGATTCTCGAGGCACACTTTGTTGCCCAAGTCCGGTGACCATAACATGATAAGAGGGCATGCCATCAACATGTTGCATGTGTTTGATGTGCCATAGAAGTTCAAAGTCATGAGCACGATCATTGAAACAATCAAGAGGACTGCAGCAGATCGGAAGAGGAGCTGTGGATATGCACCTCGATTCAAGAATTGATAAACTCAAAAATGGGCACAGGAAAATATCGGTTGGATAAGGAACACTTTCCACTTTATCCAGACTTTGAGGACAATGAGGTTGTCATGAATGAAGATGATCCACAATCAGTTCAAGCTCGGAGAAGAAGGAGAAGGCAAAGAGGGAGAAGGCTGCCAAGATGCCAACTCAAGAGGAGGCATCTGAGTATTTCTTGAAGAACAAGCAGGAGCAGCTCGGATACTTAATAGCATCAACCACGAGGATTGAGAAGGGATTGGCCACCCTCACTCAAAATCAGGAGAGCTTGAGAGAATCATAGAACAAAAGTTCTATAACTTAGATATGAAAGTAATCGAGATTCACCAGAGTGGAGGAACTACAAGATGACATGCGTGAGAGGAAGGGAAAAACAACAACTGATGCATTTGCGAGAGTGCCTAGAGCCCAGAGGTCATCTGCTGTGCCGTTTCCTGACACAAGAGCAACTTCATCTGCACCAGCTACAACCTCAGTGCCACCAGCTCCAGCACCTACACAGCTCCAGCTCCATCTACTTCAACTGAAGCTTTCGTCCTCGGTGTTATCCAGACTCCACCACCAGAAGATCAAGCCTGAGAGTCGATCTAGCACTATGCATTTTCTATGAACTTTTTGGTAACTTGTTGCCAAAGGGGGAGAAAATGTATAGATCATAGGCTTTAGAGAGAGTGTGTTGCTTTTGTTCTCTCTTGCTTTATTTGGTGATTTTTCAATCTTTGTTTGCTTTTGGTTGAGATACCATGCTTGTGAGACATTGATGATCATGTGTTTGATCATAAGCTACACTTATGCATGCTTGATATTATCCTATGTATCTTATGTGATCACTCACTATGCTTGGTGATGAGTGCATGTATTCATTGTTTATTATTTTGAGCGCTCCACCAAGATGTATGTGACATGGAAGAGTAACCCATGAGCCTAATTCATTGTGCATTTGCAGTTCAAAGCAAATCTAAAACTATGCACAAATTTAGGGGGAGCTCTTGCTTATCACATACTTCTCAAAGCGACGATGTTATTTAAATTTTATTATCATTTGTCGAAGCTTTGATCTATATCTTGTCATCAATTACCAAAAAGGGGGAGATTGAAAGTGCAACTATCCCTAGGTGGTTTTGGTAATTCATAACAACATATAGCTCATTGAGCTAATGCTATTCCAAGACTATTGTTTCAGGAAAGCTCAATGAATGGCATGGCATGGATGATGAAAGTGGATCCCTCAAAATACTAAGGACAAAGGATTGGCTCAAGCTCAAAAGCTCAAGACTCTTGATTTTACATTTTAGTGATCCAAGATCACATTGAGTCTATAGGAAAAGCCAATACTATCAAGAAGGGATGAGGTGTTGCTTAATGAGCCTCTTGCTTCATGTGCTTAGTGATATGCTCCAAAACCCTCAACTACTTTCCCACATCCACAAATGACCTAAACCTAAAGCCAAAATCGGTCACACCGATTATTTCTATCCGGCGCCACCGATTCCAAAAGTCATAGCCAACGCCACAAACCCTAAGCAAATCGGTCTTACCGATAGGGATCTCGGTCTCACCGAGATGGGGTTACAATCTCTGCTTTCCTTCGTAACATTTTGGTCTAACCGAAGTGAGCAATCGGTCCCACCGAGATTGCAATGTAAACTCTCTGCTTCCTTTTTGTAACATTTCGGTCTCACCGAAAAGAGCAAATCGGTCCCACCGAAGTTTACGACCAACTCTCCGAAAGCTTATTACCAAATCGGTCTCACCGAGTTTGTGTAATCGGTCTCACCGAGATTACGTTATGCCCTAACCCTAACTGAATCGGCCTCACCGAGATGCATGTCAGTCCCACCGAAAATCACTAACGGTCACTAGGTTTACTAAATTGGTCCAACCGAGCTTAACGATTCAGTCCCACCGAGTTTGGTAAATTGTGTGTAACGGTAAGATTTTGTGTGGAGGCTATATATACCCCTCCACCTCCTCTTCATTCGTGGAGAGAGCCATCAGAACGAACCTACACTTCCAACTTACCATTTTTGAGAGAGAACCACCTACTCATGTGTTGAGGCCAAGATATTCCATTCCTACCATATGAATCTTGATCTGTAGCCTTCCCCATGTTGCTTTCCACTCAAACCCTCTTTCCACCAGATCCAAAACCTATGAGAGAGAGTTGAGTGTTGGGGAGACTATCATTTGAAGCACAAGAGCAAGGAGTTCATCATCAACACACCATTTGTTACTTCTTGGAGAGTGGTGTCTCTGGATTGGCTAGGTGTCACTTGGGAGCCTCCGACAAGATTGTGGAGTTGAACCAAGGAGTTTGTAAGGGCAAGGAGATCGCCTACTTCGTGAAGATCTACCGCTAGTGAGGCAAGTCCTTCGTGGGCGACGGCCATGGTGGGATAGACGAGGTTGCTTCTTCGTGGACCCTTCGTGGGTAGAGCCCTCCGTGGACTCGCGCAGCCGTTACCCTTCGTGGGTTGAAGTCTCCATCAACGTGGATGTACGATAGCACCACCTATCGGAACCACGCCAAAAACATCCGTGTCTCCAATTGCGTTTGAATCCTTCAAACCCTTCCCCTTACTTTCTTGCAAGTTGCATGCTTTTATTTCCGCTGCCTATACACTCTTTGCATGCTTGCTTGAATTGTGTGATGATTGCTTGACTTGTCCTAAAATAGCTAAAATCTGCCAATCTCTAAAATTGGGAAAAGGTTAAGTTTTTATTGGTCAAGTAGTCTAATCACCCCCCCCTCTAGACATACTTCAAGGTCATACACACTTCCCTCCGGGAGGGGGAAATCATCGTCATCATCATCACCAACGCTCCTCTCATCGGGAGAGGGCAATCTCCATCAACATCTTCACCAGCACCATCTCCTCTCAAAACCCTAGTTCATCTCTTGTATCCAATTCTTGTCTCCATGTCCGGGATTGGTACTAGTAGGTTGTAGTAGTGTTGATTACTCCTTGTAGTTGATGCTAGTTGGTTTATTTGGTGGAAGATCATATGTTCAGATCATATATGCATATTAATACCCCTCTGATTATGAACATGAATATGCTTTGTGAGTAGTTACGTTTGTTCCCGAGGACATGGGAGAAGTCTTGCTATTAGTAGTCATGTGAATTTGGTATTAGATTCGATATTTTGATGAGATGTATGTTGTCTAGCCTCTAGTGGTGTTATGTGAACATCGACTACATAACACTTCACCATTATTTGGGCCTAGAGGAAGGCATTGGGAAGTAATAAGTAGATGATGGTTTGCTAGAGTGACAGAAGCTTAAACCCTAGTTTATGCGTTGCTTCGTAAGGGGCTGATTTGGATCCCTATGTTTCATGCTATGGTTAGGTTTACCTTAATACTCTTGTTGTAGTTACGGATGCTTGCAATGGAGGTTAATCATAAGTGGGATGCTTGTTCAAGTAGGAACAACACCCAAGCACCGGTCCTCCCACATATCAAATTATCAAAGTACCGAACGCGAATCATATGAACGTGATGAAAACTAGCTTGGCGATATTCCCATGTGTCCTCGGGAGCGCTTTTCCTATTATAAGAGTTTGTCCAGGCTTGTCCTTTGCTCCAAAAGGATTGGGCCACCTTGCAGCACTTTATATACTTTTGTTACTTGTTGCTTGTTAAAAATTATCCTATCACAAAACTATCTGTTACCACTTATTTCAGTACTTGCAGAGAATACCTTGCTGAAAACCGCTTATTATTTCCTTCTACTCCTCGTTGGGTTCGACACTCTTACTTATCGGAAGGACTACGATAGATCCCCTATACTTGTGGGTCATCAGTGTGCCGGAGAGCGGTTGAGCCACTGTGTGCGGCCTGTCCTGGCCTTCACCGGAGTGTTTAATTGAGCTCTGGACGAGCCGGGCTATCCTGCTGCGAAGTAGTTCGGAGTCCTTTGACGGTGTCCGGGAGCCTGGCCGTCGACTCGAGGTTCGGCTACAGGGTGCTGCCCGTTGCTTCTGTTGTTAAGGCAGCGGTGTACTCATTGGTACCGAAGGAAAATTCGGCCTTGCCATTAATAGTGATGACGCCGCGTGGACCGGGCATCTTGAGCTTACGGTAGGCATAATGTGGCACCGCGTTGAATCGAGCGAACGCAGTTCGTCCGAGCAGTGCCTGATAATCAATGCGGAAAGGGACGATTTCGAAGATTAATTCTTCAGTACGGTAATTGTCTGGTGATCCGAAGACTACCTCAAGGGCGATGGAGCCTGTACATAACCTGGCCTCCACACCTGGTATAATACCTCTGAAGGTGGTTTTAGTGGGTTTGATCACCGAATGATCAATGCCCATCTTGCGCACTGTCTCCTGGTAAAGCAGGTTTAGACTGTTGCCTCCGTCCATAAGGACTCGTGCGAGGTGGAACCCATTAATTATTGGGTCTAGGACTAGTGCGGCTGGATTGCCCTGATTGGTGTTAACCGGACGATCCATGCAGTTGAAGGTGATCGGCCTGAGTTTATATTGTGGGACGACTGGTTCCGTTAAGTCGATATCCCTAAGGGTGCTCATCCGTTCCAGGCTGGGGATGTGGGTAGCGTTTATCACGTTCACCGTTTTGATTTGCGGGGGAAATTTCTTTTGCCCTGATGTGTTTGGTGATCTGGGCTCTTCATCGCCATCATCGCTTTGAGACCCCTTCTCCTTGTTTTCGGCACCTGACCTGCCGGATTTTTTGAAGACCCAGCATTCTCTGTTGGTATGATTGGCTGGTGTTCCTGGGGTGCCATGAATTTGGCATGGACGGTCAAGTATGCGGTCCAGACTGGACGAGCCCGAATTGTTATTTTTGAATGGCCTTTTCCGCTGTCCGGACTCAGAGCCACTGAATCCGGCATTGACTGCCGTGTCTTCGGTGTTATCACCATTTTTGTGACGCTTGTGTTTGTTGCGTCGGGGTTTGCCGTTGTTATCTCTGGCCTCTGATGTGCCAGGGTTGCTTGCTGAGTTGTTGCTACAGGCCAACCAGCTATCCTCGCCCGTGCAAAAGCGGGGTCATGAGTGTCGTGAGGGCTGCCATGGATCTTCTTCTCTTGGCTGAGGTGTCGGGCAAGCCACTCGTCACGGATGTTATGTTTAAAGGCCGCTAGGGCTTCGGCATCCGGACAGTCGACAATTTGGATCTTTTTAGTTAGGAACCGAGTCCAGAATTTCCTGGCTGACTCTCCGGGTTGTTGTGTTATGTGACTTAAATCGTCAGCATCTGGTGGCCGCACATAAGTGCCCTGGAAGTTGTCCAGGAATGCATCTGCCAGGTTCTCCCAACTTCCAATGGAGTTTGACGGCAAGCTGTCCAGCCAATGCCGAGCCGGCCCTTTGAGTTTTAGTGGGAGATACTTGATGGCGTGTAGATCATCCCCGCGGGCCATGTGAATGTGGAGGAAGAAATCCTCTATCCATACCGCGGGGTCTGTAGTGCCATCATATGATTCAATGTTTACGGGTTTAAACCCTTACGGGAATTCATGATCCATTACTTCATCAGTGAAGCATAGGGGGTGTGCGGCGCCTCTGTGCCGGGCTATATCACGACGCAGTTCATACGAGTCCTGTCTGCTGTGTTTGGCCCGGCCGGATTTGCTTTTAGTATATCCGGTGTGACGGTTGTCCTCACGCGTTGAGGCGCGCCCCCGTGATCCGTAGATCAATCTTGCATGTCCTGCTTTGTTTTCCAATACGTCTCACAGGTCCTTCGTATTACCCCGGGCCTTAGTATTTTTGTTTGACTGGCGGCGGGGTGCGGGCTGGACTTCGGCCTGATACGCCGCTTTGTCTCGGCCACGAGGTGGCCCGTCAGCCGTATCATACGCTGGAAGTGTAGGCTTTAATGCTTTCTCCTTGAGTTGGTGTAGCAACTTACGCTTTGGGTAACTTTTGGTTGGGCGCTCGAGTTCGTATTCCTCGGCCGCTAGGACCTCAGTCCATCTATCCGCTAACAGATCTTGGGCAGCTTGAAGTTGTTGTTGCTTTTTCTTCAGGCTATTTGATGTGGCTATAAGCCGGCGCTGGAAGCGCTCCTGTTCGACGGGATCCTCAGGCACGATAAATTCTTCATCGCTGAGGCTCACCTCGTCTTCGGAGAGAGGCATGTAATTGTCATCCTCTGATTCTCTGTCTATTGCCTGTTCCTTAGGGCTAGCTTGCCCATCCTCCCGCTCGAGGTCTGGCTGGAGGGGATTGTCTTCGTCTTCGGCACTATCTGTAGCGTTATTGTTTCTTTTGTCGGTATCGCTACTTTTGCTATGGTGGGGCTTAGAACGGCGCTGCTGACGCCGGTGCTTGGATTGCTTCTTGGAGGGATTATCCTTTGTTGCCTTATTGCCATCGCCTTCTTTGGGGGTGTCCACCATGTATATATCCTATGATGAGGTGGCAGTCCAGTGCCCTGTGGGCGGTGGTTCCTATTCATCTCCTGCATCGTCGTCCATACCGTCGATGTCTTCGGAGCCGAAATCGAGCATGTCGGTTAAATCATCGACAATGGCTACTAAGTGGGTGGTGGGTGGGCAGCGAATTTCTTCGTCCTCCTCATCCAACTCAAGCCGGACATAGTTCGGCCAAAGGTCTCCTGACAAGGAAAGAGACATTAATGAATCAAGCACGTCGCCCAAGGGCGAGTGCTGGGAAATATCCGCGGAGGTGAACTCCATGATCGGTGCCCAATCAGGTTTGATAGGCACGGACGCGGGCGGTGCGGAGCCCGTGGCCGGGGACGAATCCAAGTGTCCGGCAACACAGGTCTCATAGGAGGTGAAATCAGTATTCGGCTCTATCGCCACTGAGTGTGCGGCCTCCGTGGCGGGGTCCATCCACCCGTCCTCGGACGGTGCACTCTGCTCCGGATTTAGGGCCGGAGTAGCCACAGGTGTGATCTCCTGAACACCGTCCGACGGCAGAGTTAGGTCATGCTCGTCGTGACTGTGCGGTGCACCTGACATAGGCTCGAATCCATCAAAGATCAAGTCTCCGCGGATATCGGTCATATAGTTTAAATTTCCAAACCTGACCTAACGGCCAGGGGCGTAGCTCTCGATCTGCTCTAGATGGCCAAGCGAGTTGGCCCGCAGTACGAAGCCGCTGAATACGAAGATCTGTCCGGGGAGAAAAACCTCACCCTGGATCACATCATTGTTCATGATCGAAGGAGCCAGGGGCGGCACAGTGGAACTCTCAATGAAAGCACCAATGTCGGTGTCAAAACCGGCGGATCTCGGGTAGGGGGTCCCGAACTGTGCGTTGATACGTCTCCAACGTATCTATAATTTTTGATTGCTCCATGCTACTTTATCTACTGTTTTGGACTATATTGGGCTTTATTTTCCACTTTTATATTACTTTTGGGAGTAACCTATTAACCGGAGGCCCAGCCTAGAATCGCTGTTTTTTTGCCTATTTCAGTGTTTCGAAGAAACGGAATATCAAACGGAGTCCAAACGGAATGAAACCTTCGGGAACGTGATCTTCTCACCTAACGTGATCCAGGAGACTTGGACCCTACTCCAAGAAGTGCCAGAGGCGATCACGAGGGTGGATGGCGCCCCCCTGGGCGCGCCCCCTACCTCGTGGGCCCCCTGACGCTCCACCGACGTACTCCTTCCTCTTATATATACCTACGTATCCCCAAACGATCAGAAGAGGAGCCAAAAACCTAATTCCACCGCCGTATCTTCCTGTATCCACGAGATCCCATCTTGGGGCCTGTTAGGAGCTCACGGAGGGGGCATCCACCACGGAGGGCTTCTACATCAACACCATAGCCCCTCCGATGAAGTGTGAGTAGTTTACTTCAGACCTTCGGGTCCATAGCTAGTAGCTAGATGGCTTCTTCTCTCTTTTTGGATCTCAATGCAATGTTCTCCCCTCTCTCTCGTGGAGATCTATTCGATGTAATCTTCTTTTTGCGGTGTGTTTGTTGAGACCGATGAATTGTGGGTTTATGATCCAGCTTATCTATGAATAATATTTGAATCTTCTATGAATTCTTTTATGTATGATTGAGTTATCTTTGCAAGTCTCTTCGAATTATCCGTTTGGTTTGGCCAACTAGATTGGTAGTTCTTGCAATGGGAGAAGTGCTTAGCTTTGGGTTCAATCTTGCGGTGTCCTTACCCAGTGACAGAAAGGGTTGTAAGGCACGTATTGTATTGTTGCCATCGAGGATAACAAGATGGGGTATTTATCATATTGCATGAATTTATTCCTCTACATCATGTCATCTTGCTTAAGGCGTTACTCTGTTTTTAACTTAATACTCTAGATGCATCTTTGGATAGCGGTCGATGAGTGGAGTAATAGTAGTAGATGCAGAATCGTTTCGGTCTACTTGTCTCGGACGTGATGCCTATATACATGATCATACCTAGATAACCTCATAACTATGCTCAATTCTGTCAATTGCTCAACAGTAATTTGTTCTTCCACCGTTGAATATCTATGCTCTTGAGAGAAGCCACTAGTGAAACCTATGGGCCCCGGGTCTATTCTCATCATATCAATCTCCATCACTTTTGTACTTGCTTTGTTTTTACTTTGCTTTTACTTTTTACTTTGCATCTTTATACCAAAAATACCAAAAATATTATCTCTATCAGATCTCACCCCCGTAAGTGACCGTGAAGGGATTGACAACCCCTAATCGCATTGGTTGCGAGTAGCTATCGTTTTGTACAGGTACGAGGGACTTGCGTGTGGCCTCCTACTGGATTGATACCTTGGTTCTCAAAAACTGAGGGAAATACTTACGCTACTGTGATGCATCATCCTCTCCTCTTCGGGAAAACCAGCATAAGCTCAAGACGTAGCAAGAAGGATTTACGGCGCCCGTTGTCGGGAGGTCTACGCGAAAGTCTACATACCAAGTACCCATCACAATCCCTATCTCTCGTGTTACATTATTTACCATTTGCCTCTCGTTTTCCTCTCCCCCACTTCACCTTTGCCGTTTTATTTTCCCTCTCTTTCCCAATCTCCTCCTCCTTTTTCCTTTGCCTTTTTCCTCGTCCGTTTGTTTGCTCGTGTGTTAGTTTGCTTGTTCGTCGCGATGGCTCAAGATGCTACCAAATTGTGTGATTTTACCAATACCAGTAATAAAGATTTCCTTAGCACTCCGATTGCTCCTCTTGCCAATACTGAATCTTGTGAAATCAATACTGCTTTGTTGAATCTTGTTATGAAAGATCAATTCGCCGGCCTTCCCAATGAAGACGCCGCTACTCATGTGAATAGCTTCGTTGATTTATGTGATATGCAAAAGAAAAAAGATGTCGATAATGATGTCGTTAAATTGAAGTTATTTCCTTTTTCGCTTAGAGATCGTGCTAAAGCGTGGTTTTCATCTTTGCCTAAAAATAGTATTGATTCTTGGAACAAGTGCAAAGATGCTTTTATCTCTAAGTATTTTCCTCCCACTAAGATTATCTCTCTTAGGAGCGATATTATGAATTTTAAGCAACTTGATCATGAACATGTTGCACAAGCTCGAGAGAATGAAATTAATGATATGTAATTGTCCTACTCATGGTTTGAACTTGTGGATGATTATACAAAAAATTATGCTGGATTGAATTTTGCTTCTAGAAATCTTTTAGATTCGGCCATGGAGGCACTTTTATGGAAATCACTTTAGGAGATGCTACTAAACTCCTAGATAATATTATGGTTAATTATTCTCAATGGCATATTGAAAGATCTACTAATAAAAAAGTGCATGCTATAGAAGAAATCAATGTTTTGAGTGGAAAGATGGATGAACTTATGAAGTTATTTACTAAGAGTGTTTCTTCTGATCCTAATGATATGCCTTTGTCTACCTTGATTGAGAATAATAATGAATCTATGGATGTGAATTTTGTTGGTAGGAATAATTTTGGTAACAACGTGTATAGAGGGAATTTTAATCCTAGGCCTTATCCTAGTAATCCTTATAATAATTATGGAAATTCCTACAACAACTCTTATGGAAATTTTAATAAGATGCCCTCTGAATTTGAGAGTAATGTTAAAGAGTTTATGAATTCAGAAAAGAATTTTAATGCTTTGCTTGAAGAGAAATTGCTTAAAGTTGATGATTTGGCTAGGAACGTTGATAGAATTTCTCTCGAGATTGATTCTTTAAAGCTTAGATATATTCCTCCTAAGCATGATATCAATGAGTCTCTCAAAGCTATGAGAATTTCCATTGATGAGTGCAAAGAAAGAACCGCTAGGATGCGTGCTTCCAAAGATGCCTTTATTAAAGCGTGTTCTTCTAATTCCTATGAAAATCAAGATGAAGATCTGAAAGTTATAGATGTGTCCCCTATTAAATCTTTGTTTTGCCATATGAATCTCGATGAAACTGATTATGATCTTCCTTTACCTAGAAGGCGTTCTAAGAATTTTGAGTTTTTAGATCTTGATGATGAAATTGATAAAAGTGGGATTGAAAGAAATAAAAAATGAGATATTGCTAAACCCACTAATTTGGATCTCAAGGAATTTAATTATGAAAATTGCTCTTTAATTTATTGTATTTCCTTGTTGCAATCCGTGCTAAATTCTCCTCATGCTTATAGTCAAAATAAGGCTTTTACCGAACACATTGTTGATGCCTTGATGCAATCTTGTGAAGAAAAGCTTGAGTTGAAAGTTTCTATCCCTAGGAAACTCCATGATGAGTGGGAACCTATTATCAAAATTAAAATTATAGATTATGAGTTTCATGCTTTGTGTGATTTGGGTGCTAGTGTCTCTACTATTCCCAAAACTTTATGTGATTTGCTAGATTTCCGTGATTTCGATGATTGCTCTTTAAACTTGCATCTTGCGGATTCCACTATTAAAAAGCCTATGGGAAGAATTAATGATGTACTTATTGTTGCAAATAGGTATTATGTGCCCGTAGATTTTATCGTTCTTGATATAGATTGCAATCCTTCATGTCCTATTATTCTTGGTAGACCTTTCCTTAGAACGATTGGTGCAATTATTGATATGAAGGAAGGAAATATTAGATTCCAATTTCCTTTAAAGAAGGGCATGGAACAATTTCCTAGAAAGAAAATAAAATTACCATATGAATCTATCATGAGAGCCACTTATGGATTGCCTACCAAAGATGGCAATACCTAGATCTACCCTTGCTTTTATGCCTAGCTAGGGGCGTTAAACGATAGCACTTGTTGGGAGGCAACCCAATTTTATTTTTAGTTTTTTTGTTTTTGCTTATGATTAGGAATAAATAATCCATCTAGCCTCTGTTTAGATGTGGTTTTATCTTTTAATTAGTGTTTGTGCCAAGTTAAACCTATTAGATCTTCTTGGGAGATAGTTATTTGATCTTGCTGTAATTTCCAGAATCTTTGTGCTCAGTGCCCGAATTGTTAAAAATCACCAGAACCTGATAAAATAGTGATTCCAATTGATGCTGATCAATAAACAAATTGTCCAGGTCTTCTAAGTTTGGTAGACTTTTTTGGGTTCCATAAGTTTGCGTTAGTTACAGATTACTACAGACTGTTCTGTTTTTGACAGATTCTGTTTTGCGTGTGTTGTTTGCTTATTTTGATGAATCTATGGCTAGTAAAATAGTTTATAATCCATAGATAAGTTGGAATACAGTAGGTTTAACACCAATATAAATAAATAATGAGTTCATTACAGTACCTTAAAGTAGTCTTTTGTTTTCTTTCTCTAACGGAGCTCACGAGATTTCTATTGAGTTTTGTGTTGTGAAGTTTTCAAGTTTTGGGTGAATTCTTTTGATGGATTATGGAACAAGGAGTGGCAAGAGCCTAAGCTTGGGGAGTCCCATGGCACCCCAAGATAATCCAAGGACACCAAAAGTCAAAGCTTGGGGATGCCGGAAGGCATCCCTCTTTAAATCTACTTCCATCAGTAATTTACTTGGAGCTATATTTTTATTCACCAACATGATATGTGTTTTGCTTGGAGCGTCTTGTATTATTTGAGTCTTTGCTTGTTAGTTTACCACAATCATCCTTTCTGTACACACCTTTTGAGAGAGCCATACATGATTTGGGATTTGTTAGAATACTCTATGTGTTTCACTTATATCTTTTGAGCTTGATAGTTTTGCTCATAGTGCTTCACTTATATCTTTTGAGCTTGATAGTTTTGCTCATAGTGCTTCACTTATATCTTTTGAGCATGATAATTTTTGCTCTAGTGCTTCACTTAGATCTTTTAGAGCATGGTGGTGGATTTGTTTTAAAGAAACTTGATCTCTCATGCTTCACTTAGATTATTTTGAGAGTCGTTAATAGCATGGTAATTTGCTTAATGTTAATATACTTGGTGTTCAAGATATGTGAAACTTTCTTTTGAGTGAATTGAATACTAAGATAAATTTAATGCTTAATAATTGTTTTGAGATATGGAGGTAATAATATCAAAGTCATGATAGTTGATAATCGTGAATTTGAGAAATACTTGTGTTGAAGTTTGCAAGTCCCGTAGCATGCACGTATGGGTAAAGTTGTGTAACAAATTTGAAACATGAAGTGTACCTGGCTTGTGCATCTTTTTGAGTGGCGGTCGGGGAACGGCGATGGTCTTTTCCTACCAATCTATCCCCTAGGAGCATTATGGCGTAGTACTTGATTTTGATGGCTTCTAAATTTTTGCAATAAGTATATGAGTTCTTTTGACTAATGTTGAGTCCATGGATTATACGCACTTTTACCTTTCCGCATTTGCTAGCCTCTTGATGCCGTGCATTGCCCTTTCTCACCTTGAGAGTTGGTGCAAACTTCGCCCGTGCATCCAAACCCCGTGATATGATACGCTCTTTCACACATAAACCTCCTTATATCTTCCTCAAAACAGCCACCATACCTACCTATCATGGCATTTCCATAGCCATTCTGAGATATATTGCCATGCAACTTCCATCATCATTATTATGACATACATTACTTTTGTCATATTGCCATTGCATGATCATGTAGTTGACATCGTATTTGTGGCAAAGCCACCATGCATTATTTTCCATACATGTCACTCTTGATTCATTGCACCATCCCGGTACATCGTTGGAGGCATTCATATAGAGTCATATTTTGTTCTAAGTTTCGAGTTGTAATTGTTGAGTTGTAATAGAAATAAAAGTGTGATGATCATCATTATTAGAGCGTTGTCCCAAGTGAGGAAAGGATGATGGAGACTATGATTCCCCATAAGTCGGGATGAGACTGGACGAAAAAAAGAGGCCAAAAAAAAGAAAAGGCCCAAATAAAAAATGAGAGAAAAAGAGAGAAGGGACAATGCTACTATCCTTTTACCACACTTGTGCTTCAAAGTAGCACCTTTTTCTTCATGTAGTGAGTCTCATATATTGTGCTTCAAAGTAGCACTAAGATCTTCATGATAGAGAGTCTCTCATTTTGTCACTTTCATATACTAGTGGGAATTTTTCATTATAGAACTTGGCTTGTATATTCCAAAGGTGATGGGCTTCCTCAAAGTACCCTAGGTCTTCGTGAGCAAGCAAGTTGGATGCACACCCACTTAGTTTCTTTTGTAGAGCTTTCATATACTTATAGCTCTAGTGCATCTGTTGCATGGAAATCCCTACTCCTCATGTTGACATCAATTGATGGGCATCTCCATAGCCCGTTGATTATCCTCGTCGATATGAGACTTTCTCCTTTTTGTCTTCTCCACACAATCCCATCATCATATTCTATTCCACCCATAGTGCTATACCCATGGCTCGCGCTCATGTATTGCGTAAAGGTTGAAAGAGTTTGAGATTATTTGAGTATGAAACAATTGCTTGGCTTGTCATCGGGGCTATAGAAGTTGGGAACATCTTTGTGTGACGAAAATGAAGCATAGCCTAACTATACGATTTTGTAGGGATGAACTTTCTTTTGCCATGTTATTTTGAGAAGACATGATTGCTTTGATTAGTATGCTTGAAGTATTATTATTTTTATGTCAATATGAACTTTTGTCTTAAATCTTTCGGATCTGAATATTCATATCACAAGTAAGAAGATTTATATTAAAATTATGCAAAAGTATCACTCCGCATCAAAAATTCTCTTTTTATCATTTACCTACTCGAGGACGAGCAGGAATTAAGCTTGGGGATGACTGATACGTCTCCAACGTATCTATAATTTTTGATTGCTCCATGCTACTTTATCTACTGTTTTGGACTATATTGGGCTTTATTTTACACTTTTATATTACTTTTGGGACTATCCTATTAACCGGAGGCCCAGCCCAGAATTGCTGTTTTTTGCCTATTTCAATGTTTCGAAGAAACGGAATATCAAACGGAGTCCAAACGGAATGAAACCTTCGGGAACGTGATCTTCTCACCGAACGTGATCCACGAGACTTGGACCCTACTCCAAGAAGTGCCAGAGGCGGTCACGAGGGTGGAGGGCGCGCCCCCTACCTCGTGGGCCCCCTGACGCTCCACCGACGTACTCCTTCCTCCTATATATACCTACGTATCCCCAAACGATCAGAAGAGGAGCCAAAAACCTAATTCCACCACCGTACCTTCCTGTATCCACGAGATCCCATCTTGGGGCCTGTTCCGGAGCTCCGCCGGAGGGGGCATCCACCACGGAGGGCTTCTACATCAATACCATAGCCCCTCCGATGAAGTGTGAGTAGTTTACTTCAGACCTTCGGGTCCATAGCTAGTAGCTAGATGGCTTCCACTAGTAGAAAAGGGGCCAATGGTCCAGGCCGGTCCAGCCCATTAGTCCCGGTTCAATCCAGAACCGGGACCAATGGCGCGATTGGACCAGTTCGTGAGCCGAGGCGGCCGGGCCACGTGGGCCATTGGTCTCGGTTCCTCTGGACCTATTGGTCCCGGTTGGTGGGACGAACCGGGACCATTGGCCCTCGCTCCTGGCCCACAACCATTGGTCTCGGTTGGTGGCTTGAACCGGGACCAAAGGCTGCCCATTAGTCCCGGTTCATGCCACCAACCGGGACTAAAAGTTTGGTCCTTGTTGCGGCCAGAGTTTAGTCCCACCTCGCCAACCGAAGGGGAATCAAACCGGTTTATAAGCCCCTCCCTCTCTGCCATGTTGAGCTCCTTTCAAAATGAAAATAGATGCCCTTATACAGGGAATTTAACCTAAATTCATACTGAATTTCTCTGAAGTTAGTAGAAATTTATTATGAATTTAGGTTAAATTTTCTCTGTAAGAGCATCTATGCTCATTTCTGAGTAGTTTTTTATATAGTTTTTTTTCTTTTCTGCTATATTTATTTTTTTCCATTTTATTTCTAAGTTGTAATAAGTCATTAAAAATAAGCATCTATGCTCATTTTTTAGTAAAGTTAATCACAACTATTTTTTCTTCTGTTTATCTCTGAATTGTAATAAGTTATTAAAAATAAGCATCTATGCTCATTTTTTAGTAAAGTTAATCACAACTATTTTTTCTTCTATTTATTTCTGAATTGTAATAAGTCATTAAAAATTAGCATCTATGCTCATTTTTAGTAAAGTTAATCACAACTATTTTTTCTTCTATTTATTTCTGAATTGTAATAAGTCATTAAAAATAAGAATCTATGCTCATTTTTAGTAAAGTTAATCACAACTATTTTTTCTTCTATTAATTTCTGAATTGTAATAAGTCATTAAAAATAAGCATCTATGCTCATTTTTTAGTAAAGTTAATCACAACTATTTTTTCTTCTATTTATTTCTGAATTGTAATAAGTCATTAAAATAAGCATCTATGCTCATTTTTTAGTAAAGTTAATCACAACTATTTTTTCTTCTATTTATTTCTGAATAGTTTTTTATATAGTGTTTTTCTTTTCTGCTATATTTATTTTTTTCTATTTATTTCTGTGTGCTAATAAGTAATTAAAAATAAAAAAGAGGCGCAATGCTAGTTAATTCGCTTCAAGCCTTTCGGAATAATGTAAACTGCCTTGCATAGCTCCGTGCAGTCTACCCTGTTCCTCAAGGCTTGAAGCGAACCAACTAGAGCATTGAGCCTCTTCTTCATCGTCTCTGCACTCAGGGCTTATAAACAGCTGCGAGTGCCTCTCGCTTGGCGAGGTGGGACTAAAAAAACAGCAGCATAAAATAAATAAGTAAAGAAAAAAAGTGCCTCCTACTGGGCCCCCACGGCCTGGATACGACTAGAAACCCGCCATGGACCAGGATTCAGGCCCGTAGGTGGCCCATTAGGACCATCAGGCAAAGCAGTAGTAAGTAGGCCCGTAAGCCTGCAGTGGAGAGGAGCTCGAGAGGGGAGCGACAGTGGGGCTTATAAACCATCGCGCCCCTCTCGCCTAGCGAGGTGGGACTAAACTTTTGTGCCGCACCGTGCCCGGCCTGAAGACCATTGGTCGGTTCGTGGCTCCAGCAGGACCAATGCTCACTTTAGTCGGTTGGTGGCACCAAAGGACTAAAAATGCATTGGTCCCGGTTGGAGCCACGAACCGGGACCAAAGACTTTGCTATATAAGCAAAATTTCAGAACCGCATCCCCACTTCGATCTCTCCTCCTCCTCGATCTCCCGACGCCGCGCGCCGTCGCCGACCCGCCCCGACGCCGTCGTCGCCCGCCCGCCCGACGTCGTCGCCGCCCGCCCGACGCCGTCGCCGTCCCCATCGTCGCCCCCCGTCCCCGTCGCCGCCCCGTCCTGCGCCATCGCCCGTCGGCGCCCCCGCCACGCGTTGTCGCTGTCCCCCTCGACACCCCGTCCCGTCGTCGACATCCCCGTCATCGCCGTCTCGCGCCTCCGCCCCGTATGTCGCCGCCACATACGCCCCCGGCCCCTCGTCGCTGGCCCCGTATTTTCCGTTTTCCGTTTTCTGTTAGATAAATTAGATATTAATGTCAAATGTTAGATGAATTAGCTAGATATTAATTAATGCTAATTAGATGAGTTAGTTTTTTATATTTTTTATTATAGATGAATTAGATATATTAATGTTAGACGAATTAGTAAGTGCTTAGTTAAATTAGTAAGAAAAATTAATAAGTGCTTAATTAGTTGAATTAGTAAGTGCTGAGTTAATAGATTTTTTTCTATTAATTTGTTCATAGTATGTTTGGTGATATTTAGATTGTGTTAGTAAGTACTATAATTGAACTAGCTAGTTAGAAAAATATAATTACTATTTTATTTAGATTTTTTTGGTAATATAATTAGTTAGAAAAATATGAGATAGTTAGAAAAATACTAGTTTATTTTTAGTAAGTACTATATAGTAAGTGCTACTTTGTTTTTAGTAAGTACTACTTTATTTATTTATAGTAATAAGTGCTTAGTATAGTTGAACTAGATAGTTGATTTAATTAATAAAACTACTTTATTTAACTATATATAGAAGTAGTTTGTAGTAAGTGCTACTTTATTTATTTATAGTAAGTGCTACTTTATTTATTTATATAGTAAATGCTTAGTATAGTAGTTGAACTACATAGTTGATTTAATTAATAAAACTACTTTATTTAACTATATATAGAAGTAGTTCCCGCATCAACGTCGGCGATGCCTATCCCGCATCCTCGTAAATGCCGTCGACTCGGGCGGTGGAGGCTTGCTTGATCAGGCCATGTTCGGGACTGGGCTCCGCCGGCTGGTATTGGGAGGTGCTACCTTCCGGGGGCGTAGGTTGGTGAGGAGGCAGCCCGTTGTTGACCCGATCCTTGTTTGGTGGCGGTTCGTGGGCGATGTGGTGCCGAGGCTACCGGACACCGCGGAGGTGGTGCGTCACCGTGTCGTGAGGAGGACGAGCACGTCCGTCGCTACATGGTTGCATTGGAGGGCAGGTTCGACAATACAGCAGGTTCTTCGAGGATCTCACTGGAGCTATGATCCTGTGATGGTTCCTTATCTTTGGGTGTCCACCGCCCGCGTCGATACCCGTCGGGCGCTACGGTTCTAGTTGTATTAGTGATGCTATATTAGTGATAATATTCAACGATGTACGAACACCAAGAGATGATGTACTTTTGCTTATAATTATTGAATGCATGCTAATTTGAATACTACTTTATTTTATGATTTGGTTTTGCTTATTTTATGATTTGGTTTTGCGTATTGAATGCTCATATTGGATAAGTTCTACTTCATTTGAATTATGAATATAGGCCTGAAATGTCGTACTCGGACGACGAAAACCGCCCGGGGGAGTGCGACTGGTGCCACGGCGACCGAGGTATCTATGACAGTTCATTGAGCTGGGCGAAGATCGGCGCTTCGGCATTAAGCTCGACGAGAGCTTCGATGTTCATCTGATGCATAGCAGCGACAATAGTTTTTTTCGTAATTAATCATGACTTCAACTATTTTAATCATGACAATATTTTTCACCTTTTCCAATTCTACTAGCTTATCCCATGCTTTGCAAGACGCTATGTCTTGGAGAGGATGGGTTTTGAAGGCCATGAAAGTTTTGAAACCAAAAGAATTATCCTAAGTACCCATCATGGTGTGGATTTTCAAGTAAAAGCGTACAATCTTTGAGAGTGTAACCCATTTTGTTGCAAAATTGGGAAGCACTTTGCAAGATGTATGGTCTTGATGAGGGTATGCTTGTCACCATGGATCTTGGTGATCCTACAATCGAGCAAGAGACACCTTCGATTTGGGTCGTTGTGGATACACCTCCAATTCTTCCCCCATGTGAGCTTAACATAGTTATGAAGTAATTTATATTGTTTATTTCAAAATAGTTGACAGTTTATTTCCATTGACAGCTTATTTTGATTGTTCAAAGAATGTGCGGAAGATGGTAGACAAAACCCACTACACCGATGGCTCCGAATTAACTTATAAGGAGAAAAATCATCTGATCGCATTTTGTACTGATCTTGAGAATTACAATGTCTACAATCGAACTCCTCAACATTATGGTCAATATGTGCCACTAGTGCACGTGTTGAACTACGATAACTACCATGAAGATACCCTGGTAAGATTTTTTACTATTACGACATCCGTGCATCTTTTGCATACTTCTAAAACTAGTACATCATTGCTAACTACTGAAGCTATTACTATGTTTTTCAACGAGAGAATCGAGAGGATTGTGTGCCTCATTTGATGTATGAGAATGGTAGCCTTCATGTTTTGAACATATATCCAGGTCATCCTACGAATCTCAACTGTCCATACCGGATTTCTAAAAGAAGTGGAGACATGACAATCAAAGAATGGAAAATATGTATGGACAGTCGTAAGGAGCTTCTTGGAAGCAAAAGAAAGCGAAGCGCAAGAATTGGAGACGGGATGATCTCCATTCTTCATAATGGAGAGTCAGGGTCTATATTGTTTTATGCTATTTTACCTTAAGGGTGTTTAATTAGGTCCTACCGACATCGACGATCATGTGCTAAGAACAATTATGTAGGGTTGGGTTCGATGACTATGAGGATGATGATCGTATGACTTATTATTAATAACGAGTAGAAGTTGTATGATGATGCATGATTAGTAGGACTTGTTATTATATATGATGATGTATGATGCGAACATGCATGAGCATGTTATATCAGCGGGTGAAATGAACATAGAAGCAGCGTTGATAAACCAAGGACGAAGATATAAGAGAGGACACTTCTCTCTATTAGCTAGCTAATAACAACCTAAAAATAACCCCCAAAACCCCTAAAGCAGCCACTTTTCTAAAAAAACATGGACTTTTGGTCCCGGTTGGTGCCACCAACCGGGACCAAAGACCCCCCTGACTGGGCTCGATGGACCAGCCACGTGGAGGCACATCTGTCCCGGTTCGTGTTTGAACCGGGACTAATGGGTGGAGGTATTTGTAACGACTCATTAGTCCCGGTTCAGAACCGGGACTAAAGGCCCTTACGAACCGGGACTAATAGGTGTTTTTCTACTAGTGTTCTTCTCTCTTTTTGGATCTCAATACAATGTTCTCCCCCTCTCTCGTGGAGATCTATTCGAGGTAATCTTCTTTTTGCGGTGTGTTTGTTGAGACTGATGAATTGTGGGTTTATGATCCATCTTATCTATGAATAATATTTGAATCTTCTATGAATTCTTTTATGTATGATTGAGTTATCTTTGGAAGTCTCTTCGAATTATCCGTTTGGTTTGGCCAACTAGATTGGTAGTTCTTGCAATGGGAGAAGTGCTTAGCTTTGGGTTCAATCTTGCGGTGTCCTTACCCGATGTGAGAAAGGGTTGCAAGGCACGTATTGTATTGTTTCCATCGAGGATAACAAGATGGGGTATTTATCATATTGCATGAATTTATTCCTCTACATCATGTCATCTTGCTTAAGGTGTTACTCTGTTTTTAACTTAATACTCTAGATGCATCTTTGGATAGCGGTCGATGAGTGGAGTAATAGTAGTAGATGCAGAATCGTTTCGGTCTACTTGTCTTGGACGTGATGCCTATATACATGATCATACGTAGATAACCTCATAACTATGCTCAATTACATCAATTGCTCAACAGTAATTTGTTCACCCACCGTAGAATATATATGCTCTTGAGAGAAGCCACTAGTGAAACCTATGGCCCCCGGGTCTATTCTCATCATATCAATCTCCATCACTTTTATACTTGCTTTGTTTTTACAATTCTTTTACTTTTTACTTTGCATCTTTATACCAAAAATACCAAAAATATTATCTCTATCAGATCTCACCCTCGTAAGTGACCGTGAAGGGATTGACAACCCCTAATCGTGTTGGTTGCGAGTAGCTATCATTTTGTGCAGGTACGAGGGACTTGCGCGTGGCCTCCTACTGGATTGATACCTTGGTTCTCAAAAACTGAGGGAAATACTTACGCTACTGTGCTGCATCATCCTCTCCTCTTCGGGGAAAACCAACGCAAGCTCAAGACGTAGCATGCGTCTAAGGCGGATGGTAACAGGAGGCGGGAGACACGAAGTTTACCCAGGTTCGGGCCCTCTCAATGGAGGTAATACCCTACTTCTTGCTTGATTGATCTTGATGATATGATTATTACAAGAGTTGATCTACCACGAGATCATAGAGGCTAAACCCTAGAAGCTAGCCTATGGTATGATTGTTGTTGTCCTACGGATTAAGCCCTCCGGTTTATATAGACATTGAAGGGGGCTAGGGTTACACAGAGTCGGTTACAAGGGAGGAGATCTACATATCCGAACTGCCAAGCTTGCCTTCCACGCAAAGGAGAGTCTCACCCAGACATGGGACGAAGTCTTCAATCTTGTATCTTCATAGTCCAACAGTCCGGCCAAAGGATATAGTCCGGCTGTCCGAGGACCCCCTAATCCAGGACTCCCTCACCCTTCCTTGGACAAGCATCCCACTTATGATTAACCTCTATTGCAAGCATCCGCAACTACAAAAGAAGTATTAAGGTAAACCTAACCATAGCATGAAACATATGGATCCAAATCAGCCCCTTACGAAGCAACACATAAATTAGGGTTTAAGCTTCTGTCACTCTAGCAACCCATCATCTACTTATTACTTCCCAATGCCTTCCTATAGGCCCAAACAATGGTGAAGTGTCATGTAGTCGACGTTCACATAACACAACTAGAGGAGAGACAACATACATCTCATCAAAATATCGAACGAATACCAAATTCACATGACTACTTATAGCAAGACTTCTCCCATGTCCTCAGGAACAAACGTAAGTACTCACAAATCATATTCATGTTCATAATAAGAGGGGTATTAATATGCATAAAGGATCTGAACATATGATCTTCCACCAAATAAACCAACTAGCATCAACTACAAGGAGTAATCAACACTACTAGCAACCCACAGGTACCAATCTGAGGTTTTGAGACAAAGATTGGATACAAGAGATGAACTAGGGTTTGAGAGGAGATGGTGCTGGTGAAGATGTTGATGGAGATTGACCCCCTTCCGATGAGAGGATCAATAGTGATGACGATGGTGATGATTTCCCCCTCCCGGAGGGGTGTTTCCCCGGCAGAACAGCTCCGCCGGAGCCCTAGATTGGTTCCGCCAAGGTTCTGCCTCGTGGCGGCGACGTTTCGTCCCGAAAGCTTCCTTATGATTTTTTCAAGGTAAAAGACTTCATATAGCAGTAGATGGGCACAGGAGGCCTGCCAGGGGGCCCACGAGGCAGGGGGCGTGCCCAAGGGGAAAGGGCGCGCCCCCCACCCTCGTGGATGGTGGGTGGCCCCTCTGGTTGATTCTTTCGCCAGTATTTTCTATTAATTCCAAAAACTGCCTCCGTGAAGTTTCAGGACTTTTGGAGCTGTGCAGAATAGGTCTCTAATATTTGCTCCCTTTTCAGCCCAGCATTCCAGCTGCCGGCTTTCTCCCTCTTCATGTAAACCTTAGAAAATAAGAGAGAATAGGCATAAGTATTGTGACATAATGTGTAATAACAGCCCATAATGTAATAAATATCGATATAAAAGCATGATGCAAAATGGGCGTATCAACTCCCCCAAGCTTAGACCTCGCTTGTCCTCAAGCGGAAGCCGATAACGATAAATATGTCCACATGTTTAGAGATAGAGGTGTCGATAAAATAAAATATGGACATGAGGGCATCATGATCATTCTTATAACAGCAACATATATGGATATTTTCATATGATTTCTTATGCTAAAGTAACAATCTATTCACAATGTCAAGTATGAATCACAAACTTCATTGAAAACTAACAAACTATAATCTCGGTCATTGAAGCAATTGCAATTTATCATAACATCATAAAGAGTCAATAAGAGCTTTTCAGCAAGTCCACATACTCAACTATCATTTAGTCTTTCACAATTGCTAACACTCACGCAATACTTATGGGTATGGAGTTTTAATCGGACGCAGAGAAAGATAGGGGCTTATAGAGCTGGCTCCCAACCTTTTACCTCAAGGGTAATGTCAACAACAATAGTTCATGATAACTCACATCCAATTGGATATATATATATATATATATATATATATGTATATATATATATATATCAGGATCTTTCCAACACAATGTGCTTGCCAAAGGATAAAATGTAAAAAGGAAAGGTGAAGATCACCATGACTCTTGTATAAGGTATGAGACAAGAATAAAAGATAGGCCCTTCGCAGAGGGAAGCAGAGGTTGTCATGTGCTTTTATGGTTGGATGCACAAAATCTTAATGCGAAAGAACGTCACTTTATATTGCCACTTGTGATATGGAACTTTATTATGCAGTCCGTCGCTTTTATTTCTTCCACATCACAAGATCGTATAAAGCTTATTTTCTCCACACTAATAAATCATACATATTTAGAGAGAAATTTTTATTGCATGCAACAATGACAAGTTACTTGAAGGATCTTACTCAATCCATAGGTAGATATGGTGGACTCTCATGGCAAACTGGGTTTAAGGATATTCGGAAGCACAAGTAGTATCTCTACTTGGTGCAAAGAGTTTGGCTAGCATGAGGGAGAAAGCAAGCTCAACATGTTTGATGATCCATGATAATATACTTTATTTCGGATATAAGAAAACATAACCCATTACGTTGTCTTCCTTGTCCAACATCAACTCTTTAGCATGTCATATTTTAATGAGTGCTCACAATCATAAAAGATGTCCAAGATAGTATATTTATATGTGAGAACCTCTCTTTCTTTATTACTTCCTATTAATTGCAACGATGACCAAAACTATATTTGTCAACTCTCAACAACTTTTATTCATCATACTCTTTATATGTGAAGTCATTACTCTCCATTAGATCAATATGATCTCTTTATTTCTTTTTATCCCCTTTTCTTTTCTTATTTTATTCCCTCAAGATCATAGCAACATAATCAAGCCCTTAACTCAACACTAATCTTTATTATATATAGCTCACAGACTCGATTACATAGAGGGATTATAAAGCAAAGCTCAAAACTAGATCATACTAAAATTTAATTCTACTAAATCAAGATAATACTAAAAGGATCGAACTAAGAAAAACGGTAAATATAGGAGTGTGATGGTGATATGATACCGGGGCACCTCCCCCAAGCTTGGCAGTTGCCAAGGGGAGTGCCCATACCCAATACTCACTTCTCCTTTGCTGGTGAAGAAGATGGTGGTGATGATGGATAGTCGCACATCGAGCGTATGAGATCCTCCAATTTGTGGATAATGCCCTTGAGTGTGGTGATATGCTCCTTCAATAAAATATTTTCACATGTGAGATACTTAATTTTTATGCGAGCTAACTCAATCATCTTGAAAGCTTCAATCTCCGTTTGGGTAAGAAGATTGTAATGAGGTTGGAGGATGTCTTCGTCTTCTGCTGCCGGAGCTTGATCCTCCATGGCCTTCTTGATCCCATCATCCTTGTTGATCTCCCCGGGTTCTTCTCTCTTCAGCTCTATCTTCATTAGCCAAGCATCGTTGCCCTCATTGTTGGAGGAGGGGGACGACATGATGCAGGGCTTGACAACTCTGGCGTAAAACAGCTCGAAACAAAAACAGAGGATATTTGCGTGGTACGGGGGTCAAAACCTTCGGGAGATTATATAATGAATTTTTACCGACCAAAAGAAGTATTGTGCAAGAAAACAGAGTCCGGAGAGCACACGAGGTGCCCACGAGGCAGGGGGGCGCGCCCTCCACCCTCGTGGACGCCTCGTGTCCTTCCCAGACTACTTCTTATTTTCCTATTTTCTTAAATATTCCAAAACGGAGAAAAATTGCCATTAGAACTGTTTTGGAGTCGGTTTACTTACCGTACCACATACCTATTCCTTTTCGGAGTCTGAAGCGTTCTGGAAAGTGTCCCTTATGTATTCCTCCGGGGTTATGGTTTCAATAACATTGGTTTCAACACTTATAGGATTACCTGAGATGTATTGTTTGATTCTTTGACCGTTCACCACCTTTGGATTTGTGCCTTCAAAGTTGTTGATTTTTATGGCACCGGAACGATAGACCTCCTCGATAACATAAGGACCTTTCCCATTTAGAGAGAAGTTTTCCTACAAAAAATCTTAAATGTGATTTGAATAGCACCACATAATCACCTACATTAAACTCACACTTTTGTATCCTTTTGTCATGCCATCTTTTAACTTTTTCTTTAAATAGTTTGGCATTCTCATAGGCTTGAGTTCTCCATTCATCAAGTGAGCTAATGTCAAATAGCCTCTTCTCACCGGCAAGATTGAAATCATAGTTGAGCTCTTTAATGGCCCAATATGCCTTATGTTCTAGTTCGAGAGGTAGGTGACATGCTTTTCCATAAACCATTTTGTACGGGGACATACCCATAGGATTTTTATATGCAGTTCTATAGGCCCATAATGCATCATCAAGTTTCTTAGACCAATTCTTTATAGATCTATTAACAGTCTTCGGCAAAATTAATTTGAGCTCTCTATTACTCAATTCTACCTGGCCACTAGATTGTGGGTGGTAAGGAGATGCAATTCTATGATTAACGTCATACTTAGCAAACATTTCACGAAAGGCACCATTAATAAAATGTGAACCACCATCAGTCATTAAATATCTAGGGACTCCGAACCTCGGAAAAATAACTTCTTTAAGCATCTTAACAGAGGTGTTATGATCAGCACTACTAGTTTGAATAGCTTCTACCCACTTAGTAATGTAATCAACAGCAACTAAAATATGTGTATACCCGTTAGAGGAAGGAAACGGTCCCATATAATCAAAGCCCCAAACATCAAATGGTTCAATAACAAGTGAATAGTTCATAGGCATTTCTTGACGTCTACTAATATTACCAATTCTTTGACATTTATCACAAGACAAGACAAACTTACGAGCATCCTTGAAGAGAGTAGGCCAATAAAAACCGGATTGCAATACCTTATGTGCAGTTCTATATCTAGCGTGGTGTCCTCCATAAGCCTCAGAGTGACACTTGCGTAGGATCTGTTCCTGTTCATGCCCAGGTACACAACGTCTAATAACTCCATCTACTCCTTCTTTATAGAGATGTGGGTCATCCCAGAAGTAATGTCTTAAATCATAGAAAAACTTTTTTCTTTTGCTGGTATGTGAAGCTATGTGGTATAAATTTAGCAACAATGTAATTAGCATAATCAGCATACCATGGAGCAGTACAAGAAGCATTTACGACAGCTAATTGTTCATTAGGAAAGCTATCATCAATAGGTAGTGGGTCATCAAGAACATTTTCTAACCTAGACAAGTTGTCTGCAACAGGGTTCTCAGCTCCTTTTCTATCAATAATATGCAAATCAAATTCTTGTAGGAAGAGAACCTGTTGGGGATATAACTATTTGTGTAAGCCGCCCAGGAGGGGCCGGGTTACGTAAAGAGTTACCAGACAGAAGCCCAAGTCCAAGCATGAAGATGGCGTCTCAACAAGGGGCCTAAGGCCCACAGGCGACTTAAGGCCCGTTGTAGTAAACCGCCATAATGGCATGAGTTGTATCATAAGGTAGACTTGACTAGTCACCGAGCCGGAGATTGTTTATGAGCCGGCCGGGACTCTGTAAGCCGCAGGGCGTCAACCCGTGTATATAAGGGGACGACCCGCCGGCGGCTTAGGGCAAGAAACAACACTTCGAGAACCGGGCATAGCATATCTCGCTCCCTGGTCATCGAAACCTCAAGCAATACCAACCCAACTAGACATAGGCTTACCTTCACTGTAAGGAGCTGAACTAGTATAAACCCTCTCGTGTCCTTTGTCCCGATTAACCCCTTTAAGCTTCCTAGTTGCGATGGCTCCACGATTAAGTCCTTGCAAGAGGACATCTGCTGTGACAATTCCACGACTGAACCCATCTAATAAGTCTAGGTTTAGCATCTTTCTTTTCCATAAGATATTTAATAGTAGCATGATCAGTGTGAACAGTTACTTTTGAATCAACAATATAAGGTTTGAACTTGTCACAAGCAAATACAACTGCTAAAAATTCTTTTTCAATAGTAGCATAATTTCTCTGGGCACTGTCTAGAGTTTTACTAGCATACTGGATAACATTTAATTTCTTATCAACTCTTTGTCCTAGAACAGCACCTACAGCATAGTCACTAGCGTCGCACATAATTTCGAAGGGTAAATTCCAATCAGGTGGCTGAACAATAGGTGTAGAAATCGAGGCTTTCTTAAGTATTTCAAATGCTTCTACACAATCATCTCAAAGACAAAAGGAACATCTTTTTGCAAGAGGTTAGTCAGAGGCCTAGAAATTTTTGAGAAGTCCTTAATGAACCTCCTATAAAAACCGGCATGACCAAGGAAACTTTTTATACCTTTAATGTCCTTGGGACATGACATCTTTTCAATAGCATCAAATTTAGCTTTATCTACTTCAATACCTCTTTCAGAAATTTTATGCCCCAAGACAATACCATCATTAACCATAAAGTGACACTTCTCCCAATTCAAGACAAGATTAGTTTGTTCACATCTCTGCAAAACTCGATCAAGGTTGCTCAAGCAATCATCAAAAGAATCCATATACGGAGAAATCATCCATGAAAACCTCAACAATCTTTTCACAAAAACCAGAGAATATAGCCATTATGCGTCTTTGAAAGGTAGCAGGTGCATTGCATAAACCAAAAGGCATGCGTCTATAAGCAAAGGTACCGAAAGGGCAAGTAAGAGCAACTCCAACGGGCCGACCCAAACGGACGGCGACTTCGTCCGCTTTTTTTCCGTTTGGGTCGGCTGCCTGCCCGGCGTCCGCCCTGTTTTTCATATGGGTCGGCAGCACGCCCAACGCGCCGACCCATATGTGCAGGCGTGGCCGGCTGGCCGCCCAATTTTACATTGATTTGCATTCAAACATATTGTGAAATGAAATAACAAGAAGAATAGTTTAGCCGCCCAAATAAATAGTATAGTTTTACAAGCCAAATACAAATAAAAATGTTTCACATAGTTTTGCAAACGAATAAAAGAAGATACATCTATTTGTTGCCACCATGAGTCCACATATGCTCAACCAAATCATTTTGCAGTTGCACGTGAGTTTCCCAATCACGCATGTCTTCATGAAACTGAGTGAACTGCTCAAATTTTGCCGCTACTCCATGCTCAGGCACAACATTCTCACCCTGAAACTGAAAGCCTTGATCATACAGACGTTCCGGGCACTCGTCTTCTATGATCATATTATGCATGATCACACAAGCAGTCATCACGTCCCATAGTTTTTGCGTGCTCCAAGTATTAGCAGGATACCGAATGATGCCCCATCGAGATTGCAAAACACCAAAGGCACGCTCGACATCCTTTCTAGCACTCTCTTGCTCTTTGGCAAATCTTTTCCTTTTCTCTCCAACAGGGTTGGGTATTGTCTTTACAATAGTGGTCCATTGAGGATAGATACCGTCACCCAAATAGTACCCTTTGTCGTAGTTGTGGCTGTTGACAGTAAAGTTCACTAGTGGGCTGTTGCCTTTGGCAAGCCTAGCAAACACCGGGGAGCGCTGAAGCACGTTGATATCATTGTGTGATCCAGCCATGCCAAAGAAAGAGTACCAGATCCAGAGATCTTGAGACGCCACGGCCTCTAGTATGACAGTGCAAGCCCTTATACTGCCCTTGCCAAGCAGAAGGGCAGTTCTTCCACTCCCAGTGCATGCAGTCTATGCTGCCAAGAATCCCTGGGAAGCCCCTCCTGGCATTCATCGCCAACAAACGGGATGTATCTTCAGCTGTCGGCTCTCTCAAGTACTCAGGGCCAAACACAACAATCACAGCCTTGCAGAACTTATACAGGGACTCTAGGCATGTAGACTAGCTCATACGGACGTACTCGTCAATGAGATCACCGGGCACTCCGTATGCAAGCATTCAGATGGCGGCAGTGCATTTCTGATAAGAGGAGAAACCAATCTTGCCGACGGCATCCTCTGTGCACTCGAAGTAGTCATCATAGCCGACCACTCCCTCTCTAATACGGTTGAAAACATGCCTACTCATACGGAACCGGCGGCAGAATTTGTGATGTTTGAACAACGGGTTTGTTGTATCAAAGTAGTCCTTCCAGAGAAGGAAATGCCCGCTCTCTCGGTTACGATTCAACGCCGGAAGGTGGCCCAGAATGGAGCCACGGAACAACGGCCGCTGGTTGTTGAGGTGGTGATGGACCAACACCGCAGCCAATATCTCCTCCTTGTCGTCGGACGATGAATCGTCAGAGTCGCAAATGAAATTGGGAAAAAGAACTCGTCGGCGGAGTCCATTTTCGTACCTTGGCAAACTGCCGAACAGCTTGCGGGCGTCGAAGGAGACGGCCGGCGAGGGGAGACGCGGCACCCACAGACTAGCTAGCTGCCCTGCCGGCCTCCGACGAGTGTGACGGCGTCCGACAAGCGTGCCTGTCGTATGTGGCGGGGGCGGCGAGGCGTCTTCTTGGTCGCGGGCAGCTATGCGGTGGGGGAAGTGGCGGCGGTAACTAGTTTGCTCCCCGGCGGCGGCGGGCGACTGGGGCAGGGTCGGCATTGCTGGGCGGATGTGGAGGCGACGGCAGCTGGAAGAGTCGCCGCAAAATGGACGGCGGCGACGGTGATGGAGGATGCGGGGGGCGAGGGTTGCTTGTTGGCCGGGGGGAGGGAGGCCAATGTGCCATAGACCAGCGGGCCCGCGGACAGGAGTAGGCGACCGCGCGCGCGTCCATCGCGTGTCCGCGCCGATGCAAAACAGGCTCAAAAATGGGTCGGGAATGGGTCGCCCGCGAATGAAGAACGGACGTGCGTCCGTCTGGGTCGGCGCGTTGGGCCACCTTTTCTGTCTGTGCCGACCCAAACGGACGGCCGCGGACGAAATGGGTCGCTCCATTGGAGTTGCTCTAAAAGTGGTCTTTTCTTGATCCTCTTTTGACACAGGTATTTGAGAGAAACCAGAATAACCATCTAGAAAGCAAAAATGTGTATGTTTGGATAATCTTTCTAGCATTTGATCAATAAAAGGTAAAGGGTAATGATCCGTTTTAGTAGCTTTATTTAATTTGCGAAAATCAATTACCATCCTATAACCTGTAACAATTCTTTGTGGGATCAATTCATCTTTATCATTAGGAACAACAGTAATACCTCCCTTCTTTGGGACATAATGGACAGGACTTACCCAGTGACTATCAGCAACGGGATAAATTATACCTGCCTCCAGAAGCTTGAGCGATGCTTTCTCCTTCGCGAGGCCAAATATTATATATATAATTACGATCATGATGAACAAGATGCATAGGATAAAACTTCTGATGAAATTCCAATTTCAATCGGTTGTAGTTCCATGATCCCATATCATCACATAGCCTAAACCATGTTAATGCCTTTACCTTCAAAGATAAAGGGAAGACCTTCTTCTTGATAACATCATTGTCGGTGTACTAAAGTAGGGGTACCTTAGTACCCCGAACTTGTGCACGGGCAGTCGCAGCGTCCCCGCGGCAAGCCTTGCCGGGCGTCCGCCAAGACCCTCCACAGCCATTCAGAAGACAAGACCCCGGCAAGAGGAGCTTGCCGGGAAGGCCTCTCTAGGCACGCAGACAAGGCCCGACAAGAGGAGCTTGTCGGGAAGGCCCTCGAGCACACAGAAGACAAGGCCCGGCAAGAGGAGCTTGCGGAAAGGTCCGGAGCGCGACAGGACTCCGGCGCGACAAGATTCGGCGCGGCAAAGGCGCTTGCCGCTGCATGCAACTCTCTCCGTCTCCGCTCCAGCTCACCCAGCGGCGTGTCGCCATGGGACCATTCCATGGGCGGCGTGTCGGCGGTATGCAGCTAGAGGAGAGCAGCGACCTGTGGCCGACAGGCTCGCCATCGTGGCGGCGGAGGCGCACTGACGGCCTCTGTTGCCTTTGTTTAGGCGACAACGACAGGCATTTATTGCTTTTGTCCCTTGCCGTCGAGTTAGGTATTTTGCAGTACCTTTGTTCAAGTAGGTGTACCAACTCCTGTTTTTACATTCGTACCCCCGTCTATGTTGCCACCTGTCGGAGACCCCTTGAGCCTATAAAAGGAGGCCCGAGTGCAACGTAGAGAGGGTTCGGTTCGGTTCGGTTCGGTTGGGTTCGGTTCCGCAGGGTTCGGTTCACGTCTTTCGCGAGGTTCAGTTCATTCGACTGGCCATAGACTAGATACACTCACGCTAGGTTTGGTAGCTCGCATTGCTCCCTAGCAAGAACATAATAGATCAAACAAGCAGCAGTAGGAGTTTTATCTCTCCGGAGAGCTCCGAAGCTGGGTAAACCGCTCGCGTGCATCGCCTCGATCCGCTCTTCGTGCGACCTCCGTCCCCCCTCCGAACCACAAGGGGCCTGCTCCGCCGGCCCCATAGGTGTCCGTGGGTACGATCAGCCTCCCCGACATCTCTGGCGCGCCAGGTAGGGGGCGTCGAGGCCGTGGGAATCCGATCCAGCGTTCACGCGAGCGGCGTCATCGACATCTTCCTCGACATGCCACCGAAGAAGAAGGCTTCGGCGGTAGCAGAGCCGTCCGCGTCGTACCCACCCTCACCGCAGCAAACGGGTGGAGGGGCAGACGCTGGCGGAGGGACGGGCGCCGATGAAGGTGCTCGCGACGTTGCCAAGTCCAAGGACAAGGCACCGCAAACCTCGGCGTCCGCGCATCCCCCGCGCCCATCTCAGGAGACGCAGGACCAACAACGTCGTGGCGTTCACAACGCCATACGTTCGTTGGATCGAGACCCTCAAGACCAGCATGCGCACCAACATACTGGCACTAGTGAGATACGGTCGCCCGGACGGGGCGCTGCTCCTTCTAACGTAGTTAGAAGTCCGAGCGTGTCCCGCTCCTCGCACTGTTCTCCAATGCCGCCTACTACTCCAGCAGAAGCTCTGGCGAGAGCTTAACTGCTCCTCGACTACCCTCCAACGGCCGACAAGGTCGACGAGTGGAGGGCCACTATCCAGAGCCTCATCGGCTTTGCCAACGGCGACGCTCCGCGGCAACCAACGCCATCTTTGCCGCGGCGCGACGACAAGGCACGAGCCGGCGGCGACGAGACTGTCGGAGGTGCAACCACCGTGCACTCTCCGCCAAGAAGGCCAAGATCGCCGACTCACCGGATCCACCTCGACAGCGACTCCACTGCGTCGTCGGATCCGCGAGTTTGCCGCGATCAGCGCCAAGTTCTTCATGATCGACAACAAGAGGACGCTCGAACTCGCATCGAGCGCCGAAGAGAAGCGCGACGTCAGTCCGACAAGCGCGCTGGGCCTTCTGTTGACATGCACGCGCCGGAGGGGCCAGGCGACTTGCCGTACGCGGTAGGTTGCCCTGCGTTCACCCGTGAGCTGTGGCAAGTCGATGGCCCAGCCAAAAAAACTTCAAACCAGACGTGCCGGAGAAGTATGATGGCAGGACGCATCCGTCGGAGTTCCCTAGCATCTACACCATCGCGGTGCAGGCTGCAGGGGGACGGGACGACAAGATCCTCGCCAACTACTTCCCGCTCGTGCTCAAGCCCAACGTCAGATCTTGGCTCATGCACTTGCCGGACAGCTCCATATCCTCCTGGCAGATCTGCCATCGGTTTGTTGGCGCCTTCTGTGTGGCCACAAACCTCATGGCCAAGAGAGCGACCTTCACTTGCTCGCCCGAAGGAAGGAGAGTCCTGCGCAAGTTCATTCAGAGATTCAGCCGTGTGCACTACAACATCTCAGACGTCCACCTGCCGCGGTGATCAGCGCATTTCATCGTAATGTGCGGAACCACAGGATGAGGGAGGAGATGGCGATGTGCAAAGTCAAGGACGTCGGCCGAGCTGTACGCCTTGGCCGACAAATGTCTTGGCGCAAGACCGAGGAAGGAGGAGACTCGTGAGAGAATCTGAAGCAGGATCGACAAGGATGACACCGCCCGGCAAAGAAGGGCGGCGGCGAGGCAACAGAAGAAGAAAAGCAGAGAAGTGCTAGCTGTCGGCAGTGCAGCAACGGAGGCGGCGACAAGAACGCCAAGGCTGGTGGCTCCGGCAAGGAGGTTGCTTGACGCCAACCACCATTCGGTGGCGGCCACGACAAGCGGGGCGGCTCCGGCAAGCAAGATCTTGCAAGATCCACCGCACCAAGGGCCACGACCTCCAGAGCTGCAAGAAAGTCGAGCAGCTTGTCGAATAGCAGAGAGCTGAGTACGAGCAGCGAGACAAGGAGAAGGCCCAGGAAGGTGCAGGGGGAGCAAGCAAGAAACGTCCCGGCCGGGGAGGACGCCGCGGCAAAGTCAAGCAGCGATAAGGAGATCGACCTCCCCGCGGCCGCGACAAGGATGAAGATGATGATGACGACGAAGATATGGAGGACGACGATGCCGATGAGCAGGAGTTTCAGAAAGCCACAGAGGTTCTCTGCGTTGACGGAGGTGCTTCCTGCATACCTCCCACCGCCAACTCAAGCAATGGATGCGGGAGGTCAATGCAGCGGAACCATCCGTAGAGTCGCGCAAGCCTCTGAAGTGGTCCAAAGACGCCTATCATTTTTGATATTGAGGAACACCCTGATCACATAACTGCGGTCGGGTGCTTGCCGATGTTGGTCTCTCCAACCATCCGCAACCTCAAGGTCACGAAAATGTTAGTTGGCGGCGGGGCCGGCTTGAATCTGATCTCCTCCGCGGTGCTCCAGAAGCTTCAAATCCTGACAATGAGCTCGAAGAGACCGGAACCTTCCAAGGAATCAATCCGGGAAGGAGCAAGCAGAAGGGTAAGATTACGTTGCCGGTCACATTTGGCAGCGAGCTGAACTTCAGGACTGAGAGGGTTACATTTGACGTTGCCGATTTCCCATTGCCGTACAATGGGATACTTGGCCATCCAGCACTCGCGAAGTTCATGGCAGCCTCTCATTACGCCTACAACCTACTCAAGATGCCGGGCCCGATAAGCGTCATCTCTGTCCATGGCGACAAGAAGGATGCCCTTATCTGTGCCGACAAGATCTTCCGGGATGCAGCAGCATGACAGACAGCCAGACACTTGCCGCTGAAGCTCCGGGGAAGAAGACCAAGTCCAAGTCCGGCAAGGGCTCGATGCTCACTCCGCAAGCGCACCTCTTGAGTGCTGCGCTGCCGTCGAGGACGCACCATCGAGCTCCACCGGCAAGTGCAAGAAGATGGTGGCTCCGCCGAAGACCAAGAAGGTGCCCGCCAAGGAGGACGGCGCTGGTGGTACCTTCACCATCGCCTCTCTCGACCCCAAATAGGAAGGCGCTCGTTGCTTTCCTCATGGGCGAATGTCGGCGTGTTTGCATGGCAACCGTCGATATCCCAGTGTTCCTGGAAAGTGATTGAGCACGCCGTTTGTCCTCATCTTGTGACCCGTCAAGCAAAAAGTCGAAGCAAGCGGTGGAGCACCAAGAATTCATAGCGAAGAGATCAAGAAACTGGAAGCAGCAGGCCTCGTCAGAGGAGTGCTCCATCCTACGTGGTTGGCCAATCCTGTAGTCGTGCGCAAAGCAAATGGGAAATGGAGACTTTGCATTGACTTCACGGATGTTAATAAAGCATGTCCCAAAGATCCATTTCCCTTGCCGCGCATTGACCAGATTGTTGACTCCACGGCTGGATGTGATTTGCTTTCGTTTCTTGATGCCTACTCAGGATACCATCAGATCTTCATGGCTGAAGAAGATGAAGAGAAGACCGCATTCATCACACCATGTGGCACATCTTTGTTTCATACGTATGCCTTTCGGTTTGAAGATTGCTGGTTCAACATTTGCACGGGTAGTCCATGACGCTTTTGAGCCGCAAATGCACAGAAATGTAGAAGCCTACATGGATGACATAGTGGTCAAGAGCAAGGACAAAGCGACTCTGGTTCAAGATTTGGACGAGACCTTTGCAAATCTGCGCAAGATCAACCTCAAGCTCAATCCCGAGAAGTGCGTGTTTGGAGTCCCTTCCGGCAAGCTTCTCGGGTTCTTCGTGTCTCAGCGAGGGATTGAAGCTAATCCCGACAAGATCAAGGCCATTGAGCAGATTGAAGCACCGGCGTCAAGGATGTCACGAAGACTTGCCGGTTGCGTGGCTGCTCTCAAAGAGTTTATTTCTAGGTCTGCCGAGCGCCTGCCATTTTTCAAGATTTTGAAAAGGCGGGTCGATAAAATGGACTCCCGAAGCGGAGGCTGCGCTGCAGGACTTGAAGAGATACATGTCCTCCACTCCAACACTTGTCGCACCTAAGCCACAAGAGAAGTTGCTGCTGTATATAGCGGCGACCAATCAAGTGGTTAGCGCTGCGTTAGTGGCGGAGAGGGAGGCGGATGACGAGCCAGCAACCGCGGCAAGCAAGTCCAGCGACAAGCAGGGGGCTTCGCCGACAAGCTCTGATCCTGACAAGGACGAGTCCGCGAAGACGCATGAGCAGATGCAGAAAAGGATGGTGCAGCGCCCAGTCTACTTTGTCAGTTCCCTCCTGCAGGGAACTAGATCGAGGTACTCTGGCGTGCAGAAATTGCTTTTCGGCCTCCTCATGGCCTCGAGAAAGCTGCGCCATTACTTCCAAGCACATGAGATCACAGTTGTCACTCACTTTCCGCTGAAGAGGATACTGCAGAATCCAGAAGCGACAGGCAGGATTGTCGAGTGGGCACTGGAGTTGTCCAGCTTCGGTCTCAAGTTTGAAAGCACATCAACTATCCAAAGCAGAGCCTTGGCAGAATTCATAGCAGAATGGACGCCAACGCTGCATTTAAGAGATTCTGGAGACGAGCATCCCCGTCAAAGAAGCAAGCAAAGAGTGGCTGATGTACTTTGATGGTGCCTTCTCGCTACAAGGCGCCGGTGTCGGCGTGCTGCTTATCGCACCCACCGGAGAGCACCTCAAGTACATCGTCCAGATGCACTTTCCCAAGGAGCAAGAGACAAACAATACTGCAGAGTATGAAGGTTTGCTTGCCGGTCTCAGGATCGCAGTGGACCTTGGGATCAAGAAGCTTATTGTCAGGGGTGACTCGCAACTCGTCGTCCGACAAGTGAACAAAGATTACCAGAGTCCGTTGATGGAAGCCTACTTTGATGAAGTGAGGAAGCTAGAAGAGCACTTTGACGGCCTACAAATGGAACATGTTCCAAGAGCTCAGAATGATATTGCTGATGGCCTGTCAAAGTGCACCGCACTCAAGCTACCTGTGGAACCAGGGATCTTTGTGCTCAAGCTGACTCAACCGACCGTAACACCATCGACTGGACAGAGCAAGAAGAGGAAGTTGGCCTCTGGTGACTACTTTCCGACAGAGCTTCCCGAAGCCGTCGTTGCAAAGGGCCCCAAGATCAACACCAACAGTGCTGAGGAGCAGTCTGCTCCGACAGACCCCAGGGTTTGTTTTGTTCAAGCAAACGCTCCCGACAAGTCTTGTCCCGGCAAGCTTGTCGGAGAGCAGTCTGCTCCAACAGACCTCAGGGTTTGTTCCGTTGAAGCAAACGCTCCCGACAAGTCTTGCTCCGGCAAGCTTGTCGGGGAGCATCTAGCTCCGACAGAGCCACAGGCTCTTGCCGTAGAAGCTGATGTTCCCGCAGCAGCAGATGTGCCTTTAGTCCTTGTTGTCGAGCCACAAGCTCCAGCATGGGCGCAGCAGATTGTCCATTTCCTTCACACAGGAGAACTTCCAGAAGAGCTAGACGACGCGGAAAGAGTAGCCCGGCGGTCAAGTATGTACCAGTTTAGTCGATAGCATACTGCATGAAGAAGACTTCGACGGTGTGAAATTGAAGTGTATTGCGGGAAGATGGGCCGAAGTTGTTGGCGAGAGATACATGGAGGCATATGTGGTCACCACATTGGCGCAAGAAGAGCACTTGCCGGCAAAGCTTTCCGGCAAGGTTTCTTCCGGCCGACAGCCCTCCGGATGCAATCGCACAAGTAACCAAGTGTGAAGCGTGCAGTTCCATTCCAAACAGAATCGCTGCCAGCTCAAGCTCTCCAGACGATCCCTTTATCCCGGCCATTTTCGGTCCGGGGCTCAACATCCTCGGCCCCTTCCCCGAGCTGTCGGGGCTTTGAGTACATGTACGCCGCCATCGACAAGTTCACAAAGTGGCGGAAGTGGAAGCGATGAGGAAGGTGACAGCACGGTCGTGATCAAGTTCTTGGTCGATTGTTTGCCGTTTGGAATCCCTAACAGGATCATCACCGACAACGGCACACAATTCTGAGTCGCACCTTCATGCGGTATGTCCAAGACCTTGGCACCAAGGTGCGCCGCTCCGTTGCTCACCCGAGAAGCAATGGTCAAGCGAAAGGGCAAATCTTTGAAGTGCTGCGGGCTCAAGACCAGAACTTTCGGCGGGCTGCACAAGTGCGGAAGAAAGCTGGATCGAGGAGCTGCCGGTGGTTCTTTGGTCGATCAGACGACGCCAAATCGAGCCATCGCCAGGCACCCTTTGCTCTAGTCTATGGAGCAGAGGCAGTTCTCCCCACGGAACTTCGTAGATACGGATCGCCTCGAGTACTCGCTTATGATGAGCTTGAGCAAGAGCAGCTGCGACAAGATGACGCGCGCTGCTCCTCGAGGAGGATCGTCTTCAGTCATGCGAGCCGCTCGCTACCAGCAAGCCCTGCGTCGCTACCATAGCCGCAGGGTTAGTGCCAGAAGTCTCGAGGAAGGCGACCTTGTTCTTCGGCGCGTTCAGTCCGCCAAGAATTCAAACAAGTTGATGCCGAAGTGGGAAGGCCCTTATCGGGTGAAACGAGTCACAAGGCCTGGCGCTGTCCGCCTTGAGACCGAGGATGGCATTCCGGTGAGCAACTCCTGGAACATTGAGCATCTTCGTAAGTTTTACCCATAGGGCGCGGTTGTCGGAATCCGTTCCGGCAACCACCTTTTGTACAAGTCTTGCCGCTGTTTCATGTAATCCTTCGTACAAAGCGGGCGCAGAACCCGATGCATCGATAAAGCTCGTGTGTTGCGACGACTTGTCAAGTTCATGCTTTCATCAATTTATTGCATGCTTTGGCTAACACTTTGTGCAGCAACCACACCCGGTAAGCAGAATCGAGCCGCTAGGCTCCATAACGTTATTTCCTCTTCTTTCTCCTCTCTCAAAGAAAGGAAGGCTCCCTCGCGCACAAATTAACCAGGGGGGAGGAGGAGGTAATACTATGGACCAAGCACCGCTCGAGGAAGTTTCACCTCATCGGGAAGCAAGAGACAGAAAAGCTAAGTTGCCAAAGTTTGAGCAATCAGTTTTTAAATTTTCGTTATCTTCCTCGAACGATGGTACTTTGTATGGAGAACCTGTGCGCAGAGGAACTAACTCGCCCGACTAGTCGCGCCTTACTTTGTTTCGAGTCCGCTCAACAACTTAAGTGAGCTGCGGCTAGTCGCGACAAGGTTGCTTGTCGGAGGCGGCACCGCCCGGCAGTGCTGAAGTTCCGCACTTTTCGGCGCTCGCTGACAAGGGTGCCTGCACCGGCAAGTCCCCTAAATGCATAAGGCAGAAACGTACAAAGGAAGGAATCAAGTAGAGGAAATAACATTGCATCGATCGATTCAGATCAGTAATAAATTTGTAAAGTTATCTTCCTTGAACGACCGCGCTTTGTATGAAAAACCTGTGCGTAGAGGAACCTAATCATGACTGGTCGCGCCCTTACTTTGTTTCGAGTCTGCTCAACAACTTAAGTGAGCTGCGGCTAGTCCGCGACAAGGTTGCTTGTCGGTAGCGACCCTGCCAAAGAAGTCTTTGAAGTTCCGCACTCGGCGCTCGCGGCAAGGATGCCTGCACCGGCAAGTTTCCCTGAAAAGCGTAGGGCAATAACATACAAGGCCAAGAGTCGAGTAAAGGAAGTAACGTAGCGAACGTTGCCCAGAATAAAGTTATGTTGCGAAAATAACTTGTCGCGGCACTGGCTGAATCGTTCTCAGAACTGAAATAACAGCGAAGAGGAGAAGAAGGGCGCGCCGGCACCCAAGCCCCGGCAAGCCAGAGTTGCCGGGGGCTGCGGCAAGCCAGAGTTGCCGGGGGCTGCGGCAAGCCAGAGTTGCCGGGGGCTGCGGCAAGCCAGAGTTGCCGGGGGCTGCGGCAAGCCAGAGTTGCCGGGGGCTGAGATATCAGATAAGCCCTTCGTCCTTTTTCAACCATCCCTCTTTCATTAAAAACATTCTACTCGGATACAGTCCGTGGGGAATGAAAAATATGAAAGAGAGGATTACAAGCTTTAAATGCGGATAAGGCCCGAAGGCTTACAAACTAAAAAGATAAGATGCCTGTAATCCCTTTCCTGTCCCTCTTTTCAGGAGGTAGGTCAAGGAGGCAAGAAGAGCAAAAGAAACGCCTAGACGAGCTACGGGTGCCAGAAGACACCAAGGGAACATCCCGGGAGCTCCCCGAGGGCTTGACGGAGATGGCAGCGCCGGAAGCAGGGCTCGAAGACGGGGGGGCAGGGCATCAGCACGCTGTCGAGGGCACTACGCCCTCGTACTCCGACTTGACGGCCTTGTCGCCATCCCTCTTCCCCTTCCACAGCCTCCCTACGCCAGTCGCCCAAGGAGACGACCCCGGGGAGTTCAAGGAGCCGGCGACGCGGATGATGGGGTTGCCGGTGACGCATGAAGCGGCGCCCGGCAACTAATCGGGCCCGCCAACCTCGTCGTCGCTGTCGCTCTCCTCCTTGTCACTCTCGCTCGAGGGGGAATCTTCGCTGTCGGAGGAGCTATCCACGCAGCACTTCGCCCGAGTACCAAGATCCCCGAAGACCTTGACGGAGAGGAGAGATCACCCTCCATTAACTTAAAATGGAGGGTAAACCCCGCCTCAGCTGTGGATGCCGGTGAACGTCTTCCACCCACGATCGAGATACATCACATTAGGGGCTGGGAATACAACACGGACTCGCATGCCGCTGATTCCACAGCCCCTCATGTGCAATCTCGGTGTCTCGGCGGATCCGACTCCATCACGCCGCAAACGGAGCTGAAGCCGGAGGCGGCGACGAGGCGCCCGGCGCAGCGACAAAGAACTCGCAAGGGTCGTCCCGGTATGGACCGCCAGGGAGGAACCGCCCGGCGGAAGCGGAGACGGCGCGCGCCGCCCGTCCGCCTCTTCCCCGAGCGCCGACCTCGCCCACGACCTCGCCTCCCTCTTCCTCTTGGGGCTGGCTCTACCGCCCCGGGCGTGGGGTTGGGAGGGGAGCGCTGTCTAGCGGCGACCCTCGCCGCCACCGATGAAGAACGAAGGTTCCTTTTCTCCATGGCGAATGGGAGAAAGGGGAGCAGAAACTGAGGAAGGGAGGAGATGGGAGAGTGCGGGCTTCTGCGCTCCCCTTCCGCTCTTTTTAAGGAAGCAAGGTGGGGGCTGGACCGCCTCGCTTGACAAACCAGGGCATAGGAAGAGCAGGGAATCGGGGTCAACCTGCTGCCTCTGCCCGTAACGGCCCAGTTTTCCACTCCCACCGTCCGTGACCCCAAGAGCATGGGAACCACGTGGTGGAGATGCAGAACTGAGGCGACGGGTGGAGCGACCCCGCACGCCGCCCACTTCCCCCACGACGCCGCAATTGACGCGTGCCGTTGCGGGGGGGACGCGGCGGATGCGGAGTGGGTTTGGTTTGGACCCAGGCCGCTGCTGCGTGCTGCAGCCTGTTTGGGCCTGCCCAAAGGATGCTCGGCACCGTGTATGGCCCAGGCCCGGGGGCTCCTGTCGGTGTACTAAAGTAGGGGTACCTTAGTTCCCCGAACTTGTGCACGGGCAGTCGATAGCGGCCCCTCAGCAAGCCTTGCAAGGCCCGCCAAGACCCTCCGCAGCCATTCAGAAGACAAGACCCGGCAAGAGGAGCTTGCCGGGAAGGCCTCTCTAGAAGCGCAGACAAGGCCCCGACAAGAGGAGCTTGTCGGGAAGGCCACCTCGAGCACACACGAAGACAAGGCCCGGCAAGAGGAGCTTGCCGGAAGGCCTGAGCGCGACACGCCTCCGGGCGCGACAAGGATTCGGCCGCGGCAAGGCGCTTGCCGCGGCATGCAACTTCTCTCCGTCTCCGCTCCAGCTCACCCAGCGACGTGTCGCCATGGGACCGTTCCATGGGCGCGTGTCGAGCGGCTGTACAACCAGCGGAGAGCAGCAACACGCAGCGCTGACAGGCTCGCCATCGTGGCGAGCGGAGGCGCACCTGACGGCCTCTGTTGCACTGTTTAGGCGACAACGACAGGCATTTATCGTTTTTGTCCCTTGCCGTCAGAGTTAGGTATTTTGCACTGTACACTGTTCAAGTAGGTGTACCAACTCCTGTTTTTACATTCGTACCCCCGTCTATGTTGCCACCTGTCGGAGACCCCTTGAGCCTATAAAAGGAGGGCCGAGTGCAACGTAGAGAGGGTTCGGTTCGGTTCGGTTCGGTTGGGTTCGGTTCCGCAGGGTTCGGTTCGCGTCTTTCGCGAGGTTCAGTTCATTCGACTGGCCATAGACTAGATACACTCACGCTAGGTTTGGTAGCTCGCATTGCTCCCTAGCAAGAACAGAATAGATCAAACAAGCAGCGGTAGGAGTTTTATCTCTCCGAGAGCTCGAAGCTGGGTAAACGCTTCGCGTGCATCGCCTCGATCCGCTCTTCGTGCGACCTCCGCCCCCCCCCTCCGAACCACAAGTGGCCTGCTCCGTCGGCCCCATAGGTGTCCGTGGGTACGATCAGCCTCCCCGACAATCATCGGGCATACCAGCAAGCTTAAATAATCCACAAACTTCATCCACATAGATTAGGTGCAAATCGGGATGCAATGTTCCATCTCCTGTAAAAGGATTAGCTAGCAGTTTCTCTATCATACCCGAAGGAATTTCAAAGTAAACATTTTCAGTAGGTTCAGTAGGTTGAGGAGCAACTCTTTGCTCTAATGGTCAGGGTGAAGATACCCCGAACAAGCCCCTTGAAGGATTATTTTCCATAGTAACAAGTGATAGTAAATTTCAGCACACTATATAAAATTTTCCTTACCAAAGGCGCTTCACTCCCCGGCAACGGCGCCAGAAAAGAGTCTTGATGACCCAAAAGTATAGGGGATCTATCGTAGTCCTTTAGATAAGTAAGAGTGTCGAACCCAATGAGGAGCAGAAGGAAATGACAAGCGGTTTTCAGTAAGGTATTCTCTGCAAGCACTGAAATTATCGGTAACAGATAGTTTTGTGATAAGGTAATTTGTAGCAGGTAACAAGTGACAAGAGTAAATAAAGTGCAGCAAGGTGGACCAATCCTTTTTGTAGCAAAGGACAAGCCTGGACAAACTCTTATATAAAGAAAAGCGCTCCTGAGGACACATGGGAATTATCGTCAAGCTAGTTTTCATCACGCTCAAATGATTCGCGTTCGTTACTTTGATAATTTGATATGTGGGTGGACCGTTGCTTGGGTACTGCCCTTCCTTGGACAAGCATCCCACTTATGATTAACCTCTATTGCAAGCATCCACAACTACAAAAGAAGTATTAAGGTATACCTAACCACAGCATGAAACATATGGATCCAAATCAGCCCCTTACGAAGCAACGCATAAACTAGGGTTTAAGCTTCTGTCACTCTAGCAAACCATCATCTACTTATTACTTCCCAATGCCTTCCTCTAGGACCAAATAATGGTGAAGTGTTATGTAGTCGACATTCACATAACACCACTAGAGGCTAGACAACATACATCTCATCAAAATATCGAACGAATACCAAATTCACATGACTACTAATAGCAAGACTTCTCCCATGTCCTCAGGAACAAACGTAACTACTCACAAAGCATATTCATGTTCATAATCAGAAGGGTATTAATATGCATAAAGGATCTGAACATATGATCTTCCACCAAATAAACCAACTAGCATCAACTACAAGGAGTAATCAACACTACTAGCAACCCACAAGTACCAATCTGAGGTTTTGAGACAAAGATTGGATACAAGAGATGAACTAGGGTTTGAGAGGAGATGGTGCTGGTGAAGATGTTGATGGAGATTGACCCCCTCCCTATGAGAGGATCGATGGTGATGACGATGGTGATGATTTCCCCCTCCCGGAGGGATGTTTCCCAGCAGAACAGCTCATGGAGCCCTAGATTGGTTCCGCCAAGGTTCCGCCTCGTGGCGGCGATGTTTCGTCCCGAAAGCTTCCTTATGATTTTTTCAAGGCAAAAGACTTCGTATAGCAGAAGATGGGCACTGAAGGCCTGCCAGGGGGCCCACGAGGCAGGGGGCGCGCCCCCACCCTCGTGGATGGTGGGTGGCCCCCTCTGCTTGATTCTTTCTCTAGTATTTTTTATTAATTCCAAAAACTGTCTCCGTGAAGTTTCAGGACCTTTGGAGCTGTGCAGAATAGGTCTCTAATATTTGCTCCCTTTTCAGCCCAGAATTCCAGCTGCCGGCATTCTCCCTCTTCATGTAAACCTTAGAAATTAGAGAGAATAGGCATAAGTATTGTGACATAATGTGTAATAACAGCCCATAATGCAATAAATATCGATATAAAAGCATGATGCAAAATGGACGTATCACAAAGTAGTGCATAATATCTCTCACATGACGAGCATCGAGGGTTTTAGGAGGTTCCCCATCTCCATGAGTAGCAAGTACCACTAATTTTTTTGGTGTTTCGTGTTCCATATCCATAAATAAAGATAGAGAACAACTTAGAACAAGAAATAAAACTACTTGGTGATAAAGCAAACAAGCACACATGAGAATATTCACCCCACGCTATAACTCCCAGGCAACGGCGCCAGAAAAAGGTCTTGATAACCCACAAGTATAGGGGATCTATTGTAGCCTCTTTTGAAGTAAGAGTGTCAAACCCAACGAGGAGCTAAAGGTAGAACAAATATTCCCTCAAGTTCTATCGACCACCGATACAACTCTACGCACACTTGACGTTTGCTTTACCGGAAACAAGTATGAAACTATTTTGTAGGAGTGAGGCTAGAACTACTTTGCAAGAATAAAACTAGAAGTACTTTGCAAGATAATAAAAGTTAGGTGTTTAGTAAAAGGGTTTGTGTCAACAAGAAAGTTATTTGTCCCCAGGCAATCGATAACAAGTACCGATAATCATTCTTGTAATTTTATATGACGGAGAGGCATGAGCTAACATACTTTCTCTACTTGGATCATATGCACTTATGATCGGAACTTGATACGTCTCCAATGTATCTACAATTTTTGATTATTCCATGCTATTATATTATCTGTTTTGGATGTTTAATGGGCTTTAATATACCTTTTTATATTACTTTTGGGACTAACCTATTAATCGAAGGCCCAGTGCAAATTGCTGTTTTTTTGCCTATTTCAGTGTTTCGCAGAAAAGGAAGATCAAACGAAATCCAAACGGAATGAAACCTTCGCGACGATCGTTTTTGGAACAAACCCAATCCAGGAGACTTGGAGTGGACGTCAAGGAAGAAATGAGGCGTCCACAAGGCAGGGAGGCGCGCCCAGGGGGGGTAGGCGCGCCCCCACCCTCGTGGGCCCCTCGTAGCTCCACCGACCTACTTCTTTCGCCTATATATATACTCTTATACCCTGAAAACATCCAGGGGAGCCACGAAACACTTTTTCCACCGCCGCAACCTTCTGTACCCGTGAGATCCCATCTTGGGGCCATTTCCGGCGCTCCGCCGAAGGGGAAATCGATCACGGTGGGCCTCTACATCAACACCATGGCCTCTCTAATGATGTGTGAGTAGTTTACCACAGACCTTCGGGTCCATAGTTATTAGCTATATGGCTTCTTCTCTCTCTTTGGATCTCAATACAAAGTTCTGGTGATGTGCGCTGCTGAATGTGGACCGTTTGACTGGTCAATTGATCGTGTCATCAACAAATTACGGAGCTGTATGGTGAGCCAGTGACCGTATGATCACCCTAAAATGTATTTTATTAACACGGTACAAACTCAAACTACCATTTCTTTCTTTCATATACGCGCTGACAGGTGAGCCCGACGGTTACACGCCCCGGTGCAACACTAGTTGCGCCACGTGGAACGTTTGACTGGTCAATTGATTGTGTCATCAACAAAATACGGAGTTGTACGGGTGAGCCAGTGACTGTAAAATCACGACATGTATTTTTTTAACACGGTACAGATGCAAGCGCTCATATATACGCGCAAGCACTCACCGCTATAAGCGCACACACGCGGACCCTACCCCTATGAGCACCTTCGAGAGAGTGATCCAGCATATGATCTTGAGATTTTACGAAGTCACCATAGGTGCCTCGTAGTCGAGTGGAACGTCTCCTCCCACTAAACGCATATCGCCGGAAAAATACTGAAATTAACCCAGGATAAATGCGAGCACCAGGACTTTAACCCCGGTGGGCTCGAGAAACCACTGTCCTCCTAACCATACAACCAAAGGTTGGTTAGCACCACAAAATGTATGTGCTGACCGTGATGAGCTTAACTATTCTGAAGTCCAGTGATCATATCGTGCTTTCGCTTAAAATACAATGACCATAAGTGTCATCAACAAAATACAGAGCACGCATCAAATACAATGTATGTCTGTGCCATCAACAAAATACGGAGACGTATCGTGAGCTAGATACCGTATGATCACCACGAGAATATATACGGTGACCATAATGAGCATATTCTGAAGTCCACCGACCGTATAGTGCTTTCAAGAAAATATGTGACTGGCCAAACGTGAATGTGTCAGGGGCATGCATACTTTTAGAGGACCAAGAGATAGTTTGTGTGCGTACGTGAAATTGGTGTAGAAAGAGGGGTGTCCGGTGGAGGCAAGGAGAGATATGCCCTTCGTTTCTCTTTCCCGTGACTAATATTTTAGGAGAAAATATAAACATTCACAATGCAGAACAAATATTATTGGATGCACCATGCAATTAACTTTCATGTATAACATTGTACTATTGTATATGCTTATTTTCTTAGTGGCCGATTGCGTATGTGGTGTGGTGGGCACATCATTTCTAGCTGGGGTGGGCACATCATTTCTAGTTGTGGTGGGTCAACATGAGGACTCATGAGTCGGTTCCATCCTGCGCCACATAGGTTGGACCGACACGCATTATACGAAGACCCATGTGGAGGACTCGACGTACAACACGAAGCTACCAGAGTCGTGGAGGACTCTATCCCCACTGGTGATAAGCCGACTATATATGATTTGTAACCCTAGGCCCCGAGTATGTTATAGAAAGCCTGGGGCTAGTTCGTTGATAGTATACACACACGCACAATGCCTGGTATTCACATGTACTTTGTACACACCCCTATCATTGATATACAGTGCCAGGAGTAGGCTTTTTCCTCAACTGCAAGGGTCCGAACTTGGGTAAAACCTTGCCTCGTATTACCATCGAGCCTAACAGTCAGGGATATCCTACCGAATGATCTGATGGAATCATATCTTCCAACTACTAAGAGGGAGGTCTGTCTTGGGGGGGGGGATGTGTCCGAGAGAGGCCTAAAGATAATATGCGTGCGGGAGACACGTAGGCACATATATGTGCGTATAGAGGGCTAGTAGAGACCGTGCGTGTGTGTATATGCAGAGAAATAGTGTTTTCCAACTGAGATTAGTGAAAAGAGTGGTACATAGTAGTCAGAAAGAGAGAGACATACACAGGGAGAGTGTGTGCGTGAGACACCCCGACACCCCGGGAGAGATTGTGAGCATGTGTGAAAGAGAAATGCCAATGTATATAAAGTGTGTGCACTTATGCGTTAGATAGAGAGATATATAGCACGTTTGTGAGAGCGTGCCGAGGCATAGTGCATCTACGTGTAAAAGGCGGTTCTACGCATTAAATTAAAATATAAATGGCATTATTATTTTTGGATGAGATCATGAATTTTGCAATTTGCGTATGAACTAAAATTGGTCTATCAGACACCCATACTCTATTGAATTCTAACATGTGCATGTGTTTATTTCATATTACGATCCATAGAGTGAGAGTGGTTTGAAATACAGGCAATGCATTGCTTTTGCAATTCATATATACAACATTAATTAGTGCACTCCATGTTGTTAGTGTGAAGCACTTTATACATTTGTCACTTACATGGATACATTCCAAATTGCTAGCTACGAAATAGAATACATGTTGAATTCAACATAAAGGGGGTTTCGAAGATTCAAATTCATAGGAAGTGCATTCATCCATTTGAACCCGAGATAATGGCATTTGTAAATCAGATCTAAAAGGGGGCATCAATCTTTGTTGTGCGTTTGAACATGCTATATATTCATACGCATGTCTAACTATTTTTTTGCAAACAAGGAGATTATATCTGGAATCATGCATGAACTGAGGTAGTAGCATATTTTTTTAATATATACTCGTGTACAATGTATATTCAAATGTACCCCATCCATTCGAAAATAATCGTAGTTTTAGGATTTTCAAGAGTAAAGATTTGTGAAGTTTGACAAATCCTGAAAGTTCAATTCAAGAGAACCGAAAACGTTAATGCTTCTGCTCCCAAATATTGAACGAAGCGCCAAATAAGCCTCTTGGTCACCCGAAACCGCGCGAGACTAATGTTTGGTGGTAGGAAATTACTGTCCCGACTCTGGCAAGTGTAGCCTATCGGCCCGATGTCCAAAGGTCTAAACCGGGGTAGGTTTGTAACTTCACCAAGACGCCAGTCTCAACCGCCTCCTAGAAGCATTCATACGCCATGGGCGCCTAAACACCCACGTGCTCGGCCGAAATCTATCCCGCCCACCATTTGGGACACCTGAGATTACTGTCCTACCCCCAACCCACAATATGTCTGAAATTTTAGATGGGGGCAAAGTTTGTAACTTTCCCCAAATTTCAAACAAGCGTGTCCCAAACCGAAACATTGTTCACCCTTAGTCCCCCTCCCTCCGTTTCCCCATTCATACTCCGTGGGCGCCAAAATGCCCACTCCACCAGCCGCGAAACCTCAGCCTCCTGCGTCCTCCACCCCATCGCACCCAATCCACCGCCGCCCTCCTCCATCACGCCAGAGCCTGTACCCTGACGTCGTCGTCCAATGCAACTGCAACGACCTCAAGGACTTAGCAGCTGAAGTCGAGGCAGAGCTATCTCCACGACACCCACGCCGATATGCGTTGTACCAGAACCACTTCGACCATGCCGTCCTGCGCCTCACTGCTGCCGCTCCACTATCGCAACCGTCCACCGCACCGGAGCTGTTCCCGCTACGCCGTCGTGCGCCGCCTCGGATCTGGTTCCCCGCCACCGACAGACGGCCACGGCACCACAGTCAACAACTTGGACATGGGTTCATCCAAGGCTCCGCCATCCTCCACAACTTCTCATTTCCAGCGAACCACAAGAAGATCGTTGAAAAACCAGAAGGAGGACACAACACTGCCAGCAGAAAGAGGTACTCCTCTAAGCTTATTCGTGCAAATCTTACGTCTCTGCTCACACCGTATTCATCCCACGAAAGAAACTAGTTGAGCGATTCGTACTGCATCTTCTTCTGATACTAAATGCACAAGGTTTCCTCCCATTTACTATTTCACCTTTGCTAGAGGTCAGTAGCCCACCTGGATTTCAATTCAGGGTCAGTTGAATCGCAATTAAAAGAAGCAACACCCGCTTAGGCGCGCGGAGCACCTAGTCCGCATGTTCGCTGGGTGAAAGATCATGGATGTCACCTAGAGGGGGGGGTGAATAGGCGCTTTAAAATAATTATGGTTTAGGCTTGAACAAATGCGGAATAAACCTAGTGGTTAATTTGTCAAGCACAAAACCTACAACAGCTAGGCTCACCTATGTGCACCAACAAATTATTCTAAGCAAGATAAACAACTAAGTGATAGCAAGATATATGACAAGAAATGGCTATCACAAAGTAAAGTGCATAAGTAAAGGGCTCGGGTAAGAGATAACCGAGGCACGTGGAGACGGCGATGTATCCCGAAGTTCACACCCTTGCGGATGCTAATCTCCGTTTGGAGCGGTGTGGAGGCACAATGCTCCCCAAGAAGCCACTAGGGCCACCGTAATCTCCTCACGCCTCGCACAATGCAAGATGCTGTGATTCCACTAAGGGACCCTTGAGGGCGGTCACCGAACCCGTACAAATGGCAACCCTTGGGGGCGGTCACCGAACCCGTACACTTTGGCAACCCTTGGGGGCGGTCACAGAAACTCTTCAAATTGCTCGGGGCGATCTCCACAACCTAGCTAATTGGAGACCCCGACGCTTGTCCGGAGCTTTACACCACAATGATTGAGCTCTGAACACCACCAACCGTCTAGGGCGCCCAAGCACCCAAGAGGAACAAGCTCATGGGTACCAAGCACCCAGGACTAATAAGCTTCTCAACTTGTAACTTCCACGTATCACCGTCGAGAACTCAAACCTATGCACCAAATGCAATGGCAAGGGCACACGGAGTGCCCAAGTCCTTCTCTCCCAAATCCCACCAAAGCAACTAATGCTAGGGAGTAAAATGAGAGGAAGAACAAGAAGGAGAACACCCAAGAACTCCGAGATCTAGATCCAAGGGGTCCCCCTCACATAGAGGAGAAAGTGATTGGTGGAAGTGTGGATCTAGATCTCCTCTCTCTTTTCCCTCAAAAACTAGCAAGAATCCATGGAGGGATTGAGAGTTAGCAAGCTCAAAGAAGGTCAACAATGGGGGCAAAAACGAGCTCAAGAGTTAGGGAACCATTGGGGAAGAAGACCCCCTTAAATAGGTCCCAACAAATCTGCCCGTTATGTGCAGAAAAACATTAGAGCGGTACAACCGCTATGAGCACCGGTACAACCGGTAACAGGCAATAAGCGGTACAACCGCCCAACAACTGCACCACTAAAGAAACTAGTCTGGTGGTAGAGCGGTACATGGCCGGTACAACCTCCAGACCAATTCTGGAGCGGTACAACCGCTCCAAACACCGGTTGTACCGGTCAACCGGTACAACCTATCTATGGGGCGGTACAACCTCTCTATGTAAAACAGGCAATATCAAAACAGCCACAACTTCCGTGACACGAGCTCCGAATTCGTGAAATCAAGTTTGTTGGAAAGCTAAGGACAAGAGCAAACACAATCTTGATAGAAATATCAAGAAATAGCAATTGAGAAAATACCCAAAATAAAATGGTGAGAACCCTTTCTCAATTAAGACCGGTAAAACCTCCAACACCGAAAACACAAAAGAAGATGCATATGAAATCGGTTTTTGATGAACTCGAGCTTGTCAAGAAGATGACCATGAGATCCAAATCTCACAAGGAGAATAACCAAACAAGAACCAGGAGAGATGATGCAAGGGTGCAATGGTTTGAGCTCTCGACGAATGATACAATCAAGCTACTCACTAGAGAGCCCCCCTTGATAGTACGACAATCGATCCTACAACCCGGTCTTCCAACTACCACTATGAGACCGGTAAAATAGAAAACCTATCAAGGGAAAACCTTTGCCTTGCACATAGTCCACTTGAGCTAGATGATGACGATCTTTACTTCCACAAGCTGGACCACCTTTCTTGATTGTGTTGGCTCGATGAAGACTAGTTGATTGCTCCCCCATACTCCACTATGGACGAGCCACTCTTTGGCACATCTTCACAATTCCATTGACACCACAATGGACGGCAAGCTTCAAGCTTGATTGCTCCCCCATACTCCATTATGGGTGAGACACTCTTCGTGTTGCTCCACTTGAACTTGCACACTGCAAACTTGATGACGATCACCACTTGATGTCATCCTCCATGGGTTGTATGAGATCTTCCTCTTGATGCAAGACCATGGAAACATACCTAACTCCACAAAGAACTCTCACGTAGACCATGGGTTAGTACACAAAGCGTAATGGACAATGCTTACCATACCATGGGATCACTTGGTCCCTCTCGGTACAACTTGTGCGCTTTGTGTGTTGATCAACTTGATTCGCTCTTGACTTAGTCTTGATCAACCTTGAATCTTTCCAACTCTATTCATTTGGATGATGTCTTAAAGGTACACAATCTTCTTCTTCAAGACATGCTTGCAATAAGCTCAACACTCACATGACCAATCTTAGAATAATTCCTTAATAGCACCTTGGTCAACTCATAAACTCCTTGAAACCAACACATGGACTTCAAAAAATGCCTATGGACAAATCCTTCAAATATAACACAAGGCAACCATTAGTCCATAGAGATTGTCATTAATTACCAAAACCAAACATGGGGGCACCGCATGTTCTTTCAATCTCCCCCATTTTGGTAATTGATGACAATCACTTTCAAGATATTTTATTGAAGGAATTATGCATCACCATGCAATGCAACATCCAATAATGCATGCTTAAGAGATGCAAATGCTTAGGAACAAAACCAAAGCAAGAAGAAATAACTCTCTCAACTTATCCACAAAACTCTCTGGAACTTCTCCCCCATTGGCATTGATTGGCAAAATGTGCGAAAAGCTTAGAAGGCCAATATAAAAAGTGGTCCTCCATAAATTGTGTATTTTTCGACAAGAGAGTGGAATGCAATACACATATCCAACGGTAAATACTTACAGGAAGACAGACTATATTAAGGCCCAAAGATTGCAACAGAATGATATGCCATAAAGACATAGCAAAGAGAGAAACAAGAAATCATGCAATCAAAAGATACCAATTGAAGCAAGCAATCAAAGGATATCAATTGAACCAACTAGACCAAATATCCTATGAGCCACAAGAATAAAGGATATTTTCGGAGTTCTGGGAACGGGGGTCCCCAGACTTGCCTGCCTGCGGCCTGCGGCGTGGCTCAAAGGGGGGCCCAGCATGGCCCATCTTCATCAACACAAGCTCAAGACCCTCGCGAGGGGCCAAGCCTCACGGGGCGGGCGACAGGGAGCTTCCTTAGGCACGGCCTCATCAGGCTGGCTCGCGAGGAGGCGGAGAGATCAAGGCGGGGTACCTCACGAGGTGCCCATGATGCAAACAATGACAACCAAAGGCGCCAGGCGGGCGCCAGCCACATGATGTCCTCCTTTCCTCTTTGGTGCAAAGGGAGCAAGCGCAGCGAGAGCATCAAGCAAAGGCATCCATTTCGTGCAACAAGACCAAGACCAGCCCAATGGCAGGAAGGAAGTCATTGTGGAGACCAAGCCAAGGCCACCACTGTAACCTTTGACAGGCGAGGACCAACTTTAGTCAGGATAAGTGTACCAGATGTTCCCCTTCAAAATGGCCAATTGTTTGCGGCCTTCCCGCTCAATATTTGGGAAGAGCCCCAGGCCTCTGTCTATAAATAGGACTAGCCTCCCACAGAGCTAGAGGCATCGGATCGAGGGAGCTAGACCCCAAGCATCTGGGATCAGGCATCAAAAAGAGAGAGAGAGAAGGAGAGGAGCGACTAAACTCCTCCTAGCAGTTCATCGCCCGGCCAAGAACAGACCCTCGCGAGGCTGTTCTTCCTTGTATTGTTCATCACCATCAGCCCAAGAGGCAATCCACCACACCACAAACTAGAGTAGGGTATTGCACCACAATGGTGGCCCCGAACTAGTATAAACCTTGTGTCTCTTGTGTTGTTCCTTTCAGAGATTAGATCCAAGCGAGGCGGCGGGGTGCAGTGTAGGTAGAGGGCGAGATCTCCGCGCGCACCCCAAAGTTGTTCGAACCTCAAGGGTCTGCGGAACCCAAAATCCGACATTTGGCGCGCCAGGTAGGTGGTGGGATCCACCTCGTGCCGCTTCGTGTCCCGTCGCATCGTCATCATCATGTCCGCAACAAGGCAGTAACCCCGTCCCTGGGCGGCCTGGCCCGACCACGCAGAGCCGCTCGCCTCGGGCGACCCCATGCCCCAGGCAGCTCGCGGTCCGCAGGGCGCTGCGGGCCGCGGGCGACGCGGACAGGCTTCGACAGCTCTCACGCCGCGGCAGGCGCGGTCGGCAGCGAGGGCCTCCAACCACGCCGCGGCCGCGACGCCGTACACCCGCCGGGAGCAGGCGAACTCGAGGGCCGCGCCACGGTGGCCCGGGAGCTACCGCAGCAAAGGCCGGAAGGCGGCCGCGACGCGTCAGCTTGGAGCGGGTGGCAGAGCTCCTGGGCTTTGCCGCCTCGGGGGCTCACCCCTTCTGCACCCAACTCCCACATCAGGTCAAGGGCGGCCCGCGCAAGGGCTCCACACGCGGTCGCGGGCTCCAAGGCTACTCCAACACCGGCGAAGCTATCAGCACCGGGCCAGCGGCGGCGCTGCCTCCGCTCCCGGCCAGCGAAGAAGGACTCGCCGCGACCCACGGCCCCAGTGGGCCGCCGCACTACCACCCCCAGGTGGGGGCCTCAAGCAGAGCTGCATGGCACGCGGAGCACTATGGCGCGGCCTTCGGGATGACGGCCCCAAAAGAATACGTGCCCCACATGATGGACCAAGGGCACCAAAGATGAGGGCGTAACAAGGCTCGCTCCTAAGCCCAAGCCGGGGACGAGGCGATGTAAGCTGAGCTCTTCCAGAGCCCCGCCAAGGCCCCACCGCCATGCCGGAAGCGACGACTATCGGATACCGCTAATTCCTCGTGAGCAGTATACGCTAATCATGAATCACAGGAGGTGCAGGTCGCCACGAAGCGGCTGTCGCTCCCCGCCTCAGCCTCCTACCCCTCAGGAGGAGGGCGTCGGGGGCTGCAGGGGAGGGGCCGAGATTCGGCATCACCACCGCAGCGTTCGGAGAAAGGCGTTCTCAGGAGGTAGGCCCTCTGCTGGGGAGGTGCCTCAGGGCCTGCCCCTGGCGGAGGACCCGTGGTCGTCGGGGGAACTGCTGGCGACCGCTCTACCCCATCGGTGGCGTCCTGGTTTTCGGTCGTTGTTGATGGCACTAGAGTGCGGCGCAAGGCGGGGCCCTCGTCTGGCGATATGAAGGAAGGCCGGTACCTGGGAAGAAGGCCCAGTGCCTGTGAAGCTCGCCGCCCCGTGACACTCTCACGTAATAATGAGTGGGGCTGTACATGCCCCGGAGTCTCAGGGGTGCCGGCCTCAGGCCCTGGGGCTCCCTCCCACGCCCAGTGGCAGCACTTAGCTCCGCGCTGGTGAGAAGACGTCCAAGACTAGACTAGGTGCTGGACGCGGCCTTTTTCTGCTTTCATTGCTTTTCCCTTTGGTTGTCACTTTCCCCCATTGGATTTAAGTTGGATTCGAATTTGAGATTTGCGTGTGTTTGGGGAAGGGGGTGCTTAGTCTCGTTCGAGCAATCTCTCGCGTTCCGATTACCGCTTTGCCTCAGCTGCCTCCCCTCGTGAGCCCCTCATGAGCCGGGTTGGGCCTAGCTTGCGTGCAGCCCAGATCGCCGCCACGCATCCTCTCGGGAGGTTTTTACTGCAGGTCCCACGGGTTCGATCAAGAGACACTTGTGACGCCACAGCCTCCACAGTGCTATCTCAGGCCCGTGACGGGACAAAGGTAAACCAGCAGACACTTGGCGCAGCGCACGGGTGATATAGCATCTACTAATACACGTAACACAAGTTTTACATGAGGGGCTCCTCCCAAAATGCTCTCACAACCGTCGTGGCAAAACCCGAGCTCTATTCGTGCGGTGGTAAGGAAACAGGAACGATGCGCATCGATCGGATAAATCCCCAATGCATCCTCGGGGCGCCTCGAATCGCCATCGCTCTCGCGTTGTCACCAGCGGCGCCGTGGCCGCCCACCACGCCGCCTTCATCAGCAGCCACGACCACGCCGGGTCGTTATCTCAAGCGAAGGCCCCGACGAGGGCGCCCATGTTGTCCTCCACCTGGCGCCAGTTGCCTTGACGGCCCGGGTATCGGGCGATGGCGGCGGCGTCGAAGTCGAAGTGGGGGTCCATATTCCGGAGATGGCTGAAGACGCGAGAAAAGGCGCGCCCAAGAAGGGCGCGGCTCCTCTCCTCCACCAACCTGCCAGCTCTGACCGACCGCGCCTCCAGCTGCGTCACCACGTTCGTGAAGAGCTGAAGGTTGCCGGCGTAGTTAACTGCGTGCGGCTCGCCAACAGCCGCCTCGCAGATGTTACCCAAGGCTGCGTTGGCTCTCTCCCGGAGCGTGGTGAGCATGGGGTCGTGCTCATGCTCCAGGATCCGCCGCTGACGTATCTCGTCCGCATTCTGTCGCGCGACGGCCTCAGCCTCGTCCACCCGTTGGCAAAGAAGAAGCACCTCGACACGGGAGGTAGTTAACTCCTCCTGCGCCACCTCAAGGGCGGCCCGAGAAGCATCGGCCCACCGTGTCACTTCCTCCTACTTGGCCCTCAAGGCAGCGGTCCTACCTTCAGCCTCAGCCCGGATCAACCCCAGCCTCTCCTCGAACTCGCGCTCAAGGTTCAAGCGCGCCGTCGCCACCCGACGTCCGACCTCCTCCAGGACACGGGCTTCCCGCGCAGCGACATCATCCTCCGCCCGCGTTACCAAGCGCTTCCTTGTTTCCAGGTGCTCATACTCACGCGCGCGTTCGGCGGCTTCCAGCGTCAGCGCCTCCTCACGCTTCTGGAGCTCTGCCGGGTCGCCTGAGGCCACCTTCATCGGTGCAAGGGCCGCCTCGCGCAGCTCCACCTGCTCCTCCAGTGAGCGGCATCGAGCCAGGAGTTCCCGCGCCCGCTCCTCCGCCGCCTCTCGTCGCCGGTCAGCTTCCCGAGCCTCCTCGACGGCCCGAGAACGGACATCCCGAGAAGCTGCCAGCGACGCCTTGGCCTCCCCATTGTCAAGATCACGCTGATGGCGTGCAAGGGCGACAGCCGCCTTCAGCTCGCGCCTCTCCGCGGCCAGGCGCAGGCCCTTGGCCTCCAGGCGCGCGTCTTCATCAGCGAGCTCTTCACCAAGCAGGCTCACCGCGCCAGCCGCCCTCCGAAGAAACCCTTGGCGAAGAGCGTGACGCTCCCGGGCGCGCTCGAGTACGTCTTCCACAATATCATCCGCCTCAAGCGAGCGTCGGGGGCCACGAATCAGCACTCCCCCTCCGGGCAAGGGGCTGGGGGCTGGCGCCCTCGCCATGGCCGGGCACGCCTCGCCAGAAGCCCGGCCAGGAGCCAGCCCATCCCCTAAAGAAGAGCGCGGGGAATACCTCAGCCAATCGCGGTCGACGACCAGACGAGAAGCCCATGGCAGGCTGGCTATGCAACGAGAAGGCTCGCGAAGGAGGGTCGCGAGGCGCGCGGGGCCGCGATGCGCTTCAGGATGGTTCGTCTCTCCGACCGGCCTCACCACGAGGACTCTGCTTCTCGGAGTGCTCGAAGACGGCGGAGAGGGCGGAGCCAAGGGGGATGGTTCCTCAGCCATCTCCGTGAGCTCGGTGGGAAGGGCCCTGCAGAGCAAGGATCAGTAAAAGCAACAGAAGGATCAGGAGCTAGAAAAGGGGAAGGCTTACTCATCGGTGGCGAAGTACTTCCTACGCTTCATTAAGCGACAAGGGTAATCGTCGCCCAAGGCCTACCTTCTCTTCCGGAGAGCCTCAAAGTCCATGCGGAAGCGACCCAAGAGTTGAGCGCAGGGGTTAGCCTGCGACGAGGAAGGAGTGTTGAGGCGACCCACGTCGGGGGCGTCTACCTGATGCACGCCGCCGGTCACCTCGCCAAGAAGAGTAACTGGGCCCCAGGGGCCTCACCAGTAATCGTGGGCAGCTGCTCGCCACCCCCAGCCACGGCAGCATGGGCCTCAGGAGCTGCTCCCTCAAGAGCGCCACCTGGCGCCGTCACCCCGGCGGAGGCCCCCTCGGCCTCCGGCGGCCCATGCCTCCCTGCTCCGCCACTCGAGGAAGAGCCGCTGTGGCCAACTGAAAGGGCGGCCACCACCACTGGGTTCTCGCGAGACCCCCGGAGGCCAGCGGGGCGCAGCCCCCATTCCTCGAAGATGGGCATCTGATTTACAAAGTCGCCCCTGTTCGGGCAGAGGTACAGCAAGGCCCCCCCCCTTGCCGGATGTTGCCAGGAGTGGGGTCCCCAGTCAAGACCAAGAGCACCTTCCTCAGTGCTTCAGGCGTCAGGTCCTCTTCCTGGAGCCTCATACGGTCTTCACGCCCGCTGAAGGCCCACATCCGGCGAGAGTGACGTTGGAGAGGGGCAACACGGCATAGCAGGAACTCCTTCACCACCTTGGGCGCCGTCACGCCGAGCTCCCTCAAGAACGCAAAGCGGCGCCAGACGAAGACAAACCGGGAACTCGTGAGCGTCTCCTGGCCCCAGCCTGAATTGGGGATAGCACGCGAAGATGGCTCCGACAGCAGGGGGCTGGGCACCCCCACGTCCACGTACAACCACCGCTCACGGAACCCAGGCGCGGGCGGAGGAAGGCTAAAGTCAATCCCTAAAGCCGTTGTTTGAGATGCAGCAATGAAGCTCACACACCCCGAACATTGGGTGGGGTCAACAAGGCGTGGAGAGAAGAAGTGGCGCAACAAGGCAACTGAGGGAAGGATGCCCATCATCGCCTCGCAAACAAAGGCGAAGACTGCAAGAAGAGTGATGGATTCTGGACCCAAGTGCATCATATGGATCTGATAGTGGGAGAGCACAGCATTGAAGAAATCGGAAAAGGGGGAACCAGCCCCGTCCACAGGGCGTCGGCAAAATACCGGACCTCAGTGATTATCCTGTCAATGGAGAAGTGGGACGCGGGCCAGGCCGTCGTCCGCCCGCATTCGTTGAAGATGGTGGCCAAAGCCGAGCTGGCCTTGCCCAGGCCCTCTCGATTGAGTATGATCGACCGATCGACGGCGGGGGCCGCCGACGACGGCGAGCGAGGCGGAGGCATGGGCTTCTTCCCTCTTCCCTTCTTCGTCGGAGCCATGGCAACGGAAGGGGGGGGAGGTTTGAGATTGGATTGGGAGCAGAAGCTGGAGTTCGAGAGGACTAACAGTGGGGGACGGTCGAGCAGCGAAAAGGGGAGCGGCTGTGTGTGGCTACAAGTCCACCTAGCATGGCACAAAATAAGGAGGCGTGGGGGAACAGTGCCGCCCACGTCCAATCAACCGCCATGCGGCGCCCAAGGCGGCAGGCTGTTAGGGCCCGCGGCGCCAGACTTGCCCTTCGCCTCTGCTCGGCCAAGCCCGGCACGCCTTTGGGCCCGGGGCTACTGTCGGCGTTCACGGGGCAGGGGTCCCCAGACTTGCACACTGCGGCCTCTGCGGCGTGGCTCAAAGGGGGTCCCAGCACGGCCCATCTTCATCAACACAAGCTCAAGACCCTCGCGAGGGGCCAAGCCTCGCCGGGTGGACGACAGGGAGCTTCCTCAGGCACGGCCTCATCAGGCTGGCTCGCGAGGAGGCGGAGAGATCAAGGCGGGGTACCTCATGAGGTGCCCATGACGCAAGCCATGACAACCAAGGGCGCCAGGCGGGCGCCAGCCCGCCCAAAGGTCCTCCTTTCCTCTTTGGTGCAAAGGGAGCAAGCGCAGCGAGAGCATCAAGCAAAGGCATCCATTTCGTGCAACAAGACCAAGACCAGCCCAACGGCAGGAAGGAAGTCATTGTGGAGCCCAAGCCAAGCGCCACCACTGTAACCTTTGACGGGCGAGGACCAACTTTAGTCAGGATAAATGTACCAGATGTTCCCCTTCAAAATGGCCAATTGTTGGCGCCCTTCCCGCTCAATATTTGGGAAGAGGCCCAGGGCCTCTGTCTATAAATAGGACTAGCCTCCCACAGAGCTAGAGGCTTCGGATCGAGGGAGCTAGACCCCAAGCATCTGGGATCGGGCATCAAAGAGAGAGAGAGAGAGAGAGAGAGAGAGAGAGAGAGAGAGAGAGAGAGAGAGAGAGAGAAGGAGAGGAGCGACTGAACTCCTCCTAGCAGTTCATCGCCCGGCCAAGAACAGACCCTCGCGAGGCTGTTCTTCCTTGTATTGTTCATCACCATCAGCCCAAGAGGCAATCCACCACACCACAAACTAGAGTAGGGTATTACACCACAATGGTGGCCCGAACTAGTATAAACCTTGTGTCTCTTGTGTTGTTCCTTTCGTAGTTTAGATCCAAGCGAGGCGGCGGGGTGTAGGTAGGTAGAGGGCGAGATCTCCGCGCGCACCCCAGTGTTCGAACCTCAAGGGTCTGCCGGAACCCGAAATCCGACAGATATTACGATATGAGCAAAGGAGTGTTCTAAAGAAACTAGAGAAGCTCCCCATGATCTGTGCATGCATAAGAATTTTTGTATTTGGGTACACAGTACACAAAATAGGATCATAGCTCCCCCAAAATCAATAGAAACTCACAACAAGTGCAAGTGAGCATATAGGAAACAAAGCCTAGCACTTGCAACAAACAAATGGTTGAGCAACATGTAAAAGAGGCAACTTAAGAATAGGCTCAACCAAAATGATGTGTGTGATTCAAGGCAATGCACTTGACAAGACTAATGTACGGATGATCATTAAGTATCAATTAAGTCTTGAAAGAATGAGGCACACGGTGCAAGGCCTATCATTCCCACGCACAACTAGCAAAAGGGTTCACAAGCTTACTAAGAAGCAAATAAAGAACCTATGCTTGTGACAAGCCGTGGCGAAGATATAAAAGGAATCTCCGTTAAGAGGAGGGATACCAATTAAATTGGCAAAAGCCTCATCATAACAAGCAAGAGGGAAATAGTCTTCACCACACAAGAGTGCAACAAGATGCAACGAGAAATGGCCCGCACTCAAGATAAATCCTTTCATGAAACCACCAAGGAAAAAGGTGGACGTGAAAGAATAAGGATATCAACTAAATATGTAACTTCTCTCAAGTGTATAATATTCTCGGTAGATCAATCATGATGATACCAATCCACAAAGAAGGATGTACACTTGAAATAGTTACAACAAGGAAAGAACAAGATATCCACAAGGAAGTCATAAATATACCGATAAGATATTTGCTTGAAAGCATAGCGCATGGCTAGATATGGTCTTATTGTATATAAATGAAGTCCACACACGAACAACAAAGACAACACCACTAGCAACATGAGATCATCGTTGAGATGCTTTGAGAAAGGTAACAAGTATCACAAGATGGAATGAATATCATGCCAAGATGCAACCTACACAAGGTTGAAGCAAGAAATGTGTGCATGAAGTATATGAAGATATTTGTTACCGAGTTAACATTGGAAGGATGTAGTAGAAACCAATTGAAGGTAGTAGATAGTAGTTCATTGAGCATCCTAGCTTGACTTCAATAAGCACATGGTGACACCACCTCCCTCGTGAGTGAGCCGAGCATCCAATGCATCTCCAATTGTTTCTAGACCAAAAACACAAACAAAATGGTACCCAAACTCATTGGGACCAAAGAGTTATAAACACCAATATACATAGGACAAACTCCACATAAATATGTGCATATAGATATGGACATGAATTTCATGCACATCTCATCCAATTTGAGACTTGGTGGAGTTTCCCCTATATATTGGGCAGAGAAAGAAAGCATGCCAAAGAAAATACATGAAGTAAATATGCATGCTAAAGACTTTCAAGAACCAACACCAAATGAAAAAGGAATACCAAGTGAAAAGGATACCAAAAGGAGAAACCATCACTTGGAAGATATCATTAACCGATACATCAAGGAATGAGATATCCAATGGCACACTCAAAAAGAATGATGTCAAACTCCCAAAAGAGAGAATGGTTCCAAACAAACCAAGTGCTCTACAAAGTTTCCTGATGGCACAAAGTACCAAAAAGAAATGGTTTGCATTCCACCAACACACACTTGATAAGGATCACAAGGTGAGCGTTCTAAGAAAAATAGGATAGCTCCCCCAAGCATTGTGCATTATAGAGAATTTGCATTTGAATACAAAAAGCACAAGATGGGATCACCACTTTCATTATATCTATACAAACACTAGACAATCTCAAGGAAATAACAGGATCCACAACTGGTATGGAATACAATGGGAGTTGACACAATCCTAGGCAAGAGATAAGGCAAATAAAAGCAAAGGCCAATGTAAAGATGATCAATAATTTATACCACACATAAGTGAGTACAAATTGTCAAAAGACAAGAAGTATTTGGAAATAATTCCGTTGGTAGATAGCAAGGATATCCAACATCATCTTCACACCAAACACAAGCAAATTGCAACTTGTAGAGCTAACATGCCACCTAGGAACAAGATAATTTACAATATCAATTGTAGGTGACAATATCTCAAATGTACCCATTTTCTAGGCTTGTAATATGCACATAGCATATTACTCCCCCATAATGTGATACCAATAAAAACTTAACAATAGGCAATAAGAGGATCCAACAAGACATAATTAATGGACTATTTAGATTTGAATTTCTCATGAGAAGACATACCACATAGCGACTAGATAATCTTGTAATATCAATACTAAGTGGTATTCCCCATGTACCCGCCTTTATAGGATTGCGAAGCGCACAAAGCACATCACTCCCCCATAATGGGATATTCCATTAATCCCTCACAAGAGCCAACTAAGATACAACCAAGATGCACAAAGGCTCAACGAACGACACACATGTACATGATGTGCAAACCAACATACACATAAGCAATTTGGAGACACATCATATACAAACACATGCAAGGAACCAAACCAAAACATGCAAGGGGGCAAGTAACTTTCAATGTAAGCAATTTAAGTACGAGTTACCGCAAGGAGGCACATTGGATATAAGATATAAACTTGATGATTCAATTGACTTGGCTTCAGACAATATGAATGATGAAAATCCCCTTAATTCTTCACAATGTAGCCAAGTCTCCAATGCCCTCCGTAGACACCTATTGATCAAGTTCGAGCTAGTTGGTCCCCAACCAAGTTGGGTCCTAAGAGGTTAGTCACAATAGGCTTGGCAACCCAAATGGTTGTTTTCTTGACACCACTTTGAGTACCAACAAACTTGGCAAACATATTGCCAACCTTATCCTTCCCAAGATAAAAGATATCATCAATAATAATTGGGTTGGATAAGTTACCACTAGTGCATGAAGAAGCGAGGTGACCTTTCTCACAACATAGGTAGCAACATATACTCTTCACTTTCTTCTCACTTTATTTCTCAACTTGAGAAGCATTAGCTTGAGTTTTCTTGGGAAGAGACCTTTCTTAAACTTGAGGTTGAGCATGAGATTGAACTTGTGGCCGCTTCCCTTGTTTCTTGTCACTAATGGCCTTCTTCTTCAATGGGCAAGATCTAACATGATGCCCTTCAAATTTGCACTTGAAGCAAACAATCTTGGCCGAATTCTTGACTTGTTCTTGGCCCTTCTTCTTGTTCATCTTGGACTTCTTCTTCTTATTGGATTTGAATCCAAGTCCACCTTTGTCATTGGGGGATTTTTGCACACTCAAGATATTGTTGAGTGTGGATTTCCCTTCATGACACCTTTCCAAGTCTTTCTTCAAAGATGTGACTTGGGCCTTGAGCTCTTTGATTTCCTCTACATGGTTAGTCTCAACACAAGTACTAGAGGAAGTATAAGCTTCATTGTTAGAGCAACAAGGCAAGGAAAGCAATTCATCACAAGATGTACCAACATTGTGAGTAGATGAATTACAAGGACTGGCACATGGCAATATAGTATTTTGACTAGAAGTATTGCTAGTATCCACATGAGGCTCACTAGATGTTACCTTAGCAATCATGGCCTCATGAGCTATCTTTAGCACATTGTGGGATACTAGAATATCATAATGAGTGCTTGAGAGCTTTTCATGGCTTTCTTCCTCCGATAATTACTAGATAGCAACTCAAGTTGAGCCCTTAGCTCAACACTCTCCTTCAATATGGATGCTTCATAAGAGATAGAGTTAGTAGCACAAGCATCATCATTAACAACAAGAGGAGAAGACAACTTGGCAATCTTTTTTTAATATGAAGCTTTAAGTAGAGAATGAGACTCGGTGAGTTTGATGAGCTCACTCTTAATGACCCTTGAGCCATTTTTGAGGTGCTCAAAGTCCTCAAGGAGTTTAGCATGCACAACTTCAAGCTCCTCATTTTTAGTTTCAAAATCATTTGCCACCTCAAGAGCTCTATCACGAGATTCCCTCACTCTAGATAATTCTAGAACAAAAGTCTCCTCAAGAGATTCCTTGGTGGCTTGTTCAAGTTCAAGAGCTTGGGAGAGGTCCGCAATCTCACTAGCGTAATCCCGCTCATGACCTTCCATTTTGTCAATGGTGACCTCATGCTCCTCGAGATGAGATTCCAACTCCTCAATATATTTCTTGCCCTCAATGGCAATGGACATGATTTCCATGAAGTTGGAATGAGCAATGTTATTTTTATGAAGAGCTTTAAAAATCATTTCCCCCTTAATTTTTAAGGAGGCAACATTATCATTCTCTTCATTATTATCCTCATCATCATTTAGCATTAACATCATCATCAAGAGACATATTGGGGTTCAAAGTAGGAGATACCCTTGAAGCCTTAGCCATAAGGTATAAAGCAATAGATGATGATGTAGGATCCCTTGAAGCACCATTTGAGACCACATCTTGTTCCATGGAGTGTTGGGTTTCCTCTACATTTTTAGCACAACAACTCGAGGAAATACATGCATTTTTATCATGGCAACAAGATATAGAAAGCATATCATTATGAGATTTATTCAAGCAATTTCTACATGATATGCACGCACTATCAACACAAGCATGTGAAACATGTAAGGTGCACGAAGTGTTAAACTCCAAAGATGGAGCATTGCACTAAGATAGTGATGAAGAGTCATCAACGATAAGCACACTATCATCATTGCAATGACCAACACTACTCAACATAACATTACCTTGTGGCAATCCACATGTAGGTGAAGTAGAAGAAGTTGAGACGGCAACACGGCCGGAGGTGGAGGGAGAACAATCATCCGCACAAATCTTGGACACACCATATTCATCTTGAAGCTTTGTCCACAACTCATGAGCATCCAGGAACGACATGAGTTGAAATATAACTACATTGCTCAAAGCATCGAAAAGCACATTAGAAGCTTGAGCATTGAGATAAGAGTTTTTCTCATCCTCTAAAGGTAATCTTTGGGGATCCTTTGGAGGAGAAAAACCCATATCTAGAATTGGCTCTAAATTTGGGTCCATGACCCTAAAGAGATTAAGGATGTGAATTACCCAAACATCAAAATTTGTGCCATCGAAACTAAGAGTGTCAGAGAATCCTAATCCCCTAGTCGACATCTTTACTCTCTAGGCTGTTAAGCCTAACAATGAGAGACGAGGCTCTGATACCAATTGAAAGATCGTGGATGTCGCCTAGAGGGGGGGTGAATAGGCGCTTTAAAATAATTACGGTTTAGGCTTGAACAAATGCGGAATAAACCTAGCGGTTAATTTGTCAAGCACAAAACCTACAACAACTAGGCTCACCTATGTGCACCAACAAATTATTCTAAGCAAGAAAAACGACTAAGTGATAGCAAGATATATGACAAGAAACAATATGGCTATCACAAAGTAAAGTGCATAAGTAAAGGGCTCGGGTAAGAGATAACCGAGGCACGTGGAGACGGCGATGTACCCCAAAGTTCACACCCTTGCGGATGCTAATATCCGTTTGGAGCGGTGTGGAAGCACAATGCTCCCCAAGAAGCCACTATGGCCACCGTAATCTCCTCACGCCCTCGCACAATGGAAGATGCCATGATTCCACTAAGGGACCCTTGAGGGCGGTCACCGAACCCGTACAAATGGCAACTGAGGGAGTCCTGGACTAGGGGGTGTCCGGATAGCCGAACTATCATCACGGCCGGACTCCAAGACTATGATGATACAAGATTGAAGACTTCGTCCAGTGTCCGGATGGGACTTTCCTTGGCGTGGAAGGCAAGCTTGGCGATACGGATATGTAGATCTCCTACCATTGTAACCGACTGTGTAACCCTAACCTATCTGGTGTCTATATAAACCAGAGGGTTTTAGTCCGTAGGACGAACAACAATCATACCATAGGCTAGCTTCTAGGGTTTAGCCTCTACGATATCGTGGTAGATCTACTCTTGTACTACCCATATCATCAATATTAATCAAACAGGAGTAGGGTATTACCTCCATTGAGAGGGCCCGAACCTGGGTAAAAACATCGTGTCCCTTGTCTCCTGTTACCATCCGCCTAGACGCACAGTTCGGGACCCCCTACCCGAGATCCGCCGGTTTTGAAACCGACATTCGTGCTTTCATTGAGAGTTCCTCCGTATGCGTCACCGATAGGGCCCGATGGCTCCTTCGATCATCAACAACGACGCCGGTCCAGGTGAGACTTTTCTCCCGGACAGATCTTCAGATTTGGCGGCTTTACCGCGGGCCAATTCGCTTGGCCATCCGGAGCAGATCGAAGCTACGCCTGGCCATCAGTCAGATTTGGAAATTTGAACTATACGGTCGATATCCGCAGAGACTTGATCTTCGACGGATTTGAGCCGCAGCCAAGCGTGCCGCCTTTGTCTCGATGGGCATGATCTAGCTCGCAGCGAACAAAGGTGCCTCGAGGCTGCACCAAAGATCCGCTCCGGCCCTCAATCCGGAGCCGGATTCCCCGATCGAGGACGAGTGGTCGGACACCGCCTCGGGGGATGCGATCTCTACGGCGATGGAGCCGAAATCTATCCCTGTCCTTTGCGAAGACCTCGACTCCAGGGTGCCGGACTCCTCTCCGGGCTCCGAACCCTCCGCGCCCCTGCCAATCGAATCCGATTGGGCGCCGGTTATGGAGTTCACTGCCGCGGACATCTTTCAGCACTCACCCTTTGGCGACATCCTGAATTCACTAAAGTCTCTCTCTTTATCCGGAGAGCCATGGCCGGACTACGGCCAGGAAGGTTGGGATGCGGACGTCGAAGAAATTCAACGCCCACCCATCACCCACTTCGTAGCCACTATCGAAAGCTTACACGACGTGCTCGATTTCGACTCCGAAGACATCGACGGTATGGACGACCACTTCATCCCATGATGTATACATGGTGGATACACCTAAAGGAAATGAAGACGAGGAACAACGGGACGCTACGAAGGATAAATCCCTCGAAAAGTAGTCAAAACGGCAACGTAAACGCCGAACTAAGTCCCGCCTCAACAGAGACCCAGCCACAGAGCAGGGCGAACCGGTGGACGACGAACATGCTATCGAGCAATCGTCCGAACAAGATAACTTGGATAAACAACCCGTCCCCAACGAAGACAACAGTCCGGACGATCTCACGCCGGACAAATCATTGGAGCAGAATAACCTCCAGAAAAGGCTCTGCGCCATCGCTGCGTAGCCCGAAAAAAGCAAGCGGAAGCTCAAAACAGCGGAAGATGCACTCGGGTCGATGGAGCAAAGTATTCAACATCAAGAGACAAATACGGGCGATAACAACAACAAAGAGCTACCCAAAGAGAAAGCTATCGCCTGAATTTGATGAGGAGGCCATAGAGCCCCCACAATCAAAAATTAAGAAGGCCACCGGTCGGATGGACGACCCCACGGCAAAAAGAGAGCGGCAATCGGGCGCCAAGACACAAGCCGATACGTGATCCGCATAAGGATTCACATCAAAAGGATGGCCCAGTTAGGTCCATCTATGGGCCAAGAAAGCAAGCTCTTCAAAGCAAGGCAACACGCCAAATATTCGAACATCACGGCACACCCAAATACAGGGGCGCTGCACATCCCCTATGTTTCACCGATGAGGTGCTGGATCATGAATTTCCAGCGGATTCAATCCCGTAAACATAGAGGCATACGACGGAACAACAGACCCCAGAGTCTGGATTGAGGATTACATCCTCCACATACACATGGCTAGAGGAGATGATCTCCACGCCATAAAATACTTACCCCTCAAACTCAAAGGGCCAGATCGGCATTGGCTTAAAAGCCTCCCGAAAATGCCATTGGAAGCCGGGAGAGCTCGAGGATGCGTTTAGGGCAAATTTTCAGGGGACCTATGTCCGCCCTCCGGATGCGTAACAATCTAAGTCACATAACTCAACAGCCCGGAGAGTCAGCCGGAAATTCTGGAACAGGTTCCTTACTAAAAGAACCAAATAGTCGATTGTCCGGACGCCAAGCCTTAGCAGCTTTCAAACACAACGTCCGAGACGAATGGTTTCATGAACACCTCGCCAAGAGAAGCCGAGAACCATGGCCGCATTAACAAGCCTCATGACCCGCTTTTGCTGGAGAGAGGATAGCTGGCTAGCAAGATGCAGCGCCAGCTGACCCAAGTACATCCAAGTCGAGGATGGAAACGGGAAACCACGGCGCAACAAGGACCAGCGCCGGATTAAAAGGAACAGTCCAAAGAGCGAGGCAGTCAACGCCGGATTCAAAAGCTCACGGCAGAACAACAAAAAACTGCCCCTTACGGACAATAGCGATGAGCTATCCAACTTTAAAAAAATCTTGGACAAGATATGTCAAATCCACAGTACTCCCAGGAGGCCTGCAAACCATACCCACAGAGATTGTTGGGTCTTCAAACAGTCCGGCAGACTCAACGCCGAACACAAGGGGCTCGACACACCAAGTGAAGATGATGACGAGCACCACAAGCAGAGCCCCGGAAAACAAAAGAATTTCCCACAAGAGGTTAAAACAGTAAACTCACTTCACGTGATCAAAGGGAAAAACAGAGCGGCGCTTTCGGAATGCGCGCAAGACAAACTACCCCAGCGGAGTACCAACACTGGTTGTCAAAACCAATCACCTTCGACCATCAGGACTATTCTGAAAGCATCCGGAACACAGGATGGACTGCCTTGATATTGGATCCTATAATCGACGGATTCCAATTTACACAAGTCCTCATGGATGGTGGTAGTAACATAAACCTGATATATCACGACACAATCGGCAGGATGGGGATAGACCCAACCAAAATTCGCTGTAGCAACACCTCCTTTAAAGGAGTAATGCCAGGCCCATATGCCCATTGTACGGGCTCCATACTGCTAGAAGTTGTGTTCGGTTCATCCGACAACTTCCGTCACGAAAGGTTAATCTTCCTTGTCGCCCCGTTCAAAAGTAGCCATCAAGCACTATTGGGACGCGAAGCTTTCGCCCGCTTTAATGCAATACCGCATTTGCATCTCTCACACTTAAAATGCCCGGTCCACGCGGCATCATCTCATTAAAAGGGAGCATTAAGTGTTACTTGAGCACGGAGGAACGTGAGACTGCCTTGACAGCCCCACACCTATCCGGCTCCGCTAGTCAAAGAACCTGAATTGGTCATTCAAACCCCGGACACGGCTAGACGAGTCCGGCGCTTACTAGCGGCATACCCCCATACAAGGGGCTGCATGCATGTATCACAAGAGACAATAAAGCTCAATCTTATTCACTTCTTCGAATCGTACTCTGTTTATTTAATATAAAGTACATCTTTCGCACGATCTTTTTTCTTTTTTAAACTAAGTTCCTCTCTTTTACAGATGAACAACGTGCTACACCCGTCCAGGATACGGCACAACGGAGACACAGGCGCAGATGTGCAGTAGGGACCCGTTGCAAGGATTCTTTTCAGATTAAGACCCTGCGTAAACCTTTTTTACTGTCTCTTGTTGATATACATCCCCCGGTTTCTTACTATAACCGAGGAGGAGGCTGGCGTTTTGGCATTGGCCGCAACAGATTTTTTTATGCTGCACTGGACACCGGGGCTTAGGGCATTATTCTGCCCGTTTTTATAAAGACCGAACACCTTAGGGAGTATTCGGCGTCTCGGGTTAGGCCTTATATGCATCAGCTCCGAATCATGTCTTTGGTCAAATGTTGGGTTTGCCCGGCTCCTGTGTTTTGTTGTCTTACGTTCCGTTCTATCGGCTAACGCGGCACTGTGGAGAACTATCGCGATTGTGCCCAGTTCGCCGGGCGAAAGCACCTCAAAGAGAGAAAGCCGAAAACTGACTGTCATGATATAGCGAGAGACTGGTCAACCACTCGATGACTAATCGGAATGTTTAGAATTCCTCCGCATTAACGAAGGACCGGTTTTCGGTCAGGCACATACGCACCCCGAATTCGGGAGAGTGCGGTGCCCCCAGGGGCTATATAGTAGCCCCACCCTCGAACTCCTATGGCTAAGTGAAAGTGATAAAGCATTATAGTCCGGTTGCCTAGTTTTCTACGCTACCACCTCCTTAACAGGACCAAGACGTTGGATTAAGTGTGAAAAAGCGCCTTCTTTGCAAACACCCCTGCACTATGTGCGTGGGGGCTGAAGCCAAGGACTGCCATCTTTCAGGTTATATATACATATACATAAACGGCTGCACAGGGAGTAGTTTACTACTTGAACGCACAAGTATAAAAAGCTCTTATATCATATTGAAACATTGTTTTCACAAATCATACATGTCATTTAAACAGAATATCCTTGAGCATCGCGTCTCTATTAAACGAGCGCCCGGCAGGACTTCCTCAAAGTAGTGCTCGGCAGGTACTCGGCTTCCGTCCGAATCTTGGGATGCAACGTCGGTGGCCTTCATATCTGCCCAGTATGTCTTGACACGGGCCAGAGCCATCCGCGCTCCCTCAATACACGCCGACCGCTTTATTGCGTCGATACGCGGTACCGCACCAAGGAACTGTTGCACTAAACCAAAATAACTCTTCGGTTGGGTCCGCTCGGCCACAAATGAGTCATGACATGCTTCATGGCAAGTCCGGATAGTCGATTCAGCTCGGCCCATTCGGCCAACCGATCGATCAACGGAAGAAGACGCTCTGGACTATGGAATTGCGACCAATATAGCTCTTCCCTTCTGTGCCCCTTCTGGCCTCAGAAGTGCTCAATCGCGTCCGCAGCGCTCGCCACTAAGTCCAGATAAGCATCCTCCGAACTCCACAACTTGTCCAATTGAGCATACTTTGGATCCGTATATTTCCTCCGCAGCAGAAACGATTTTCCAGCCGCAATCGCCCCGGCCTGACTCAGCTCCTCCTTGGCAGCTCTCAAAGCCGAACGGGCATCCTTGGATTCGGCGGCGGCCTTTTCGAGCCCTCTTGCTCCGCTTGACGTTCTTTTCAAGAACCTCGCAGCGATCGGGCAGTATTCTTCTACTTTCCGCCATATCGGCCATTTCCTCTTCTTGCCCGGCGATGAGCAGCCCGTTCGGCTTTTAGCTCTTGGCCGCCCTTAAAGCGGCCGCATTACTAGTTACGCTTGCTCTTTCGCTCGGGCGAGTTCCGCCCGCAGCTCTTCCACAGCAGCGGCACCATCTGCATTAAGCATACTAATAGTAAGACATGGGCGTCAAGCTCCCTTACCAGGTGTCCGCGTAGAAGTCGCATACCTTGTGACTCGTCAAACCGTTTATTGACCAGCGCGATGTCCGCATCTGCCTCGTCAAGCTGTCGCTTTAGTTCGGCATATTCATCAGTCCGGCTGGCCACGGACGCCCGCCACCTGTTTAGGAGCGGCGATATGTTATAATCGAGATTTTGATCCTCGCACGCTGTCAATTTTGACAACATCCCGAGTCTCAGGGGCTACTATCTATCTGAGGCGCATTCTATATGCATAAGCGCCGGAAAGGTACATCATTTTTGCGTACCTCGAACCCGTCGATAAGCTTCGACGGCTTCATGCAATCCGCTCTCCGCGGATGCAATTCTTTCAATCACCATACCCATTAGAGCACGGTGATCTTCTGAGATAGCCGCTCGCCCGAGCAGATCCTTCAGCTCCTCCGACCGCACACCAGTTGGCGCCGGACTTGGGGGAACCCTCCGCGACGATACCTCAAGGTCGTCCGCCTCGCATGAGGGTGCGACAGGTGGAGGCGTCTCGCTCTCCATCATCTCCGGAAGAAGATCCCCTGAAGACGAGCTCTGCTGAGAAGGGCTGAGATCCGAACTACAAGGTACAATTTTAGTTATCTTCAGAAATAAATACAGGGATGTTCCTTACTTACAAAACCCCTTTCTTTTTACTTACGGCTCGCTGGAGGGCTGATCCCATTGGGGAAATAGTGCGGCTGGGTTACTTCCCAGCGCGGACTCTTCAGCGAAGATACTTTTCCCTCTTTGAGGCCTTGACCTCGGATCTTCAAGCGGTCCTCTTCTCTCCTCGGAAGGTGGGGCTTTTAATCCCTCCTTCCTTGATAGCCTCCTTCGTAGAGGCAGTTGCTTCTCCGCTCCCCCCTTTGCCTTCCTCAAAAGGCGCGGCCTTCAACATCTTGGTCAGCATGGTATCCGGCGTGGTCTCTGGGAGGGGAGCCGGACACCTTATCAACTTTGCCTTGGCTATCCACTCCTGTTCAAGAAACGGTTCCTTTAAAGGACACATATGTATATGGCGAATGAATGAACAGCCAGTCCGGTTACCGGACTACTTACTTGAGTATCTGGGCGATTGCAGCTTAGTCCTGCGTCCTCAGTCAGGTCCGGACACTTCCCTTGTGATCCGAAGAACAGTTTATACATCTCCACGGGCGTCGTACCCATAAAATTTTGGAGAGCTCGTGGTCCCTCCGAATTAAATTCCCATAGGCAGAGGGGGCGACGTTGGCAGGGCAGAAGGCGTCAAATCAACATAACCTGCGCCCCTGCCACCAGATTGATCTCTCTTTCTTGGAGGTCTCAAATACGGCCCTGCAACAAAGGAACGTCCTTGGACGGCCCCCAGTCGAGCCCCTTGTTGACCCATGACGCCAGCCGCTGTGGTGGACCTGAGCGGAAGGCGGGAAGCGCCACCCATTTGGTGCCCCTAGGAGAGGTAATATAAAACCACTCCCGTTGCCACAAACCAAGCCCCTTTTGGAAAGAGCCCTCGGGCCACGGAGCATCAGCACATTTGCTTATGACCGCCCCTCTGCACTCTGCTTGCTGCCCCTCGATCATCTTTGGCTCCACCTTGAAGGTCTTGAGCCACAATCCAAAGTGAGGGGTAATATGGAGGAAGGCCTCACATATGACAACGAATGACGAGATATGGAGGATGGACTCCGGATTCAAGTCATGGAAATCCAGCCCATAATAAAACATGAGCCCCCGCACAAAGGGATCTGTCGGGAAGCCTAAACCCCGAAGGAAGTGAGACACGAACACCACGTTCTCGCCGGGCACGGGAGTGGGAATGACCTGCCCCGGAGCAGGCAGCCTATGCGAAATCTCGCCGGTTAGATACCTGGCGTCTCGCAACTTTAGTACGTCTTCTTCTGTGACGGAAGAAGCCATCCACCGGCCACGTTGGTCGGAGCCGGACATTGTCGAAGGTCCTAAGCGCCTAGATCTGAAGCTTTGGGTGTTGGAACTCGAGGCGCGAGGCGAACTCGATGGAGGGTGTAAAAAGAAAGAGGGCCTTGGTCTCGTTATAAAGAGGTTGAATACCAAGAGCCCTCCCCGTGGCCGATTAGGACTCGCCTTTGATAGAGGAGGCGTGCTAACGGGCACGGTTGGGTTACCCACGTCCGTATTGATGAGAATCCCGGAATAAGGGTGCCAGGGAAACCGCCTCGCTAAACGCGTTAAGGTGGAACGGTAAAAAATGATTCATATAAAGGCCTGGCCGTGGTGTCATGTCACGCCGCGGAATACGTCAGCAGATCTGTGCAAAAGTTATTCTCTCTACGGTGGTATGTGGAACTTGTTTTGCAGAGCCGGACACTATCCTGGTGTTCAAAACCTTCTATGAAGTATTCGGAGGAGGAACCCGCCTTGCAATGCCGAAGACAATCAATGCGCCGGACTCGTCGTCATTCAAGCCTGGTTCAGGGGCTACTGAGGGAGTCCTGGACTAGGGGGTGTCCGGATAGCCGAACTATCATCACGGCCGGACTCCAAGACTATGAAGATACAAGATTGAAGACTTCGTCCGTGTCCGGATGGGACTTTCCTTGGCGTGGAAGGCAAGCTTGGCGATACGGATATGTAGATCTCCTACCATTGTAACCGACTACGTGTAACCCTAACCTATCCGGTGTCTATATAAACCGGAGGGTTTTAGTCCGTAGGACGAACAACAATCATACCATAGGCTAGCTTCTAGGGTTTAGCCTCTACGATCTCGTGGTAGATCTACTCTTGTACTACCCATGTCATCAATATTAATCAAGCAGGAGTAGGGTATTACCTCCATCGAGAGGGCCCGAACCTGGGTAAAAACATCGTGTCCCTTGTCTCCTGTTACCATCCGTCTAGACGCATAGTTCGGGACCCCCTACCCAAGATCCGCCGGTTTTGACACCGACAGCAACCCTTGGGGGCGGTCACCGAACCCGTACACTTTGGCAACCCTTGGGGGCGGTCACCGAAACTCGTCAAATTGCTCGGGGCGATCTCCACAACCTAATTGGAGACCCCGACGCTTGCCCGGAGCTTTACACCACAACGATTGAGCTCCGAACACCACCAACCGTCTAGGGCGCCCAAGCACCCAAGAGGAACAAGCTCAAGGGTACCAAGCACCCAAGAGTAATAAGCTTCTCAAATTGTAACTTCCACGTATCACTGTGGAGAACTCAAACCTATGCACCAAATGCAATGGCAAGGGCACACGGAGTGCCCAAGTCCTTCTCTCCCAAATCCCACCAAAGCAACTAATGCTAGGGAGGAAAATGAGAGGAAGAACAAGAAGGAGAACACCCAAGAACTCCAAGATCTAGATCCAAGGGGTCCCCCTCACATAGAGGAGAAAGTGATTGGTGGAAGTGTGGATCTAGATCTCCTCTCTCTTTTCCCTCAAGAACTAGCAAGAATCCATGGAGGGATTGAGCGTTAGCAAGCACAAAGAAGGTCAACAATGGGGGGGGGGGAAACGAGCTCAAGAGTTAGGGAACCATTGGGGAAGAAGACCCCCTTAAATAGGTCCGCACGAATCTGCCCGTTATGTGCAGAAAAACATAGGAGCGGTACAACCGCTATGAGCACCGGTACAACCGGTAACAGGCAATAAGCGGTACAACCGCCCAAAAACCGCACCACAACAGAAACTAGTCCGGTGGTAGAGATGTACATGGCCGGTACAACCTCCGGACTAATTCTAGAGCGGTACAACCACTCCAAACACCGGTTGTACCGGTCAACCGGTACAACCTCTCTATGGGGCGATACAACCTCTCTATGTAAAACAGGCAATATCAAAACAGCCACAACTTTCGCATACGAGCTCCGATTCGACGAAATCAAGTTTGTTGGAAAGCTAAGGACAAGAGCAAACACAATCTTGATAGAAATATCAAGAAATAGCAATTGAGAAAATACCCAAAATAAAATGGTGAGAACCCTTTCTCAATTAAGACCGGTAAAACCTCCAACACCGAAAACACAAAAGAAGATGCATATGAAATCGGTTTTTGATGAACTTGAGCTTGTCAAGAAGATGACCATGAGATCCAAATCTCACAAGGAGAAGAACCAAACAAGAACCAGGAGAGATGATTCAAGGATGCAATGGTTTGAGCTCTCGACGATACAATCAAGCTACTCACTAGAGAGCCCCCCTTGATAGTACGGCAATCGATCCTACAACCCGGTCTCCCAACTACCACTATGAGACCGGTAAAATAGAAAAACTATCAAGGGAAAACCTTTGCCTTGCACATAGTCCACTTGAGCTAGATGATGACGATCTTGACTTCCTCGAGTTGGACCACCTTTCTTGATTGTGTTGGCTCGATGAAGACTAGTTGATTGGTCCTCCATACTCCACTATGGACGAGCCACTCTTTGGCACATCTTCAAAATTCCATTGACACCACAATGGATGGCAAGCTTCAAGCTTGATTGCTCCCCCATACTCCATTATGGGTGAGCCACTCTTCGTGTTGCTCCACTTGAACTTGCACACTGCAAACTTGATGACGATCACCACTTGATGTCATCCTCCATGGGTTGTATGAGATCTTCCTCTTGACGCAAGGCCATGGAAACACACCTAACTCCACAAAGAACTCTCACGTAGACCATGGGTTAGTAAACAAAGTGTAATGGACAATGCTTACCATACCATGGGATCACTTGGTCCCTCTCGGTACAACTTGTGCGCTTTGTGTGTTGATCAACTTGATTCACTCTTGACTTAGTCTTGATCAACCTTGAATCTTTCCAACTCTCTTCATTGATGATGTCTTAAAGGTACACAATCTTCTTCTTCAAGACATGCTTGCAATAAGCTCAACACCCACATGACCAATCTTAGAATAATTCCTTAATAGCACCTTGGTCAACTCATAAACTCCTTGAAACCAACACATGGACTTCAAGAAATGCATATGGACAAATCCTTCAAATATAACTCAAGGCAACCATTAGTCCATAGAGATTGTCATTACACTAGTAGAAAAAGGGTCAAATGTCAAGCAAATTAGTGTCGGTTTGATTTTGAGTCGGCACTAATGTGTGCATTAGTGCCGGTTCCAACGGCTAGCCGGCCGCTCTCATTAGTACCGGTTCGTGGCGATCCTTTAGCACCGGTTCATGCCATGGAACGGTACTAAAGTGAGTGGTGGCAGGATGTTGTTAGTCCGGGGTCCCTCCAGCACCTTTAGTACCGGTTCGTGGCACGAACAGGTGCTAAAGGTCGTCCTACATAAACCCTTCGTCCACCCGAGCTCGCTCTATTCTTCCCCTTTCCCCTCTCCTCTCTGTTCTTCCCCTCTTCCTCTCGAGCTCATCACACATTTTGCCCAAAATTTGTCAAGATTTGAAGGCCCTCATCCATTCAAATGATCACAAAGGTTAGCAACTTTGTCCTTTCATCTCTCATTGCTAGATTAGCTCTTGCAATGCTTTGTATAGTGATTAATTTATGAGTTTAGTAATTTGGGAGGAAATATATGTGCTAGTATTTGATTTATATGCAATTTGAGGTCAAAAATAACACTTAGTTTGCATATGTAGGTGTGGTTTACTTAGTGCCTTCTAAATCTCCGTCATAACCACAGTCGATCGCCCGCACCATTCCGTCGCTGGCACCACCTTGTGGTGAGCCTCTTGTTCATGAATGTTTTACATTACCAAATTGATGTTTGTGTGATTTGGATATATAGTTACTCGTATAATTATCTTACCCGTACGTTGTTTGTTATACATAGTGCCATGGTTTTGATATCCATCCCGTCGGCCCTCATCCTTGTTATGATTCGGATGTGGTATATTCTCTTTTAAAACTAGTTGTTGCATTTCGTGTTTATGACAAATTATGCCCATCAAGTTGACATAGATATTTTTGTCTAGGAGGTTTGTGAACCGGAAATTCCAACCGACCCTATTGTCGAGGGGTTAAATAGTGTTGAAAGAGAAAACGAGTATTTGAAAGAAAAATTGAAAAGAATTGAGGGGGAGAAGATGGAATTGGAGTTGCATGTTGCCGATGTCGTCGATGATCACAAGATCAAGATGGAGAAAATGCGCTTGAAGATTAGAAAGATTAGAAAATATGCCACTGGTAGTGAGGCTTGGTATCATTATGTTGTTGGATCAATTGTTACCTTAGTTGCGATCTTGATCGCATTTGTTGTTGCATTTAAATGCTTTAGTTAGAGAGTTATTTGTTTATTGCATTTAAGTCTTGCATGAAATTTATGTATGAACTAGTATTAGTTTGGTCTTTTCGGTGTTGTGTAATGAAGATGAGCCGACAATGGATGTACGATGACCGATGCTCTCCCGAGTTCATTAATGGCGTGCAAACTTTTTTGCTTGCGGCTAGGCAAACAAGCAGGCGGATGGTTTTATGCCTTGTCCATGTTTAGTCTGTAAGAATGATCACAATTACTCGACGTCAAGAACCACTCACGTCCACCTGTTTAAGTCCGGTTTCATGCCCCACTATAATGTTTGGACCAAGCACGGAGAAAGAGGGGTTATGATGGAAGACAATGAAGAAGAAGAGGACGACGATAGCTATCCTGGCCGTGGGTTCCCTGAATACGATGATACAACAATGGGGGAAGAAGTTGAGCCGGCAATGCGGGAAGAAGCTGAAGAAGACGCATCATATGAGCCCGCTGATGATCTAGGTCGGGCCATTGCCGATGCAAAGAGAAACTGCGCAAGTGATTTGGAGAAGAAGAAGTTACAGCGCATGTTAGAGGATCACAAGAAATTGTTGTACCCGAATTGCAAAGCTGACAAGAAAAAGTTGGGCACCACACTGGAATTGCTGCAATGGAAGGCAGAGAATGGTGTATCTGACAAGCGATTTGGAAAGTTGCTGGTAATGATAAAGAATATGCTTCCAAAGAACAATGAATTGCCCGAGAGTACGTACGAAGCAAAGAAGGCTGTCTGCCCTCTAGGGTTAGAGGTGAAGAAGATACATGCATGTCCTAATGACTGCATCCTCTACCGCGGTGAGTACGAGGATTTGAACGCTTGCCCGGTATGCGGTGCATTGCGCTATAAGATCAGGCGCGATGCCCCTGGTGATGTTGAAGGTGAGCGCCCCAGGAAGAAGATTCCTGCCAAGGTGATGTGGTATGCTCCTATAATACCACGGTTGAAACGTATGTTCCAAAACAAAGAGCATGCCAAGGCGATGCGATGGCACAGAGAAGGCCGTAAGAAAGACGGAAAGTTGAGAGTACCCTCTGACAGGTCGTAGTGGATAAAAATCGAGAGAAAGTACGGGAAGGATTTTGAAGATGACGCAAGGAACGTATGGTTTGGTCTAAGCGCAGATGGCATTAATCCTTTTAGGGAGCAGAGCAGCAACCATAGCACCTGGCCTGTGACTCTATGTTTGTATAACCTTCCTCCTTGGTTGTGCATGAAGCGGAAGTTCATTATGATGCCAGTGCTCATCCAAGGCCCTAAGCAACCCGGCAACGACATTGATGTGTACCTAAGGCCATTAGTTGAAGAACTCTTACAGTTGTGGAATGGAACAGGTGTACGTGTGTGGGATGAGCACATGGGGGAAGAATTTGATCTAAAGGCCTTGCTGTTCATGACCATCAATGATTGGCCTGCTCTCGGTAACCTTCCAGGACAGACCAACAAGGGATACCGCGCATGCACGCACTGTTTGGATGATACCGACAGTATATATTTAGACAATTGTAGGAAGAATGTGTACCTGGGACATCGTCAATTTCTTCCGAGCAGGCATCCCGTAAGAAAGAAAGGAAAGCATTTCAAAGTTGAGGCGGATCACCGGACGAAGCCTCGCCACCGTACTGGTGCTGATGTACATGATATGGTGAAGGATTTGAAGGTAGTCTTTAGAAAGGGTCCTGGCGGACAACCTGTTCCGAATGACGCTGACGGACGCGCACCCATGTGGAAGAAGAAATCTATATTTTGGGACCTGCCCTATTGGAAAGACCTAGAGGTCCGCTCTGCAATCCACGTGATGCACGTGACGAAGAATCTTTGCGTGACCCTACTTGGCTTCTTGGGCGTGTATGGGAAGACAAAAGATACACCTGAGGCAAGGGAGGACCAGCAACGTATGCATGGAAAAGACGGCATACATTAGGGTCATGCCAGCTACGCTCTTACCAAAGAAGAGAAGGAAATCTTCTTTGAATGCTTGCTCAGTATTAAGGTACCATCTTAAACATCATGACGCACGTCCTAGTTCACCTATGCGAAGAGATTAACGTTTTGGGTCCTGTATTTCTACACAATATGTTCCCCTTTGAGAGGTTCATGGGAGTCTTAAAGAAATATGTCCATAACCGTGCTAGGCCAGAAGGAAGCATCTCCAAGGGCCATGAAAATGAGGAGGTCATTGAGTTTTGTATTGACTTTATTCCTGACCTTAAGCCGATTGGTGTTCCTGAATCGCGACATAAGGGCAGACTGGATGGAAAAGGCACGCTAGGAGGTAATCAAACAATATGTATGGACGGACATTCTCTCACTGAAGCACACTAGACAGTTCTACAGAATTCCGCCTTGGTGGCTCCGTATATGGACGAACACAAGAATTTTCTACGCTCCAAACACCCGGAGCGGTCTGATGACTGGATTACACGTGAACAAACAAGGAGTTTCGCCAGCTGGTTGCAGACACGTACCATGCATGACGCCTCTATTGAAGATGACAAGTACTCGTTGTCCCAGTTACCATCTTCGAATATAATGACTTTCAAAGGGTACGAGATAAATGGTAATATATTTTACACGATCGCCCAAGATAAGAAGAGCACCAACCAAAACAGTGGTGTCTGCTTTGATGCAACAACCAAGACGAGAAAGGAAATATATTATGGTTACATAGAGGAGATATGGGAACTTGACTATGGACGTGGTTTGAAGGTCCCTTTGTTTCGGTGCAAATGGGTCAATATGACACGAGGCGGGGTAACGGAAGACCCGCGGTATGGAATGACAACAGTGGATCTCAACAATCTGGCATATGCAGACGAACCATTTGTCCTAGCTAATGATGTGGCACAGGTTTTCTATGTGAAGGAAATGTCTACCAAGCCGAGAAAAAGAAAAGATAAGGAAGCGAATGCATCATACGATGAGCCAAAGCGCCACAAAGTTCTTCCTGGGAAGAGAAACATCGTGGGAGTGGATGACAAGACAGACATGTCAGAAGATTATGAAAAGTTTGATGAAATTGCTCCATTCAGAGTGAATATTGACCCGAGCATCCAGTTAAATGATGAAGATTTTCCATCGCTATGGCACAAAGGGACACACGCGAAGAAAAAGTTTCACACCCAAAGATCTGGGATGTGATCGGCTTCACTATCATCACTTTCTTTTGTGTTTCACACCTAGGAGGGAATCTCTGTAATAGTTAGGGTAGTTATGTGTTTTGGCATTTGAAACGCGAAGAAATTTTATGTGCAAACAAATTCTTTCATGCATTTACTGATTTTTTCAGCTAAATGGCCCTGAATTTGAAAAGCATTTCAAATGAACTCAGAAAAGGTTGAAAGTTGGCATGGTATCATAATTTCACCCACATAGCATGTGCAAAAAAGTAGAGAGGGTAACCGCAAAAACTGGAAGCCCTTCGTGTACAAAATGGACAATCTCTTTCGAAGTATCACGGTTTCGGACGAAAACTCATCTGTTACAAAGGCAATTCATTTTTTAAATAACCTATGCATTACCAAATTGAATATAATGATAAAACACACTAGTATTAAACATAAGAAAAAAGGATCACTGAAAAATCTATTTTCAAAGTTAAGTTATTCACAAACTAGTGATTCACACAAATTTTAAATAATTCAAAATGTAAACTATTCAATTTGTAAACTACCGGCACCAATAGAAAGTTTGTAAGTTTTTGTACCTAAAGCAAAAATATCCATAAAGAAACTCTAAATACAACAAAACACAACTCAAAAATAAAAAAAATAAAAAAAATAAAGCAAAAAAATAAGAAAATAAAAAAGACCGCCTACTGCGCCACAGCGGCCTGCATACGACTAGAAACCCAACCTGTAGTTGGGCCAGGATGCAGGCCCGCAAGCCCAGTAGGCCCATAGGCAGAGTAGGAGAGGTAGGCCCAGAAGGCCTGCTATTGAGAGGAGCTCAATGCAGTGCCCGCGCCGGGGCTTATAAACTGGTCCTGGCGCTCCTCAACTAGCGAGGTGGGACTAAACTTCTGCGCCCCTCGCCTGGCAGCGCACACCCTTTAGTACCGGGTCGTGGCACCAACCGGTACTAAAGAACATTAGTACCGGTTGGTGCCACCACCCGGTACTAAAGGTGGGCGCTTCCCGCCGCTTGGCCTGGCCAAAACAGACCTTTAGTACCGGTTGGTGGCTTCAACCGGTACTAAAGGTTGTTCTATATAAGAAAACACTTCAAAAAAATCAGTTTCTCATCTCTCCCTCTGCTTCTTTCTCCTCTGCCCCGTCGCCGCCGCCCCTGTCACCGTCCATGGCCGTCCCCGTCGCCGTCCCCGTCCCCTTCGTCCCCGTCGCCGCGCCCTGCCCCAGCCTCCCGTCGTCCCCGCCCGGCCCGTCCCTGTCCCCGTCGCCACGCCCCACCCCAGCCTCCCGTGCCCCCGCCTGCCCATCCCGTCGTCCCCGCTCCGTCCCCATCGCCGTCATCACCGCCCGTCTCCGTCCCCGTCACCGCCCCCCGTCGCCGCGCCTCGCTGGTGAGCTCCTGCCCTGGCCGCCATGTCCACACACACACACAAACACACACACACACACACACATTGTTATAGAAATGTTAGCAATTTTTCTGTTTTTTAGTTATAGAAATATTAGAAATATTAGTTATATAGAAATGTTATAAATTTTTCTGTTTTTTAGTTATAGAAATATTTATAGAAATGTTAACAATTTTTCTATTTTTTAGTTATAGAAATATTAGAAATGTTAGTTATATAGATATGTTATAAATTTTTCTGTTTTTTAGTTATAGAAATGTTAGCAATTTTTCTGTTTTTTAGTTATAGAAATATTAGAAATGTTAGTTATATATATAGAAATGTTAGAAATTTTAGAGTTAGTTTTAGCTAGATGAATTAGATTAATGTCAAATTGTTAGAATTTGCATATAGAATTTTAGTTATCACAATCCAATCACATTTAAAAAATGTTACTTTTTGCGGGCATATAGTATTTGTTCTCGACGATGCCCGGCCCGCATCCTCGCTGGCCGAATCTGCTCGCCACGACGTCTGGCTGACCCATGTCCGGGAGTGGGCTCCGCCGGGCTGGCACTGCAAGGTGCTGCCTGGAGGGGCGCGCCGCTTGGTGAGGAACCCAGCCTCGGGTCCCGTCGTCGACCCTGATCTGCTTTGGTGGCGTTCGCATGGGCCACATTCGGTGTAGAGGGAGCCAGCCCCGCCGGAGGTGGTGCATCATCATGTCAGGGAGGAGGACAAGCACGTCCATCACTACATGGCTGCTATGGACGTCAGGTTCTCCAATACCTGGCAGGTTCTTTGGGCAGATGGCCGGAGATATGATCCTGTGATGGTTCCTTCTCTTTGGGTGTCCACCGCTAGCGCCCCATGAACCGCGAGTGGCCTAGATTCTTCTGTAGTATTCGATCTTTATTAGCTACCTAGCCAGTGATGTATTCGATATATAATATTCGAGACGATGTATTTGAGATTATATATATTATTTGAGATGATGTACTCGAGATTATATATCATTCGAGACGATGCATATTATGTACTATATGATTTAGTTTTTCCTTATTGATTGCATCCATGCATTGTAATTTGAATACTAAATTGTTTTATATTTTTTCTATATTAGTTAAGTAAAAGCTATGGCAGACAATACCGGTAGAGAGAGAAGAGGAATTGTTCGAGATCATACGCAGCCCTACTTGTGCTAGATGATCTGAATGAAACAGATGACGGCTCCCAATATCTGAACAATACCGGGGAGGGTGATGATAACATATTCGATCTCGACGACCGAGCTGATGAAGTCATGAACTATGATTATGATTATGATGACGCAGACAATGTTTATGATGACACAGACAATGTTGATCTTGAAATAACAAAGACTACCGGCGAGGTATATTTATATAAGCAGGCATCTAGTGATCATCACATGTTTTTTTATTTGAAGATATATATATATTAATGAATCGATCTTTCTTCTTTCAGCCCTCCGGATCGAGAAAATCTGCTTCTACAGACAGCAGGACAAAGCGAGGCCCGGGCAAAAAGTTGAAGGAGGGTGTAAATTACAACATCGACTCCATCAAAGCTAATGGCGAACCCCTCACGCCTAAGAACACTGCGAACTAGTGGACTCGTCAGTGCGGAGTTCTTGTGAAGGACCAACTCCCGATCTCCATTCAAGAATGGAAAGATCCAAAAACTAAACGTCCAGATGTTACTTGGGTCGACGATAGAGCAAAACAAAATCTTTGGAAATCTCTGATGGAACATTTCACCCTACCAGATTATTTCACTGATGCAGATGTGCAGAAAGTCAAGGACGCTACTCTTAAGAAGATGGCAATTGCATTCAACACCCACAAGAAAACTGTATGGGCCAACTACCTCGCTGCAAAAAAGAAGACTCCAGAATTCAAGGAAACACTGGAGAAGCAAAGAGAACAATGGCCCGCTTTCGTGAAATTCAAGGAATCAGAATTATCTAAGGAACGGTCGAGAAAAAACAAGGCCAATGCCGCAAAAAATACGCAGTTCCATAGGCTGGGGCCAGGTGGCTACACGGTGGAAATGCCTAAGTGGGATAAGTCTGAGCAAGAGATGGAGGATGCAGGGGCACTCCGGTTACTAGGAGCTGGCTCCCCAGGTGCAGAACTTGGTTCTATGCGCATGGGGGGCGTTGGACCCGAAGACAGGCCTGGTTTCAAAGAAGGCAAGTCTAAAAGGAGCCAAACAAAACTTACTTGACGCAATAGAAGATGCTCGAAAGGGGGTGTTCACGCCCAACAGATAGAAGGACGAGCTTACGGCATACTGAAATCCTGAACACCCGGGAAGAACACGAGGCAAGGGCGTTATTCCCTGGTATGAGGGCTTTTTGGAATGGAACGACGACTACAGAACCCGTGCAAGAAAGAAGATGGAGGAGGAGAAGAAGAGGAAGCTGGAGGAGAAGCAGAGGAAGCAGGGCCTTGAACGCCTTCAAGTCCTAGAAGCAAGGCACGCGGACTTGGCACTCAAATTCCAGCAGCAGCAGCAGCAGATCGACTCACTTAGCCAGGAAAGGGGATCTCAGCAGTGGCAGCAGCAAGCGGATGATCGTCCAGCATTGGATAGCACCGTACCATCCATGCCGAGAAGCAGCATTGGTTCTGCCCCGGGTGACGCACTGCTGCATACATACCTTGTGGATGACATCATAGAGAACACTAACTGTGAGCTACACTTCAAAATGAAGAACATATCCATGAACGTGGCGGACGCCGTTGCTTTTACAATTACCACCGAAGCAACCTTTCCTTGCACCCCGATTCCAGCGGGCTATGCTCGTGTCTTGGTTGATGAGGTGGTGGACCCATATTCGGGGCTACAGCTTGACATTCCTGGAGGTGACGACAAGCACACACTGGGAGAGGCCATACATCGTATCATCCTATGGAGAAAGGATAGCATCGTCTTTCGAAGTCCACCGACACCGCGTTTGCCGACTCCTCCTCGAAGTCCGTCATCGAGTCAGCAGACTCCCTCTCCTCCAAGTCCACGAATGCGTGATCCGACAACTCCTCGAAGACCGCCACCGTGTCAGCAGACTCCCGCTCCTCCAAGTCCATGAACACGTGAGCAGACTCCTGCTCCAAGTCTGGCACAGCATCAGGCCACTCCTCACGTGTCAAGACCGACACCGTGTCAGGCCACACCTCCTTCTTCAAGTCCAGCACAGTGTCAGGCCACTCCTCCTGCTCCAACTCAGCCATGTCAGCCATCTCCGCCGCCTCAGCAATCGCAGAAGAGACACGCCGCAGCTATGGTGTGTAGCGGTACGAGTCAAGGTAGTACAGGAAGTACAGGCGGAGACAAGCGATATAAATATGGTCCAAGCCTCACTCCTCTTCCTCAGGGGCCTTACGACATGCTCGAGGAGCAAAACACAGCCATAGTGAGGGCCGAAGTGGACTCCCATTTTGGACCGAAACCGGCACCGCCATCGAGGGAGAAAGTGCCTGAGAAAGTTATGGACCACTTTATTCATATGGCAAGAAAACCAGCTCCCAAGCCCATTGACTCAGACTATGAGCGCCAAATCAGGAAGGCGCATCGAGCACGACTACAGAAATAAGCGAGCTCGAGCTCGAGCCAACAAGCGACCGTCAAAAAATGTGGGAAAACCGTTCCCCAGCTGGGAGAACAGGCTGCGCAATCGAACCCCTGCTTGTTGTGCCAACAACACATGAGAGTACGCGCGCCCACTATTATTGGGGGCAAACCGTTACGTTCCCGAGGTGGGCAATGTGGTAATAACCGAGGATCATATAATGCAGGCTCAAATGCTCAAGATCACTGTTGGACAACTCCTCGATATCGAGCCCATGTCTCCGCTTAGAGAGGAGGAAATAAAACGGAAATATGTCCGGGCCAACCTTTGGTCGAGCCAAACGAGGTCAAGAACCTCCCAACGAGAATCTATGAATTGCATGATTGGTACATGAAAATTACCAAGATTTCCAATCGAGAGTCCCTCATGGTGCAAGTCGAGGAAGATCATTACTTCAATAAGAAAGCTCTGTCCGTTGAGTATTCAGAACTATTTCAGTTATTCAATCAAGATGCACTCGACAAATCTACCGTCAGTTGCTATTGTCTGCAAGTGATTTCTTTCTGTAATTTAAGTCTCAAGCTAGCTCTAGTGCTCATTGATTGATCATTAATTACCTGTAATTATATATCCTCACTATATATTATTTTATGTGGTATTATGCAGGATGAAGATGTATGAAATGAAAAAAGCTGGACGCTATGGCATTGGGTTCATTGACCCAAATACCGCTAATGAATACACATGGAAATTCGAATACTGTACACAAGATGTAGAGAAAAACATGCTAGAGTTCTTGAAGTGCCTCAATAGCAATGAAGATATACTACTTCCTTACAACTTCGAGTGAGTCACACTGTCTTGTACTACAAATTCTGTTTTTGCTTACTAGCTAGATGTTAATAAGTGTATAGGGTTTAGGGTTATAGTTGATTAGTGTTATGCACATGCCCGCTTAATTTATACATGCAAACGTATACGCATGCAGGTACCACTGGATCTTGTTAGACATTAAAGTTGACGAAGGAAAAGTTGAAGTACTGGACTCACTACTTAAAAAAGATAGTGACTACAGCATCGTGAAGGGGATAGTCAACAGGTAATTTCAATCATTATTAACTATATCTCGGCCTATTTAGTTCGTCATTTCCTGATATGAACTATTTTTAATAACCCCTTTATTAATTTTCTTTGCCGGCGGACAGGGCTTGGGCAAAGTACATCAAGGTGACTCCAGGAAAATGGCAACAAAAGCTAATTTGGTATCGACCCAAGGTAAGTAATTAAGTAGTACTAGCTAGCTAGCTAGCTACCATCTCTTTAATTCTTGTTTCAATATCATTAATTAATTAACATGCTTGATTAATTATTATCTGATTAAATTCTATTCTCGTAAAGGCCTCAAGCAAAGCGCCGGGATCAAGTGTGTGTGCATACTATGTTTGTGAGAACATTCGCATGATGGCGTCCAAAGGAGCAGATCCGATAGACAGCAATGGGTACGTTTTCCAGAACACTATTCACAAATCTTACATGATTGTCGATATCTAGTCACACAACTAATACACATGCATATTGATCTCCTTCTTAACAGTTCAAAGACGTGCGGGACCAGCTCCTACCAATAGAGCGCATACGAGCACTTCAATAGGAAATAGCGGGATTTTTGCTCGACCAGGTCATAGATCCCAAAGGAGAATACTATTACCCGCTACCGCCCCCATGAACCACTTGTCATCGTGCTCCGAAGGCACCAAGGCAACATGTAGGAGAAATTGTATATATATACATGTCTATGTGTGAATAATTAATGGTGGTTGCGAGACATTCGATTATATATATATCTGTATATATATATATATATATATATATATATATATATATATATATATATGATCAGTTCTACTAGAAATTCTATTTATATATATGCATAACGTGTACAATATGTAGTATAGTAAAATACCAGCAAACAAAAAAGAATTAAATGGAAAACACAAAATTAATGCAAAAATAAAATTAAAACCAACCCCCCAAACATTTTAGTACGGTGGGTGCTACCAACCGGTACTAATGATCTACCAGCACCCGGGCCTGGCTCAGGCCACGTGGTGGCACTTTAGCGTCGGTTCGTGCCGAACCGGTAGTAAAGGGGGGGGGGGCCTTTAGTCTCCACTCTTTAGTGCCGGTTGCAGAACCGGCACTAAATGCCCTTACGAACCGGCGCTGAAGCCAGGTTCTGCACTAGTGTTAATTACCAAAACCAAACATGGGGGCACCGCATGTTCTTTCACCGGGGAAGCGGCGCATCGGTGTCTATCATAGGGGTGTGGGGCGCAGGAGCTGCTTGCGCCCGATCTGGAGGTCGGCGGTGCTTGAAGGGATGGCCGGGGCGTGCCAAGCACGGCGGTGCGGTGAGGTCGAGGGGAGGGCGGAGGCAGGGGACTGGGCCGGTGGTCGCTGGTGTTTTGAGGAAGATCGTAACACTGACTGGCTGGAGGTAGATGAAGGCGATCTGCCCGTTCTTTGTACATCGGACGGTGCAGAAAAAATGGACTAGCCTATTTGTTTTCAGTCGATTGTTATTTTCATAGGACCACACCTCATGGTGTGCTGGAGGAGCATCTGCATCTCCCAGCCATCCATGTGCTCATATTTCAAAATCCTAGAATCTAGTACTAATTTCGTGTGCCATGCATGTTGTAGAGCTATCATATGTCTCCTATCATTTATTTCTCATCGACCTGCTATCTGCTACCTTTACACTGTACTACTTGTGCAAACACTTCACCCATACTCACACTATTGTTTTTTTATGCATGGGTATTTTAGACTCTGACACAGTGTTGATGAATACAAAAAAGAAAAGACAGAAGTCGCTCCAGTGTAATTCGAAGATAAGCACTAAGCGTCTCAACGTTCTAAAGGGTGCAGTTCCAGCAGATGGAGACAGTAAATGTAGCTCTGCTGTTAATGGTCTCAATTGCCACACACAACTATCCTAGGTGCTTGCTTTAACTTCACGTTGTCAAATGTGGTTGCATGTGGTGTCTAGCTTGTATTGCTTCCAATTTGGTTAAATTGCATCAGCTTACTTTACACATTATACCTTTGATAATGACATGCCTTCCTGTTTTTGATACATACTACATATGTCTATTAACCATGTTCGTACATCAAACTAATGCTCTTTTGTATCCCTCATCAATCACTTATGACGAGACAGTCACCCGAGTGGGTTACTGTGAGACGCGCTACTCGTTTAAAGAGTGCAGTGTCATCCTCCCCACATGATTCTCCAGAAATAGCAAGGCTAAATGAAGATAGTCAGCGTAGCTCTCTAATTGATGACCGCAATTCCCCCACACCACCATCGCAGGTGCTTGCTCTTACTTGACAGTGTGATGTGTGGTTGCATGTTACATATGGTGTCTACCTTGTAATGCTTCTAATTAAGGTAAATTACATCTGCTTAGTTAACACATTGTACCTGTGAATATGACATGTGTTCCTATTTTTGGTACATATTACATCTTTCTATTAACCATGTTCTTACATCAAACTACTTTTCTATTTGTGTTCGTCAGTATCATGCATCAACGAATTTGGAAGTACGAATTTCATTCCTTTTTCTTGTATGTTTACTTGACAAGGAAAAATCTAAAAGGACGAAGGCACGGAATGATGGTGGTCCTCTGGAGCAACGGAAACAGATGACCTCTGCAGATTCTCCTGCTACTCCTACTGCAGTGCAAGTTCCAAATCTCATCTCCCGTACTCCGCAACCCCAGGTGCTTGCTCTAACATGGCAGTGTGATATCTGGTTACATGTTGCATATGGTGCCTAGCTTGTAGTGCTCCTAATTTTTTAAATTGCATCTCCTTAGCTTACACATTATATATGTGAATATGACACGCCTTCCTGTTTTTGGTACATACTACATCTGCCTATCACACCATGTTCTTACATCAAACTACTGTTGTAGCGACCCGACCTCAAACGGTCAAGCCTCTGTGTTACTGTGCCATCCCTGGATCAGTATGCTGGCACACACAGTACATCAATGTATATATCAAAGTGCAATCACATGTATAAATAACGTAAAATGATATATACCTCATAATGCTCAGCGGAAACAATCAAATGGGTGTGGAGTCCCATCAACGCCATCGGCAGGTTGAGTGTAGACCGTAACCACATCAGTAACTCTTACTCGTCGAGGAAAATATCTGCAACATGATACGTTGCAGCCGTGTAGGTCAGTACATTGAATGTACCGGCAAGATCACAATATGAGAAAACAGATGATAAAACTATACTATATGCAATATGGCTTTATGGCTCTGTATCTGAGTTTCGTTTGCGTAAAAGCTGATTTTATTTTACCTACATCAAAGGAATAGAATGAAGTCTGCACTAAGGAGTTTTCTATCATGACATGGTTCCGCCAACCGATGTCTCATAGCCCAAAATTCATCATATGTTGCCCACAATTAAGTTATCAATCCGGTGTTGAGAGTTTCGAGATAGATCCAAGTCCAGAGGCTCAAATTGTCCGTGAATCGGGGACACGGCTAATCGATTAGGTTATAACCCTCTGCAGAGGTTTGTACACTTTACCCACAAGATTCGATCCCTCTCTTTACGTTCTCGCACTTCAGGGTGTTTGAGAACAAGATGACCAAACATGGTCTTCCAAAGAGTTCCTCGACCATCCGGTACTCAACCCATCCTACCGTAGTTCTACATCTGCTAGTACCGTCCCAGCCAGTCACAACTAAGGTCAACCAAGCGAGCCCATAATGACTTGCGGTTGCACAGGTAAGCTTCCGGGCATGAAGTATTCTTCCGTCTCTTTGAGTCTGGGTGAAGCTTTCCGCAAGATGTCATGGCGCTTCTCCATGCATCTCGCCAACCACTGGTTTCTCCAGGTGCCCGTCAACCATCCTTCACCCAAAGAGTGTGTATTGAATTCTTGTCTCGAGTCTTGAAGTCTTGAGGCCTTGAAGATGCAGTCCTTGCAGGTGCCATCATGGAGTTGTCGTCATTGACGAAATCCTTCATTCTCACACCACTCTCGAGCACTCATACCAAACCCCGTCTACTATAGCGTAGCATTAAAATAAACAACGTCCGGGCTTGGTAACAGGGTGATGGGTTCCTACCTCATGCATACTACTTAATTACAAGGATTCAATAACACTATCGAGGGGTGGTTGCAAGGATGCCACTAAATGCAATAAAACATAGGTATGAAAGCAATGATCAAAGTGAACTTGCACGGTAATACTTGATGAAGATAACAACGCTGTCGAAAATGACTTGGTAGAACTAATCGTCACTCCGTTGAAAATCTATATAGTCAAACATAGCATTCACATAAGCAAACATCCTAGCAAACAATTTTAGCACTCGAATTAACAATCAAAACAGCAAGGAAAATCGATAATAAAACTCAAACAAAATCAAAAGAAACTTCAAATAAAACTACAAAGAAAAACTACTAACGAAGATCTATGACTTTGCTACAAACATCTAATATAGTTTTGCCGTAAGTAAAAACTTAACAACAATTAAAATACTAAACTAATAAATTAACAGAAAATAAAATGTAAAATAACTAATTTAACAGAAAGTATTTTTTCCATGAAATTTTATTTGCAAAAAGAAACAAATAAAAAGCTTTTGTAAAACTCTAACTATGACCTATAGAAGGTTTCATACAAAACTAAGGAAAATATTTTTTTAATAGAAATAAAATTTTTCCTGTTGTCTAACAGAAACACAACTAATTTTGTCAAAAGTGACAAAAAGAAATAATTTAAAACTAATAAAAACAATAAAGAAAAAGCTAAAACAGAACTAATAATAAAACAGTACTGTTTTGCTAAAAACCTAATTTAAATTAACCTAGAAATAAAATACTAAATACTAATGGATAAACAAAGGTCCTAGAGACCAGGAGCAAAAGAATTAATTAAAACCTATTTTTAAACTCCCGGAATAAGCAAAACAAGCTTTAATTCAAATCTGATATAACTCAATTTTTATGAATCCAAACATAGACAAATTATATATTTTTGGAAACTACAAGACAATTGTGATCTAACGCAAAAAGAATTAGCATCATTGGACTTCTAGATCAAAAGTTATAAGCTAAACAAGAACGGAACTAAATCTGTTACGGAAATAAATCTGAAAACGAAAAAAACAACAAGGGAGTTACTCAGACGTGAGGCAGAGATGGCAGGAAGGAGACGGCGATGTGGAGGGCTGCTTCGAGGGGGCGAGGTCGCCGGGCGAGGGTGGGGTTGCGGAGGAGGGGTCGGGCGCTTGGGGAGGTGGCGCTGGGCGATGGGGAGGTTCCAGGAGAGCTCTGGTGAGCGTTCTAGGCAGGAAAAGGAGGACGGTGGCGAGGAGGCTACGGGCAGGAGGGGCGTGGTGATGGGAAAAATGGAACGAGGAGAGGGAGGGGGTTTTATAGGCGGTCTCGGAGGCGCTGGGATGGAAAGACGAGGGAGATCGGGAAGGTGGAGATTCCTGTCTCCATGGATATGGAAAGCTTCAGAACGTGAGAGGAAGCAGAGGAAGGAGATGATCTCTTGTTGGGCTAGAATAGGAAAGTGCTTAATGGGCCAGCAGGTTTTTCCTAATAAAAACGATTTCATTCCTATTTTTAAAATTAGGAAACTAAAACAATAAAAAGGAAATCAAATCAATTCGGAATAAAGAGTTTTTATATACTAAAATTATCAGAAAAATAAAATGTAGATGATGAGCATTATTCCACGGCCAAAATAAAAACTAAAAAAATGTTTTTCAGAAAATCCCTAAAGGCTTTATTTCTTTTTGCAAATAATTTTTAAATAAAAACTTTGGTTTTTCTTGGCTCAAATATTTTCAAAAAATGCCCCTGATTTTGGAGGGTCATTTTCCTCCGCTCTTTCTTGCTTGCAAGAATTTATTTTCGGGTATTTCTCGGGAAGAAAAATAGAGAAGCAAGTGCAAATATTTGAAAGAATTAAATTGCAAAACTCCGTTCAAATTCTTTATAGTTGAAGAAGTCATGTCATCTTCTCTCATTGATTTTAATAGGATGAATTTGAATTTACGGAGAAGGGGAAAGTCATTTTATTCCCTCTCATTCAAAAGTTTTTGTAAAGGTTCAAATTTCACTCAAGTTTAATTCACTCAAGCAAACAAACAAACAATTCAATTAATTATATTAACATTCCAAAATTTGGGATGTTACAAACCTACCACACTTAAAATGAATCTCGTCCTCGAGATTCGAAGAGGCTAGCAAGAAAAGGTTAGGGGTTGGGGGTCTTCTAGTAAATATTTTGGTCAAAAGATCAGGGGTGCTACCACACTTAAAAACAAGGTTACGGTTCCAATAAACTCAGATACTTCCTCTGGAGTGTTGACAATGTATGTCTCTTCACATATCTTACAATAGCTCCTTCATTAGCGCTCTTCCGCCGGAAGCATAGAGTTTTCCTCAAAATCTTGGGTCGGTTTATCAAAGTTGAAGTTCGTCCGAGACCGGATCTGCTTAGCTGATAGGTGCATGTCCATTCTAGACAACTATCGAAACACTCATGGTGGTCTACCATTAATGGTTTCTCCTGCAGAGAACGGGTGCAGGTTGAACTTCACCGTATATCCTACGATTGGCAACGGTTGCCTGTAAAGGGTTCCATCGTACTACCATTCTATGGTTTTATGGCTTATCGTGTCGACACTCTTCTAAGGTTTTTGAGGCTCTCTGATTTTCCATCAACATATGATAGTTCATGATAGAAGTCCTCGGTATGGGGGCCAATCCATCCCGTACTTGAATCATTACCACATACGTAAATATCGAATCACGTATTCTAACACTTGGGCATACTCACAAGCATTGCAGAATTTCTCTTGTTCTCGAACTGGGTTCAAGTAATTCCATGGTTTCTGCAAGCCAAACAAAACATCTATCGTTACTTCACCACTCTCAGGTTTTGCGTAACCTTACGGGTGTGTCCTATTTCTCCATAAATCTTGCAGGCACAAGGTTTATTTCTTGGTGTATCATTGTGCTTCCGGATAAGACGTGATCTCATCAGGGTCTTCTTGAATTCCTCCCAAGTTCTTGCTCCTTTAAATCCTTGTATGGATTGATGCATTCTCCACCAGGTTGCAGCACTTTATGTAAAGTACTGAAGAGCGTATTGGACCTCATACTTCCTTGAAACCAAATTGTTCCCGAAGTGATTCTCCATGTTCTGCATCCATAGCTCTGCCTCCGGCTGGGTTTTTGGTCCAGAGAATACCGGTCCAACTTCATTCATCATCTAATGGGTCCAAAAGTTTTGGGATGAGATATGAGAGAGGTGGGGAGGGATACACACAATACAAACGGTAGTTCTTGAAGAAACAAGTTTTACTTTGTGGCTGTCGGAAAACATCAAACAAATGACAGCTCACAAATCGTCGCATCTAACGTAGGTGTATAACAGGGTTTGGTCTCTACAGGTCAAATATTTCTTTAGGAACTTCAAATCTTCGGAGTCTTCAACTGTTGTAGCTTCTAATACATGGTGAAATCCTCTTTACTTGGAAGAGGTCATCAGTCCTCCGATATCTTTCTTGGAGTGGCTTGATTGATCCTTCATGTGGTCAAAAGGAAAAGGGTATATCCTAACTATTTTGAGGTGAGAGTGTCTATTCGATAAAATCAGAAAAGATGAGAAGTAAGAGTCTTTTGTAAATAAAGTTTTTGAGATATCCTGTCCTAAGGGCTTTTCCGGTTTCTAGGGTCACGTCCCTACAGTCAACATGTGCTCGATACCATTTACATGAAGCGACCCGACCTCAAACGGTCAAGCCTCGTATTCTGTGCCATCCTCGGATCAAGATATCTTTGGCACACACAGTACATCAATGTATATATCAAAGTGCAATCACATGTATAAATAACGTAAAATGATATATACCTCATAATAATCAGCGGAAACAATCAAATGGGTGTGGAGTCCCATCAACGCCATCGGCAGGTTGAGTGTAGACCGTAACCCTGTACCGTAACTCTTACTCGTCGAGGAAAATATCTGCAACATGATACGTTGCAGCCGTGTAGGTCAGTACATTGAATGTACCGGCAAGATCACAATATGAGAAAACAGATGATAAAACTATACTATATGCAATATGGCTTTATGGCTCTGTATCGAGTTTTGTTTGCGTAAAGCTGATTTTATTTTACCTACATCAAAGGAATAGAATGAAGTCTGCACTAAGGAGTTTTCTATCATGACATGGTTCCGCCAACCGATGTCTCATAGCCCAAAATTCATCATATGTTGCCCACAATTAAGTTATCAATCCGGTGTTGAGAGTTCCGAGATAGATCCAAGTCCAGAGGCTCAAATTGTCCGTAACCGGGGACACGGCTAAAAGATTAGGATATAACCCTCTGCAGAGGTATGTACACTTTACCCACAAGATTCTATCCCTCTCTATACGTTCTCGCACATCAGGCTGTTTGAGAACAAGATGACCGAAACAAGGTCTTCCAAAGAGTTCCTCGACCACCGTCCGGTACTCAACCCATCCTACCGTAGTTCTACATCTGCTAGTACCGCCCCACCAGAGTCACAACTAAGGTCAACCAAGCGAGCCCATAATGACTTGCGGTTGCAGGTAAGCTTCCGGGCATGAAGTATTCTTCCGTCTCTTTGAGTCTGGGTGAAGCTTTCCGCAAGATGTCATGGCGCTTCTCCATGCATCCCGGCCAACCACCTGGTTTCTCCAGGTGCCCGTCAACCGTCCTTCACCCAAAGAGTGTGTATTGAATTCTTGTCTCGAGTCTTGAAGTCTTGAGGCCTTGAAGATGCAGATCCTTGCAGGTGCCATCATGGAGTTGTCGTCATTGATTTAAATCCTTCATTCTCACACCACTCCTGAGCACTCATACCAAACCCCGTCTACTATAGCGTAGCATTAAAATAAACAACGTCCCGGGCTTGGTAACAGGGTGATGGGTTCCTACCTCATGCATACTACTTAATTACAAGGATTCAATAACACTACTGAGGGGTGGTTGCAAGGATGCCACTAAATGCAATAAAAACATAGGTATGAAAGCAATGATCAAAGTGAACTTGCCTGGTAATACTTGATGAAGATAACAACGCTGTCAGAAAATGACTTGGTAGAACTAATCGTCACTCCGTTGAAAATCTATATAGTCAAACATAGCATTCACATAAGCAAACATCCTAGCAAACAATTTTAGCACTCGAATTAACAATCAAAACAGCAAGGAAAATCGATAATAAAACTCAAACAAAATCAAAAGAAACTTCAAATAAAACTACAAAGAAAAACTACTAACGAAGATCTATGACTTTGCTACAAACATCTAATATAGTTTTGCCGTAAGTAAAAACTTAACAACAATTAAAATACTAAACTAATAAATTAACAGAAAATAAAATGTAAAATAACTAATTTAACAGAAAGTATTTTTCCATGAAATTTTATTTGCAAAAAGAAACAAATAAAAGCTTTTATAAAACTCTAACTATGACCTATAGAAGGTTTCATACAAAAGTAAGGAAAATATTTTTTTAATAGAAATAAAATTTTTCCTGTTGTCTAACAGAAACACAACTAATTTTGTCAAAAGTGACAAAAAGAAATAATTTAAAACTAATAAAAACAATAAAGAAAAAGCTAAAACAGAACTAATAATAAAACAGTACTGTTTTGCTAAAAACCTAATTTAAATTAACCTAGAAATAAAATACTAAATACTACTGGATAAACAAAGGTCCTAGAGACCAGGAGCAAAAGAATTAATTAAAAACCTATTTTTAAACTCCCGGAATAAGCAAAACAAGCTTTAATTCAAATCTGATATAACTCAATTTTTATAAATCCAAACATAGACAAATTATATATTTTTGGAAACTACAAGACAATTGTGATCTAACGCAAAAAGAATTAGCATCATTGGACTTCTAGATCAAAAGTTATAAGCTAAACAAGAACGGAACTAAATCTGTTACGGAAATAAATCTGAAAACGAAAAAAAACAACAAGGGAGTTACCTGTACGTGAGGCAGAGATGGCAGGAAGGAGACGGCGATGTGGAGGGCTGCTCGGCGAGGGGGCGAGGTCGCCCGGCGAGGTGGGGTTGCGGAGGAGGGGTCGGCGCTTGGGGAGGTGGCGCTGGGCGATGGGAGGTTCCAGGAGAGCTCCTGGTGAGCGTTCTAGGCAGGAAAAGGAGGACGGTGGCGAGGAGGCTACGGGCAGGGAGGCGTGGTGATGGGAAAAATGGAACGAGGAGAGGGAGGGGTTTTATAGGCGGTCTCGGGAGGCGCTGGGATGGAAAGACGAGGGAGATCGGGAAGGTGGAGATTCTGTCTCCATGGATATGGAAAGCTTCAGAACGTGAGAGGAAACAGAGGAAGGAGATGATCTCTTGTTGGGCTAGAATATGAAAGTGCTTAATGGGCCAGCAGGTTTTTACTAATAATAACGATTTCATTCATATTTTTATAATTAGGAAACTAAAACAATAAAAGGAAATCAAATCAATTCGGAATAAAGAGTTTTTATATACTAAAATTATCAGAAAAATAAAATGTAGATGATGAGCATTATTCCACGGCCAAAATAAAAACTAAAAAAAATGTTTTTCAGAAAATCCCTAAAGGCTTTATTTCTTTTTGCAAATAATTTTTTAAATAAAAACTTTGGTTTTTCTTGGCTCAAATATTTTCAAAAAATGCCCCTGATTTTGGAGGGTCATTTTCCTCCGCTCTTTCTTGCTTGCAAGAATTTATTTTCGGGTATTTCTCGGGAAGAAAAATAGAGAAGCAAGTGCAAATATTTGAAAGAATTAAATTGCAAAACTCCGTTCAAATTCTTTATAGTTGAAGAAGTCATGTCATCTTCTCTCATTGATTTTAATAGGATGAATTTGAATTTACGGAGAAGGGGAAAGTCATTTTATTCCCTCTCATTCAAAAGTTTTTGTAAAGGTTCAAATTTCACTCAAGTTTAATTCACTCAAGCAAACAAACAAACAATTCAATTAATTATATTAACATTCCAAAATTTGGGATGTTACAAACCTACCACACTTAAAATGAATCTCGTCCTCGAGATTCGAAGAGGCTAGCAAGAAAAGGTTAGGGGTTGGGGGTCTTCTAGTAAATATTTTGGTCAGAAAGGTCAGGGGTGCTACCACATTTAAAATGCAAGGTTACAGTTCCAATAAACTCAGATACTTCCTCTGGAGTGTTGACAATGTATGTCTCTTCACATATCTTACAATAGCTCCTTCATTAGCGCTCTTCTGTCAGAAGCATAGAGTTTTCCTCAAAATCTTGGGTCGGTTTATCAAAGTTGAAGTTCGTCCGAGACTGGATCTGCTTAGCTGATAGGTACGTCCGAGACTGGAGCAGCGTAAGTATTTCCCTCAGTTTTTGAGAACCAAGGTATCAATCCAGTAGGAGGCCACGCACGAGTCCCTCGCACCTACACAAACAAATAAATCCTCGCAACCGACGTGATAAAGGGGTTGTCAATCCCTTCACGGTCACTTACGAGAGTGAGATCTGATAGATATGATAAGATAATATTTTTGGTATTTTTATGATAAAGATGCAAAGTAAAATGAAAGCAAAATAAACGATGCTAGAAATAGCTTGTTCTTAGGAGATTAAATATGATGGAAAATAGACCCGAGGGTCATAGGTTTCACTAGTGGCTTCTCTCGAGAGCATAAGTATTACGGTGGGTGAACAAATTACTGTTGAGCAATTGACAGAATTGAGCATAGTTATGAGAATATCTAGGTATGATCATGTATATAGGCATCACGTCCGAGACAAGTAGACCGACTCCTGCCTGCATCTACTACTATTACTCCACACATCGACTACTATCCAGCATGCATCTAGAGTATTAAGTTCAAGAGAACGGAGTAACGCTTTAAGTAATATGACATGATGTAGAGGGATAAATTCATGCAATATGATATAAACCCCATCTTTTTATCCTCGATGGCAACAATACAATACGTGCCTTGCTGCCCCTCATCCTTTGGGAAAGGACACCGCAAGATTTAACCCAAAGCTAAGCACTTCTCCCATTGCAAGAAAGATCAATCTAGTAGGCCAAACCAAACTAATAATTCGAAGAGACTTGCAAAGATAACCAATCATACATAAAATAATTCAGAGAAGATTCAAATATTGTTCATAGATAAACTTGATCATAAACCCACAATTCATCGGTCTCAACAAACACACCACAAAACAAGATTACATCGAATAGATCTCCACAAGAGAGGGGGAGAACATTGTATTGAGATCCAAAAAGAGAGAAGAAGCCAGCTAGCTAATAACTATGGACCCAAAGGTCTGAAGTAAACTACTCACACATCATCAGAGAGGCTATGGTGTTGATGTAGAAGCCCTCCGTGATCGATGCCCCCTTCGGCGGAGCTCCAGAAAAGGCCCCAAGATGGGATCTCACGGGTATAGAAGGTTGCGGCGGTCGAATTAGGTTTTTGGCTCCGTATCTGGTAGTTTGGGGGTACGTAGGTATATATATAGGAGGAAGAAGTACGTCGGTGGAGCAACATGGGCCCAACGAGGGTGGAGGACGCGCCCAGGGGGGTAGGCGCGCCCCCCTACCTCATGCCTTCCTGGTTGATTTCTTGACGTAGGGTCCAAGTCCTCTAGATCACGTTCGTTCCAAAAATCACGTTCCCGAAGGTTTCATTCCGTTTGGACTCCGTTTGATATTCTTTTTCTGCGAAACTCTGAAATAGGCAAAAAAACAGTAATTCTGGGTTGGGCCTCCGGTTAATAGGTTAGTCCCAAAAATAATATAAAAGTGTATAATAAAGCCCAATAATGTCCAAAATAGAATATAATATAGCATGGCATAATAAAAAATTATAGATACGTTGGAGACGTATCAAGCATCCCCAAGCTTAAGTCCTGCTCGTCCTCGAGTAGGTAAATGATAAAAACAGAATTTTTGATGTGGAATGCTACTTGGCATAATTTCAATGTAATTCTCTTAATTGTGGTATGAATATTCAGATCCAAAAGATTCAAGACAAAAGTTTAATATTGACATAAAAATAATAATACTTCAAGCATACAAACTAAGCAATTATGTTTTCTCAAAATAACATGGCCAAAGAAAGTTATCCCTACAAAATCATATAGTCTGGCTATGCTCTATCTTCACCACACAAAGTATTTAAATCATGCACAACCCCGATGACAAGCCAAGCAATTGTTTCATACTTTTTATGTTCTCAAACTTTTTCAATCTTCACACAATACATGAGCATGAGCCATGGACATAGCACTATATGTGGAATAGAATGGTGGTTGTGGAGAAGACAAAAAAAGGAGAAGATAGTCTCACATCAACTAGGCATATCAACGGGCTATGGAGATGCCCATTAATAGATATCAATGTGAGTGAGTAGGGATTGCCATGCAATGGATGCACTAGAGCTATAAGTATATGAAAGCTCAACAAAAGGAACTAAGTGGGTGTGCATCCAACTCGCTTGCTCACAAAGACCTAGGGCATTTTGAGTAAGCCCATCATTGGAATATACAAGCCAAGTTCTATAATGTAAATTTCCCACTAGTATATGAAAGTGATATCATAGGAGACTCTCTATCATGAAGATCATGGTGCTACTTTGAAGCACAAGTGTGGTATAAGGATAGTAACATTGTCCCTTCTCTCTTTTTCTCTCATTATTTTTTTATTTGGGCCTTCTCTTTTTTGTGTGGCCTCTTCTATTTTTTTTTAGTCCGGAGTCTCATCTCGACTTGTGGGGGAATCATAGTCTCCATCATCCTTTCCTCACTTGGGACAATGCTCTAAAAATGATGATCATCACACTTTTATTTACTTACAACTCAACAGTTACAACTCAATACTTAGAACAAAATATGAATCTATGTGAATGCCTCTGGCGGTGTACCGGGATGCAATGAATCAAGAGTGACATGTATGAAAGAATTATGAACGGTGGCTTTGCCACAAATACAATGTCAACTACATGATCATGCGAAGCAATATGACAATAATGGAGCGTGTCATAGTAAACGAAACGGTGGTAAGTTGCATGGAAATATATATCGGAATGGCTACGGAAATGCCATGATATGTAGGTATGGTGGCTGTTTTGAGGAAGGTATATGGTGGGTGTATGATACCGGCGAAAAGTGTGTGGTAATAGAGAGGCTAGCAAGGGTGGAAGGAAGAAAAGTGCGTATAATCCATGGACTCAACATTAGTCATAAAGAACTCATATATTTATTGCAAAAATCTACAAGTTATCAAAGAAAAGTATTACGCGCATGCTCCTAGGGGGATAGATTGGTAGGAAAAGACCATCGCTCATCCCCGACCGCCACTCATAAGGAAGACAATCAATAAAAAAATCATGCTCCGACTTTATCACATAACGGTTCACCATACGTGCATGCTACGGGAATCACAAACTTTAACACAAGTATTTCTCAAATTCACAACTACTCAACTAGCATGACTCTAATATCACCATCTCCATTATCTCAAAACAATTATCAAGCATCAAACTTCTCATAGTATTCAACACACTCATAAGGAAAAAAATTACTAGTCTTAAATGCCTAGCATAATTAAAGAAAATTACCATGTTGTTTTGTAGGAATCCCAAAATAATCTAAGTGAAGCATGAGAGAACAATAGTTTCTACAAAAAAATCGACCACCGTGCTCTAAAAGATATAAGTGAAGCACTAGAGCAAAAACTATATAACTCAAAAGATATAAGTGAAGCACATAGAGTATTCTAATAATTTCCGAATCATGTGTGTCTCTCTCAAAAGATGTGTTCATAAAGTATGATTGTGGCAAACTAAAAACAAAGACTCAAATAATACAAGACGCTCCAAGCAAAACACATATCATGTGGTGAATAAAATATAGCTCCAAGTAAAGTTACCGATGGAAGTAGACGAAAAGAGGGGATGCCTTCCGGGGCATCCCCAAGCTTTGGCTTTTAGGTGTCCTTACATTATCTTGGGGTTCCATGGGCATCCTCAATCTTAGGCTCTTGCCACTCCTTGTTCCATAATGTATCAAATCTTTCACCCAAAACTTGAAAACTTCACAACACAAAACTCAGTAGAAAATCTCGTGAGCTCCGTTAGCGAAAGAAAACAAAACACCACTTCAAGGTACTGTGAACTCATTCTTTATTTATAATGGTTTTAAACCTACTGTATTCCAACTTCTCTATGGTTTATAAACTATTTTACTAGCCATAGATTCATCAAAATAAGCAAACAACACACGAAAAACAGAATCTGTCAAAAACAGAACAGTCTGTAGTAATCTGTAACTAACGCAAACTTATGGAACTCCAAACATTCATCCAAAATAGGAAGACCTAGAAAATTTGTTTATTGATCATCAGCAATTTGAATCAATATTTTATCACGTTCTGGTGATTTTTAACAATTATTTTCGTGAACAGAAAGTTTCTGGAATTTTCAGCAAGATCAAATAACTATCATCCAAGAAGATCCTATAGGTTTAACTTGGCACAAAAACTAAATAAAACATAAAAACAAATCTAACCAGAGGCTAGATAAAATATTTATTCCTAAACAGAATCAAAAAGAAAAAAACTAAAAATAAAATTGGGTTGCCTCCCAACAAGCGCTATCGTTTAACGCCCCTAGCTAGGCATTGAGATTTCGATGATGCTCACACGAAAGACAAGAATTGAAGCACAAAGAGAGCATCATAAAACATGTGACAAACACATCCAAGTCTAACATACTTCCTATGTATAGGCATCTTATAGGCAAACAAATTATCATAGCAACCAAAAACTAGCATATGCAAGGAAGTGGAAAGAAACAATAGCAATCTCAACATAACGAGAGGTAATTTATTATCACGAAAATTTCTACAACCATATTTTCCTCTCTCATAATAATTACATGTGGTATCATAAGAAAATTCAACAAAATATCTATCACAATAAATATTTTCAACACGATCCACATGCATGCAAAGTTGACACTCTTCCAAAATAGTGGGATTAACGTTAACCAAAGTCATGACCTCTCCAAACCCACTTTTATCAAAAATACCATAAGATTAAACATTCTCAAAATATGTGGGATCTAAATTTGACACTCTTCCAAACCCGCTTTCAATATTATTGCAAACACTACTATCAATCTCATATCCATCATGGGGCTTAAATACATTTTCAAGATCATAAGAAGAATCACCCCAATCATGATCATTGCAACAAGTAGTAGACATAGCAAAATTATCATCCCCAAGCTTAGGGTTTTGCATATTATTATCACAATTGACATCAAGAGAATTTATAGTAAAATCATTGCGATCATGCTTTTCATAGAAGGAACTATCAAGTATGGGTGCAATAGCAACGATCTCATGTTTAACATAAGGAACTATAGCAAATTCATCTTCATAAATATTGGCATCATGGCCACAAGAATAGTAAACATCATGTTCATCAAGGGATATTTCAACCAAATCATCGGAATCATCATTATCTATAGATTCATGCATACCATTATTTCTTCCAAAGCAACGATCATTCTTTCAATAAATTCTTGGACATAGACATTATGAGCAAAGTTTTCATTGCAATATTTAAGTATGACGGAATTTTCAGATTTGTTGAGAGTAAAATCATACTTTTCAATCAAAGAAGCAACTTCATGAGCACCCTTAAAAACAACAAATTCTTCAATTTGTTCGATATCATAGTAACTATAAACACCCTTTGCATAAGAAGAAAATATTTCATTATCATTGAACTCGCATAGGTAGGGAAGGTGTCTTTTAGGGTTCTTTGAGCAACAAGTAAAATCACAAATTTCACAAAGATTCCAAGCATAGAATAGCAAACAATTTATATGATACCATAAGAGCTTCCCTTTTAGGACAAACAATGACGCACAAAATGAGCATGCTCATCTAAAGATTTCCCATCAACTAGGCTAGTTGGGGTTTCAACACGAGCGCATAAGGATCGAAGATGATCCAAGTAGAACACTTTAAGTGGATCCATATCAATAAATTTTCAGCAAGCGAAGATGCAAGCATATAGAAGGCACATGGCAACACGAGCAAACAAAAGGACGAACGGAAAAGAGAGGGCAAATAAAACGGCAAGGGTGAAGTGGGGGAGAGGAAAACGAGAGGCAAATGGCAAATAATGTAATGCGGAGATAAGGGTTTGTGATGGGTACTTGGTATGTTGAATTTTATGAGACTCCCAAGAACGGCGCCGAAATCCTTCTTGCTACCTCTTGAGCACTGCGTTGGTTTTCCCTTGAAGAGGAAAGGGTGATGCAAGAAAGCAGCGTAAGTATTTCCCTCAGTTTTTGAGAACCAAGGTATCAATCCAAAGAGGAGGCCACGACGAGTCCCTAGCACCTACACAAACAAATAAATCCTCGCAACCAACACGATAAAGGGGTTGTCAATCCCTTCACGGTCACTTACGAGAGTGAGATCTGATAGATATGATAAGATAATATTTTTGGTATTTTTATGATAAAGATGCAAAGTAAAATGAAAGCAAAATAAACGACGCCGGAAATAGCTTGTTTTCAGGAGATTAAATATGATGGAAAATAGACCCGGGGGTCATAGGTTTCACTAGTTGCTTCTCTCGAGAGCATAAGTATTACGGTGGGTGAACAAATTACTGTTGAGTGATACGTCTCCAACGTATCTATAATTTTTGATTGCTCCATGCTACTTTATCTACTGTTTTGGACTATATTGGGCTTTATTTTCCACTTTTATATTATTTTTGGGACTAACCTATTAACCGGAGGCCCAGCCCAGAATTGCTGTTTTTTTGCCTATTTCACTATTTCGAAGAAACGGAATATCAAACGGAGTCCAAACGGAATGAAACCTTCGGGAACGTGATTTTCACACCGAACGTGATCCAGGGGACTTGAACCCTACTCCAAGGAACAAAAGAGGCGGTCACGAGGGTGGGGGGCGCCCCCCCCCTAGGGTGCGCCCCCTGCCTCATGGGCCCCCTGTTGCTCCACCGATGTACTCCTTCCTCCTATATATACCTACGTACCCTCAAACAATCAGAACAGGAGCCAAAAACCTAATTCCACCTCCGCAAATTCCTGTATCCACGAGATCCCATCTTGGGGCACATTAGGAGTTCACGTGAGGGGGCATCCACCATGGAGGGCTTCTACATCATCACCATAGCCCCTCCGATGAAGTGTGAGTAGTTTACTTCAGACCTTCGGGTCCATAGCTAGTAGCTAGATGGCTTCTTCTCTCTTTTTGGATCTCAATACAATGTTCTCCTCTCTCGTGGAGATATATTCGATGTAATCTTATTTTTGCGGTGTGTTTGTTGAGACCGATGAATTGTGGGTTTATGATCCTGATTATCTATGAATAATATTTGAATCTTCTCTGAATTCTTTTATGTATGATTGGTTATCTTTGCAAGTCTCTTCGAATTATCCGTTTGGTTTGGCCAACTAGATTGGTAGTTCTTGCAATGGGAGAAGTGTTTAGCTTTGGGTTCAATCTTGCGGTGTCCTTTCCCAGTGACAGAAGGGGCAGCAAGGCACGTATTGTATTGTTGCCATCGAGGATAACAAGATGGGGTTTTATCATATTGCATGAATATATCCCTCTACATCATGTCATCTTTCTTAAGGCGTTACTCTGTTTTTAACTTAATACTCTAGATGCATCTTTGGATAGCGGTCGATGAGTGGAGTAATAGTAGTAGATGCAGGCAGGAGTTGGTCTACTTGTCTCGGACGTGATGCCTATATACATGATCATACCTAGATATACTCATAATTATGCTTAATTCTGTCAATTGCTCAACAATAATTTGTTTACCCACCGTAGAATACTTATGCTCTTGAGAGAAGCCACTAGTGAAACCTATGGCCCCCGGGTCTATTCTCATCATATCAATCTCCATCACTTTAATACTTTCTTTGTTTTTACTTTGCCTTTTACTTTTCACTTTGCATCTCTATACCAAAAATACCAAAAATATTATTTATCATCTCTATCAGATCTCACTCTCGTAAGTGACCGTGAAGGGATTGACAACCCCTAATCGCGTTGGTTGCGGGAGCTATTGTTTTGTGCAGGTACGAGGGACTTGTGCGTGGCCTCCTACTGGATTGATACCTTGGTTCTCAAAAACTGAGGGAAATACTTACGTTACTTTGCTGCATCATCCTCTCCTCTTCGGGGAAATCCAACGCAGTGCTCAAGAGGTAGCAAGAAGAATTTATGGCGCCGTTGTCGGGGAGGCTCACGCAAGAGCAAGTCAAGGACCATACCAAGTACCCATCACAATCCCTATCTCCCGCATTACATTATTTGCCATTTGCCTCTCGTTTTCCTCTCCCCCACTTCACCCTTGCCGTTTTATTCGCCCTCTCTTTTTCGTTCGCCTTCTTCCCGTATGTATCTTTGTTTGTGTTTCCTTGTGCCTTCTTTATGCTTGCGTCTTCGCTTTCTGAAAATCTATTGATATGGATCCACTTAAAGTGTTCTACTTGGATCATCTTTGATCCTTATGTGCTCGTGCTGAAACCCCAACTAGCCTAGTTGATGGGAAATCTTTAGATGAGCATGCTCATTTTGTGCGTCATCGTTTGTCTGAAAAGGGGAGACTCTTACGGTATCATATAAATAGTTTGCTATGCTATGCTTGGAATCTTTGTGAAATGTGTGATTTTACTTGTTGCTCTAACAACCCTAAAAAAACCTTCCCTACCTATGTGAGTTCAATGATAATGAAATCTTATCTTCTTATGCAAGGGGTGTTTATAGTTACTATGATATCGAAAAAATTGAAGAATTTGTCGTTTCTAAGGGTGCTCATGAAGTTGCTTCTTTGATTGAAAAGTATGATTTTACTCTCAACAAATCTGAAAATTCCGTCATACTTAAATATTGCAATGAAAACCTTGCTCATAATGTCTATGTCCAAGAATTTATTGTAAGAATGACCGTTGCTTTCGAAGAAAATAATGATATGCATGAATCTATTGATAATGATGATTCCGAAGATTTGCTTGAAATATCCCTTGATGAACATGATGCTTGCTATTCTTGTGGCCATGATGCCAATATTTATGAAGATGAATTTGCTATAGTTCCTTACGTTAAACATGAGATCGTTGCTATTGCACCCATACTTGGTAGTTCCTTCGATGAAAAGCATGATTGCAATGATTTTTCTATAAATTCCCTTTATGTCAATTATGCTAATAATATGCAAAACCCTAAGTTTGGGGATGCTAGTTTTGCTATGTCTACTACTTGTTGCAATGATCATGATTGGGATGATTCTTCTTTTGATCTTGAAAATTTATTAAATCTCTGTGATGAATATGAGATTGATAATAGTATTTGCAATAATATTGAAAGTGGGTTTGGAAGAGTGTCAACTTTAGATCCAACATATTTGGATAACATTCAATCTTATGAAATTTTTGATAAAAATGGGCTTGGAGAAATCTTGACTTTAGTTCATGATAATCCCACTATTTTGGAAGAGTGTCAACTTCGCATGCATGTGGATCATGTTGAAAATATTTTATGTGATAGCTATTTCGTTGAATTTTCTTATGATCCCACATGTAATTATTATGAGAGAGGAAAATATGGTTATAGAAATTTCCATGTTACTAAATTACCTCTCGTTATGTTGAGATTGCTATTGTTCCTTTCCGCTTCCTTCCATATGCTAGTTTTTGCTTGCTATGATAATTTGTTTGCCTATAATATGCCTATGCATAGGAAGTATGTTAGACTTAGATGTGTTTGTCACGTGTTTTATGATGCTCTCTTTGTGCTTCAATTCTTGTCTTTCATGTGAGCATCATTAAAATTATCAATGCCTAGCTAGGGGCGTTAAACGATAGCACTTGTTGGGAGGCAACCCAATTTTATTTTTAGTTGTTTTTGCTTTTGCCTCTGTTTAGGAATAAATAATACATCTAGCCTCTCTTTAGATGTGGTTTTATGTTTTAATTAGTGTTTGTGCCAAGCTCGACCTATTGGATCTTCTTGGATGATAGTTATTTGATCTTGCTGTAATTTCCATAAACTTTGCGCTCAGTGCCCGAATTATTAAAAATCACCAGAACGTGATAAAATACTGATTCCAATTGATTCTGGTCAATAAACAAATTTTCTAGGTCTTATAAGTTTGGTAGATTTTTTGGAGTTCCAGAAGTTTGCGTTAGTTACATATTACTACAGACTGTTCTGTTTTTGACAGATTCTGTTTTTCGTGTGTTGTTTGCTTATTTTGATGAATCTATGGCTAGTAAAATAGTTATAATCCATAGAGAAGTTGTAATACAGTAGGTTTAACACCAATATAAATAAATAATGAGTTCATTATAGTATCTTAAAGTAGTCTTTTGTTTTATTTCTCTAACGGAGCTCACGAGATTTCTATTGAGTTTTGTGTTGTGAAGTTTTCAAGTTTTGGGTAAATTCTTTTGATGCATTATGGAACAAGGAGTGGAAAGAGCCTAAGCTTGGGGATGCCCATGGCACCCCAAGATAATCCAAGGACACCAAAATTCAAAGCTTGGGGATGCCGGAAGGCATCCCTCTTTAAATCTACTTCCATCGGTAATTTACTTGGAGCTATATTTTTATTCACCAACATGATATGTGTTTTGCTTGGAGCGTCTTGTACCATTTGCGTCTTTTCTTGTTAGTCTACCACAATCATCCTTGCTGTACACACCTTTTTAGAGATCCATACATAAATTATAATTTGATAGAATACTCTATGTGCTTCACTTATATCTTTTGAGCTTGATAGTTTTGCTCATAGTGCTTCACTTATATCTTTTGAGCTTGATAATTTTGCTCATAGTGCTTCACTTATATCTTTTGAGCATGATAATTTTTGCTCTAGTGCTTCACTTAGATCTTTTAGAGCACGGTGGTGGATTTGTTTTAAAGAAACTATTGATCTCTCATGCTTCACTTAGATTATTTTGAGAGTCGTTAATAGCATGGTAATTTGCTTAATATTAATATACTTGGTATTCAAGATATGTGAAACTTTCTTTTGAGTGCGTTGAATACTAAGAAAAGTTTGATGCTTGATAATTGTTTTCATATATGAAGATGGTGATATTAGAGTCATGCTAGTTGAGTAGTTGTGAATTTAAAGAATGCTTGTGTTGAAGTTAGCAAGTCCCATAGCATGCACATATGGTTAAAGTTGTGTAACAAATTTGAAACATGAAGTGTATCTGGCTTGTGCATCCTTATGAGTGGCGGTCGGGGACGAGCGATGGTCTTTTCCTACCAATCTATCCCCCTAGGAGCATGCGCGTAGTACTTGATTTTTGATGACTTCTAAATTTTTGCAATAACTATATGAGTTCTTTTGACTAATGTTGAGTCCATGGATTATACGCACTTTTACCTTTCCGCCTTTGCTAGCCTCTTCTGTGCCGTGCATTGCCCTTTCTCACCTTGAGAGTTGGTGCAAACTTCGCCGGTGCATCCAAACCCCGTGATATGATACGCTCTATCACACATAAACCTCCTTATATCTTCCTCAAAACAGCCACCATACCTACCTATTATGGCATTTCCATAGCCATTCCCAGATATATTGCCATGCAACTTTCCACCGTTCCGTTCATCATCATCATGACATACTTTACTTTTGTCATATTGCCATTGCATGATCATGTAGTTGACATCGTATTTGTGGCAAAGCCACCATGCATTATTTTTCATACATGTCACTCTTGATTCATTGCACCATCCCGATACATCACGGAGGCATTCATATTGAGTCATATCTTGTTCTAGTTTCGAGTTGTAATCCTTATGTTGTAATCAATAGAAGTGTGATGATCATCATTATTAGAGCATTGCCCAATCAAAAAAAAAAGAGGAAGGCCAAAAAGAAAAAAAAAGAAAAGGCCCAAAAAAAGGGCAATGTTACTATCTCTTTTTCCACACTTGTGCTTCAAAGTAGCACCTTGTTCTTCATGTAGTGTGTCTCATATATTGTGCTTCAAAGTAGCACCATGTTTTTCATATAGTGAGTCTCATAAGTTTTCTTTTTATACTAGTGGGAATTTTTCATTATACAACTTGGCTTGTATATTCCTACGATGGGCTTCCTGTCAGGACCCCGATTCCAAGTCACATCGATCTAGCCGGTAACACCTCATATCACTTTGCGGCCTCACGCACGGTATTCCCACGGGTGTCGCCTTACCATGGCCCGGGACCGTTTGTGTCTTTTGGCCACGTATATGATAGTGTCGCTAGCATCCATATGACAGAGAACCCGGGCCGACATGGCTAGTCGTGAACCCAAAGCGGCGCTAACCTATGGGGACAGGCATACATGAATCACATCGAGCATGTCGGTCATCAACGTATAAATTCGGGCTGTAGCACTGGGCTAGCAGGTCTCCGGTATCCCGGGCTGTAGCAGGCTAGGCAGGACTCCGAATAACACCGCGACATTTCCCGAAGGACAGACATAGGAATGAAGTGAAACACATGCCGGCCAGTCAAGTGTCCAAGCAGTAGTCTTTGGGCTAGCAGGACTCCGTGAACCGGTCAGTAGCGAACTACTATCGCTCGTAAGCACGAGACTACATTTCCCCATATGAGAGGCTGCCAAGGATAAACAACTAGTTTGTCGGATCCCACACATACCAAGCATTTCAAACATACACACAATATGCTCAATATGTGTAGATACAACATGGCATCACAACATAACTCTACGACTCAAATATTTATTCATTAGGCCCGAGGAGCGAGATATTACAAACATGGGTCTCATGACCCAACGATCGAGCATACAAGTCAAAGCACAAGCGAAGCGAAACATGTCTCGAGTACGCATAACTATAAATGAAGAAGGCTGAGAAGCTGACTATCTACCAGATCTGCCGAGGGCACAAGATCGTAGCTGAGGTAACAAGCTAACCGTCAAGTCCAAGCGGAACTACTAGCGAGACCGAAGTCTCTCGCAAAACATAAAATAAGCAAACGTGAGTACAAACGCATACTCAAAGAAGACTTACATCGTAACTAGCTACATATGCATCATTATCAAAAGGGGTGGTGGAGTTTGACGGCAAGCCAGCTTTGACTCGGTGGCTATCCTAAACTATAACGCAAGTAACTCTTTTGAGGTGGCGCACACGAGTCCACATATTCACCATATCAATACACCACTATGGACCCGCTCCGTCTCTCACGAGAACGCCATCCATAGCACTCACGCTTATCTTGCGCATTTTAGAGTATCCACTTTCACTTGTCTATGAACCGATATAGGCAACCCAGAAGTCCTTCTCCGTGGACACGGCTATTCGAATAGATCATATTAACCTGCAGGGGTGTACTTCTTCACACACACTCTCACCACTTACCGCCGTTTACGACATGTACTAAAACCTTCAAGCGGAAGCCCAACGTGGGTGTCGGCCACAGCCTACCTAAACACACAAGTCCCAAGTCCAGGTTTATCGCCTATTCGGGTTCCATCCGCAGGGAGTCCGACCGAGGTTTCCCATACAGCCCCGAACGATGTGTGCAGGGTTCCCGAGACACCAAACGGGCGAATCGGTACACCGGGCCACGGTGCCTACCGCAACACAACCCACCCCTACGGTCAGCGCTAAGGCGCCCCAAAGATGCTACAAACACGAAACTACTTGCAACTCCTTGACCGAGGACAAGAGTGGTTAAGAAGCCGAGAGGGTCCATTGGTTTCAGGCCCAATGCGTGGTAGTAACTGTTTCATGGATCACATACACAGATCTCAGTTCCTGAGGACGGCTGCAATGAGACGACCCACCATGTACTCCTACATGGCCTCTCACCGCTACCTTTACCAAATCGTGTTCACACACTTAGCTCACACACGATGAGGACATGTTCACACAACCATTCCAATTCATTCCCGATGAATCAGACCTGACTCAACTCTAAGCAAAGAGGTGCATGAAAACAAGCATGAATGAGTAGGCACAACATGGCTCAAACAACTCCTACTCATGCTAGTGGGTTTCATCTAATTACTGTGGAATGACAGGTCATGCAGAGGATAAAGGGGTTCAGCTACCGCAGCAAGTAACACATGAGTCGTTGTTGTCCTAATGCAGTAAAATAGAGCAGGAGCGAGAGAGTGGGATTATATCGGAATGGACAAGGGGGTTTTGCTTGCCTGGCACTTCTGAAGATAATATAGTTCTTCATCGGTGTCATCGAATTCATCGTCAGACGTCGTCTCATCGAGAGGGACAATTACCGCAAACAAGAGAGAACACAATCAATGCAATGCACATTCACATGAATGACATGTCATGTTAAGGTACTGAATTCACCTAATGCAATATCTAGCCAAGTTAATAGAAGTGGAACTCAAACAAGAACAAATTCCAACTCCAAATGTTATTTCATAATTTGCCCTAATCATGATTCATCCTATTCAGTGAGGTTAACTTGTTCAAACATGCATGATCATGGCATAAACAGATTCTTCATATTTTTCTGATCATTTTCATATATAAATTATTTAATTTGGAGTTACAGATTAAAAGTTATGAATATTTGAAGTTTGGGGTATTTTCTGAAATTTCCTGAATTAAATTAAATCCAGAAAAGGGTATTACTGCGTCAGCCTGATGTCAGTGTGACGTCAGTGGTCAACGGAACATGGTCCGGGTCAAACTTGACAGTGGGTCCCGCGTGTCAGTATAACTAGCTTAACTAAATTTAATTAAGACTAATCCTAAATAGTTAACAGGGCTGGGCCCCACCTGTCATTGACTCAGGAGAGTCAACCAGGGCCCACCCCGGTCAAAGTCAAAGTCGGCTGTCGGCGCCCAGCCGGGCGAGCGACGCTGGCGGCGAGAGTGGGGTTGGCCACTCCGGCGACAAAATGGCCCATGGAGGGCATCTAGGAGGAGCCGAGGACCAGCCAAGCTCTTGGTGGAGTTAGCCGGCCTGGGTGGCCGGGATCGACGGGCGGCGAAGCTCAAGGCGCGGCCGGAGTTGAGGCGGGTCGGGTTTGATGCTACGGTGCACGGGAGGAGGAGCGGGTGGTGGCTACGAAGCTCTGGTGCTACTGAGCACAGAGGTGGGGTTGGCGTCGAGCCATTGTGGCTCTAGCCACGACGGCGCCATGGCCGGCGGCGGGGAGTTTTCGGGTGAGGTGGAAACGGCGTTAGCGAGAGGAAAAGAGCCAGGGAGAGAGGGGATCGACGCAACAGCTCATAGCGCGTCCGATGGCGTTGTCGGCGAGGTCGGGGCGGTCCGGAGCCGACGAATCGGGCGACGGCGACCGGCGGGTCCGCGGAGGGGAAAGCGACGGGGCGGCGCCTCGGGGCTTCTCCGGTCGCGTGTGACGGTGGGAGGGCGAGATGGAGTGGCGGAGCTTGTGGGCTAGTCGGGAAGCGAGGGAGGGCCTGTGGCCGCGGTGGTGGCGAGCGGCGGCGACGAGCTCCGCTCGGTGGGAGAGGGAGGGAGCCAGAGGAGGGGACGAGGCCGCGTGAGGGAGAGAGAGGTCAGGGGGGTGCGTGGCGCTCGGGGAGGCGCCCAGAGGCGGGGAGGAGAGCGGCAAGCAGGAGGTGGCTCGCTGCGGCGTGCAGGCGGTGGTACACGCCTCGCGGCCCTTCCGCGCGAGGTGGGAGACGGTGGCGGTTCGGTGGGCTGGGCAGCTGGAGTTGGGCAGTGGGCTGAGAGGTGAGCGCCTGTAGGGTTTCTCTCCTCTTTTTATTTGTTTTAGTTTTCTAATTTTCTGTAACTTTGTGGAGTTATTAAAAATACTAGAACAGCTCCAAAAGTCACCAAACTGCTCTCGGTCCATTGTTGGAATATTTCCAACATGAAACATTTTAGTTTAGAATATTTGGGCATTTGAAATATTTTATATAATTTTAAATGCCCAAACTCAAATACTTATGATTTAATTCAAAGACCTTAGGATGACCTAGAAAATTGTGCACCACTTTTGGCAGAGGCTCTGAACCAAAGCAAAAATGATGAGCATTTTAGAAGGCATTTCTGTTCATTGAAATATTTTTAGCAAACCCTAGTTGGATTCAAAAGGGGTTCTGGGGGTTTCTGTCTTCCCCATTTCAAATTCAAATGAAATTTAAACATGATGCACACACTAATGCATGGTCTAACTGGGATGTGACAACTCACCCCCACTAAACAAGAATCTCGCCCCGAGATTCAAGACGTGAGGTAAGAAGACAGAGGGGGTACAAGCTAACACGATCTTCATGATCCAGGTTGCACTTCTTAGGAACGTTGACACGATCACCATTTTGTCTCGACGTCTTGTCTTGAGAACTAGATCCAACATGACTACGAGAAGGAAAGGGGAAATTTAGAAGAATCGATCTTCTTGAGGTTCAAACAATTTAGGATCATCTTAATGATCCAAGATCAACTCATGGAATGAGACATAAAACATTTACCGGAGTGGAGAGGTAGGGCATGCATCAGTAAGGACGGAGGAAACAATTTTACGAATGTTTCAAAATAGCGAGGGAAGTTGCCATGATTTCAAAACGGGGCACCTTAGGGGAGGTGATGCAAAGAGTTATTCCCTTAAGTGGCAAAAAGAATTACTTTTGATATAGAGATCATTGAGACTCTTTATACCAGCCTAAGGCAATCACAATCAATCATTTGAAAGAGTTCGAAAGAATGACATATACGGACTAGAATGGATGATGTGGGCTACCTTGTTGAAGACAACGCAATGGATGATTTGCTTATCATTGGAGGTGGAGGGAACCCTTGGTAGGACCACTTTGAAGATGATCCTGGACAACAAGCACGAGAAGGCAGCCCATGGAAAATTGGCATGATGGGATGCAAGCTGGGAACAAAATGCAAATGTTGGAATGTTCCAACCATCATATCTGCCCGAGATTCAGATCTGGTTGGTGTTAGGATATTCCAGACTCATCGAGTCTAGAAGAAAAATGAAAGTTTGCAACACAAATCGACGAGAAGATGTTGCGAGATTCTCGGGAATGAACTACGATAGCAAGCTCCAAAACATGAGCTGGTTCTGCTACTAACATGTAAACATGTTGTCCAAGACAAGAATGACCACATAGTAGTCTTATCATGAAACACTACCGAGTTCAGGTGGGGAACCATCAACGAGGATATCGAAGTCCTTACATAAGTCCGGATTAGCTCTTAGGAAGGAACTTCTTCTCCGAACAAATCAATCGTGGCTTGGAGTGCTAGGAATTGCATATGGAATGAAGATGATCACCTATCAGACCATAGAATACTTTGCACCGGCATGACTGACTAGGAATGATTCCAAAGGAAACAAAACAAACCTTTCTCGAATTCATGGCGGCAACTTACACCTAAAGCACATGAATTCGAGGAAGTCACTACTTCCATCCAAACATATGCTTCATGAACGAAACACGAAGACATTGCTTATAAAGTTTCCAACACTAGATTGATGTTCAACATGACTCATGGGGAGACAACATGCTGCTGATGGGCTCAACAACAACTCATCGAAATTTCCATATCACTGGACTTCCACCATCATGTGAACACGGTGATAGCATTGGTCAGACCAAAAGATGTAATGGTATATACTCGAGGGATCAACCATGAGTAAGACAACATTACGAGCATCGTTGGTACTGATTTGATTTGACGATAGCCCATACTCAAATGCAAGGATTGATGAGACAATAGGTCCAGCAACTGATCACAGGGACCAATCGATGAAGATATCATCTTTCTTCAACACACACTACACAAGAATATCCCTTTGGAACGAACTAAGTCAGACAAGCTTTTATCTTCCAACTCTCCAAGTTGTTGTTTGGCTTAACCAACTAGCTCAGGGGTATCCAACACAGATTCTTGGAGAAAGGGTGGTTCACAGGAAACCAACTTGATCACGAGCTCAACATAACGGTGGGACAACCTGGTAATACTTCCGAGAAGATATTCGAAAAATCACAAACCACCGATATGCTACTAAGCTCGAGAACAACCTTGCTTTTCAGGGCAAGATGATATGAACAACAAGCAAGGGATTGAATAATCCTAACTCATTGTTCGGAGAGGGCACCGGAAATAAGGACTAGGTAGCACGATCAATCTAAGGATGATGATTTAATAACCAACACGCTAAGAATGATAATATTGTCCATTTACTACCAAGCAACGAGGTTGCTAGGAGTATCGATTTCACACATCACAATTCATTTGTCGGCATTCCGGTTACATTAGCACGGGACCGAGGAATGAATAATGATAGCGAGAAGTATCACTACGTCAAGAATTCATAAGAGAAGGTGAGATTCTCATGACGTTCACGACATAAAGTGGGTAATACTTCAGGTAGAAACGAACAAAAGCTAAATTGGCATTTTGATCCGCTGAATACAACTACTTTGACCCAATCCTAGAAATAGATGAGGTAATCGGAGTTTGTTTCTCCTAGTCATTCCGTAATGTAATGGCTTGACGGACCACAAGGATAATAGACATCGATAAACGAATGCACACATACTCTTGGTTATCAACTGATAGAGGATGGTCGGGATACAACTAAAGAGAGCAACTCAAAGGAACATATAATTTTTCGAGTTGTGGAGGCATGGATTACTATATCGAGCAAAGATCAACATTTCTCCCGGATAACCCATGCAAAGAAGGTGAGACCGGCAGAGTCACAATTATGAATGGAGAACTCCTCAAGAGCAGTCTTATTGTGATCTTTTAATTCAAAGAATTTCTGCCTTAAGCAGTTCATGATATTTGGAAGAAGGAAATACCACGGACCTCGAGGACTATCACAAAGTTACTAATATCCTAAAGGAACTAGCAAACACTATCAACATGAAGTAAGGTGAATCTCGGGTTCAAGAACCCAGGAATAGAATGCCTACTAACTAATAACATCACGGGATGCTTTCGAGAATAATGGCCAGAATCATCACACTGAGGATACAAAAGCATTGCTAAATTGCTAGGCGACTTCCTAACACCTAGGGTCATAATAATAGTTCCAACATATATGTCAAGGCAATAAATTACCTCAACGCACCGGTTAGTGTGCTTATTCTGACCAAAAAGGACATCGGAAACGGAAGGAAAGGATTTGCAAATGCATCAGACTATTTAGAGACACAGGATGACTCGGACAGCATAACGGCTGTAAATGCTCAAAATGATTTGAGACATCCTGCAAAAAAATGGTGGCATAACCACTCAACATCACAATACCAAGGTTCCGAGATCAACAATTATCATACAGTAGTAGTAGGAACTGAACTGAGTCTTAAAACCAACAATCTTAATAGTCTATGGTTTAGTAACACGTCATCCTGATAGATAGATGAGAAGGCCTAGTTCTTAACACCATAGAAGAGAAGAGGATGACTCAGATCAGAAGGCCATGAGGTATAAGGAGTAAAAAGAGCCTTACGTTCCCTTCCACAATCAATTCCCTTACATAACTAAAGCATTTCTAGACACAACTTCGACCAGTTTGGCTTGGTAATCCTACAGGCAGTCAGGCTCTGATACCAACGCTGTCAAGACCCCGATTTCAAGTCACATCGATCTAGCCGGTAACACCTCACTACTAGGAAAAGGGCTATAGATGGAAATGACACTAATGGCGCACCGGAAAGATGGTGCGCCATTAGTATATACTAATGGCGCACCGCCATACGATGCGCCATTAGAGTCTAAACTACTAATGGCGCACCATGCTTTGGGTGCGCCATTAGTACCATTTTTTAACTAGTGCGCTGTCCAAACATACTAATGGCGCATCCTGCCCGAGTGCGCCATTAGTAGTTGTAACTACTAATGGCGCACTCAGTGTGGGTGCGCCATTAGTACCAATTTTTTTTAAACTAGTGCGCTGTTCAAACATACTAATGGCGCACCCACACCAGTGCGCCATTAGTAATTGTAACTACTAATGGCGCATCAAAGGTGTGGGTGCGCCATTAGTATAGAAACTTTTTTTGAACTAGTGCGCTTTGTCCAAACATACTAATGGCGCATCCTGCCCGAGTGCGCCATTAGTAGTTGTAACTACTAATGGCGCACTGCAGTGTGGGTGCGCCATTAGTACCAATTTTTTTAAACTAGTGCTTGTTCAAACATACTAATGGCGCACCCACACCTGGTGCGCCATTAGTAGTTGTAACTACTAATGGCGCACCAAAGGTGTGGGTGCGCCATTAGTATAGAAACTTTTTTTTGAACTAGTGCGCTGTCCAAACATACTAATGGCGCATCACTGCTTAGGTGCGCCATTAGTAGTGGTAACTACTAATGGCGCACCATGCAAGAGGTGCGCCATTAGTAAGTGGGCAGCAACAAGATATTTGGGACAGCCTCTCCGACCCACACACTCACTTTCTCCCCACTTCATTCTCTCCACCTCCTCCTTGTCTCGGTGCCTCCTCTTTTCACCTCATTTCCACCATAGATTCATTCAAATTAAGTGGTTAAATTACCTTGTTTTAATAGGTAAGTAAGGGGAAGCTATATTTAGGTTGTTCTCCTTACAACAATGTGCACATGCACTTTTTACGGCCTAGCTAGATCTATGTATGTTCGTGGTGTTGCATATGTTTGTGGTGTTTGCATATGTGTTTGTGTTTGGAGGTGTACCGGTATTTGAAATGCGATAGTTGCCAATATTTTGCCGGAATGTTGATTCATTTCCGTTTCAGCGAGAATTTTGGCATTAAGCATCCTTTTGGTCCTATTTTTAGGAAAGTCATGCCAAATTTTTTCTTGGTTCTAAAATATCGCTTTTGCTCTACCTTGCAGCGACCATATGGTCCGCACGATGACCGAAGGCATCGTGAATAGGTTTTTGAGGTCCGCGAAGGCCGAGATGCTTCAAAAGAACGAGACGGAGATAAGATGTCCGTGGTCGAAGATGCAAGTGAAGAGCCTTATTGCGGACCCGTATTCCGGCAGGTGCGGGACCACCTGCTATTGCGTGGTTTCATGGATGGCTATCGGTGGCAAGGTGATGAAGATGACTACGAAGTCGTCCATGCGGGCCGGCAAGAAATGAGGAAGGGCAGCAAGACAACCACCGCGGCTCGGGCGGGCGAGAAGACGAAGAATCCTCAGCGATGATCACGACCGTGGATGTTGCATACGATCATCATGTAGAATATGCAGGACATGATGATGAGGAAGATGCCGGAGCAGGCGACGTGCATGATCATGAAGATGATGATGCCGGCGGAGCAGACGACGTTGGACCATCGATGGGCTGGGTGCAGGACCCTCATATTCAAGAGCTGCTTCTCAAGCAGACGGATAACGCAAGAGCTGCCGCCCGAGAGAAAGCCAAGATGGATCAACTTGAGTTAGACGCGGTTACTCCATTGTATGAAGGATGCAGGCCCGAGGATACCTGCCGAAAGTAACGCTCATGGCCCCGGAGATGAAGGTAAAACACAAAATGACCGACGATGCTTCGACGAGAACATGTCATTCTCGGCATGAACGTCTTCCCAAGGGGAACAAGTGCCCGACCAGTTTGGAGGAGGCGAAGAAAATCGTGTGTCCTCTGGATTTACCGCACGTGAAATACCATGTGTGCATGAACAATTGCATCATTTATCGGGACGAGCACGCTGGAGTCTACCATATGTCCGGTGTGCGGCGCCACTCGATACAAGAAGAGGAAGAAAGCTCCTCGAAAAGTGGTGTGGTACTTTCCGATCACTCCTCGTCTGCGGTGCTATTTCGCGGACCCTAAGGTAGCAAAGCTCCTGCGTTGGCACGCCGGATAGGGAGGAGAAGAAGCGGGAAGATGACGCAAATGATCCGGAGATAGATAAAAAGACAAGATGTCGAGTCACCCTAAGGATGCGAGCCAGTGGCAAGCGTTGAACTTCAAGACTCGGAATTTGGGAACGATCCAAGGAACATCGTCTTTGGGCGCGAGCACCGATGGAGTCAATCCGTTTGGCAGCCAGAGAAGCACACATAGCACCTGGCCTGTGTTTGTGTGGATGTACAACCTTCCCCTGGTTGTGCATGAAGAGGAAGTACATTCACATGAGTATGCTAATTGAAGGGCCGAAACAACCAGGAACGACATCAATCTGTATCTAGGGCTGCCGAAAGAGGAGCTTGACATGCTGTGGAAAACGCCACCAATACGTGGGACGCCGCAGAGAAAGAATATTTCCCTATGAGAGCCGCCTTTGCTCACGACGGTGCACGACTATCTCGATTACGGATATGTCGGCGGGCGGTGTAGTCCACGGATTTTCCGGATGCGTAAGGTGCATGGATGACACAATGTATCGCCGACTAGATAGAGATCCCGGTCTTCGAAAACCGTGTTCATGGGACATCGAAGGTGGCTTCATGACGATGACCCGTGGAGGAAACGCAAGGATCTGTTTCGATGGTGAAACCGAACTCAAAACGCCTGCACGAGGAGCGGCGAGGAAATAGACAAGCTGTTGGAAAATTGGAAAGACTGCCCACCGCCGAAAGAAGCAAAAGGCGCCAGAGCCGGAAAGAAGCGAAAGGCGCCAGAGCCGCTGAAGGTATGGAAAACGAGGTCTGTTTTACGGGACTTGCCGTCTTGGAAGATCCACCGTGTGCCTCACAGCCTTGATGTCATGCATATCACGAAGAACGCAGCGAGAGTCTGCTTGGTACCGCTCAACATGCCGAGAGGACCAAAGATGGGCCGAAAGCAAGGGCAGACTTGAAATCAATGGGCATCAGGCAGGAGCTTCACGCTATATATGATGATGATGATGATGATGATGATGATGATGATGATGATGATGATGATGAGGCGAAGCAGGACACAGAAAGTCGTCGCAAAGGCGAAAAGGCCAAGAAGACCGAAATGACTACCCTCCCGCGTGCTTCACTCTAAGTCGAGGAGATCGAGCAGTTTTTCACCTGCCTCCTAGGAGTAAAACTTCCTTACGGTTACGCTGGGAAGATAAGCAGATACCTAGACCCAAAGCGTAAGTTCAGCGGGATGAAGTCTCACGACCGTCACGCGGCCGATGACGCAGATACTTCCGGGGCCAGTAACTGGGATCATGGACGCGCACGTCCGTGAAACGCTATTTGGCCTATGCAACTTCTTCGACGTCATCTCTCGGAAGTCGATTGGTGTGAGGCAACTCAGAAGGCTACAGGAAGAGATCGTGGTGATACTATGCGAGCTTGAGATGTACTTCCCGTCCGCATTCTTTGACGTTATGGTGCATCTGCTGGTCCATATAGTGGAGGATATCATCCAACTCGGGCCGACGCCTCGCACAGCATGATGCCGCTCGAAAGGATGAATGGTGTCATCAAAGGATACGTTCGCAACATGTCACGCCCGAAGGAAGCATAGCTGTGGGCTTTTCGATCAAGAGTGCATCTCCCATCGCATCGAATTATCTAGGCATCGAGAACCCCGCTGGTCTGCCCGTCAAACAGTGCACCTCGGCAGGCTCGCGGATGGGGTCACCGTGAGGGTCGCCGCGAAATGCATGTCGACTTCGAGGGTCGACTACCGACTTTGAAAGAGCAAACCTAGTCGCGCTACAACACATAGACGTGGTCGATCCTTGGGTGGTAGAGCACAAAACCTTTATTAAAAAGACGTACAATGACCGAGGCCAACAGAGGACGGACGGAGATACACTCAAAGAGCACAACTCATGTTTCACGCGTTGGTTCAAGCATAAGCTTCGGTTGCACTTTTACATGAGGATTCTTCCGCGGAAGAACAACTCATATTCGCCTTTGTCACAGGCGCCGAGCACAACCTCGATGACCTATGAGGCGCACGATATCAACGGCTACACATTCTACACCGAGGCCAAGGACATGAAGAGCGATGGTTATCGTAACTCCGGTAACGATGGAATCCTACACCGTAACGACAAGGACAGATACTACGGAAGGATCGAGGAGATCTGGGAGCTGAGCTATTGGAGAGAAGGTCCCGATGTTCCGTGGTCGATGGGCCAAGAACGTCATAAAAGAAGACCGGTATTTCACCACCATGGTTATACCCGGGTTAATCCAAGATCATGGGCGCAAACCTCACCGCGAAAAATGAGCCATGGGTACTGGCTTCCCAAGTGGACCAATGCTTCTTCATTACCGTCCCGCCAAAGCCCAGTCGTGTTGTCGTGAGGAGAGGCAAAAGGAAGATCATCGGAATGGATGGAGTAGCCAATGAGCAAGACTTGACAAGCACGGGCGACCGAGGATCGAACATGACGACGATGATGAAGTAGCAGCATACACCACAAGAAGAAGCAGGACCACCCTACCTAAAGGACGTCTGCTCCACGTAAGAACTCCATTTGCGAAAAAGAAGGGCAAGAAGATTGTGAACAGATAGCTAGCTAAGATCGATTGTATTTAAATCGTAGCCTTCATTTCTCGATTGTATTTCATGGGTACTTTTGAACTATCATGAATATTTTTAAATTTCATGGACACTCGATCTCGATCCCCTCCATCTCGATCGCTATCCCACCTCGCCAGATCCGCCCCTCGCCGAAAGCACCCCCAGTCCACCGTCACGCCGACCCCCGCACCCTCGATTCCCTCCATCTTTTAAAATGGCTTTTTAAATGCTACTGTCTTATAAAAAATGCTACTGTCTTATAAAAAAATGCTACTGTCTTATAAAAAATAAGTATCAAACAGCTTTTTAAATGCTACTGTCTTATAAAAAATATTACTGTTATTATTTAAACAAGTTTGAACATTTTTAAACACAAATAAGTATCAAACAGCTTTTTTAAATGCTAAAAAATATTTTGTGGAGCCCACCTCGATCCCCCTCCATCTCGATCGCTGTCCCAACTCGCCAGAGCCGGTCCCCTCGCCGAGCACCCCTCAGTCCACTGCCACACACACCCCCGCACCTCGATTCCCCTACTCAACCGCCGCCGACCCCCGCACCTCACAAGACCGTCTTATAAAAAATAAGTATCAAACAGCTTTTTAAATGCTACTGTCTTATAAAAAATATTACTGTTATTATTTAAACAAGTTTGAACATATTTAAACATAAATAAGTATCAAATAGCTTTTTAAATGCTAAAAAAATTTGTGGAGCACAGGAGTCGAACCCAGACCTCCCGGTGTGAGAACTGGAGGCTGACCAATGAGCTAGTAGAGTGGGCTTGACATGGATAGGTTACAGTAGTAGATAACCTTTTGGCTTTTGTGGAAATAAAAAATACTAATGGCGCACCACGGTGAGGTGCGCCATTAGTGTGGACATGCTAATGGCGCACCGCAGTGAGGTGCGCCATTAGTATTGTGGCCCCCTTCGCCCGATCCCCTTCGCCCGATCCCCGCCCGATCCCTCGCCAGTTCTCTCCTCTCGCCCCGCCGCCGCCGCTGCCTCGCCCTCGCCCTCGCCCTCGCCCTCTCCCTCCCTCGCCCTCTCCCTCGCCGCTTGACGCCGCCGGGCCTTGCCGCCCGCCTCGACCGCCCGACCCGCCGCCCGGGCGCCGCCCGAGCGCCGCCCGACCGCCCGGGCGCCGCCCGACGCCGCCTCGACGCCCGACGCCGCCCGGGCGCCGCCCGACCCGCCGGGCGCTGCCCGCCGCCCACGCCGCCTCGACCCGCCCGGCGCGCTGCCCCACCTCGACCCCGCCCGTCCACACCACCGTCGACCCGCCTCCCTCGACCCGCCCAAGGTACTTACTTGATTTTTCCTTCTGCAAAAAACAGCTAGTGAAAGTTCGAGATGTGCATATCATAGGTTCTGAGTAATATACCACTTATCATATTGGCCAAATTTCAAGGAGCATATTACTTTATTTCAAAATGGAAGTCTGTGGAATCATTTCACTTAATTTCAAAGTGGGGGCATTCTCCTTGATGCAAGAACAACAAAACAGTGCATGGATGTAAGAACAATACAAACAGTCCCAGATTTTGAAACTTGCCCCAACCCAGGTCCCATCTGAATTTAGTTTGTGTTCAACATAAGCTTGTAACAAAAGAATTCATATCCCAGCAACTACAGAAATACTCCACAATGACCGTAACATGACCACAACACCAATACACCATCAACATTTTAACTGAAATTATTAACAGTGGATGGGCTGGGATGTTTCTCCGTAACATATTAACATGCGGGATGCTCTCCCAAACATTTTTTTTATGTTGTTTACTGCTAATTCCACTTTAAAAAGTATTGAAGAATAAATCTGTTTGAACTTCCATACATCTCTGTACATCATTATGTAAGCTTAAATAGCAACACTTAAGTTAATAATATGCTATTGAGTACGCATCCAATTCTCTGTTTGTTCTTGCATTTAACTTATACTCATATCTCATTGTATTCCTTGGAATATGCAGTTCATCAGCTCGTAAATATTTTAGGCGAGGGACACGCCTAAATTGGCCTCAAGGTGTCATACAAGAGAAAGCATCGAGCAATGTAAAACTACACCGCTAAAGGTTTTGATTCCTGATTATTCCTTTTTAGTTTTATTTGGTCATCCTTTTTACCAATTTTCAAAGAACCTGTGTATTTTTAAGCCAAAGTGGAAAAGCTGCAAAATCTGAAGTATAAGCGCAAACAAACAGGGCCTTACATAAGTAATCGCACATGACTTTCTCAAAAAAAGTAACTGCACATGTATAGATAAGTCTTCTTCCACTGGTTTGAGACTATGTATGGTAGTGCATACATAGTGTATGCGTGTGTGCATGCTAGATAGTGGCTAGTGGGTGCGTGATAGCTTGGGTGGTCCGGTTATTTAACCCCGTGTAATTCAGTTCTGTTTGTGTAAGAAGAAATTCAAGAAAAGGCACAAGTCGTGTGGTGCCCAAAGTGTGCGTCTCTTCTTCTACCTCCAGTGTGTGTGTGTGTGTGTATGTGTGTGACCTGGACAAACCCACCAAATGCAATTTAGGTTATTTGTTCGACAACGGTCGATTGCTGAAAACATCTGCCGTCAGATCTCGATATAATCTTTTACCACAAGTTTGAGACCATGTAAATAATATTGCTGTTTGACATGACATGACATTCGGTATATTGCTTATCTAGGCTGTATGGAAAGGCAGAGTACTACTCCTTTCTCAGCCATGTTCAATCAATCTTATGGCCTGTCGACTTTACAACATATTTCATTAGGAGCTAACGGTCTCATTTGATCACTATTAGATTTACGGAGCTGTAGTAATGATGCTAGCCTGTTAAACTCTTTCTTCGTAATATTGTCCTGCGATTCCAAGGATTGTCATAATTTTTTCCAAGTTTGCAACGGACTCGATGGTGTCACTCATCTAATCCGGAAATGTGCTGTTTTTATATACTCTTGCTTCGCCTATCTTTAATCATGTAAAAGAAAGTCCGTAAAGCCGCTTAAGTTGAGTAGTTGAACCTGGTCCATGGATATTTTGAAAAATTTAAGTTTGTTATATACCCTCCTTTTGACATATTCAGTCGCAATAAATAATGTCAATTCCATGCTAATCGTGGTGTGCCCAATGTCGTTAGTGACAAGTCTGTTGTTTTAATTGCAACATTTCTTGACACACCCTTTGTGCTTTAGTGGTTGGATTATTAGTTTAGTAATTTCTTGACACACCCTTTGTGGTTTGCCATGTGTACATGTGTGAGAGATAGTGAGAGGAGACAAGAAGGAGGGGATTTTTTAATTGTCTTCTTGCAGTTTTGAAAATTCAGTTTATTCGGTTATTGAAAATTCAGTTAATTCAGTTAGGCACACAAATTGATGTGCTTTGTAAAACTTGTTCATGTACTGAACTACTAATGCCTTGTGATGCTCTGAATTACTTGTGATGCCTCTGAATTACTTGTGATCACATTGAGAAAGACTTGTAAAGATGATGATCATCTTTAACGAGAAAACAATTTGTGATGATTTTGCTAGTTTGTCGGGTTTTGTCTCCGACCATCGTGTCGTGATGATATTGCAGGTACCCGAGAGGCCCTTGAGTTTGCGGAATGTCGATTAACTTCCGTTCAAGCAAATTGGTACTCTATATGTCCTATTTTCAGCAAAGGTCATGCTGAAATTTTCCGTGAATTTTAGCATGACTTTGCTAAAAATAGGACATATGGGGTACTTGTGACTAATGCATGGGCCGGGTATCTTAGTAGTTAATTAAGTAGGATCAAGTGCCCGGCGCATTTGTGACTAATGCATGGCTTTTAGGGTGCCTCTTGTCGATAAAACCGAAATGATGAAAAGTTAGGCTTTTAGGGTGCCTTGGCGTCGAAAAACCCTCAATGATAAAAGCTTAGATTTTAGGATGCCTCGTGTCGACAAAACCCTAAATGATGAGACCATGATCTTGTTCCTTGACAATAACCAACTTTTGACCAAACTTTGTTTCTATTTAGAGAGAAACATGGCCCACAACGATGAGGCCGGGGTTCAAGGCAAGGCATTCTGGGAGCTGTCCCAGAGATGGAGGAACAACCTCACTTGTATGAGGCCGCCGCCTTTCCCCACCGATCCTCGAGAACACGGATGGTGCCGCCGAGGATGACCACACTGATGCCACCACCGATGGTGCCGCCGAGGATGCCACCATCGATGATGGCGGCGCACGACAGATGGCAGCCAGCCCGAAGAGGCAACGGAAGGACTGGCGCCTGATCGTGCTCCGCACCCTCAAGGAGGAAGTTCTTGAAGTGGACTCCAACGGGAATCCAACGGCGCCCGAACGAATAGTCAAGGGTACTCGCTTCAGCTCGGGTGCATTGTCCGGAGCACCGCCTCGATCAACACCGAGAACCCGAGGCATCCTGACCGAGGGAATTTGCGCAACCTCCTCTTCACGGAGCTGCACGAACGATACAAGTTCCCGCTGAATTTGAAAACACAAGCCTCAAAGGGAATAAAGTGAACAATGCTGCCCTCACGAAGATGAGCAAGGCCCTGTCTACTTGGAAAAGCAATGTGAAGAGAATGATCGAGAAAGGTGAGAGTTATGAGAAGATCAAGGAGAAAAATCCTTCGATCACCGAAGATGACTACAACGACTTCAAGATCAATTGCTCGAGCACCGCAAGCTCCCAATCAAGTGAGTGGGGAAACAAATGCGGAGCTGAACATAGGGGAACACACACTTGGTCCCGGCGGTTACTGAGTGGCGGAGCCTATATGGGACAAGGAGGAGGCGGACCGTGCCGAGCAAGGCCTACCGCCTCTTCGATACATCTGGGCGGTGACAAGGCATCAGGAACTTTGTCGGGGCCGGTACAAGAAGGACCCGAAAACAAAGGAGCTTACCACGGATCCGAAGACCAGGCAGCTTGAGCTTGTTCTCGTAAGGAATACACCCAGCGTAATTAGCTCCATATGGTTGCATTCTAATTAATGAAGCCGAATTTCTAAATGGTTCACATTCCTTCCGCAGCGATCGAAAAGCAAGAGCGCTGGGTCGACTCAGAGCAACCCTTGGGACACCACTCTAAATAGGGGTTGAATGTAATGAAGAACAAGGATAAGCTCAAGAAGTCGACGTCACCGGGTCGTGGTGGCGGCAAAGGCTTGTCGACAAAATGGGGTCATACTATACCGCTGGTGTGCGGAAGGAGAAAAGACCAGCTCGGAAAGCCAGCGTGAGAGGTTCAAGAACTCAAGGCATGTGGCGCGGATTCGGAGATTGTCCAAGAGCAAGTGGAACAACGACTGGAGCGACGATCACCGCCTCTTGTGCCTACCTTGATCTCGGGTTGAGTGCGTGGATTGCGGGCCACCAGGCCGCCCGATTCCTAGCTTCACGGCCAGCAACTCGCATAATGCGATGGCGGGGCCATTGGTGCCTCCCGCGGAGGTGGCATTGGTGTCTCCGACGCCGCACGGAGCTTAATGCACCCGGGTGTACGCCGCCGGCACCTCTGCAGCAAGCGGCCCCTCCGTCCATCGCACGCCGTTGGCGGTGCCTCTACATTAGCCGAGCTCGACGCCATCATCACGGTAACTAATTAAGCCTCTCTCGCCGAGGACTTCATCTCCTTGTTTTGACCGGGCATCCCCGATGCCCTACATGTTTTCGCAGGGCGCCGCCGACGTTCGTGCACTCTCCTCCACTTCGTGAACAACGAGTTGGTCGATGTCGCCAAGGGCAAAATCGTTCAACCGGGCAACCCCTTGTTCCACGGTACCCAGATGCCACCCAACTTGTTTAGGGTTCAACTGGTTCGGGTGCTGCCAGGCTGCGACGACTTGTTACCTCCGAATCGACCCGTCAGGGCCGACGATGATGACGTGATGACCCTCAGCGCCTGCCTGAGCTGGCCCCTGCTTTGGCCGAAGAGCCAGATTCGTTTGGGGGCGGGGGACACCATCCCAAAGACAACACCGCCAGTCGTGCCGGCGCCAAGTCGGCCCCATGGCAAGACCGCCGTAACGGTGCCGGACATCCTTATGCCACTGGATCCAAACATGCATATGGCACAGGATCAGAATGACAACGACGACGACTATGATACATTTGGCAACGTCGATCAGTACTTTGCCGAGCATGGGTACGATGGCGACTTCATGGGGCCTCCTTCTCAAGAACCAAACCCAACAAAAGACGTGTGCGATCTAGCCTGCATCATGGAGAAGCCAAGTTGCAACAGCGCCGTCGGGCGTTCAGCTCTCGTGGAGACGCCCACCTGCCGACTTCATCGAGCCTCAGATAGGCGAGGTGCAAAATATTATCAGCCCCAACACACTCAAGAAGGCGGTCTGTGAGCAAAACTCGGTCCCATTACAGGAGAAGAAGAAGGCACGCAAAAGAAAGACTAAGAAGGGTGCGAGCCAGCCGGCACCGAGTACGATCCGTGCTCGTGGACGGGCCACCTTCACCGCAGGATATCTCGAGGAGGGTGCATGTGGCGGGTAGGGCGATGCTACCGACAAATATGCTCAATGCTGCAACCGGTGCTATGCGCGGAGTCTCGCATGATGGTGTTCTTTCTTTGGAGAAGCGGCGTCTCGTGGAGAAGGATGTGGCATACCCGGTTTTCGCGGCCAAGGTGCGGAGGGCAAGGGCTTTGTGGATAACTCCATCGGGCGCATTTATCGTCCCGCGCTTTTGATGACATCCACGCTATGTTGAACCTTCATCCGCTGCACTACACCTTCGCTCGCTATTTTCGCTGAGTATGGAGATGCGGATCATTCGTGACAAGACCCCGGACATCGTGGATAGTCGACCCCTTCTACATGCGTGCAAGATCTTGGGCAGCGCTGGGACCGCAAGTCGCGAAGTTCTTACCTCGAAGGCGTCATTCGGCAAACCAAGAAAAGGATAACTTCCTCGTGCCTTACTTTCCCGAGTAAGTCCTCCCTCAACCGCCCGTAACATATGAATTCTTACATTTCGATCGCTTTTTCTTTTAACATTCCGTGTTTTCTGCGGTGACACACGCTGCACGCTCATCCTCCTAAGCCCTAAATATTCCATGGCCACGTATTTCGACCCGGACCGTCGATCGAACGTAGACTAAACAAATGTCAAGAAGGTTCTTGATGATGTTCTCCCGGCCACGCTTAAATCTGGAGGCACCTTCACCAGGCCTATTCGTAAGCACGGCAAGCACGTGTTCTCCCAATAACACGTTACGCTGCGTCAAGGCCAAGCTACCGGGCGGTCGAAGGGTGCCTACTATGCCATCCATCACATGCGGGCGATCGACGGGACCATCATCAACTTCGCTACGAGTAAACTCCAAGATTGGGCCGCGAGCGTGTCGGCAATCCAGACGCGGACCTCCGACAAGAATTCTTTCGCATCCAAATGGAGTTTGCGGAAATCATCCATCAAGATGTCCTTCCGTACCTCGGGGCAGTTCTACCTCAGAAATCAACCGTCCCAACGGTGACATCGACACAATGCTACAAATGCAGGATGACAACGCCTGCTCTTTCATGACTCCCACGATAGACGGCGGCTTCATCCACGCTCCGTCCCTTGAGTCGAGTTGTCTAGTTCTGAAACATCGATTGGGTCATGTTGTAATTAAACTTTAATGAACTTGTAGTATGTCTCTTTGGTTTTAGAGTCGTTCAACTTAGATGTAATCGATGCTATTAATGTCTTGCTTTTCTCTTCCGATCGCTCTGTTGCATACTTATATATTGCTTATGTATTGTCCGTGAATTGGTACTAACGTTTCGCTTGGCTAGTGCATAGCGATGCCGACGTATGTCGTGTACAAGGGTAAGGTTCGAGTCTACGATGACTGGAAGGAGTGTCGGAGACAGGTTCACCGATTCAGCGGTAATATTACAAAGGGTACACCACTAGGGCCGAGGCCGAATCTAGATACGCCCGCTATCTAGCGGGAGAGGGAGGGAGCGTTGGAGGAACCGGATGAAGACGAAGTTTCATCGTGATGATGCTCATCGTGATGACCGCAGCTCTCTTCTATGTGATGGTAGTTTAGATGATCGATATCGACTTGTAATGCGAAGATAAACTCGCTACTCGCGGTCTCGAGACTTGTAATATAATGTTCTATCTTTGTTCGGTCTTTTCAATTCGGAGACTAATATGATGAATTGTATTCGGAGACTAATATGATGAATTGTATTCAAGGACTAATCTTCTATTGTATTTGATGAATCTATTGTTGATGTGTGCTGTCTATATTTTGTCAAATTATACATTTTGTAACCTGTGCAAAAAACAGAAAATAAAAAAATAAAAAACCTAATATTCATACTAATGGCGCATCACATGATAAAGGCGCCATTAGTATGACAAAGGCATACTAATGGCGATCATCACGGGAAGTGCGCCATTAGTATCTTCTTGATTACTAATGGCGCATCCGGAGGTGGTGCGCCATTAGTATGCCAAAGCACTGGGTATACATGCCCCCGAGGCATACTAATGGCGCACTCAGCATATACTAATGGCGCACCAGGTGGTGCGCCATTAGTATACCAGATACTAATGGCGCACCAGGTGGTGCGCCATTAGTAAAAATTACTAATGGCGTGCTGTCAATGGCGCACCTCTGATGCGCCATTAATGGCCATATTAGGTGCGCCATTAGTAGTGGTATTTCTAGTAGTGGATCATATCACTTTGCGGCCTCACGCACGGTATTCCCACGGGTGTCGCCTTACCATGGCCCGGGACCGTTTGCGTCTTTTGGCCACGTATATGATAGTGTCGCTAGCATCCATATGACAGAGAACCCGGGCCGACATGGCTAGTCGTGAACCCAAAGCGGCGCTAACCTATGGGGACAGGCATACATGAATCACATCGAGCATGTCGGTCATCAACGTATAAATTTGGGCTGTAGCACTGGCTTAGCAGGTCTCGGTATCCCGGGCTGTAGCAGGCTAAGCAGGACTCAATAACACCGCGACATTTCCCGAAGGATGACATAGGAACGAAGTGAAACACATGCTTACCGATCAAGTGTCCAGCAGTAGTCTTTGGGCTAAGGTGACTCGGTGAACCGGTCAGAAGCGGACTACTATCGCTCAGAAGCACGAGACTACATTTCCCCATATGAGAGTCTGCCAAGGATAAACAACTAGTTTGTCGGATCCCACACATACCAAGCATTTCAAACATACACACAATATGCTCAATATGTGTAGATACAACATGGCATCACAACATAACTCTACGACTCAAATATTTATTCATTAGGCTCCGAGGAGCGAGATATTACAAACATGGGTCTCATGACCCAACACTCATAGCATACAAGTCAAAGCACAAGCGAAGCGAAACATGTCCGAAAGTACGCATAACTATAAATGAAGAAGGCTGAGAAGCCCGACTATCTACCGAATCTGCCGAGGGCACAAGATCGTAGCTGAGGTAACAAGCTAACCGTCAAGTCCAAGCGGAACTACTAGCGAGACCAAGTCTCTCGCAAAACATAAAATAAGCAAACGTGAGTACAAACGTACTCAAAGAAGACTTACATCGTAACTAGCTACATATGCATCATTATCAAAAGGGGTGGTGGAGTTTGACAAAGACAAGCCAGCTTTGACTCGGTGGCTATCCTAAACTACGATCGCAAGTAACTCTTTTGAGGTGGCGCACACGCAGTCCACATATTCACCATATCAATACACCACTATGGACCCGCCTCCGTCTCCCTACGAGAACGCCATCCATAGCACTCACGCTTATCTTGCGCATTTTAGAGTATCCACTTTCACTTGACTATGAACTGATATAGGCAACCCAGAAGTCCTTCTCCGTGGACACGGCTATTCGAATAGATCATATTAACCCTGCAGGGTGTACTTCTTCACACACGCTCTCACCACTTACCGCCATTTACACGACATGTACTCGGCAACCTTCAAGCGGAAGCCCAACGTGGGTGTCGGCCACGACCTACCTAAACACACAAGTCCCTAGTCCAGGTTTATCGCCTATTCGGGTTCCATCCGCAGGGAAACCGGCCGAGGTTTCCCATACAGCCCCGAACGATGTGTGCAGGGTTCCCGAGACACCAAATGGGCGAATGGGTATACCGGGCCACGGTGCCTACCGCAACACAACCCACCCGTATGGTCCACGCTATGGCGGCCCTCAAAGATGCTACAAACACGAAACTACTTGCAACTCCTTGACCGAGGACAAGAGTGGTTAAGAAGCCGAGAGGGTCCATTGGTTTCGGGCCCAATGCGTGGTAGTAACTGCTTTCATGGATCACAAACACAGATCTCAGTTCTCGAGGACGGCTGCAATGAGACAACCCACCATGTACTCCTACATGGCCTCTCACCGCTACCTTTACCAAATCGTGTTCACACACTTAGCTCACACACAAGAGGACATGTTCACACAACCATTCCAATTCATCCCCGATGAATCAGACCTGACTCAACTCTAAGCAGGCATGACAACAAGCATGAATGAGTAGGCACAACATGGCTCAAACAACTCCTACTCATGCTAGTGGGTTTCATCTAATTACTGTGGAATGACAGGTCATGCAGAGGATAAAGGGGTTCAGCTACCGCAGCAAGTAACACATGAGTCGTTGTTGTCCTAATGCAGTAAAATAGAGCAGGAGCGAGAGAGTGGGATTATATCGGAATGGACAAGGGGTTTTGCTTGCCCGGCACTTCAAGATAATATAGTTCTTCATCGGTGTCATCGAATTCATCGTCGATGACGTCGCTCATCGAGAGGGACAATTACCGCAAACAAGAGAGAACACAATCAATGCAATGCACATTCACATGAATGACATGTCATGTTAAGGTACTGAATTCACCTAATGCAATATCTTGCCAAGTTAATAGAAGTGGAACTCAAACAAGAACAAATTCCAACTCCAAATGTTATTTCATAATTTGCCCTAATCATGATTCATCCTATTCAGTGAGGTTAACTTGTTCAAACATGCATGATCATGGCATAAACAGATTCTTCATATTTTTCTCGATCATTTTTCATATATAAATTATTTAATTTGGAGTTACTGATTAAAAGTTATGAATATTTGAAGTTTGGGGTATTTTTCAAATTTCCTGAATTAAATTAAATCCAGAAAAGGGTATTACTGCGTCAGCCTGATGTCAGTGTGACGTCAGTGGTCAACGGAACATGGTCCGGGTCAAACTTGACAGTGGGTCCCGCGTGTCAGTATAACTAGCTTAACTAAATTTAATTAAGACTAATCCTAAATAGTTAACAGGGTTGGGCCCCACCGTCATTGACTCAGAGAGTCAACCAGGCCCACCCTGGTCAAAGTCAAAGTCGGCTGTCAAGGCCTAGTCACGGGCGAGCGACGCTGGCGGGCGAGAGTGGTTTGGCCACTCGGCGACCAAATGGCTCATGGAGGGCATCTAGGAGGAGCCGAGGACGAGCCAAGCTCTTGGTGGAGTTAGCCGGGTCGGGTGGCGGGATCGACGGGCGGCGAGCTCCAAGGCGGCGGCCGGAGTTCGGGCGGGTCGGGTTTGATGCTATGGTGCACGGAGGAGGAGCGGGTGGTGGCTACGAAGCTCCGGTGCTGCGCCTGAGCACAGAGGTGGGGTTGGCGCCGAGCCATTGTGGCTCTAGCCACGACGGCGCCATGGCCGGGCGGGGAGTTTTCGGTGAGGTGGAAACGGCAAGAAGTAGAGGAAAAGAGCCAGGAGAGAGGGGATCGACGCAACAGCTCACAGCCAAGGTCTGATGGCGCTGCCGGGCGAGGTCGGGGCGGTCCGGAGCTAACGAATGGGCGACGGCACTGGCGGGTCCGCGGAGGGGAAAAGCGACGGGGCGGCGCCTCGGGGCTTCTCCGGTCGCGTGTGACGGCGGGGAGGGCGAGGATGGAGTGGCGGACCTTGTGGGATAGTCGGGGAAGCGAGGGAGGGCCTGTGGCCGCGGTGGTGGCGAGCGGCGGCGACGAGCTCCGCTCGGTGGGAGAGGGAGGGAGCCAGAGGAGGGGACGAGGCCGCGGTGAGGGAGAGAGAGGTCAGGGGGGTGCGTGGCGCTCGGGGAGGCGTCCAGAGCGTCGGGGGGAGGAGAGCGGCAAGCAGGAGGTGGCTCGGCGCGTGCCGGCGTGCAGTGGCCACACGCCTCGCGTCCTTCTGGCGCGAGGTGGGAGAGTGGCGGTTCGGTGGGCTGGGCACTGGAGTTGGGCCAGTGGGCTGAGAGGTGAGCGCTGTGTAGGGTTTCTCTCCTCTCTTTTTATTTGTTTTAGTTTTCTAATTTTACGTAACTTTGTGGAGTTATTAAAAATACTAGAACAGCTCCAAAAGTCACCAAACTGCTCCTGGTCCATTGTTGGAATATTTCCAATATGAAACATTTTAGTTTGGGAATATTTGGGCATTTGAAATATTTTATATAATTTTAAATGCCCAAACTCAAATACTTATGATTTAATTCAAAGACCTTAGGATGACCTGGAAAATTGTGCACCACTTTTGGCAGAGGCTCTGAACCAAAGCAAAATGATGAGCATTTTAGAAGGCATTTCAGGTTCATTGAAATAATTTTTAGCAAACCCTAGTTGGATTCAAAAGGGGTTCTGGGGGTTTCTGTCTTCCCCATTTCAAATTCAAATGAAATTTAAACATGATGCACACACTAATGCATGGTCTAACTGGGATGTGACACTTCCTCAAATGCCCTAGGTCTTCATGAGCAAGCAAGTTGGATGCACAACCACTAGTTTTCTTTTGTTGACCATTCATAGCTCTAGTGCATCCGTTGCATGGCAATCCCTACTCCTCATGTTGACATCAATTGATGGGCATCTTCATAGCCCGTTGATTATCCTCGTTAATGTGAGACTTTCTCCTTTTTGTCTTCTCCACACAATCCCCATCATCATATTCTAGTCCACCCATAGTGCTATATCCATGGCTCACGCTCATGTAGTGCGTGAAGGTTGAAAAAGTTTGAGATTATTTAAGTAAGAAACAATTGCTTGGCTTGTCATCGGGGTATAGAAGTTGGGAACATCTTTCTACGTGATTTAAAAATGAAGCATAGCCTAACTATATGATTTCGCAGGGATGAACTTTCTTTTGCCATGCTATTTTGAGAAGACATGATTACTTTGATTAGTATGCTTGAAGTATTACTATTTATTTTATCAATATGAACTTTTATTTTGTATTCATTCGGATCTGAATATTCATACCACAATTAAGAAGATTTACATTGAAATTATGCCAAAGTATCACTCCGCATCAAAAATTCTCTTTTATCATTTACCTACTCGAGGACGAGCAGGAATTAAGCTTAGATGCCCGATACGCCTCCAACGTATCTATAATTTTTATTCCTCCATGCTACTTTATCTACTGTTTTGGACTATATTGGGCTTTATTTTCCACTTTTATATTATTTTTGGGACTAACCTATTAACCGGAGGCCCAGCCTGTAATTGCTTTTTTGCCTATTTCGATTGTTTCAAGAAACGGAATATCAAACGGAGTCCAAACGGAATGAAACCTTCGAACGTGATTTTCTCACGAACGTGATCCAGGGACTTGGACCCTACTCCAAGGAACAAAAGAGGCGGTCACGAGGGTGGGGCGCCCTAGGGCGCACCCTCCCGCCTCGTGGCCCCTGTTGCTCCACCGACGTACTCCTTCCTCCTATATATACCTCACGCACTTCAAACGATCAGAACAGGAGCCAAAAACCTAATTCCACCGTCGTAACTTCCTGTATCCACGAGATCCCATCTTGCGGCCTGTTCCGGAGCTCCACCGGAGGGGCATCCACCACGGAGGGCTTCTACATCATCACCATAGCCCCTCCGATGAAGTGTGAGTAGTTTACTTCAGACCTTCGGGTCCATAGCTAGTATCTAGATGGCTTCTTCTCTCTTTTTGGATCTCAATACAATGTTCTCCCCCTCTCTCGTGGGTTGTGACCGATGAATTGTGGGTTTATGATCCAGATTATCTATGAATAATATTTGAATCTTCTCTGAATTCTTTTATGTATGATTGGTTATCTTTGAAAGTCTCTTCGAATTATCCGTTTGGTTTGGCCAACTAGATTGGTAGTTCTTGCAATGGGAGAAGTGTTTAGCTTTGGGTTCAATCTTGTGGTGTCCTTTCCCGATGTGAAGGGCAGCAAGGCACGTATTGTACTGTTGCCATCGAGGATAACAAGATGGGGTTTTTATCATATTGCATGAATTTATCCCTCTACATCATGTCATCTTGCTTAAGGCGTTACTCTGTTTTTAACTTAATACTCTAGATGCATGCTTTGGATAGCGGTCAATGAGTGGAGTAATAGTAGTAGATGCAGGTGAGTCGGTCTACTTGTCTCGGACGTGATGCCTATATACATGATCATACCTAGATATACTCATAATTATGCTCAATTACAATTGCTCAACAGTAATTTGTTCACCCACCGTAGAATACTTATGCTCTTGAGAGAAGCCACTAGTGAAACCTATGGCCCCCGGGTCTATTCTCATCATATCAATCTCCATCACTTTAATACTTTCTTTGTTTTTACTTTGCCTTTTACTTTTCACTTTGCATCTCTATACCAAAAATACCAAAAATATTATTTATCATCTCTATCAGATCTCACTCTCGTAAGTGACCGTGAAGGGATTGACAACCCCTAATCGCGTTGGTTGCGAGGAGCTATTGTTTTGTGCAGTGCACGAGGGACTTGTGCGTGGCCTCCTACTGGATTGATACCTTGGTTCTCAAAAACTGAGGGAAATACTTACGCTACTTTGCTGCATCATCCTCTCCTCTTCGAGGAAATCCAACGCAGTGCTGAAGAGGTAGCATTGAGCAATTGACAGAATTGAGCATAGTTATGAGAATATCTAGGTATGATCATGTATATAGGCATCACGTCCGAGACAAGCAGGCCGACTCCGGCCTGCATCTATTACTATTACTCCACACATCGACCGCTATCCAGCATGCATCTAGAGTATTAAGTTCAAGAGAACAGAGTAACGCTTTAAGTAAGATGACATGATGTAGAGGGATAAATTCATGCAATATGATATAAACCCCATCTTGTTATCCTCGATGGCAACAATACAATACGTGCCTTGCTGCCCCTACTGTCACTGGGAAAGGACACCGCAAGATTGAACCCAAAGCTAAGCACTTCTCCCATTGCAAGAAAGATCAATCTAGTAGGACAAACCAAACTGATAATTTGAAGAGACACTACTAGGGAAAAGGCTAGCAGCAGCGCGGGTTTTAGGTGTATCAGCAGCGCAGGGACCGGCGCTACAGCTAATAGTTAGCAGTAGCGTGGGAGAAACCCACGCTACTACTAACTTTGTTAGTAGTAGCGTGTGCCACCCACGCTACTGCTATTACAGACTCGTGCTGCTACTAATGAAGTAGTAGTAGCGTGCCTACAATACCAGCGCTACTAGTATCCTAAATACTAGTAGGGAACTTTTTTCCCAACGCTACTAGTAGCAAATTAGGAATTAAAAAAATAAAAATAGATGCAGTATTCATGAATGGAGTTCAGACACGCCCAAAGGCAAAATAAATTTCAGAGAACCATCTTAACACTTGCAGTGTTCATGGATGCAACATTCAACATCTCAATTCGTAGAGATCACGAGGACACACACAACCATCATCAAAAGGTTGGTACCTTCCCTAGCATTTCACCACCAACCTAAGCAGATCACTTCTCTAGATGTATGTACAAAGCGTCGAGGTCCTCCACCTTGAGGAACTCCGGACGGTGGCGTCGTCCTCCACCTCGGTGACCTCCCGGACAAGGGCGCCGAGGTCCTCCATCCCGGGACCTCACGCAGACGCAATCACCTGGACGATAATCTCTATGACACGGTCACGGGGCTTCATGGTGAAGTCTGCCTCCGAGTAGTTGAAGAGCACAACTCCCATCGGGCCACAGTAGACCTCATCGATCACCCTGCACCCAGTTGAAAAAGTGAAAACTTGTTAGTTCGCGCCCTCGTGCAGATCTAGTAGGGTATTTTCTTCAATTATCTGTCTCTTTTAGTCTATTATGAATCTTGAAAACAAAAAAACACCTACTAAATGCATACCCTAGTCAGACGTGTTCATGCTATCTTCTTGTTTTGGTGCATTCAAGAAATACTAGTGTATTTGAGCTATATATGCTTGAAATATTTGACGCTTAACATATGTTCAAAATTTATCATTTCATGGATAGGGAAATCGCCAACAAAGGACATCAGAAAATTGATTCCCACCGCTCTTCAAAACAGCGCGGGTCAACGTTGACTCTCCACAGAGCACCATTTTAAATCGGGCGTAAAAAATGTACACAGGAGTGATCTAAACGCTCTTATATTAGTTTACAGAGGGAGTAGTATATAAGGATGCCCATCATCTTGTGGAAAAATATACTAGCTACCAATAATGAACTATTCATGTTGAACAATTTAAATTCAAACAATTGTGAATAATGATTCAGCTTACACATCCTATAAACAAAATGGTCAACTCTATGATGTATCCATCAACTCCATGGGTTGTACTGCCCCCATTCAAGCCTGAAACAGATGCCAAACAACTATACGGAGTTGGCGATACATGACCACCCCAGCCTGCGACGAGGACTACAGAAGCATCAAACAGATCTACTTTTCTTTTATCCAATCATGAACCATTCTAACTTTCTAGCCCAAAGACACACGCATTATATATATACAGAGCAAATTTGATGACGAATTGGAACCAAAGTTGAACTAGCCTGGTATGTAGAGTTCAGCTAAGCTAGGCAAATTACTCCCTCCTCCAATGGAATCAATCAAGCAGAGTAAACAAACACCTCACTTGACAACCAAGCAAGCAGTAAACCAATCAATTTTATGGTACGGATGGGGAACGCCTAATGATTTGATTAACATAACAACCACCATATATAGCTCCAACTAGTGAATCTGCTCGTGCTCAAGTCTGAATCAGAAAGGGAGAAAGCAAAAACCGTTTTTTTAAATCAGGCTAGAACCAGACCCGAGCAAGCAGAGAGATGGGGGAGAAGGAGACTGCTCTCCTCCGCTGAGCTTCCTTTGGCATCAGCGATCCAGTTCCTTGGCGCTGTTCATCCTACATCACCACCCACAGAGAAGAGACGAGAGGAGAGATGGGGCCGAGAGAGACGGAGAAGTAGAAGAGAAGGGGAGGAGGGATTCGTACCATAGCACCATCGTCGAAGTCTTGGAGGGTCACCATGGCCGGGCTCAGGCTGCCGCTGGTCGCTGTTCCTCCTACCTAAAGATGCGTAGACATAGACCGAGACGTGGGTGAGAGAGAGAGAGATTGATGGAGAAGAAGAGGAGGACGAGGAGGATTCATTCCATACCATACCACCGTGGAGGAGGTCTTGGAGTCTTGCAATGGGTCGCCATGGACGGGCGGCTAGGGTTTCCGCAAGGAGGCAGGGAGGGAGGGAGGCGGTCGATCTCGACTGCTGGGTGAGCTGATCCGCGAGTGGATCTGCGGCCAGGGAGGGGTCACCGGTGGTGGAGTGGCGGCCGGGATTGGGGGAGGTCGGCGGCGGCGGCTGGGTTGGAGGGGATTGAGAGAGGAGGTAGAAGGAGCGGCGGGTGAGGTTGGAGAGAGAGTTTGGTGGGGTGGGAGTGGAATTTTTTTTCTTTAGGATCGGGGTGGGAGTGGTGCGGCAAGGGAGGGATACCCTCAGTAGTAGTGTGGGTATCTTACCTACGCTATAGCTATTCACTTAGTAGTAGCGCGGGTTTATACCCCTCGCTACTACTATGGCATGTCCCGGGGAGGCACGGTAGAGACCGCTTAGTAGTAGTGAGGGTTAAAAACCAGCGCTACTACTATCAATTTAGTAGCAGCGAGGGTTAAAAACCCGCGCTACTAGTAAGTAGCAGTAGCGAGGGGTATAAACCCGCGCTGCTAGTAAGCGTCTGTGTATAAGCTTTTCCCTAGTAGTGAGACTTGCAAAGATAACCAATCATACATAAAAGAATTCAGAGAAGATTCAAATATTGTTCATAGATAAACTTGATCATAAACCCACAATTCATCGGTCTCAACAAACACACCGCAAAAAGAAGATTACATCGAATAGATCTCCACAAGAGAGGGGAGAACATTGTATTGAGATCCAAAAAGAGAGAAGAAGCCATCTAGCTAATAACTATGGACCCGAAGGTCTGAGGTAAACTACTCACACATCATCGGAGAGGCTATGGTGTTGATGTAGAAGCCCTCCGTGATTGATGCCCCCTTCGGCGGAGCTCCGGAAAAGGCCCCAAGATGGGATCTCACAGGTAAGAAGGTTGCGGCGGTGGAATTAGGTTTTTGGCTCCGTATCTGGTAGATTGGGGGTACGTAGGTATATATATAGGAGGAAGAAGTACGTAGGTGGAGCAACATGGGCCCCAGGAGGGTGGAGGGCGCGCCCAGGGGGGTAGTCGCGCCCCCCTACCTCGTGCCTTCCTGGTTGATTTCTTGACGTAGGGTCCAAGTCCTCTGGATCACATTCGTTCCAAAAATCACGTTCCCGAAGGTTTCATTCCATTTGGACTCCGTTTGATATTCTTTTTCTGCGAAACTCTGAAATAGGCAAAAAAGATAGCAATTATGGGTTGGGCCTCCGGTTAATAGGTTAGTCCCAAAAATAATATAAAAGTGTATAATAAAGCCCAATAATGCCCAAAACAGAATATAATATAGCATGGAACAATAAAAAATTATAGATACGTTGGAGACGTATCATATGACATGCCGTCCTGTTTTTCATACATATTCCATCCTCCCATCATGCGGCTGTCTTACATGAAAGTAGTGCTCGTCAGTATCATGCATCAATGAGTTCTGAAAAGCAAATTTTATTCCTTTTTCTTGTGGGTTTGACTTGACAAGGCAATATCAAAAAAGAGGAAGGAAAAGAGTAAGAAAGGCGATGATGGTGATCCTCTGCAGCAACGTAAACAGAGCATCTATACGGATTCTCCTTGTATTGCTAGTGCATTACAAGTTCCAAGTCCCCGCTCCCCTACTCCACCATCCAAGGTGCTTGCTCTAACTTGGTAGTGTGATATCTGGTTGCATGTTGCATATGGTGTCTAGCTTGTATTGCTCCTAATTAGTGTAAATCGCATCCGCTTAGCTTACACATGATACGTGTGAATATGACACGCTTTCCTGTTTTTGGTACATACTATATCTGTCTATCACACCATGTTCTTACATGAAACTACTCTTCGTGTGTATCCTACGTCAGTCACATATGTTGGGACACCTTTAAGTTGGCAGTGTGATATTGGTTTGCGTCTTGAATATGACTTCTAGCATGTAGTGCTTCTAGTTTGATGAACGCCACCTATGACGAGATAGTTTTAACTTGGCAGAGTGATATTGATTGCACCTTCCATATGGTGTCTAGCTTGCAGTGCTTCTAATTTGTTGAAGTGCCTTCTTAGTTACCACATCATAGGTGTGAATATGTCAAGCTGTCCAGTTTTTCATACATATTCCATCCTCGTATCATGACTTTGCCTTTCATCAGAGTAGTGTTCGTCAGTATCATGCATGAATGAGTTCTGAAGAGCGAATTTTATTCCTTTTTCTTGTCGGTATGACCTCACAATGCAAAATCAATAAAGCGAAGGAAATTGGTAAGGCATTGGATGATGGTGGTCCTTCCGAGCAACTGAAACGGAGGGTCTCTACGGATTCTACTCCGCCAACCTCCCAACAAGATTCGCAAGACAACGCAAGGCTAGACAGTCAATGTAGCTATGTAGATGATGAGCACATCTCCCCTACTCCACCATCACAGGTGCTTGCTCTAACTTGGCACTATTATTGTGGTTGCATGTTGCGTATGGTGTCTAGCTTGTATTGCTTCTAACTTTGTTGAATTGCATCTGCTTACTTTACACATAATGCCTATGAATATGACACTTGTTCATGTTTCTAGAACATACGTGTAGATGATGAGCACATCTCCCCTCCTCCACCATCACAGGTGCTTGCTCTAACTTGGAACTGTTATATGTGGTTGCGTGTCCATATGATGTCTAGTTTGTATTGAAGGAAATATGCCCTAGAGGCAATAATAAAGTTATTATTTATTTCCTTATTTCATGATAAATGTTTATTATTCATGCTAGAATTGTATTAACCGGAAACATGATACATGTGTGAATACATAGACAAACATATAGTCACTAGTATGCCTCTACTTGACTAGCTCATTAATCAAAGATGGTTATGTTTCCTAACCATAGACATGTGTTGTTATTTGATTAATGGGATCACATTATTAGGAGAATGATGTGATTGACATGACCCATTCCGTTAGCCTAGCACTTGATCGGTTAGTATATTGCTATTGCTTTCTTCATGACTTATACATGTTCCTGTAACTATGAGATTATGCAACTCCTGCCATCGGAGGAACACTTTAGGTGCTACCAAACGCGTCACAACGTAACTGGGTGATTATAAAGGAGTACTACAGGTGTCTCCAAAGGTACATGTTGAGTTGGCGTATTTCGAGATTAGGTTTTGTCACTCCGATTGTCGGAGAGGTATCTCTAGGCCTTCTCGGTAATACACATCACATAAGCCTTGCAAGCATTGAAACTAATAAGTTAGTTGTGAGATGATGTATTACGGAACGAGTAAAGATACTTGCCGCAACGAGATTGAACTAGGTATTGGATACCGACGATCGAATCTCGGGTAAGTAACATACCGATGACAAAGGGAACAACGTATGTCGTTATGCGGTTTGACCGATAAAGATCTTCGAAGCATATGTAGGAACCAATATGGGCATCCAGGTTCCGCTATTGGTTATTGACCGAGAATAGTTCTAGGTCATGTCTACATAGTTCTCGAACCCGTAGGGTCTGCACGCTTAACGTTACAATGACAGTTTATTATGAGTTCATAAGTTTTGATGTACCGAAGTTTGTTCGAGTCCCGATGTGATCACGGACATGACGAGGAGTCACGAAATGGTCGAGACATAAAGATTGATATATTGGAAGCCTATATTTGGATATCGGAATGGTTCCGGATGAAATCGGAAATTTTCCGGAACACCGGGGGGTTACCGGAACCCTCCCGGGGGATGTTGGGCCTTAATGGGCCATAAGGGAGAAGAGGAGGGCCGGCCAGGGCAGGCCGCGCGCCCCCTCCCCCCTAGTCCGAATAGGACAAGGAGAGGGGGGGCGGCGCCCCCCTCTTTCCCCTCTCCCCTTTCCTTCTCCAACAAGGCAAGAGGGGGGAGTCCTACTACCGATGGGAGTAGGACTCCTCCAGCGCACCCTAGGAGGGCCGGCCGCACCTCCCCTCCCTCCTTTATATACGGGGCAGGGGGCACCCCATGACACACAAGTTGATCTATGGATCGTTCCTTAGCCGTGTGCGGTGCCCCTTCCACCATATTCCACCTCGGTCATATCGTCATGAGCTTAGGCGAAGCCTCGCGCCGTGAAGCATCATCATCGTCACCATGCCATCGTTGACGGAACTCATCCCGACACTTTGCCGGATCGAGTCCGGGATCGCCATCGAGCTGAACGATGTGCTGAACTCGGAGGTGCCGTGCGTTCGGTACTTGGATCGGTCGGATCGTGAAGACGCACGACTACATCAACAGCGTTGTTATAACGCTTCCGCCACGGATCACGAGGGTACGTGGACATACACTCTCCCCTCTCGTTGCTATGCCATCACCATGATCTTGCGTGTGCGTAGGAAATTTTTTGAAATTACTGCGTTCCCCAACATGTATTGCTTCTGATTTTGTTGAATTGCATATGCGTAACTTACAACTAATACCTGCAACGATCACTTACCCATAAGACACATTTAACTTGGGAGTGTGATGTAGGCTGCATATTGCATTGTCTTCTAGCTTGTACTGCTTCTAATTTCTTGAAATGGCACTTACAAAGAGACACTTTTTACCTTATAGAGTGATATTGGTTGCATGTTCATATGGTGCCTAGCTTTCATTTCTTCTAATTTTGTTGAAATGCCTTCTACTTACTGTTTTTCATACATATTCCATCCTCCTATCGTACGTCTGAATATGCAATGTTGTCTTCTTTTTGTATATATTCCATCCTCCTATTCTGCGCTTGTCTTACATCAAAGTAGTGTTCGTCTGTATCATGCATCAACCAGTTATGCCGAGCTAATTTTATTCATCTTCTTTTGGTTTTGACTTCATAAGGCAATATCAGAAAATAGGAAGGAAAAGAGTAAGTTAGGGGATGTTGGTGGTCCTCCGGACCAACGCAAACAGAGACTCTCTAGATTTGCCACTGCTACTGCTAATGAATTTGAAGTCCCAAGTCTACATGATGAGTTCATCTCCCGTACTCCACCATCGCAGGTGCTTGCTCTAAGTTGACAGTGTGATAATTGGTTTCATGTTGCATATGTTGTCTAGCCTGTATTTCTTCTATTTTTATTAAATTGCACCTGCTGAGTTTATACGTTATACATGTGCATATGACATGCCTTTCTGTGTCTAGAATACATTGCGTCTATCAATCATACCATGTTCTTACATCAAAGTACTGCTGTTGTGTATCCCGCATCAGTCACTCATGATTGGACGCTTTTAACATGGTAGTTTGATAGTGGTTGCATCTTGCATTGATTTCTACGTTGTACTGCTTCTAATTTTTTGAAATGCCACTTATGACAAGACACTTTTAACTAGGCACAGTGATATTGGTTGCATCTTTCATATGGTGTCTAGCTTGCATTACTTCTATTTTTTTTGAAAATCCTTCTGCTTAGTTTACACATCGTAGCTGTGAATATGTCACGCCATCATGTTTTTCTTACATATTCCATCCACATACGGTTGTCTTACATCAAATTATTGCTTGTCTGTATCATGCATCAATGAGTTCTAAAGAGCGATTTTATTCTTTTGTGTTGTGGGTATGCCTTGACATGGCAAAGTCAAAAAAAAGCAAGGAAAAAAATATAGTAGGGAATGGTGTTACTCGTCTAGTGAAACGGAAAAGTATCTGCCCTTGCGATTCTGCTGGTACTTATAGTGCAGTAGAAGGTCCAAGTCCACCGGCTAAATCTATAAACACAATATCACCTGCTCCACCAGCTGCAGCATCCGCTTCAACTGTACCAGCATCTCAACGAGTTACTCATTCGTTTGTTCCAGAACTGGCCAGTTCCCAAGCTGCATTCACACCTAACACTACTTTCGAAGCACTGCTGACACAACATGAGTTGGCAAGATCAGATGAACCTCATGAGCATCAACACCAAGACGGTACCTGACCGAGTCAAGTTACAGTTGCATGCTCCTTTATATGTATTCTCACAGTTTGATGTGCACTAACAATTTCCATATTCGTTGTTGAACTAGCACCACGGCGCAAGTGGAAACAGACATCAGGTATAATGCTTGACAGATTGACAAATCTAAAGGAGGAAGAACGGAGATCCATTTTGAGGCAGGTTTAAAAAGGCCACGTGATGCTACAGAATCAGCCAAGTTAGTATCAGAGGCAGCCATTGCCGTTAGGTGTCATGCACGTATCCTCCCAATGTGGATCCAAAGACAGGAATGAGAAAGACAATACCAGTTTAACACCTTCCTTGACCATTTATCCGTAAGTAATGTTATTCATCGCAATTTGTAATATTGTCTTGCTCATGCCATACTTTCTAGCTTCCTCCTAATAAGACTCACATTCTTTTTCAACAGATGAGGTTCAAGTTGGATCCGAAAGATGATGCAACTTAACAAGCATGCACTCATGTTTTTCACCGCTCTCACGACAAAGATCGGTACCACCTTAGAAAATCTCACTTTGAAGGCAAGGCTAACAATGAAATCGCCCAAACATCTCCAGTGGAATATATTATAGATGAAGACTGGACAACCCTTGTTAAACACTGGTCTGATCCAAAGTATCAGGTAGGGTATATGTATTTGATCAGACCACATATTGAACTTGTATTTATGTATGTGCCTTACAAGTATATCTTCTTCTAGGCTAACTGTTTGAAGAACATGACCAACCATTCTAAAGTGAAATTCCAACAGACAACGGGATCTCGTAGCTATATTGCACACTGCGAGGCTCTTGTAAATAGCTGCTACTTCCTTCTTTTTCTGTGCCATATTATCTTATCTATATTGACTTGTTCCAAATACGGAGGAAAACCCATGCGAACCAAAAAGAACCTGAACCGAATGCAGTGCAAATAATCTTCAAGGATTGCCACACCAACAAGATGAAGGGCATGAGCAAACCAGTTTACGCCGCTGTTGTAAGTCCTTACTCCTCATGCCTTTGAACCGACTGGTACTGTGATGTGTTCATTTAACTGCTTGGTTTGCAGCCAATGTCAGTTACTCTGTTCACTTTTATACACCGTTGTCTTAACGTCTCATTTCACCTTACATGGTTTAAAAGAGATGAAGGATATTCTTTTGGTCTTAATCTGTAATCTAGTTGTGATGTTCACGTGCGCACACAATGATAGAATAGCCTGTTTGTTTTATATCTGTTTGCCCATGATATGGATGATGTCATACTATGTTCATCCTAGTTTAAACCATGTCTCTTATCCTTAGATGTCAACGAATGTGAGGAAATAGACAATACAGTAGGCATGCTACATGGACATATGTTTCGAAAGTGCTTTTATTATGTAGTTGGCACTACAATACATGCTAATCTACAAGTCCAAACTTTCAGCAAGCTATGGAACAAATGATTGAACAGCCACAACCACCTGAAGGTGACGAGGCTACCACAGGCACAATGTCACCTCTTGCTGCAGTGCGTCAGTATCTCTCAACTAACAGTGCAAAAAACACCTTCCTGCTTAATTCTGGGTTGGTTGTCAAGGTAACCTCGTCCAAATTGCCTACTGAACAAAATCTTCCGGCTAGACAGAGTGATATATTTGTGCTCCTGACACAAGTCCAATCCCTAATGGACGTTGTGTCGAAAACAAAAATAGTGGTTGACAAATGTCCTGAAGATATGAATGGTTTTGAAACCATACTATCAGACATTTGCTTTGTTTTTCAAGACCAATGGCGGAAAAAAGGGGAAGATCGTGCTGCTCCATCAGATTCTACAGCCTGAAACATAAGCACTTAGGTCAAATGATCTGTGCTTCTATACATCTGATGGTGCTTTTATCCGCAAGGACTGCAAACTTTATGCCAACATGCCTTTTGTTGTATGGTTGGAATTTATTTTGTTGTCATCCAGCATTTATGATGCTGCCAAAGGCTGCAGTAATTACGACGCTATTTTTGTATAGTGTAGGCTTATCTTAGTAATGTATTCGGCTGAAAGCTTCGATGGAGCCCAACATGCCAACATTTGTCGGGCCCATTCCAATTGGGCTAAAAACGATTCTGGGCCGAAATTTGCATGTAGCCCACTAAAAATATCTGGGCCTAAATCAAAGATAAGCTTTCATATTTTTCTCGGTAGGCTGTGCCCATAGTGGGCCTTTAACAGCCTAAATATAATTTGGGCCCTCAAGAATAATAGGCTATTTACATGTGTAAATATCTCGAGCCCATAAAAAACATGGGCCTTTAATAGGCCGAAAGTAAGATTGGGCCCTGATTGTGCCAAATAACCCACTGGTCGGCCCATTTACAATGCGGATCGTCCACAGGCCGAAATTCAGACAGGCCGTAAATGCGCCGACCTACTACACGGGCCTTTAACAGGACGGAAGTTCGGTCGGGCTTGATTAGTGTCATTTTTATATGGGCCATTAGTGGGCCCGATGTGGCATTGGGCCACATATGGCCCATGGATTTCGTCCGATGTGAACAGGCCGAAAAGTCACAACAGGCTAAAAGTGGCCCAAATCTGTAGTGGGCCTCTAACAGGCCGAATGTCAAACATGGCCGAATATGACCCATATCCTTCGTGGTCGTTTATGGGCCGAAAGTTTCAATGGCCTATAAATGGGCCCAAATGAAGCAGGACCTTTAACAGGCCAGAAACACACCGGGCCGTAATTCAGCCCAAATTCTTAGCAGACTGTTAACGGGCCAGAAGTGACAATGGGCCGCGACGATGACAAGTTTAGGACGGGCCGTTGACGGGCCAATTTGACACTAGTCGTACGGGCCTTAACTGAGAATGTTGGGCCTTTAGCTGGGCCGGCCCATTATGGTCTGCAAAATCTTGTGGGCCTTTAGCTGGGCCGGCCCATTATGGCCCACTAAATCTTGTGGGCCTTTAGTTGGGCCGGCCCATTATGGCCCGCTAAATCTTGTGGGCCTTTAGTTGGGCCGACCCATTTAATCTTTATGGGCCACTTTTGGGCCTGTCCACGTGTCAATGTATCATAGGCGCATCTCGCCCATTGGATGAGTGACACCTGTCCCAACGGTGAGCAAACACGTGTTTCCTCCGGCCAATGAGTATTTTACACGTGGAAATCCCCATTGGTCCGGGCTGTTAACGGGTTATCGGATCCAAAACCGGACCCGATAGCTTAACGGCGTTCCGTTACGGTGGATGCCACGTGTCGGTCACCCTTGACAAAAGCACTTCTATGATGCGCGATTTATCGTCATGGAAGTTGACACTTCCGTGATGATAATTTTGGTAATGTCATGGAACACTTCTACGATAGCATAGGTATGACTATATTGATTCTGTCATAAGTTTGTCATGGATGTACATGCATGACAGAAAACATGACCTACTATGACAAACACGTATCATCACGGCAGTGTATTTTTTTTGTAGTGCAAGTCATCAAACGGAAGCGGTGGAAGTTGCAGATCAATGGCCCGTGCTACCATTCCTTTGAATTTTAATGCGTTCCTAGAGAAAGCTAAGTTGAAAGAAGATGTTAGCAACTACACCGACTTGGTCCGTAACTTGAGGATTATCCTCATTGTTGCACAGAAGAATTACGTCCTGGAAGCACCACTAGGTGCAAGACCCACTGCAAGAGCAACTGCGGACGTTATGAATGTCTAGCAGAGCAAAGCTAATGACTACTCGATAGTTCAGTGTGCCATGCTTTACGGCCTAGAATCGGGACTTCAAAGACGTTTTGAACGTCATGGAGCATATGAGATGTTCCAGGAGTTGGAGTTAATATTTCAAGCAAATGCCCGAGTTGAGAGATATGAAGTCTCCAACAAGTTCTATAGCTGCAAAATGGAGGAGAATAGTTCTGTCAGTGAACATATACTCAAAATGTTTGGGTATCATAACCACTTGACTCAGCTGGGAGTTAATCTTCCCGATGATAGTGTCATTGACAGAGTTCTTCAATCACCGCCACCAAGCTATAAAGGCTTCATGATGAACTATGATATGCAAGGGACGGAAAAGACAATTCCCGAGCTCTTCGCGATGCTAAAGACTGCGAAGGTAGAAATCAAGAAGGAGCATCAAGTGTTGATGGTTAACAAGACCATTTGTTTCAAGAAAAAGGGCAAAGGGAAGAAGGGGAACTTCAAGAAGAATGGCAAGCAAGTTGCTGCTCAAGGGAAGAAGCCCAAGTCTGGACCTAAGCCTGAGACAGAGTGCTTCTACTGCAAAAGAAATGGTCACTGGAAGTGGAACTGCCCTAGATACTTGGCAGATAAGAAGGATGGCAAAGTGAACAAAGGTATATTTGATATACATATTATTGATGTGTACTTTACTAGTGTTTATAGCAACCCCTCGGTATTTGATACTGGTTCAGTTGCTAAGAGTAGTAATTTGAAATAGGAGTTGCAAGATAAACAGAGACTAGTTAAGGACGAGGTCACGATGTGTGTTGGAAGTAATTCCAAGGTTGATACGATCACCATCGCACACTCCCTCTACCTTCGGGATTAGAATTGAACCTAAATAAATGTTATTTGGTGTTTGCGTTGAGCATTAATATGATTAGATCATGTTTGTTGCAATACGGTTATTCATTTAAGTCAGAGAATAATTGTTGTCCTGTTTATATGAATAAAACCTTCTGTGGTCATACACCCAATGTGAATGGTTTATTGAATCTCGATCATAGTGATACACATATTCACAATATTGATGCGAAAAGATGCAAAGCTGATAATGATAGTGCAACATATTTGTGGCACTGCCGTTTAGGTCATATTGGTGTAAAGCGCATGAAGAAACTCTATGTTGATGGGCTTTTGGAATCACTTGATGCTTGCGAACCATGCCTCATGGGCAAGATGACTAAGACTCCATTCTCCGGAACAATGGAGCGAGCCACTGACTTGTTGGAAATAATACATACTGATGTATGCGGTCCGATGAGTGTTGAGGCTCGCGGCAGATATCGTTATTTTCTGAGCTTCGCATATGATTTGAGCAGATATGGATATATCTGCTTAATGAAACATAAGTATGAAAAATTTGGAAAGTTCAAAGAATTTCAGAGTGAAGTGGAAAATCATTGTAACAAGAAAATAAAGTTCTACGATCTGATCGTGGAGGTGAATATTTGAGTTATGAGTTTGGTCTTCATTTGAAACAATGTGGAATAGTTTCGCAACTCACGCCACCTGGAACACCACAGCGTGATGGTGTGTCCGAATGTTGTAACCATACTTTATTAGATATGGTGTGATCTATGATGTCTCTTACCGATTTATCGCTATTGTTTTGGGGTTATGCTTTAGAGACGGCTGCATTCACATTAAATAGTGCACCATCTAAATCCATTGAGACAACACCATATGAACTATGGTTTGCCAAGAAACCCAAGTTGTCGTTTCTTAAAGTTTGGGGTTGCGATGCTTATGTGAAAAAGCTTCAACCTGATAAGCTCGAACCCAAATCGGAGAAATGTGTCTTCATAGGATACATAAAGGAGACTGTTGGGTACACCTTCTATCACAGATCTGAAGGCAAGATATTTGTTGCTAAGAATGGATCCTTTCTAGAGAAGGAGTTTCTCTCGAAAGAAGTGAGTGGGAGGAAAGTAGAACTTGATGAGGTAATTGTACCTTCTCCCAAATTGGAAAGTAGTTCATCACAGAAATCAGTTCCAGTGATTCCTACACCAATTAGTGAAGAAGCTAATGATGATGATCATGAAACTTCAGATCAAGTTACTACCGAACCTCGTAGGTCAACCAGAGTACGATCCACACCAGAGTGGTATGTTAATCCTGTTCTGTAGGTCATGTTACTTGACCATGACGAACCTACGAACTATGAGGAAGCGATGATGAGCCCAGATTCCGCGAAATGGCTTGAGGCCATGAAATTTGAGATGGGATCCATGTATGAGAACAAAGTGTGGACTTTGGTTCACTTGCCCGATGATCGGCAAGCCATAGAAAATAAATGGATCTTCAAGAAGAAGACTGACGCTGACGGTAATGTTACTGTCTACAAAGGTCGACTTGTTGCGAAAGGTTTTTGACAAGTTCAAGGAGTTGACTACGATGAGACCTTCTCACCCGTAGCGATGCTAAAGTCTGTCCGAATCATGTTAGCAATTGCCGCATTTTATGATTATGAAATTTGGAAAATGGATGTCAAAATTGCATTCCTTAATGGATAGCTTAAAGAAGAGTTGTATATGATGCAACCAGAAGGTTTTGTCGATCCTAAAGGTGCTAACAACGTGTGCAAGCTCCAGCGATCCATTTATGGACTGGTGCAAGCCTCTTGGACTTGGAATATACGCTTTGATAGTATGATCAAAGCATATGGTTTTATACATACTTTTGGAGAAGCGTGTATTTACAAGAAAGTGAGTGGGAGCTCTGTAGCATTTCTAATATTATATGTGGATGACATATTGTTGATTGGAAATAATACAGAATTTCTAGATAGCATAAAATGATACTTGAATAAGAATTTTTCAGTGAAAGACCTCGGTGAAGCTGCTTATATATTGGACATCAAGATCTATAGAGATAGATCAAGACGCTTAATTGGACTTTCACAAAGCAGATACCTTGATAAAGTTTTGAAGAAGTTCAGAATGGATCAGTCAAAGAAAGGGTTCTTGCATGTGTTACAAGGTGTGAAGTTGAGTCAGACTCAATACCCGACCACTGCAGAAGATAAAGAGAAAACGAGAGTCATTCCCTATGCCTCAGCCATAGGTTCTATCATGTATGCAATGTTGTGTACCATACCTGATGTGTGCATTGCTATAAATTTAGGAGGGAGGTACCAATGTAATAGGAGTGGATCAATAGACAGCAATCAAGAACATCCTGAAATACCTGAAAAGGAGTAAGGATATGTTTCTCGTTTATGGAGGTGACAAAGAGCTTGTCGTAAATGGTTACGTCGATGCAAGCTTTGACACTGATCCGGATGACTCAAAGTCACAAACCGGATACGTATTTATATTGAATGGTGGAGCTGTCAGTTGGTGCAGTTCCAAGCAGAGCATCGTGGCGGGATCTACGTGTGAAGCGGGGTACATAGCAGCTTCGTAAGCAGAAAATGAAGGAGTCTGGATGAAGGAGTCCATATCCGATCTAGGTGTAATACCTAGTGCATCGGGTACAATAAAAATCTTTTGTGACAATATTGGAGCAATAGCATTGGCGAAGGAATCCATATTTGACAAGAGAACCAAGCACATCAAAAGACGTTTCAATTCCATCCGCGATCAAGTCAAGGAGGGAGACATAGAGATTTGAAAAATACATACGGATCTGAATATTGTAATCTAGATTCCACCCGTTGACTAAGCCTCATCCACGAGCAAAACATGATCAGCACCAAGACTCCGTGGGTGTTAGAATCATTACTATGTAATCTAGATTACCGACTCTAGTGCAAGTGGGAGACTGAAGGAAATATGCCCTAGAAGCAATAATAAAGTTATTATTTATATTTCCTTATATCATGATAAATGTTTATTATTCATGCTAGAATTGTATTAACCGGAAACTTAGTACATGTGTGAATACATAGACAAACAGAGTGTCCCTAGTATGCCTCTACTTGACTAGCTCGTTAATCAAAGATGGTTAAGTTTCCAAACCATAGACATGTGTTGTCATTTGATCAACGAGATCACATCATTAGAGAATGATGTGATGGACAAGACCCATCCGTTAGCTTAGCATAATGATCATTTAGTTTTATTGCTATTGCTTTCTTCATGACTTATACATATTCCTTTGACTATGAGATTATGCAACTCCCGAATACTGGAGGAACACCTTGTGTGCTATCAAACGTCACAACGTAACTGGGTGATTATAAAGATGCTCTACAGGTGTCTCCGAAGGTGTTTGTTGGGTTGGCATAGATCGAGATTATGGTTTGTCACCCGAGTATCGGAGAGGTATCTCTGGGCCCTCTCGGTGATGCACATCATGATAAGCCTTGCAAGCAATGTGACTAATGAGTTAGTTGCGGGATGATGCATTACAGAACGAGTAAAGAGACTTGCCGGTAACGAGATTGAACTAGGTATGAAGATACCGACGATCGAATCTCGGGCAAGTAACATACCGATGACAAAGGGAATAATGTATGTTGTTATGCGGATTGACCGATAAAGATCTTCGTAGAATATGTAGGAGCCAATATGAGCATCCAGGTTCCGCTATTGGTTGTTGACCGGAGATGTGGTCATGTCTACATAGTTCTCGAACCCGTAGGGTCCGCACGCTTAATGTTCGATGACGATTTGTATTATGAGTTATGTGTTTTGGTGACCGAAATTTTTTCGGAGTCCCAGATGAGATCACGGACATGACGAGGAGTCTCGAAATGGTCGAGAGGTAAAGATTGATATATTGGAAGGTAGTATTCGGACACCGGAAGGGTTCCGGAGTGTATCGGGTACATACCGGAGTACCGGAGGGGTTACCGAAACCCCCCGGGGAAGTTAATGGATTGGGCCATAGTGGAGGAGAGGAGGCAGGACACAGGAGGTGGCGCACGCCCCCTTGCCCCAATCCGAATTGGACAAGGGGAGGGGCGCGGCCCCCCTCTTTCCTTCTCCCTCTCTCCCCTTTCCCCTTTCCATCTCTGTTGGAAGGAAGAAGGGGGGCCGAATCCAGCTTGGACTAGGAGTCCAAGTAGGAGTCCCCCCTTGGTGCACCCTCCTTGGCCTCCGGCCTCCCCCTCCCCCTCCTTTATATACGTGGCCAGGGGGCACCCCAATGGCACAACAGTTGTTTCTTAGCCGTGTGCGGTGCCCCCCTCCACAGTTTACCACCTCGGTCATATTGTCGTAGTGCTTAGGCGAAGCCCATCACGGATCACGTCACCAACACCGTCGTAACGCCGTCGTGCTGATGGAGCTGTCCCTCGACCCTCTACTCAGCTCGAGGGACGTCATCGTGCTGAACGTGTGCTGAACACGGAGCTGTCGTACGTTTGGTACTTGGATCGGTTGGATCATGAAGATGTTCGACTACATCAACCGCGTTAACTAAATGCTTCTGCTTTCGGTCTACGAGGGTACGTGGACACAATCTCCCGTCTCGTTTCTATGCATCTCCTAGATAGACTTGCGTGATCGTAGGAATCTTTTTGAATTGCTACATTCCCCAACATATTTATGTGGAGAGCATAGACCTTATGAAAGAATGGAAATTATGAATGATAGATACTGTAAGAGGTATCAACATGGGAGAACAAAAATATGGCTTAAGGAACTAAATGATTAGGCTAAAAAATTGTGTTCACTCCATTCCATTACTTGTGAACTTTGTAATCAACTTGGGCATCTTAATTTCAAATGCAAGTACTATCATGACAAAATCATTGCCCCACGTAGTGATGACATGATCACCCTTGAACTTTATAATGATATTAGTCTATTTTGGGGTTGTGAAGGATTGACATATAAAATTGCTTGGTTCCAAGAATGCAATAACATAGACTAGATTAATATCGTCTAAGTGATATCTATATATTTTGTCTGGAGAATTACTGCTAGGGCATATTTCTCTCTTAGTGATTTTTGGTGATTGATGACAATGCTTTTGTGGACTAATCGTGTGCATTGAGCATTTCACGTAATTTATCTTATGGCACAAGACGATTTGAACCCCTCTGGGTATTTATGAAGACATTGTTTTCTTGCGTTTCTTTTTTGGTGGACTTGTGTCGTAGGAACACTGTACTACTAAGAGGGGGTCCGATTCGGAAAGGTTTGGGTGGAATCAACATGTACACTATCTTTGCACCCTCGTTCTTTCCCGTCTTTCGAGCTTGTCCCTCGTTGTGTTTGAACCTTGTCAGAACAGGCTAAGCGGTAGTACCACTCTACACAATGGTCGTACCGCTCTACACAATGGTCGTACCACTCCGGCGATACTACCGCTGTGCAGTACGGCTCCTACTTCCGCCTAATTTGTGGGTTCTGTAAACGGGCGGCAGTTCGCCACGGTAGTACTGCTCCTGCGGTACTATAGGGCTAACTGCCTCTCAACTACCGTGGGTTTACTAGACATCTACAGGCTAAGCAAAAGTACCGCTGCCAGCCATGGTAGTACCACTCCAGCGGAACTACCGCTGGCGAGTACCGCTTATTTTCCTTGTTCTAGACCGTTCGGTTCCATGGGCGAAAGTAGAGCGGCAGTTCAAGGCGGCCGACGGTAGTTCAAGGCGGTAGTACCGCCTCCGGCAGCACTACCGCCCTGCCTTCCTCTACTACTGTGGGTATCTGCTGTAGTTCAACTTGTTGCGGCAGTACAGCTGGACGGCATAGTAGTACCATTCCAGCGGCACTACCGTTCCCCTGACTAGCTCAGGATGAACTTCATAGGCGGCACTTCCGTGCCAGCGGAAGTACCGCTCACCCGAGCGGTACTACCGCTTATGCACGGGTTGTGGGAGCATAACGGTTGGATCCATTCTCCCACTATATAAAGGAGTCATCTTTCTTCTAGTTGACCCCATCTTCCTCCCCCAAGCTCCATTGTTGCTCACAAGCTCATTCTTGCCCGATCTGTCTTCCTAGCCAATCAAACTTGTTAATTCTTTAGGGATTGCTTTAGAATGCATAGATCTACACTTCCATCAAGAGAATTTGATTCCCCCCACTAATCCCTTGCAGATCTTGTTACTCTTGGGTGTTTGGGCACCCTAGATGGTTGAGGCCACCTCGGAGCCACATTCCATTGTGGTGAAGCTTCGTGGTGTTGTTGGGAGCCTCCAATTCGGTTGTGAAGAGATCCCCAACCTTGTTTGTAAAGGCCTGGTCGCCGCCTTCAAGGGCACCACTAGTGGATTCACGGCATCTCGCATTGTGTGAGGGCGTGAGGAGAATACGGCAGCCCTAGTGGCTTCTTGAGGAGCATTGTGCCTCCACACCGCTCCAACGGAGACGTATTTCTCCTCAAAGGTAAGGAACTTTGGTAACGCATCCTGGTCTCCACCATCTCCACTTGTGGTTATCTCTTACCTTTGCAGTGTGGAAGCTTTACGTGTGTTGTATCCTTTGCTTGCTTGAGTTGCTTGTGTTGCTAGCATCATATAGGTTGTTCACCTAGTTGCATATCTAGACAACCTATTTGTTGCTAACCCTGATTTGTTAAGAAAAGTTAAAAATCACCCCCCCCCCCTCTAGTCAACCATATCAATCCTTTCAATTACAATGAGAATGCTTACATAGCCAAACATAGAAAGAAAGGAACCTTATTAGAATATAAAAAGAACATTGTTTCTCATGTTGCTACTAATAACAGGGAAAAACTTTACCAAGTTTCTACTATTATTTCTAAGGAATCAGGTGATGTGGAGAAGCTTCCTTTTCAACCATTCTCTCCAAAATGCAGCTCGGAAAAATTATTTGGCCCCACTCCTAAGGTGGCGAAAAAGAAGATATATAAAAAGAAGAGAAAGAAAGTGGAAGAGGTATCATTTTCAAAGAGTGTTGCTCCTATTATGCTTGCTATATAATTGGTGCTATCCATGCTACTACTAATGAGGGTGATCAATTACAAGGGGGAGGATAAGATCAGCAGGGGTCACTGCCTTCTTCCATGGGCCCAGGATTGCACACCTAAGAAATTTGGTGGTCTCGGCATTATGAACTTGAGATGGTTTGGGTGGGTGCTGCGCTGCAAATGGCCATGGATCTGATGGATGAAGATCATAGGCATTGGCATTGGTTTCCGAACAACATTGAGAAGGCGGTCGCTGCCATGTTCAATGCGTCATGTGTTATTTCTCTTGGAGAAGGCGAGTCAGATAGGTTTTGGACGGATAACTGGTTGTTGAACAGCCTTCACTTGCTGCCATGGCGCCTACTTTGTTCTCCTTTGTCATAGACTCCGACTGCTCCGCCAGAAAGGCACTTCACAATAGATCATGGATCAAGGATATTTCGGGAGGGTTGCCGGTGCAAGCCATTGCGCAATATTTGAAAGTCTGGGACATCGCACACGCCACAATGCTTCTGTCGGGTTGCCTCGATCGATCTGTTTGGAGACTCACCAAGGATGAGGGGTTTTCTATAAATAGTGCCTATAAGATGATGTTCTTCATAGCGAATGAGTGTTTAACTTCCAACAAACCGACCTGGAGGTCCAAACTGCCGCCATGCTGTAATTTCTTTATGTGGCTGGTGGTCATTGAACACCTCCTGCCCGCTTTGCCTCTCAGAACCTGAGGATTGCACGCATCTTTTTATGCACTGTACATTCACGCAACAAACAGCCCCACTCACAAAACGTATAAAGGGTAATGTGGACCTTTGACAAATCATACCCCACTTTTGTATGTATATGCGAGACCTCATATATCTCACGCGGCTGGGCCGGCCCATTAAGTTACATCCATAAGCCCTCGCGCGCCTAGGCATGGCATTAAGTTAGGACCGTCAGCTTTATTTAGAAAAAACCATTACGAAAAAGGAGATCACATGACTCGACCTCACACAATAAACAAAGGTTGCTTGCCACTGGACCCAGCAACTTGATGTGATTTCATATAGTGCGCATTTTATAAGAACCACACAACATCGTTCATATACAAAATAATTTCCAAAAAAAACTAAAACTTTCCTTGAAAAAATTGTGAACAATTTGCAATGCCCAATACCTTTTGGAATCAGCAAATAATTTATAAAACTTCAAACTTTTTAAAAATTGAATAATTTTCGACATTCGAAAATAATTTCATAAAAATATGACAAACTTTTGGGATTCCAAACATTTTCTAAAAATGAAGAAAACTTATAAATTATTTAAAAAAAATATAAATTCCAAACATTTACAAAAAAACACGATTTCTTTTCAGAAATACGAACATTTTTTGAAAACATTTTTAGAAACTCGGACCATTTAGATTTGTGAATTTTTTTTAAAGCGGAATTTTTCGAATTTGTGAACAAAAACTGAAATAATAATATATTTGAGCTTCTGATTTTTTAAAGCGTGGTCATTTTTATTTTTTCCTATTAAAAAAATATAAAACACAAACATTTTTCTAAAATTGAAACAAAAAATATCACATGAACAATTTTTAAAATTTCCAAACAATTTTCGGAAACATGAACAATTTGAAAAAATTGCAAAGAGTTTATAAATTCCCAACAAGGGCCCGACGGGTGCGATACAATCGCCTAGTTGGGCCAAGGCCTAAGCGTTTTTTTCTATTTTTTTCGTCATTGTTCTCTTTTTTGCTCCTTTTTGAACTTTATTATTCTTTTTGAAACCAGTTCAAAATTTTAAAATATTGTTTGGAATAGCAAAATAAAATTTTTAAGGAAATTTTATAAATTATGATTTTTATTTTTTTCCGCCAAACATTTATTAAATTGTTTTTGTAGAATAAGATTTGCTATTTTCAATTTTACACTTTGTATTTATTTATTTTGCGGCATCCATCAAATGACACCAATATTTTTTCATGAAGGGATATGATCAATTAAAGGCACCATGCTAAGTTGTTTGAGTTTTCAGTAATTTTAGCATTTTTTGGACTTTTATCGGTGAAAAATGGCTGACAAATGTCGGACGTGACGCAACTTGCAAACGGTGACGTAATTCGTTTAAAACTAGCATGGATGCCTTCCATGGGCATGCACACCTAGTGGAAAATTTTGGTCTCATTTCATACATGTCCAAAAATAGACCATGTTTAATGAAGAGTGTTCGAGTACGCCAGAAGGGTCCATTTGGGAGTTAGCTTTTTTGGCATCTGCCAATGACCCCAAATGTTTTCCGGGAGGTTATATGACCAATTCATGGCTAGTTTTATTAACTGCAAATAATACTTTGTTTGCCAAAAAATTAACAATGAATCTCGAAGGTATACGTCCATCCGCACAATCGGATTGTTCGTACGCCCCCATTCAGCTAGCTCATGAGCCACTACATTAGACTCTCTATTACAATGCTCAGTAGTAACCTTCCCGAATTCACGCAATAACTCTCTGCAAATCATCTAGTATGTGAGCCGACACCATAGAATGTCCCTCGTTACGACGTATAGAATCCACCACAATGATATTGTCCATTCTCACTAGCACATTGTTGCATCCAAGGCTTTTGGATTAGCTTTAATCCTTCCTGTAGTGCCGCTGCTTCTGCTGATACAACATCCGCAACGTGCTCGAAACGTGAAATGGAAGCCGCGATGAAGTTGCCTCTGTGGTCTCTAACGATAGCTCCGTATGATCCCGAGTGAAATCCCTCGCCGAAGTAGGCACCAACATTCAATAATTGTTGCGAAGCTAGAACAGTAGGCCGAAAAACCGCTCCCCAGAAGCCCATGTAGGGCCGGTTCATCTGGCCCAATCGGCTCACAGTAGGTGAGGTACTTTGGGCTAGGCCTGACAGTAGCCAAAAAATGACAAGCACGCTTTGGCCCACGCCTTTGCTGACAATACAGTACCATTGCATGAAAATTACTACTCAACACCGTAGCAGTGCGCGACGCTGGACCAGAGTACACCCACGTACAGCACGTAGAAACGACACAACATAATCACTCTGTCGCTCGTACTAGGGCGGAACTGACACAGTCACAGTCGTGTCGTACAAATACTTGAGCCGTGTCGCCTGCACTGCACGCTACGTACGTGTGCTCCGCCGTGCAACGGTAGGAAAAAGAAGAGGAGAACCCTCGGATGCCGTCGTTCGGGTCCTCCGGCTGCAGCTTAGCTGCATTGCATGCTTTTGGGGTTCCTGGCCGGACCAGGGCGGCCTGCCCTGCACCGCACACAGCTTCAGCTGGCTTCCAGAGGCAGTCAGTCGGTCAGTCATCAGCGACGCGCGCGGGTGCGAGAGAAGACCGGGCTGGCTGGGGCTTGGCTTGTGTGTTTTCTTTCCTAGCTGGCATTGGCAACAGCAAGAACACCGGGCGCGTGCGTACGCAGTCGCACCTACACCTACCAACACACACGGCCAGCACAATCCTCCCCGCTAATCAGCGGCGAGTCACACAGTAAGCATGGCCAGCCAATCATCCCAACTGCCATGCCAGTATTGAACGGGACACGTCAAGAGTCCACCATGGCAATGCCACCCGGCCACGCTCTTTTTCCTCCTCCTCAAAGCCCATCGCCACATCATACGCACAGCATTTCGTCACCAGCTCACAAATGATGGAGCAGGTGGTGGATGGATGGATGGATCCGGTGCGCGTTAGCTACGCCTTTGGGAGGTTCTAGACTGTACCCGCGTGTGGTGCAGGGCCCCATATATTTCAAATTTTGAACGGGGTGGAGTGGATTAGTGAATCAAATGGCAGTACATTACATACAGTGGTGCGGTTAAGAAACAGACGAAACAAATACTCCAACTCTCTCAATCATCAAGAAGAAAAGAATTCACTCACTCACTCACCCTTCAGTTCAGTAATCAGTACTGTAAGTAATAACTTACACACAACCCCTTCTCCTGCTGTCACTTTTTACACTAGCCTATCTCTCTCTCTCTCTCTCTCTCTCTCTCTCTCTCTCTCTCTCTCTCTCTCTCTGTCGTCGATCTCGGATTCTCATGTGCGTGGTCCCACCGGGCGGTGTCGGAGGGCGGGCGCCGCCGGGACCCTCTGCAAAAATCGGCGGTCAAAACCCTCCACCCCCAAAGCCTCTTCCGTCCGTCTCTCCCACCAAGAAAAGCACCAGCAGCGGCTCACACCACCATGTCGCAGCATTGCATCCGCGGCAGCCGCATCAGCATCGGCGGCTCGTCCACGCCGTTGGCGCCGGCGGTGGCGTCATTGCCGTGACCGTGGGAGGGCTGGTCGGCGAGGAAGGCGCGGATGGCGGCGAGGCCGGGGCCGCGGACGTCGCGCTCCCAGGACGCCGACTCGGCGGCCGGGCCTGCCCCGGCGAGCCGCGCGCGGATGGTGGCGGACGCGTCGAGGCGGCGCACGGGCCAGCCCCAGGCGTCCGCCATGCGCCGGATCTTGGACACCTGCGCGGCGGCGAGGTGCCGGGTGTTGGCCTTGATGTCGTCCACGGCCGCGCCGAAGCTCCTGCGCCCGGCGAGGTACTCGCCCAGCTCGGGCACCCCGATGGCCTTGCCCAGCCCGGGGGCGTGCGCGGCGCGCTCCGCGGCGGTGGTGGCGGCGAAGTACTCCCGCAGCTCCTCCACCATGCCGGCGCCCACCATGTCGTCCACGCGCCGGTCCAGGTACTCGGCGAGGAGCGCCTCCTCCACGTCCACCCAGAGGAGGCAGCAGGGGTACCGGAGCGCGGGCCGGTAGCAGCCGTCGAGGGAGAAGGGGTCCTCGGGGAGCGCGGCGCCGTCGTCGCCGGGGAGGTCGGCGAGGAGCGCGTGGATGAGGGAGTTGGAGCCGCCGGCGACGACGGGCAGCAGCCCCCTGGCCGCGATCGAGGCGGCCGCGGCGGCGCCGAGGGCGCGGAAGGAGGAGGGCGGGAGCGCGCCGGCCTCCGGGGGGACGGCGCCGAGCAGGTGGTGCGCGACGCCGCGGCGGTCGGCGAGGGGCACCTTGTTGGTGGTGACGTCGAGGCCTTGGTAGAGCTGGATCTTGTCGGCGTTGACGACCTCGCCGCCCAGCGCCCGCGCCGCGTCGATGGACAGCTTGGTCTTCCCGGTGCCCGTGGCGCCGACGATCACCACCAGCCTCGGCCTCCCCTCCTCCTGCCCCCACCCCGATCCGCCGCCGCCGGAGGAGGAGGAGGAGGAGGAGGAGCAAGAAGACGAGGAGGAGGAAGAAGAAGAGGTCATTGCCGCGGCGCGCCAGATCCGCAATGGGCGGCGGCGGGGGCACCGGGGAGTGGCAGCCGCTCCTCCTCCGCGCAGGATTGTGGTGGTAATAACCCGATTAGCGAGGGTGGTCATGAAGCTAATGCGGCAGCCAGGGCCCCGACGGATCCTGATTAGCCGGGGATCGCCCTGTTTTGTCCTTTGCTAAATACGCCTCCCGCTCTCAGCCCGGGCCACTTTATTACGGACCCTAATATCTCCGGCCGTGGAAGGGAACAGAGTTTGCGCGCAGCGGGAGTTTGATTTTCTGTTTTGCCGCGCGGCCGATCCTGCTTTTCCCGGCGTTTTTCTCTACGGGTTTTGGGGGTTTTTTTGCTGGGTAGATCGCCGCGGCTGCTGCTGCCGGGCTGGGTCGGGTGGCGCCCGTGTATATATACCGGAGAGCGGCGGAGGGAGGCGACAGTGGATGGGATTTTGCTTTGGGGGCAGTGTCGTGGCAACGATGGACATGACAGCAGGGCGGCACACGCTGGGGAGCAGAAACACCTCGGTCTGGTGTGTTTTGTTTTGCTGGGGCTTGGGCCATCACAGTCACAGATGATTGCGCCCGGGTGATGCGTCTTGGGCCGCAGGCAGGCAGGCAGCTTCTGTGCCCGTGGCCTGGGGATGCGACCAAGAACGTCGTACCCCGCCGGTACTATGCGGAGACAGGCGGGGCAGGGCGCGCGGTTATAATAAATTAATTAATTAGTTAAAATGAGCCCCCCTCGGACGGCGGGAACATTCCGTCCAGATCCAGGTCGGGCGTGCGGTGGCCGGTGTCGCGTGTCCCGGCGGCCGGAGCTGTTGAACCGGCCTCGCCTGTTCCCGGCGAGAGCGCGCACGGCACGGCGAGAGCGAGGCGTGCCTGCGGTGCGGTGCGGTGCGGCGTTGGATTCGGCGAACCTACGCCGCGCGTGCGGGGGCGGGCGTGCTCGGCGGCTGATTCTTTGTTTCTTTTTTGACGGGGCGCCGTGCCGATTCGGGGCGGGCCACTTGGGTGGTGCCACCCCTGGTGTCGTGTCGGCTCCGCGTGCCTGCAGACGGTCCCGACGGAATTTTGTTCGGTTCGAGCCCAAGTTGGCATGGAGGTCGCCGCTTTCCCCGGCCGGGTCGGCCTCGGATTCGATCTCCCGCGTTTGCCTCTCGTTTTCCCGCCATTCCGAGCGCGACAGGCAACGCCCGCCTTGCCTTGCTTGGTTTTCAGCGTGGTCTTGTTTGCGATGCAAGCAAAGGCAACGCACCGTCGTAGTACGGTGCGGTGCGGTGGTGCGACCTGGGTTGGCTGGCTCTTGGCTGGGTTCTCGCCGTCGGTCGGTCGGTCGGTCGGTGACGGCGATGGATGCTGTTTGCGTTTGACCTGACCAAATGGTCCACTCCACTGGCGGATCGCATCACATCCCATCCTCCACCGCCGGGACGAGAGGTCCAAATCCTCCGACGACCCTCGCCTCGATTGCCGCTGGTGGATGGATTCCCGTACGTCTCTCTGTCCGGGCACCCTTTCTTTTCTTCCGGCTATACGTTTCCCTCGCTACTCTTGTTACCCACCCGTACATGCCATGGAAAAATCACTTGTCACTTCACCATCTAGAGATGTACAAGGAGAAAAAACGTGAATCCCTCCATCTAGAAATGCATGCATATACTCCCACGTTTCTTAACATTGTAACAAGTCAAGTTCAAAGAAAAAAAAGATTGTAACAAGTCTTCAAAAATAATAATCCCTGCATCTATAGTCTAGTCTAGTCTAGACTATCTACCTAGAAATACTAGACCCACACGCTTCTTCGTTCATCTTAGGTCAAGAACTGATTATGCAATAAAAACATGTATTTTGTATTAAGAAAAATAAAACAGAAAACTATTCTCATTGCTAAATGAAGGGGAATACTGTCGATTTTGCATGTTCTTACCCATGCAAGTCTCGGAAATACTACTTATCCCTTTATCTACAAACACAACCACTATAAATCTCAAGTCAGATTTATAAGTTTTCACTGGGAACCGTCCGATCTAGCAACACTAATCCTCTTGCATGATTGTTTCCACGCCACCTTCTGAAGTCATTCGACGGCAAGCCGAAGCGAGCGAACGCAGTCCTTCCTTTCTTTCTTCCTCGCGTCTTCACTCTCCTTCCTCATTTCCTCATGAACACACTATAATACAAAACATTGCATCTAAAAAAGTGTCAATTTGGTCTCAAATATTTCAAAATAGTCGTGTTAACCTTGAGTCAAAGTTAAATCTTAATATAGTGTGTTCATGGATGCCCCCACATGCTCCTCGACAACTTTACCATGGAAGGCTCCGTTTAAACTCCAAATGCAAGCTTTGCTCTTGCCCATCTTGCACAACAGAATCTCTCGTGATATGTATGCTGGTTACGAGTGGATGAACCTTCATACGGTCCATCTTGCCCGGAGGGCCTCGAGTCCGCCTCCCATTTGTGTACAGATTGCAGGCAAGCTATCAACTCCTTTGTGGTGCATCGTTGGCACCTTCTTTTGATCAACGTTTGGTTGGAGGCGGCTCTAAACCACGCTAACAAGAAGCTTACGCAGAGACTGATGCCGTGCGTAACACACATAATGAGATGAATCATCGTATTTTTCGGAGGTGAGGGGGTGGGAGGGTAATTTACGTCGAAGGTTGCCCACCTTGCTTTTGAGGACATATCCGGTGGACCTTGCATTCGGTTTGTTCATCATTAGGTGGTGTGAAGAGCTACGGGGGCGGTAGTTCTGCATCAACTGATCACATTTTCCTTTCAAGAACATTCGATTTGATAAATTGAAATAAAATAAAGAGCATGCCATTTGTTCACGACACCTGGTAAAACGCTTTATTTCGGTGTTTCTATGAAGAAAGCTATCACCGACTGCCCGATAGACTTTTTTGTATGTGGTTCTTTTCAAGAAAGGGGTCACGTCCCGGATGACTTTTTGTCCGTTGATATACAATGTTGAGTGAAAAAAAAAAGTTACTACACGATGAGTAGTCGCTTTTCCGACGGCGGGCGATCCAAAGGATGATGGATCGGTGAGGGCAGGCGTGCAGGAGGCTTTGGATTCCGTGCGTTGAAAGGGAGCGAGCCATTGACTCACCGGCGTCCCATAGACGGGCAGATCACAGACGGTAGATGCCTATCCCTGTGAGTCTGTGACTGTGAGGACGACGCTCGCTGGCTGCACGCGGCGGAGGGAGGGAAAGGGAAAGGAGAAGGAGCCCAACCAAAGAAGCAAAGGAGTCTGCGCGGAAGGATCTGGATTTCTCCGATGAGCCCCCGAAATGATGCTACGCTACGCATGGACCCATCACTTTGTGTTTTCCCAGGACACTCGCTACGGTACACCACGCAGTCATTCATTCACGTGGATGCCCGAGCACTATTCATTCGTGCACTGCACCCGTACGCCGTAGCTGCAGCATGCAGGCAGCCACTCAGGGAGGGAGAATTTACTCATCACCGGCGACCATCTACTCTACTCTACTCTACTCCTCATCACTCAGATCAGATGCCAAGCTTTTTCCGACCCCATCCAAAGGAAGCCATTGCCAGCTACTCCTACTCCCTACACTCACTCTCCTAGCAGTAGCTCTTTCGACCTTTGTTGGCTCTGGCTCTGGCACTAGTATGTGGTCAGCTTTCTCAACTTTCATCAAGAAGATGCCTCCAATGGAACAGGTGTTTCGAAGGGTATCGTGCTGCTTTCTCCTCCTCTCTCCTCTCCTCTGGGTGGTACGCTCACCATCACCGGGGTCCACACCACGCAGGCTCTCGGCCATGTGTTCTTCTCTGCTATGCAAGACAAGTCCCCAAGCTTCTTTCTACTGGTGGTCCGACCCTAGCTTGTGCCGGAGTGTTTTTTTTTACAGCAGCACGTGGTTTTCACTCTCAATGAGATTTCCATGAATTTCAATAATTTCAGTAAACGCTGACATATTTGTGTTTCGGCCAAAATATCTCAGACGTTTCAGTCGTACACAAGAATTCAACTATTCTCTAAAATATTTTTAAAATTTTCAATTTTTTTTTGAATTTCAAGTGAATCTTTCAGTCCTTTGGCTGAAATGCAAACTGAAATCGCTGAAATTTGGTAATTTATAGTATTTAATAATACTTTACTTGCATGACGGCGACAAAATAAACCCTCCTATAAAGTGGAATATTAGGTAATTCATTCTACACCATCATACACGATGATGTTGCAAGTAGCAAGATGAGATATGCGAGGACTTGTGCCTGTTGACATTTCGAGGGCCCACAAAACATGGCACGTACCACCGCACTTGCAAGAAGCAGCGTCCGTCACGCAGAGAACATTTGAAAAATTTGGTGGCATAAAAACATGATATACCTCGTCGTGCATGCTCCTGTCGCCCATTCATTCTGCACTTGATCCTTGCGTAGATCGAGCATGTAAACTTGGCTGGAAACCAGATTGGGCATATCTAGCACGGTATCGAGATCTGGCGGGAAAAGGAGAGAAAAGCGAATAACGCCAAAGCCAAGGCCAAAAAGCCCTCCAACTTGGAACCTGGAGGCAAAATCTAGAACCACCACTATGGATTAGGTAGGGTACACAATCAAAATGTGCGCACTACATAATTAGTCGTGAAGAGAGAATGCAAATGTTCATACACCACAAATTAAGTAGTTATTAAGCACTGTTCAAAATCTCCAGAGTGGGATATTTACGCGTGCAGGGAATATTTGTGGTATTCGGCAGACAAATCATGCTATAGTACCAAAATGCATGTGGAAAGACGGTGCCCGTACACGGATCCGATCATACGAAAAGCGAGAGATATGATGCGATCACGGATGTAGCTAGGCGTTGCTTTGATATTCATCAGTAGTAGAGAATATGGTGCGTGGTATTTATGCATGTGCTGCTTTTTAGCCATGGATCCAAGTGCTAAAGCACGCATCGCCAAAAAGGAAGTACTATGGCTGTGATTCCTTGCGGCCCAATTTGTTTTGTGCGGCCAATCCAATATGGAATGGAATCGAGATGTGAATGTCAATTTCTTCTCGTTGCAGGATCGTCGCTCGCGTGACTTTCACTGAGACACGTTTAGAAAATAATTCCTCTGCCTTAACTCAACTATATATGAATGTCTTATCAGGATTTCACCTTGGTTGTTGTTGTTGTTGTTGGAGCATGATTTCCGTCGACTAAACAGAGCAGCGTCCCAGCCGTGGAAGCGGCCAAGATCCGGGTACGTACAGCTCCAGTCCAACCACACACAAATTATTTTCGGGAAATGTTTGGTACACCATATATTATGGCGATCAACTTTGGGTGATCACCAGCTCAAAGTTTACACGGATCGAGACGTACATATCCAGGATAGATAGATAGATAGACAGACTGATAGATATATGAATCTGTTGATTTCGAAAATCTTTATCATCAAAATAAATAAAGGGATGATTCTTGAACTAAAATACGCTCAGATACATCCCTTTGCTCATTTTAACGACAGTATGTCATTTTATGAATACATAGCAATGTAGTATCTGCCCTAGCCCCTAGCTTCCACTTGCTGAAAGCAGCTCTTCGTTCTTCATTTTTATTATTTGAGGGGATGGTGACAGCTCTTGTTAACGACAAGCACACGGAACAAACTAAAATTACATGTCCGATTGAATAATAATTTCCGGTACGTATCTAAGTCTCACGTCTGCATCACGCATGCGTAATTCAGTTAAGATGATAAAAGTTGGCGGCGATATTTTCTTCCTTTTGAAGTTTTGAGTACTTAATTTAGCTAACCGATCGATGGATCGATGTCACGTACGCATTCGTGCATGCGGGCTGCAGTTGAAGCCATTACTTTATAATTTTGTATGCACCGTCATGTCCCGTAAACAGCAATATTTATCTGACAAGTGTCCGGTGTTATGCTAGTATATGTATGTGCATCGATGCAAACAGCTAAGCTAAGCCAAGCGTGCCCGGATTAGAATATGGAGGTTGCTAATGGCTTGTGACGGCACTAGATCGCTTTGCCTAGTTAACTGTGGCCATCATTCCCTCAAGTGTCGAGCGTACACTGGCACTCATCTATTAGAAAAAGAAGATGCAGAAGCTTTTGAACCAAGTTGGAGCTGGCGTGACCGATTTAGCTGATTGGTAACCGGCAAAAAGGAGTATATAGTGTAGATTATCCTTCTGAGGGCATTATATAGAAAAGAAACTGGCTAAAGATTCGCGATATTTCACTATCAAGGGCAAGCGGTTTAAGTACAGACAAGCGCGTTGCTTCTTTCTTGACGTGGGAGAACATAGTGGTAGGCATCGTGAGCCTATTCCGGAAGACCCTAGCATTACGCTCGTTCCAAAATTTTCAACTACCAGCACGAGGATTGAAGCGGCGGATTTAAAAAGGTAGCATTGTGGTCGGAGACCGCCTCCCACCATCGAAGATAGAGTCGAAACGCTGCTAGGAAGTGGGGTTGAGGCCATGCCAACCTAGCCAAAGTTTGATCATATTCCAAATCCGCACAGAGAAATGGCATTTGAACCACTCAAAGACAGAGTCGACGCGCTACCAAGAAGCGGGGTTAAGGTTATGCCAACCAAGCCAAAGTTTGATCATGTTCCAAATCCGCACGGAGAAGCGACATCTGAAAATAAGGCGAGACACGGTCTTGGGATCACGCTTGAAAAGTTGATAGGCCCTATAATTTGGCCAGCATCTTTGTGCTGATCCCCTATAGTACCTTTGTTTACTTTACCAGTAATTAGAGCATCTACAATTGGACTTGACAAATTCGATCCCTCAAACGCCTGCGGACGTGACCGGGTGCGTCCGCAGACAGTGACCGGTCACGCCTCAAATTAGCTACTTTGCGTTTGAGTCTCTCATATTTCAACTCTAAATCCATACAAAGCATGCAAAAGAAATCCTACGTACTACCCTAGCTAAGCTTCGCCCGTCAGAGATGACCACGACGTCGGTGTCGGGCGTGTATGAGGGCTCCGGCTCCTCCTTCTCATGCTCGGTCACATCCATGTACGCGAGCATCTCCTCCTCCTCCGTGGTGTGCTGCGCCTCCATCTCCTGTCGGCGACGGCGTCTGGCCTTCGCATCCGACTCCGAGCGGAGGGAATGGAGGATGGCCTGCCGCTCCGCCTGCAGATCCACGTCCCCAGCGTCCCCCACATGCTCCTCAACCTCCCTCCGGATCTACTGCATCCGAAGGTAGCCCCGCGGCGATCTGGGCTTTGCGCCTTGCCCGGATCTGCTCAAGGAGTTGCCGCGGGCATGGCTACTAGTGGTGGCGGACAGGGGAAGGGTAGGCTTTCAGTGCCGACGGTCGGCTTAAATAGCCGGGCTAGGCACTATGCGGCTCGCCGGAGCGGCGCCACGCGGCATCGGTCCGATGAAGGAAACGAACTTCAGACCGCTGAGTTTCCAGGTGATTCCGCGTGAGGACCCCAACGTCAGTCCAACATAGCGGGTGCGTCCGGACGCTCTCATATCCGCCTCATGTTTGGGCTGGATATGAGGGGTGCCGGTTAGCCCAGGCGTTTAGGGCCGTTTGAGGTGCCCGTCTGGATCGAATTTTCATGACCGGTCAGTGACCGGGCGGCCTTTCCGGGCATATGAGGCGGGTTTAGGACTCCTGGCTGTAGATGCTCTTACAAGTATATAAAAGGTTGAGGCTAAGACTCCGGTCGGAAATGATTGGCCAGTTGGTTAAGCATGACAAAATCGCCTATCGACGACAGCTCGTACATATATGTTTGTTTATTTTGGGAGACGAATTATCCAGTTGAGAACACCATTGACTCTCCACGGAAGAAGAAAAGACATGGAAAGAGAGGCGCGCATTATAAAACAAGAGTAGCAGCAACAAGAAGACAAAGATTGATGGAACCGGTCAACCATATATGATCCGGATGAGGCCGGTCTTAGTTTAAGTGGTTGAGTCGGGTCAGTGGAGGCAGCCGTCATCTTGGATGCGTTGGCATGTCCCTGCCTGGCTCCATCTCGAAACATCACACAATGCGCACAAAGTTAAGCCGACGATCAGTGGGTAGGAGGAGCTTGTTAGAATATGTATAGGATAGTTTCATTTAAATTGTAATCTATCCCTATCTCTCTTTTCTTTCTTCTCCTCGACAACCTCATGTACCGAACTGAACCAACCTGAGATCGATCTCTTGATCTTTTCTTGTATTCCAAGGCTTTGTCAATATATATAAATATGCGGCCCGAGATAAAGGGTTCAACGCTTCCAACCCAATTTACATGGTACTCAGAGCATCTTCCTCTTAGATCGAAGATCGCATCTAGCTACCTTCCCGCGGCCGAGATCATGTCTTCCTCCGCAGCCCTATCTTCCATCACGAGCGCGCTTTCCACCTCCATGGCCTCCACCTTCGCATCATCATCTAGCAGCAGCTCTATCCCTCTCGGACCGCCCCCACAGGAGAAGCTAACAAGAGGAAACTTTCTCTTATGGAAGGCCGTCATGCTCCCGCAAATCAGAGGCGCACAGATGGAACATCATCTTGACGGGAAGAGCCAGGAACCGCCGGCCACCCTCACCATCACCAAAGAAGGAAAAAACGAACAGGTCGTCAACTTCGCCCGAACCCTCTGGTACGCGCAGCAGCAGCAACTCCAGGGGTACCTGATGGGATCTCTGTCCCGTGAGATCCTCGCTCAAGTCGCCACCCTTCAGACCCCAGCGGAGGTTTGGAGCGCCATCAACGCCATGTTCGCCGCCCAGAGCTAGAGTCAGGCCATCAACACCCGCATCGAGCTCACAAATTTGAAGAAAGGTAACATGTCCATGGCAGAGTATCTTGGAAAAATTAAAACTCTTACAGATGAAGTTGCATGCTGCACCGGAGTCCCTCTTCCTGATCCAGAGATAGTCTCCAAGATCATGGCGGGTCTTGATCTGGATTACAATCCAGTTGTGTCCGCCCTCTCTGCTAGGGTTGAGCCTGTCACGGTTCAGGAGCTGTACAGACAGCTCTTGAGCTTTGATGCTCGCCTCAACCTTCTCCACGGCACCAACATCAGGCAATCCTCCGTCAACTCAGCAGCTCGCGGGCGCGGCCGTGGGCGCGGTCACCAGGGACAGAACCGCAACACCAACGGCGGCGGACGCGGTCGCGGCAACTACTCCGGAGGCGGCGGCTTCAACAACAACACAGGAGGTGGCGGCTTCAACAACAACAACAGCCGCCGCGCCTCCTCTAATCGCCGCCCTCGCTGCCAACTATGCAAAAAGTCAGGCCATGAGGTCATGGATTGTTGGCACATGTACGATGAAGACTTCGTCCCCGACTCTCGTCACGTTGCTGCAGCCATACGAGAAGAAGGAGGAGGAGGAGATGGCGTTTGCTACGTGGACTCAGGCGCAACAGACCATGTCACCAGCGAGTTAGAGCAACTTGCACTTCGCGAGAGATACCATGGCGGCGACCAGATTCACACCGCGGCTAGTGGTGGAGGTATGGATATTTGTCACATTGGACAAGCTTATATTAATTCCCCTAACCTTAAACGTGATCTAGTTCTTAAAGACGTTCTTCATGTCCCACAAGCTGATAAAAACCTTGCATCAATGTCTCGTCTAGCCACTGATAATAACGTCTTCTTCGAAACTCACCCTCGTTACTCTTTTTATAAAGGACCGGGAAACGAGGGAACTTCTTCATCACGGTAGATGCGTTGGAGGGCTCTACCCCATCACATCCGGAGCACTCAGTCGCAATCGTCGTCAAGTTTTTTCTGCCACTAAACCCTCCTTGGAGAGGTGGCATCAAAGATTAGGACACCCATCATCAATCATAGTCAAGCAAGTAGTCAATAAAGACAAACTTTCTTTGTCACATAGTCAAAATAGTGAGTTAGTTTGTGAAGCTTGTCAGTGTGCCAAGAGCCACCAACTTCCTTATCCCAAGTCAAACAGTGTGTCTCATGCTCCTTTAGAGCTTATTTTTAGTGATGTATGGGGTCATGCCAGAGATTCTTTCGGAAGAAATAAATACTATGTTAGTTTTATCGATGATTATAGCAAATTCACTTGGATTTATCTACTCAAGTATATAAATCTGAGGTTTTCTCTGTCTTCCAAGAATTTCAGAAACTTGTTGAACGGCACCTTAACAGAAAAATTCTAACAGTCCAAAGTGACTGGGGAGGGGAGTACGAAAAACTCAACTCTTTCTTTCGTAGCATAGGCATTCAACACCATGTGCCTTGTCCTCATGCTCATCAACAAAACAGTTCTGCCGAGCGCAAACACCGTCACATTGTTGAAGTTGGCCTCTCCCTACTTGCTCATGCATCTATGCCTCTAAAATATTGGGATGAAGCGTTTGTTACAGCAACATATCTCATTAATCGTCTCCCAAGTAAAGTTATTGGCAACTCTACGCCTTTGGAACGTCTCTGTCATCAAAAACCAGACTACAACTCCCTCAAAATTTTTGGGTGTGCTTGCTACCCCAACTTACGTCCGTATAATCATCACAAACTTGATTTTCGTTCAACTCAATGTGTTTTTCTTGGCTATAGTAATCTACACAAGGGATACAAATGTCTAGAAATTTCCACCGGACGTATATATATATAACTCGAGATGTAGTTTTTGATGAAACTCTTTTTCCTTTTGCCAAGCTTCATCCCAACACAGGTGCCCTCCTCCGTGCTGAAATAGCACTTCTTCCGGATCTTGACACACTATCCGATCACGGGGGTGAATTATCTAATGCTGACCATGTGAACAAATATGCAGAAAATTGCAGCCCTAATGATATTTGTACAAATGCAGTTCATGATTTTATGTGGCCAGAAACAGACAATGCAGCCGTTGCTGGTCGCGAGGAGGATTCTAGCGACAGCAGGCGATCTGGCGCGCGATCCCAGGCGAATCCTGGCGCCAGCGCCAGCGCAATCATTGGCGCACGATCCGAGGCGGATCCTGCCCAGCTGCATGCAGAGGCGGCGCGCCTGGGGACCGACAGCGACCGCGCGGAGCCCACCAGCTCAGGCGGGGCTGAGGGCGAATCTCCGCGCGCCACGAGCCCGCAGCCCGCGGAGGTGGCCGACCGGGCGACCACGGCTGGGTCCAGCCCACGGGCCCCGCTGCGCACGCCCACCCGCGAGGAATCTTCAGGCGACACGCGGTCCAGTTCTGCTGGTGGAACGATCCCGAGGCGGATCTCGCCTGCAGAAGATCTGGCGCGCGATCCCGCGGCCGCTGGGCGTGTTCAGGACGCTGGATCTTCTGTGGCTGCTTCCTCTGCTGCACAAATTGTTCCCCGGCGTCACACACGGTCACAATCAGGAATTACCAAGGAAAAAGAATACAAAGATGGCACCATTAGGTATGATAAAAAACGTGTTTTTCTCACTACTACTGGTGAACCAGTTAATCTTGTTGATGCTCTTGCTCACAAAGATTGGAAAGAGGCTATGGATAGTGAGTATGATGCACTTATGAAAAATAAAACATGGCACCTAGTACCATCAAAAAGTGGAATGAATGTCATTGATTGTAAAGGGGTGTACAAGATAAAAAGAAAGTCGGATGGAAGTATAGAAGCGGTACAAGGCGGATTAGTTGCTAAAGGCTTTAAGCAAAGGTTTGGGATTGATTATGAGGATACTTTTAGTCCAGTTGTCAAACCAGCCACCATTCGACTTGTCTTGTCTATTGCTGTTTCCAGAGGTTGGAGCTTAAGACAGCTAGATGTTCAGAACGCGTTTCTTCATGGTGTTCTTGAGGAAGAGGTGTTCATGCGGCAGCCACCAGGTTATGAAAACAAAGGTACACCACATTATGTTTGTAAATTGGATAAAGCTCTATATGGTTTAAAACAGGCCCCAAGAGCCTGGTATTCATGATTGAGCATGCAGCTACAACAACTTGGATTTGTACCATCCAAGGCAGACACATCCTTGTTCTTTTACAATAAAGGAAATGTCACTATTTTTGTGCTAGTTTATGTTGATGATATTATTGTTGCTAGCTCGAGTTCAAGTGCCACTACCTGCTTGCTTAAGGATCTTAAGTTGGAATTTGCCCTCAAGGACTTGGGAGATCTTCATTATTTTCTTGGCATTGAGGTCAAACAGATAAGAGATGGTATACTTTTGACACAGGAAAAATACACAGCTGACATACTCAGAAGAGTAGGTTTGGAAAAATGTAAACCTGTGAGTACACCTATCTCAACTTCTGAAAAACTTTCTGTTGAAAGTGGAGAGCCACTTGGGTCAGAGGATGCAACGAATTACAGAAGTGTCGTTGGTGCTTTGCAATATTTGACACTTACACGTCCTGATATTTCTTATGCTGTCAACAAGGTATGTCAGTATTTGCATGCTCCTAGCACTACTCATTGGACTGCAGTTAAGAGAATTTTGAGGTATCTTAAGTTTCGGAGGGACTTGGACTTCAAATTACCAAGTCTTCTTCTATGCTTATTCTTGCCTACTACGATGCAGGTGGGCAGGATGTATTGATGATAGAAGGTCAAGCTGGTGGATTTGCTGTATTTACGGGATCCAATCTTGTGTCATGGAGTGCAAGAAAGCAGGCTACAGTTTCTAGATCAAGTACTGAAGCTGAATACAAAGCTTTGGCAAATGCCACAGCTGAAGTAATGTGGATACAGACATTACTTTATGAACTTGGGATTAAGACTCCAAAAGCTGCCAGACTATGGTGTGATAACATTGGTGCGACCTATCTATCAGCTAATCTTGTTTTTCATGCACGCACGAAGCATATTGAGGTTGATTTCCACTTTGTCAGAGAAAGAGTAGCTAGAAAGCTACTTGAGATTCAGTTCATTCCTACTGGAGATCAACTGGCTGATGGATTCACAAAGCTTCTCACTATGAGAAGGTTAGATGAGTTCAAGTACAATCTTAACCTTGGTCGAAGTTCATGAGGTTTAGATTGAGGGGGAGTGTTAGAATATGTATAGGATAGTTTCATTTAAATTGTAATCTATCCCTATCTCTCTTTTCTTTCTTCTCCTCGACAACCTCACATGCAGGCCCGAACCAACCTGAGATCGATCTCTTGATCTCTTCTTGTACTCCAAGGCTTTGCCAATATATATAAACATGCGGCCCGAGACAAAGGGTTCAACACTTCCAACCCAATTTACAGAGCTAGCACTGGTTGTAGTCTAGTGTAGGGCCGCTGCCGTGTATCGATGAGCGATGAGACACCGATCTTGTTGTGCTGCCCCTCTTGTGCTTGGACCCGTGTTCTCCCATGCAGTTGATTTTGTGATCCGTAGCCACCCGCTTATCGGCTCCCTTTGTCGTCTCCATTTTTCACAAAGAAAAAGTACTCCCTCCGTCCGGAAATACTTGTCATCAAAATGGATAAAAAGAGATGTATGACAGTGAGTAGTAGAATTCAGCAACCTTTATCGTGACGATAGAGCCGGGAACGTATCGCCACGAGCTTCTCTCGTCGAATCTACATTCAGAACGTTCAGTTATCTTGCTCACACTAGTGCAGAACCGGGCAATAGCACCGGTTCGTAAGGCCCTTTAGTGCCGGTTCCCCAACCGGCACTAAAGTGTGGTCACTAAAGCCCCCTTTAGTACGGTTCGTACGAACCCGGTGCTAAAGGCCAACCACGTGGCACGAGCCAGCTCCGGGGCAGGGCCCTTTAGTACCGGTTGGTAACACCAACCGTACTAAATGTTTAATGAGTTTTTGTTTTATTTTTATTTTTCAATTAAATTTGTGTTATCAATTTAATTCTTTTTCGTTCTTTGGTATTTTACGATACTACACATTGTACACGTTATGCATATATATATATATATATATATATATATATATATATATATATATATATATATATATATAAATAGAATTTCTAGTAGAACCAATCATGCATATATATAGATATCATCACTGTCTCACAAACCATCATATTAATTAATTCCCACATACACACATGTATAGCTATATACAATTTGTCCTACATATGCATGTTGCCTTGAGCCAGTGGCATTAGCCTAATTGGTGCCTTGAGCACGATGGGGGCGTGTAGCGGGTAATAGTATTCTCCCTTCGGATTTATGACCTGGTCGAGCAAAAATCCCGCTATTTCCTCTTGAAGTGCTTCTACACGCTCCGTTTCTAGGAGCTTCTCCCGCACCTCTGTGAACTGTTAAGAAGGAGATCAATATGCATGTGTATTAGTTGTGTGACTAGATATCGATAATGGTGTAAAAATTGTGAATAGTGTTTTGACAAACGTACCCATTCCTGTCTTTGAGATCTGCTCCTTTCGGACGCCATCATGTGAATGTTCTCGCAAACACAGAATGCACACAGATCAGACCCTACGCTGCTTCAGGGCCTTTACGAGAATGGAATTTGATCAGATAATAATTAATCAAGCATGATAATTAAAGAGATGGCAGCTAGCTAGCTAGCTAGTACTACTTAATTACTTACTTTGGGTCGAAACCATTTAAGCTTTTGTTCCCATTCGCCTTCCGTGACGCTGATGAACCTTGCCCAAGCCCTGCCCGCCGACAAAGAAAATGAATAAAGGGGTTATTAAATAGTTCATATCATGAAAAATGACGAACTAAATAGGTCGAGATATATAGTTAATAATGATTGAAATTACCTGTTGACTATCCCAAACAAGATGTTATAGTCAGTTTTTTAGTGAGTAGTGAGTCCAGTATTTCAACTGTTCGGCGTCAACTTTAATGATACACAAGACCCAGTGATATCTGCATGCACACACGTTTGCATGTCTTAATTAAGCGGGCATATGTAAGCAAAAACATGTAGCTAGCTAGTAGGCAAAACAGAGAATTTGTAGTACAAGACGGTGTGACTCACTTTGGAAGTTGTAAGGAAGTAGTATATCTTCATTGTATTTGAGGCGCTTCAAGAACTCTAGCATGTTGTCCTCTACGTCCTTTTGATGACGTGGATTTATTTTCCATTTGTATTCATTAACGATGTTTGGGTCAATGAACCCAATGCCAAAGCGTCCACCTTTTCTCATTTCATATATCTTCATCCTGCATATAATACCACAGAAAAGAATATAGTGAGGATAATTACAGGTAATGATTGATCAAAAGGATCAAGACAGCTAGCTTGAGACTTAAATTACGTAAAGAAATCACTTACGGACAATAGCAATCGACGATAGATTTTCGAGTGCGTCTTGATTGTATAACTGAAACAGTTCGAGAATACTCAACGGACACAACTTTCTCATGGAAGTAATGCTCCTCCTTGACATTCACCATGAGGGACAATCGATCGGAAATCTTGGTAATGTTCATGTACCATTGATGCATTTCATACATTCTCGTTGGGAGGTTCTTGACCTTGTCTGGATGGACCAAAGGTTGGCCCCGAACATATTTCCGTTTTATTTCATCCTCTCTAAGCACAGGCATGGGCTCGATCTCGAGTAGTTGTCCAACAGTGATTTTGAGAACTTCAGCCTGCATTATATGGTCCTCCGTTATTACCACATTGCCCACCTCAGGAACGTAAACTGTTTGCCCACAATAATATTGGTAGCGTCTTATCACGTGTTGTTGGCACAACAAGCGAGGGATCGATTGCGCCGCTTTGTTCTCCCATCCGGGGAATGGTTTTCCCGCATTTTTGACAGCTGCTTCTTGTTTGCTGATCCGAGCTCGCCTCATACGAGGCGTGCTCGATTTAACTTCACGATGTGGCGCTCATAGTGCGTGTCAACAGGCTTGGGAGCTGGTGGTTGAGCCATACGAATGAAGTGGTCAATCGTTTCCTCGTGCACTTTCTCCCTTGGCGGCGGTGGCGGTTTGGTGCAAAATGGGCTTCCACCTCGGACTTCGATTTGGCTGCGATTTCCTCCTCGGACCTGTCATAAGACCTCTGCGGTAGAGGCGTGAGGCTTGGACCAGATTTATATCGCTTGCCTCCTCCTGTACGTCCTGTACTAACTCGACTCGGACCGCTACGCACAATAGCTGCGGGTGTCTCTTCTGCGATTGCCGAGGCGGCGGAGAAGCCGGGCCGACGGGCTGAGTTGGACGAGGAGGAGTGGCCGCTGAAGATGTGCCGGACTTGGAGGAGGAGTGGCACGAGGTTCTGCCGGACTTGGAGGAGGTGGACGTTTGGCCAGCCCAAGCAGTGAGCGACCCCTTTAGTACCGGGTGGTGGCACAAACCCGGTACTAAAGGGTTTTAGTACCAGTTGGAGCCACCAACCGGTACTAAAATCTGTTTTGGCCAGCCAAGCAGCGGGAAGCGACCCCCTTTAGTACCGGGTGGTGGCACAAACCGGTACTAAAGGCCCCCCTTTAGTACCGGTTTGTGCCACCACCCGGTACTAAAGGGGTGCTGTTGGGCAGTCTTGGTGCGGCAAGTTTAGTCCCACCTCGCTAGCCGAGGCGACCGCACTAGTTTATAAACCCCGTGCGGTCGCTCTCGAGCTCCTCTCCAAAGCAGGCCCTCTGGGCCTACGTGTTCTTCTTTGCCACAGGCCCACTTGGCCTTTGCGGCCTGCATCACAGCCCAACAACAGGTTGGGTTTCAAGTCATATGCAGGCCGCTCTGACCTAGTAGGCGGGATTTTTTTAATCTTTTTTTGCTTTATTTATTTTTGTGTTGTTTTTTTGTGTATTTAGAGTTTCTTTGTGAATATTTTTGCTTTAGGTACAAAAATTTACAAACTTTCTGTTAGTGCCCGTAGTTTTCAAATTTGAATAGTTTAAATTTTGAATTATTTGAAATTAGTGTGAATCACTAGTTTGTGAATAATTTAACTTTAAAAATCAGTAAAGGCATGAAAGAATTTGTTTGCACATAAAATTTCTTCGCGTTTCAAATGCCAAAACACATAACTACCCTAACTATTACAGAGATTCCCTCTTGGGTGTGAAACACAGAAGAAAGTGATGATAGTGAAGCCGATCACATCCCAGATCTTTGGGTGTGAAAGTTTTCTTCGCGTGTGTCCCTTTGCGCCGTAACCATGGAAAATCTTCATCATTTAACGGGATGCTCGGGTCAATATTCACTGTGAATGGAGAAATTTCATCAAACTTTTCATAATCTTACGACTTATGCATCTTGTCATCCACTCCCATGATGTTTCTCTTCCCGAGAAGAACTATGTGCCGCTTTGGCTCATCGTGACGATGCATTCGCTTCCTTATCTTTTCTTTTTCTTGGCTTGGTAGACATGTCCTTCACATAGAAAACCTGTGCCACATCATTGGCTAGGACGAATGGTTCGTCTGCATACATAAGATTGTTGAGATCCACTGTTGTCATTCCGTCTGCGGGTCTTCCGTTACCCGCCTCGTGTCATATTGACCCATTTGCACCGAAACAAAGGGACCTTTAAACCACGTCGATAGTCAAGTTCCCATATGTCCTCTATATAACCATAATATGTTTCCTTTCCGTCTTGGTTTTTGCATCAAGTGGACACCACTATTTTGGTTGGTGCTCTTCTTATCTTGGGCGATCGTGTAAAATGTATTACCATTTATCTCGTACCCTTTGAAAGTCATTATATTCGAAGATGGTAACTGGGACAGCAAGTACAGGTCATCTTCAATAGAGGTGTCATGCATGGTGCGTATGCGCAACCGGTGGCGAAACTCTGGTTTGTTCACGTGTAATCCGGTCATCGAGACCGCTCCGGGTGTTTGGAGCGTAGCAAATTCTTGTGTTCATCCATATCACGGAGCCACCAAGGCGGAATTCTGAGAACTGTAGTGTGCTTCGGTGAGAGAATGTCCGTCCATACATATTATTTGTTCCCCTCCTAGCGTGCCTTTTCCATCGATCTGCCCTTATGCATGATTCAGAACACCAATCGGCTTAAGGTCGAATAAAGTCAATACAAAACTCAATGACCTCCTCATTTTGATGGCCCTTGGAGATGCTTCCTTCTGGCCTAGCACGGTTATGAACATATTTCTTTAAGACTCCCATGAACCTTTCAAAGGGGAACATATTGTGTAGAAATACAGGACCCAAAACGTTAATCTCTTCGCATAGGTGAACTAGGGGCGTGCGTCATGATGTTGAAGAAGGATGGTGGGAACACCAACTCGGCCCGACAAGACATTGCACCAAATCATTCTGTAACCTTGGTATGATTTACGAGCGATTACCTTCTGAGAGATTGCATTGAGAAATGCACATAGCTTCACAATGGCTAATCGAACGTTTTCCGATAGAAGCCCCCTCAATGCAACCGGAAGCAGTTGCGTCATAATCACGTGGCAGTCATGAGACTTTAGGTTCTGGAACTTTTTCTCTGCCATGTTTATTATTCCCTTTATATTCGACGAGAAACCAGACGGTACCTTAATACTGAGCAGGCATTCAAAGAAGATTTCCTTCTCTTCTTTGGTAAGAGCGTAGCTTGCATGACCCTGATATATGCCGTCTTCTTCGTGCATACGTTGCTGGTCCTCCCGTGCCTCGTGTGTATCTTTTGTCTTCCCATACACGCCCAAGAAGCCAAGCAGGTCACGCAAAGATTCTTCGTCACGTGCATCACGTCGATTGGAGCGGACCTCTAGGTCTTTCCAATATGGCAGGTCCCAAAATATAGATTTCTTCTTCCACATGGAGTGCGCGTCCGTCGGCGTCCTTTGGAACAGGTTGTCCGCCAGGACCTTTCCAAATATCACCTTCAAATCCTTGACCATATCATGTACATCAGCAAGATGCGGTGGCGAGGCTTCGTCCGGTGATCCGCCTCACCTTTGAAATGCTTGCCTTTCTTTCTTACGGGATGCCTTCTCGGAAGAAATCGACGATGTCCTGTACACATTCTTCATACAACTATTCAAATATATCTTGTCGGTATCGTCCAAATAGTGCGTGCATGCGCGGTATCCCTTGTTTGTCTATCATGAAAGGTTACTGAGAGCAGGCCAATCATTGATGGTCACGAACAGCAACGCCTTTAGGTCAAATTCTTCCCCCATGTGCTCATCCCACACACGTACACCTGTTCCATTCCATAGTTGTAAGAGTTCTTCAACTAATTGCCTTAGGTACACATCAATGTCGTTGCCGGGTTGCTTAGGGCCTTGGATGAGCACTGGCATCATAATGAACTTCCGCTTCATGCACAACCAAGGAGGAAGGTTATACAAACATAGAGTCACAGGCCAGGTGCTATGGTTGCTGCTCTGCTCCCCAAAAGGATTAATGCGCTTAGACCAAACCATACGCTCCTTGTGTCATCTGCAAACTCCTTCCCGTACTTTCTTTCGATTTTTCTCCACTGCGACCCGTCAGCTGGTACTCTCAACTTTCCGTCTTTCTTACGGTCTTCTCTGTGCCATCACATCGCCTTGGCATGCTCTTTGTTTTGGAACAAACATTTCAACCGTGGTATTATAGGAGAATACCACATCACCTTGGCAGGAATCTTCTTCCTGGGCGCCGCTCGACATCACCATGCTCATCGCGGCTGATCTTATAGCGCAATGCACCACATACCGGCAAGCGTTCAAATCCTCGTACTCACCGCGGTAGAGGATGCAATCATTAGGGCATGCATGTATCTTACGCACCTCTAACCCTAGAGGGCAGACAGCCTTCTTTAACAGACGTACTCTCGGGCAATTCGTTGTCCTTTGGAAGCATATCCTTTATCATTACCACAACTTTCCAAATCCCTTGTCGGATACACCATTCTCTGCCTTCCATTGCAGCAATTCGGTGTGGTGCCCAGCTTTTCTTGTCACCTACGCAATTCGGGTACAACAATTTTTGTGATCCTCTAACATGCTGCAACTTCTTCTTCTCCAAATCACTTGCGCTAGTTTCTCTTTGCATCGGCAATGGCCCGACCCTAGATCATCAACGGGCTCATCCGATGCCTCTTCTTCAGCTTCTTCCCGCATTGCCGGCCTAGCTTCTTCCGCATTACCGGCTCAGCTTCTTCCCCCATTGTTGTATCATCGTATTCAGGGGAACCCATGGCGGGATAGCTGTCGTCGTCCTCCTCTTCTTCATTGTCTTCCATCATAACCCCTCTTTCTCCGTGCTTGGTCCAAACATTATAGTGGGGCATGAAACCGGACTCAAACAGGTGGACGTGAATGGTTCTTGACGTAAAGTAATTGCGACCATTCTTACAGCCAGCACATGGACAAGGCATAAAACCATCCGCCCGCTTGTTTGCCTCAACATAGCGAGAAAAGTATGCACGCCCTCAACGAACTGGGAGAGCATCGGTCATCGTACATCCATTGCCGCCCATCTTCATTACACAACAATCGAATAGACCAAATTAATACAAGTTCATACATAAAGTTCATACAACACTTAAATGCAACAAACAAATAACTCTCTAGCTAAAGCATTTAAATGCAACAACAAATGCGATCAAGATCGCAACTAAGGTAACAATTGATCCAACGGCATAATGATACCAAGCCTCACTATCGATGGCATATTTTCTAATCTTTCTAATCTTCAAGCGCATTTTCTTCATCTTGATCTTGTGATCATCCATTTACATCGGCAATATGCAACTCCAATTCCATCTTCTCCCCTCAATTCTTTTCAATTTTTCTTTCAAGTACTCGCTTTCTCTTTCAACTAAATTTAACCTCTCGACAATAGGGTCGGTTGGAATTTCCGGTTCACATACCTCCTAGATAAAAATATCTATGTCAACTTGATGGGCATAATTTGTCATAAACACGAAATGCAACAAATAGTTTTAAAAGAGAATATACCACATCCGAATCATAACAAGGACGAGGGCCGACGGGGACGGATATCAAAACCATGGCACTATGTATAACAAACAACGACGGGTAAGATAATTATTATACGAGTAACTATATATCCAAATCACACAAACATCAATTTTTATATAAAATTTCATGAACAAGAGGCTCACAACAAGGTGGTGCCGGCGGGACGGCAAGGGCGATCGGCCAGTGGTTCTGACAGAGATTTAGAAGGCACTAAGTAAACCACACCTACATACGCAAACTAAGTGTTATTTTGACCTCAAATTGCATATAAATCAAATACTAGCACATATATATATTTCCTCCCAAATTACTAAACTCACAAATTAATAACTATATAAACCAATGCAAGAGCTAATCTAGCAATGAGAGATGAAAGGACAAAGTTGCTAACCTTTGTGATCACTTGAATGGATAGGGGCCTTCAAATCTTGACAAATTTTGGGCAAAATGTGTGATGAGCTCGAGGGGAGAAGAGGAAGAACATAGAGGAGAGGAGAGGGGAAAGGGGAAGAACAGAGCGAGCTGGACGAAGGGTTTATATGCAGGAGGACCTATAGTACCGTTCGTGGCACGAACCGGTACTAAAGGTGCCGGGGGGGCCCAGACTGACAACATCCTGCCACCACCCTGATTAGTACCGGTTCATGGCACGAACCGGTGCTAAAGGTTAGCCACGAACCGGTGCTAAAGGCTAGCCGTTGGAACCGGCACTAATGTATACATTTGTGCCGGCTCTAATACAAACCGGCACTAATGTGCTTCACGTTTGACCCTTTTTCTACTAGTGTCACGTTCCTTTTCACTGAGACAAAGCCATAGATTATCTTGCCCATGTAACCATGTTCCTTCTCTTAAAACAAAGAATCCAAGCTATGGAGCCCCTGTAGATTCGATCAACCACCCATGCAAAGCCAGTTGATTAGGGTAGGGTAGTAGCAACACAAAAGATCGATGAACCGGCGTGAAGGTATTGGAATTTTGCAACCCCACCCAGCCCTACGCACATTGTTAGCAGCAGCTCACTACTACCAAAGTTGAAGATAATTAGCATCGCCATAAATTAAAACTCCGTAATCACCTAACCATGTTTACTCTTACCAAGATCCCTACAGGTTTCTTCTGCATGGCATTTCTTCCCTGTCAACCATTCACAATAAAACATCACTCAATATTTTACTGGGCTAGGAGCTCAACCATCACTCACCTTCAAGATTCTGGTCAAGGTAATACATGACTAAATTTTTTTAGCAACTGTAGTAATAAATACGATAAAGGAACATGCCGTGGTTTTGTCACGGCAGATGTCCTTGTCAAAGGACTAAGTCTTGAGGTCATTGCAACTAGGTGGTAGCTTGAACGGGGTTGATCGAAAACGAAGGACACGAGTTTTCCCAGGTCCAGCCCCTCACGGTGGAGGTAAAAACCTACTCCTGCTTGATTGATATTGATGATGATCCCAATTACAAGGATTCGCTTTCGCTACCTAGCTTTTGAGAGGTTGTAATTTAGTCTTTGGGTTCTAGGAACTCCTTTTATATAACAGGTTGAGTCCCTAGTTTTACAGAAACATCCGGGTCGTACTCCTAACCCGTATCCTACTTTATCTCATATTGATCATGCTCTCCAAGTTTAGGAAAGCCTCCCCTGGGCCTCTTCGTGAGTTGGCCCATAGGGCCCATGTGAGAGCCATCACCTTCGGGCCGTGTCGTGGAATTGTCACGGCAGATGTCCTCATGAAAGGACTTAGTCGCGGGGCCATCGTACGGGTTAACTTAGAGGGGTTAAAGCGGACGCAAGGACACGAGAGTTTATACTAGTTCGGCCCCTTCGATGAAGGTAAAAGCCTCACGTCTAGTTTGTGATGGGATTGATGTGATTTCGGCGACTAGGAGCAACAGCCGCCTAAGCCTCGAATTGTTGTTGTCTATCCTCAAACCGCCGCCGGGTCGTCCCTTATATACACGGGGTTGACGTCCGGCCGGTCTCTGAGTCCCGAGGCCGGCTCATACAAGTGTCCGGCTCGGTCTCTTCTTTCTCTTATCTTACAACACAAGTTACATGGTTATGGCGGTTTTACCATTATGGGCCCTAATTCGCCCCTGGGCTCCGGGCCTCTAAGCTCTACAGCAATCGCCACCTTCTGAGTCTTCGTGGGCCCCAATTATGACCGAGGGTAAACCGGCCCCTTCAGGGCGGTTTATATTCAGTAGTTACATCCCCAACATTAGGCCACAGATTAACTTGAACCTGTTCATGTTAATCTTCAACATCTTAGGAAACTCTGAATATCTTCCTTCATATTTCAGAACCGCCATCTGCTTAAATCACCGTGGACGTCATCCTCCGACCACAAAGAACAGAGCATCTTGACGTCATCTTTATTAAAGAAGCCCAAACAGTATGATTCCCTTCATTTAATACTATCCCGAAATCGAGGCGATCATTGCTACCGTCTGCCGCTTTCAACTCCTCCATTCTCGCTACCGTTAATTACTCCGTCTCATTATAAATAGACCGAAGGCCCTTTCTCTTGTTCCTCCTTCCGAAGCTTCTTCTTCCTCGCGACGCTCCAGCTCTGAAGCTCAGCCGCCTCCGACCTCCGAACGTCGCGTCCGGTGCAAGGTCATTGCATCAACTTTGGTTGTACCAGAGACTCTTGGCGCTCCTCCGCTGTTCTGTGCATCGGGTAAGGCTCCTCCTCATGCCCTAGATCTGCATCTTGAGGCTCCTGTTCTTATCGTCGTTCATAGGTGTTCATCCCTAGTCTCTTCATACCTGCTCTACCATGGCTTTTTGATCCAACCGTAGCATATATCCTGTGTAGTAACTGCTCCGCCTCCAGTTTAGCACTTTGCACATCTTTCTTTTTGTTCAGACCCTGTTGTTAGAACGCACGAACTTCCCTGCCCTTTATAAGGCTTGCATGGGTCGCAGAAATTTTTCCTCATCAATCTTCGTAGATCCAAATTAACTCCATTCATATGTGAAACCTGTTTACATCCACACTTAGCAGATTTTCCAGTTCTGTCTCTTCCTCCTAAGGGCGGTTTAATTTTTTGATAGCTAATCCACCATACTCCATTAGTCCTCAGCTAAACCGGAAATTGGAACTGACTGCCAAATTGCCGGTTTAGCATTGTATAATATGTCTGAACCGTTAACGGTGAACCGTTTTTACTTTTCCTTTCGCATGATTTCTTCTTCCGGAATGGCCAAACAATTCTCAGCTTGCAATTGGGTCCGGTCCAAGATCACTGAGACGCAACTCAATGGATATGTCACCACCGGCGCTTTAGCCTCCAAAAATGTCCTCCATTGGCGTGTTCCGGATGCCGAATGCCCTCCCCGAACCTCAAGAAGGAGAAGTAATTGTATTTATGCAGCACTTAGACCGGGATTCAGCCACTTGGGATCAAAATTCTTCCGGATGTCCTCGCAAGTTTCCAACTCCATCCACAAGATATTGGTCCGAACTCTGTGTCCAATATATGCAATTTCCAAGTTTTCGTGAAGTCTATCTTCAAGAAGAACCATCTGTGGAGCTGTTCCGGGATTTCTTTCATTTGAACCGCCAGACGGAGTTTTCGGATGGTCCTAACACGGAACCGGGTGGCGTTTCAATCCGTAAAAGGAAGGAAGTAGACTTTCCTCACGCAAAACACCATAGCCATCCGAAAGATTGGAACCAAACCTGGTTCTATTGCCGGAATACCGCTCTAACAGCGAGAACCCTTGCCGGGCTACCGCCCTCACCGGCTTAGCAACCATCACCCATTGCCTTTACGCTTGACCGCCGCAGAACGAAAGAATTTTGGGCCTCAAATTATCAAACTCCGGGCTCTAATGGCCAATGGCTTAACTGGTATTGACCTTGTTCGATGTTGGGTTTCTTGGGGCATCTTGCCATTAAGCCGCCGCCCCGGATTGATGCACGAATACACTGGTAGCGTCAAAGACCCTCAAAGACGTCACGAGCTACCAATAACTGAGCTTGAAGTCACTGAGACAGTGAAGAAGATGCTCGATGAGCCGATCTCCGTCTGCAGCCAAACCGGGTTGGCCCCCTTCTGTGTAAGGCGAATGGTAACATGGGCTTTGTAGCCAACACCAACGTGCAGGACAAGGGTCAACGGCGCAAGGGTAAACATCCGAACCGAGGTGGTGCGCCTAATCACAATCCGGACCGGTTGAATTATCTGCTGAATCAACCTCGTCCGAAGCATGGGACGAAGGAGGCGCCAAAGAAACCACCTCTGGAAGGATTGTTACATTATGCAGGAGTTCAAAAGTTGAATGCTTTCGGTATGATCAAGGGCCCGGCGGCGGTTCAGGTCCGCCCGGTTACGGTGGAGGAAATTCGGTCCAGGGTTTAATGGTAATCTGGCGGCGTAACAATCGAACAATCGTAACAACCAAGGTGGTTACAATCGGCCAGCAGCATGATCGGGTTATCAAAGCAATCCGAAGCGGTTGAATGGTGGGCGGTATCACGTCTTCACCACTAGCTTGGACAAGCGAGACCGCAAAACTTGAAGCGGGCGGTCAACGTTGTTGAACCGGCCGTGCCGCATTACCTACGCTGGTCGAGCAGCCTATTGTGTGGAGTAGAGAGGATCTTCCTACCTGGGTTGACAATCCGGGTCAGCTAGCCCTAGTGGTGGCGCCTCAGGTGGGAGGATACAAGTTCACCAAGGTGCTTATGGACGGAGGGAGCAGCATCAACATCCTGTATTATGAGACCTTCCGTCGTATGGGGTTAACGGATAAACATCTCAAGCCGACCAATACAGTGTTTCATGGTGTGGTGCCCGGCAAGTCAGCATATCCGGTTGGTAAAATAACTCGAGGTGGCCTTTGGGGATGAACATGACTCGGATCGGAAACATTGACATTTGAAGTGGTGAAAATTCAAAGCCCTTACCACGCCTGTTTGGGCGGCCGGCTTATGCCAAGTTTATGGCGCGACCTTGTTATGTCTATTTGCAGCTAAAAATGCTGGGTCACAAAGGGACGATAACGGTTCATGGGAGCCGCAAGATCGCTTTAGAGTGTGAGGAAGGTGATGCGGCTTACGCAGAGTCGGTTTGTGCCACCGAAGAGCTAAAGTACTATAAAGACAATGTTGATCCGGCGGATATGGCCCCGTTGAAGAAACCAACTACAGAGCACAATCCGGATCTGAAGTTTAAATCGGCGGCTGAGACTAAACTTGTTGACTTTGTGCCCGGTGATTCGTCCAAGCAGTTCATCATCAGCGCTAACTTGGATCCTAAATAGGAAAGCGCGCTCATCGAAGTTCATCCGTGAGAATCGGGACATTTTTGCATGGAAGCCTTCTGACATGCCAGGTGTACCGAGGGAACTCGCTGAGCACACTCTTAATGTTGATCCCAAGTACAAACCGGTAAAGCAGTTTCTTCGCGGTTTAACGAGGAAAGGCGCAAGGCCATTGGAGAGGAGGTTGCCAGGCTCTTAGCAGCAGGTTTTATCGTTGAAGTTTTCCATCCAAAGTGGCTTGCTAATCCGGTGTTGGTCCTTAAGAAAAACGGCACTGGGCGCATGTGTGTGGATTACATAGATCTTAACAAGGCTTGTCCAGCAGATCCTTTCGCCCTCCCCCGCATTGACCAGATTATTGATGCTACGGCGGGTTGTGAGTGTTTGAGCTTTTTGGATGCATATTCTGGATATCATCAGATCAAAATGGCGGTTAAGGACCAGGAGAAGACAGCGTTTATCACTCCCTTTGGAGCCTTACGCTATGTGTCTATGCCTTTTGGGCTCAAGAGCGCCCAAGCAACTTATCGGCGTTATGCATGTAATTGCTTGCATGAACAGATCGGCCATAACGCATATGCTTATGTGGATGATATTGTGGTTAAGTCAAGGAAGAAGGAAACAACGATTGAGGATTTGAAAGAAACCTTTGACAACTTGCGGGTGTACAAGATGATGCTTAACCCGCCAAATGTGTTTTCGGTGTTCCGTGAGCAAGTTATTGGGTTTCCTTGTGTCCAACAGGGGATTGAAGCTAATCCGGAGAAGATTACAGCTATCACGTCCTGGCTAAGCCAAAGTGTATCAATGATGTCCAGCGATTGGCGGGCGGATTGCCGCTTGAGCCGGTTTATCACCGCCTCGAGAGAAGGCCATTCCTTTGTACCGAATCTTTGAAGAAGATGATCAGTTTATGCGGAGCCCGGCTGCTGATAAAGCGTTGGAGGACTTGAAGCGGCAATTGGCCAACCCGCCTGTACTCGCCGCTCCCATTGACAAAGAGCCGCTTCTGCTATATGTTGCTGCTAATGCCAGGGCAGTTAGCGTAGCCATTGTGGTAGAACGGAAGGAGGCAGGGAAGGAGTATCCGGTTCAACGTCCGGTTTATTATATCAGCGAGGTGCTTATTGAGTCCAAGCAGAGGTATCCGCATTGGCAGAAGCTGGTGTTTGGAGTTTTTATGGCTCGAAGCTGAAGCAGTATTTTCAAGGGCATCCCATCACGGTGGTCAGTTCAGCTCCCTTGGGCGATATCATACAGAACCGGGAAGCGACTGGCCGGATTGCTAAGTGGGCCATAGAGCTTGGGCCGCACGGTTTAAGGTATGTGCCTCGGACGGCGAAAAATCCTGTGCACTTGTGGATTTCATTAATGATTGGACGGAGTTACAAGCGCCTGAAGAAAAGCCGGATCATACCTATTGGACCATCCACTTTGACGGGTACAGGCAGTTGGAGGGCTCGGGGGCTGGAGTTGTGTTAACTTCCCCACGAGGTGAAAAGTTTTGTTACGTCCTCCGCTTAATGTTCCCTTGTACTAACAATGTAGCTGAGTATGAAGCCTTGCTCCATGGTCTTCGGATGGCTAAGGAGATGAATCTAAGCCGGGTTAAGTGCTTCGGTGACTCGGACTTGGTGGCCCAACAAGTGTCGAGCACTTGGGATTCCAAAGACCCACTCATGGCTGCATATCGTCGGGAGGTGGATGTTGTTGCAGGTCATTTTAAAGGCTATCGGTGGACCATGTGGATCGTCGGAAGAACGAAGCGGCGGACGCTTTAAGCGGTTGGGCTCTCAACGCAAGCCGGTCCCGCCTAATGTCTTCCTTGACGTCTTGCACAACCCGTCGATCAAGCTCCCGATGAAGCAGATTTGGCTATTCCTGATCCGGAGGCTCATTGGTGGCAGCCCCGCATGTCATTCCGGATTGACGCGCTCCCTTATTTGGCGTACATGAGCCGGGCGAGTTACAGAAGATGAGATGTTGGCCCGGCAGATAGTTCGGGCGGTCTATGTCTATGACCATTGTTAATGGCGAGTTGCATCATTGCAGTGTGTCAGGGCGTTTCAACGCTGTGTGTCCCCTGAGGAAGGCTGTGAAATATTGCGTGAGATCCATGAAGGGGACTGTGGTCACCACGCCGGTTCAAAATCCTTGGTGGCTAAGGCGTTCCGCCATGGTTTTTATTGGTTGGCTGCCCATGCCGATGCGGAAGATCTGGTCAGGCGATGTGATGGTTGCCAGAAGTTTTCTAGACGTGCTCATATACCGGCCCAAGAATTGAGGATGATTCCAATTACTTGGCCGTTTGCGACTTGGGGGCTGGACATGGTTGGACCTTTTAAAAGGTCCAAGGACAAAAAGACACACTTGTTGGTGGCAGTTGATAAATTCACAAAGTGGGTCGAGGCAGAGCCTGTTGGCAAGTGTGATGCGGCCACGGCGGTTCAGTTCATCAAAAAAGTGATCTTCCGGTTTGGTTTTCCACACAGTATAATCACAGATAATGGTACCAATTTGTCCAAAGGTGCCATGAAGGAGTTTTGTGAACGTGAGCACATCCGGCTTGACAGCGTTTCTTGATAGCTCACCCACAATCCAATGGTCAAGGTAACGAGCTAATCAGGAGATCACGAGAGGTATCAAGCCCGGCTTATGGTCCCTTTACGAGAGGACGCCTGGGCTGTTGGGTAGAAGAGTTACCGTATGTGTTATGGAGTATAAATACTACCCCTAACAGATCCACTGGATACACACCGTTTTTTATGGTCTATGGAGCGGAGGCGGTCCTCCCCAGCGATATCCGTCATGACTCACCTCGTGTGGCGGCCTATGTTGAGGCACATAATGAGACATCATGGCAGGACGCTTTGGATCGACTGGATGAAGAGCGGGATATGGCGGTTGCTCGCTCGGCGATTTACCAGCAGGATCTTCGTCGGTATCACAGTCGACGGGTCAGAACCAGAACCTTTCAAGAAGGAGACTTGGTGCTTCGGCTCATTCAAGACCAGACAGATATGCACAAGCTATCCCCACCTTGGGAAGGGCCTTTTGTGGTCAGCAAGAATCTGCACAACGGGTCATACTATTTGATCGATATTCGAGAGCATAAAGACTCACGCACGTCAGAAGAGGAGACCAACAGGCCGTGGAATATAGCTCATCTTCGGCCTTATTATACCGAGCCATCGGCTCTCCTTATGTACATATTATGACAATGTATATATTATGAATAAAAGCAATAAAACCGGAGCCTCGGCTAAAGCGGGGTATCTGTTCTGTAAGCATCCGGTTTGGGTACATGGAGTGGTTGCCTTAAAACGGCCTCCGGTTTCCCCCCTGAGCTTCCTTTTCGGAAGCTTTTAGATGTCACTTGGGGGCTTGGTCGTATCCGAACCAATGCCACACCTCTTGATGGGCGAAAGCCACCAGATCACTTGGGGACATGGTCAAGTCTGAACTACCACGCCTCTTGATCATCCTAAGGCCATAGAGTCACTTGGGGGCTTGGTCGAACCCGAACCATTGCCACGCCACTTGATCGGCATAATGCCACGGTTTCAGTTGGGGACCTGGCTGACTTGAACCATAGCTACACCTTATTGGGAGCTTGGTCGTGTCCGACCATGGTAATGCCATCTGATCGGCTCAGTAAAGCCTCTTTCTGCAAATTGTTATTTGATTTTTTGTTGCGTTTTTAAACCGATAACATTTTTTGTTGCGTTTTTAAACCGATAATTTTTTTTAAACCGGTTCAACCAGTCAATTGACGGCTTTCGGTTTATATTAATCCGGAAATAACTTTTCCGGTTTGACTTTTCCTGTTAACATCCCATTATGGAGTAACAGGGGGCTTAACATGACCCGGCATGGTTTACATGGTAAACCGGCATTATAAACACAGGAGCTGTTTTCTCCTTTGACGGTAATGGTTTATAAAACCTCCGCTTCGAGTTGGCTAAGCCAACTTCATGCCCGACAATGGCGGTATTTTTGTATCACAAAATTTTGATCATATACCTCAATATTTCCTTACATATACATATGAGAGTCTCTAACCGGCTGGCGACAGTAGCCGCCGTTGCAGTTTTAGAATTTTTGATTGCAGTAAAAATAGATTGAAGGTTTCGATTATTCAATCATAAGTATCTGCACCTCTGCGCGAAGGTTGCGCATGAAGGCATAAAGGCATATTCAAAAACAAAAGTGTTGGCTATTCTATTACAAGGCCTTCCGAGGGCCAACATTTCGAATGGCGTTATGACTAGCGACTTATGATGCATCAACCGCTTGACGGATTAAGCTTCCTCGCCGGGTTGACGTGAAGAAGATGGGTCGTCTGGCACCGGTTCAGCTTCTTCCTCTTCATCACCCAATGGCCGGAAGTCATTGGTAGACCAGTCAATCCGGTTTAAAGCCTGAAAGACAGCCTCTTCACTTATAAGCTCAGCCGGATCAACGTCAGGGGCATAAGTGTGCTTACGGATTGGAGGAACAAGGTTACGCACTTCTAGAATGACAAATTCCACCACCGTTGTTTGAGTCATACAAAGAGCGGTAAACCGCCAGGTTGGCTTCTGCTGCCAGATGACTCGACAGAGGACGCATCTCCTTTGTTACTCGTTTCAGAGCGTTATTATCAAAGGCTTCGTTTTCTTGAGTGTCGGGAAGCCCTTGGCTATGTCACCGGATCAAGGTCCGCTTATCCACGCCTTGGCGCGAGTTAGAGCCAATAAAGTGCCAGCCGGGTCATGGATCGTTTCAACTCTTCAAGTTGTGCCGAGATCGTGGATAGCCGGTCCAGCGTATCTTTGATCAAGGACGAGCTGTGTTATCATCTGACGTAAGCGCATATGACTCATTGGGTGCCGTATACAACTGCTCAATCAGCGTGTATACAGCCTTTGAGCTTCTTCCGCATATCATAGCCCGGATGAGCAATACGCTTCCCTATACCGGTTTAAGACAGCTCAAAGTTAAACCGGGCGGAAATATCAAAAGCGGAATAGTAGTCGGTGAAAAATCTCTTACCAAAGATCGCAGAGGTCATGGCATTAATTTGGCGCTTTAGTCCGGTGAGCTCTTACATCACCGGTTTAAGAGCCGCTTCAAAGATCTTCCGCACGTTTTAGCAAACCAGCCTTCTCGGTGTCCCAGTTGGCCTACTCGGATTTATACCACTCCTTGAGCTGCTCCATAGTGGTCAAGGCAGTTTTCAATTCATCCTTGGCCTTGGTGGCTTCTGCTTGTTGAGTCTTCAGATTGGCACGAAGGTCCTTGAGCTGTACGGTTTGGTTTGGTATATCTCACTCGATAAAAAATGGATCACGTTAGTTGTTTCATTATGAAGTCCCAAGCTCAATACAGGTATTCAACTTGGCACTTGGGGGCTAATGGCTAATTGATCTCATCTTACTATGGTGATACATGTTAAGTCCCGGTTTAACTATGCTAAGTTGAACCGGCCCTTGGGGGCTACAACACTGAATTTTGAGATGTATGAGTTTTATATTAAGTCCCGGTTTAACTATGCTCAGTTGAACCGGCCCTTGGGGGCTACTACACAAACAAAAGTACAAGAGAGGCATAACTCCTTACCTCATAGCGTTCCTTCATACGATTCACTGCATCGGCTCAAGTCACGACTTGTGTAGAGTCGGTTCAGGAAGCCGGAGTGAAGTTCTTGGGCAGAGAAGTTATCATAAGCTGACAGATCAGTTTTTCCCTTCTCTTTACTCATGGCAGCAGACTCTTCCTTGGCGCTGTGTTTTGATAAAGCGACCGGATTGCCAGGGGCGGTATAGGCGGTGCCCGTCACTACGACATCATCATCTTTGGCCGGGCTGGCCGGATTGGCGTTCTTCCTTGGGCTTGGTGTTTTCATACCCAGGCCCGGTGTTTCAAAGAATCAAGCTACTGTTCCGCAGGACTCGGTGCAGCAGGATGTGAGGTTTCCACTTGGGCATCGGTTCAACCTCCGGGCGGATTAGCATTGTCGTCTTGGTTCAACTCGGCAGAACTGTTTTTGCAACTTCGGGCTTTTCGCCATGGTGCTCGAGTCTTCTCGGATCAGCATCCTGATGAGGGTCAAGGGTTTTCGCCTTCTTACTTAAGCGAGCCTTGGTGCTGCAATATTCAGAGTTAGAGCGTGATGAACCGACAAATGCGAAGAAAACAAAAAAGAGCATTATGCTTACCCCGCAGCAACTTTAAGAGGAGGCAGTTGAGTGGTTGATGAACCGCCAGATGAGTTGGAAGAGGCCTGATAATTCAGATCGACGGATTGAGAGGACATCGGAAGAAACCTTTCAAAGGATAACGCTTTTCAGGAGAACAAATCACCTCTGGACGACGCTTCCGGGTTGGGGTGTCAGGTAAACCGGACGATGTAATTTGTTGACCGCCGTGCCGGGTCGTACGGCGCTCTTCAGCCTGATGTGTCTTCAAAGAAAGGTTCGGATTCAAATGAGCACGGGAGTGAGATTTTTTTCACTTTCCGGACTGTGCGGCGAATTCTTTTAACCGGCACAAGATCAGATTCGGAAGAAAGAAGGATTACCTCAACAGGATCGGCATGATCGGCTTCAAAGATCATCCCGGGAATTGAAACTATCAATAGGATGAAGGATAAAAAGGGACAAAGTAAATCAAGCTTTACCTCAGCTTCTGAATCTTCTTCTTCCGGCGGATCAGAAGACTCGGCGGTTTCCTCTTACCAACTTTCTTGGTGGTCTTGGACTTCACACGAGGAACCCGGGCCGGTTTGGTTCGTTTCCAGAAGGAGCTGTCAGCCTAAGTAACAAGGATTAATATATATCAATAAGGCATTAATATCAGAAGAGCGATGAGCGGATCCTTACCGCAGGCGGTTTGTTGGAAACACAGAAGGGGGCCAACCCGGTTTGGCTGCAGACGGAGATCGGCTCATCGAGCATCTTCTTCACTATCTCAGTGACTTCAAGCTCAGTTATTGGTAGCTCGTGACGTCTTTGAGGGTCTTTGACGCTACCGGTATTCGTGCATCAATCCGGGCGGCGGCTTAATGGCAAGATGCCCCAAGAAACCCAACATCGAACAAGGTCAATACCGGTTAAGCCATTGGCCATTAGAGCCCGGAGTTTGATAATTTGAGGCGCAAAATTCTTCCGTTCTGCGGGCGGTCAAGCGTAAAGGCAATGGGTGATGGTTGCTAAGCCGGTGAGGGCGGTAGCCCGACAAGGGGTTCTCGCTGTTAGAGCGGTATTCCGGCAATAGAACCAGGTTTGGTTCCAATCTTCCGGATGGCTATGGTGTTTTGCGTGAGGAAAGTCTACTTCCTTCCTTTTCCGGATTGAAACGCCACCCGGTTCCGTGTTAGGACCATCCGAAAACTCCGTCTGGCGGTTCAAATGAAAGAAATCCGGAACAGCTCCACAGATGGTTCTTCTTGAAGATAGACTTCACAGAAAACTTGGAAATTGCATATATTGGACACGAGTTCGGACCAATATCTTGTGGATGGAGTTGGAAACTTGCGAGGACATCCGGAAGAATTTTGATCCGGCGGGCTGAATCCTCGGTCTAAGTGCTGCATAAATACAATTACTTCTCCTTCTTGAGGTTCAGGAGGGCATTCGGCATCCTAACACGCCAATGGAGGACATTTTTGGAGGCTAAAGCGCGGTGGTGACATATCCATTGAGTTGCGTCTCGGTGATCTTGGACCGGACCCAATTGCAAGTCGAGAATTGTTTGGCCATTCCGGAAGAAGAAAGCTGCGAAAGGAAAAGTAAAAACGGTTCACCGTTAACAGTTCAGACATATTATACAATGCTAAACCGGCAATTTGGCAGTCAGTTCCAATTTCCGGTTTAACTGAGGACTAATGGAGTATGGCGGATTAGCTATCAAAAAATTAAACCGCCCTTAGGAGGAAGAGACAGAATCGAAAATCTGCTAAGTGTGGATGTAAACAGGTTTCACATATGAATGGAGTTAATTTGGATCTACCAAGATTGATGAAGGAAAAATTTCGCGACCCATGCAAGCCTTATAAAGGGCAGGGAAGTTCGTGCGTTCTAACAATGTGGTCTGAACAAAAAGAAAGATGTGCAAAGTGCTAAATCAAGGCGGAAAGCATTACTACCGTGATATATGCTACGGTTGGATCAAAAGCCATGGCAGAAGCAGGTATGAAGAGACTAGGGATGAACACCTATGAACGACGATATGAACAGGAGCCTCAAGATGCGAGATCTAGGGCATGAGGAGGAGCCTTACCCGATGCACGTAATGGAGGAGCGCCAAGAGTCTCTCGGTACAACCAGGTTGATGCAGCGGCCTTTGCACCGACGCGGCGTTCGGAGGTCGGAGGCGACGGCGGAGCTTCAGAGCTGAGCGTCGCGAGGAAGAAGAAGCGGAAGGAGGAACAAGAGAAAGGGCCTTCGGTCTATTTATAATGAGACGGAGTAATTAATAGCGAGAATGGAGGAGTTGAAAGCGGCAGACGGCGCAGCGGTCGCCTCGATTTCCGGAATAGTATTAAATGAAGGGAATCTTACTGTTTGGGCTTCTTTAATAAAGATGACGTCAAGATGCTCTGTTGTTGTGGTCGGAGGATGACGTCACGGCGATTTAAGCAGATGGCGGTTTACGAAATATGAAGGAAGATATTCAGAGTTTCCTAAGATGTTGAAGATTAACATGAACAGGTTCAAGTTAATCTGTGGCCTAATGTTGGGGATGTAACTACTGAATATAAACCGCCCTGAAGGGGCCGGTTTACCCTCGCCATAATTGGGGCCCACGAAGACTCGAAGGTGGCGATTGCTATAGAGCTTAGAGGCCCTGAGCCTGTGGGGCTAATTAGGGCCCATAATGGTAAAACCGCCATAACCATGTAACTTGTGTTGTAAGATAAGAGAAAGAAGAGACCGAGCCGGACACTTGTATGAGCCGGCCTCGGGACTCAGAGACCGGCCTGACGTCAACCCGTATATAAGGGGACGACCCGTGGCGGTTTGAGGACGAACAACAACAATCCGAGGCTTAGGCGAAGCTATTGCTCCCTAGTCGCCGAAATCACATCAATCCCATCCCAAACTAGACGTAGGCTTTTACCTTCATCGAAGGGGCCGAACTAGTATAAACTCTCGTGTCCTTGCGTCCGCTTTAACCCCTCTAAGTTAACCCGTACGATGGCCCCGCGACTAAGTCCTTTCATGAGGACATCTGCCGTGACAATTCCACGACAGGCCGGGTCTAGATCTGGGCCTTCTATCTTTCTTCTTGTTTGGCTTCACCGTGACCCGGAAGTGGAGTGACCCCCAGAGCCTACAGGATTGGTTCTTTAAGTACCCCTATGTCCACACATAATTGGTTCTTTAAGAACACACATGCTATACCCAATGTTTGTACATATCCTACAAGGACTAATCATGAGAATCCATAAACGGGGTCTCGTCGTCCTGTCGACTTGCAGCAGCCTATTGATGTGAGCAGTTCTCCAGATGTTGCTTCACACCAACATACACATGCTTCAGATCAGGCATCCTGACTGTTGGGACTATGCATGAACTCCGAGAAATCATGAATATTCAAGCCTAATAATTAAGAGTACTTGAGAGTTAGGGGGGCGCTGCCCCCTTTGGCCCTGGTAGCGACGTTTCCAGCCAGCATGTGTCTGACCAAGTGTTCGGAGATAGCTAGGGCTTGTTTTAACAAAATTCTTTGCAAGTGTAGATGTTCTCTTTTTCACTGCTGGATCTAAAGTTCTAGGGCCATCTTCAACAAAATTGAATCGCAAGGAATCTGTGATATATGGATTTTGGTGTTTACGTGAAAACTTCATCGCCTTTATACGGGTGTGTTAACACAAGTCTCCTCACTTGTGTTGGGTCGCCGCAGATAAGCGAAGAACGGTTAATAAGGCAAAAAAAAATAATAAAGCCAAGATCTGACAACAAGCATGGCCTATGATAACACGCATCTTGATTTTGAACTAAGGATAAAACTTCCATCAACAACATGAACAAGTAATGATCCAGCTGAAAAAAAATGAAAGAAAAAAAGAAGCAAATTTGACTGTTGGGACACAACGTGCTGTCACCAAAATGCATAAACTGCTAGTGTAGAGATATCTTGCCAATCGTCAATGAGCTTCCCAAAGGGAAGAATACAGTACGATGCTGAGCTAATAAAAAATAATCTCAGCAGACAAGAAATCGGGCCTACTTTTATGAGCCGAAAAAATGTCATCAAATAGCTAATAATGTCACAAATTACCCCTCATTGAGGTTTTATGGGCGTCACAAGCATCGTCACGGAATCCCGTCACAAATTACTCCTAGCGATGGCGCACGCAAAAAAATGTCACTGATAATGGGACCTCCGGTGACATGTTCCCTCAAAAAAATTGACCTCTCGAGATAGAGGAAGAGTTCTGGACTTTTAGGGATAGGGCATCTGGTAGGGATGCCCTAAGTATATGAAATGCGCAGCTAAGACTCCGGTCGGAAATGATTGGCCACTTAGTTAAGCATAACAGAATCGTCTATCAACGACAGCTCGTGCATATATGTTTGTTTATTTTGGAAGACGAATTATCCGTTTAAGAACACCATTGACTCTCCACAGAAGAAGAAAGCAGATGGAAGGTGAGGCGCGCATTATAAAATAGAGCGCCAACAAGATGAAGAAAAGGTTTGATGGAACAGGTCAACTGTATATGATCCGGATGAGGCCGGTCTTAGTTTAAGTAGTTGAGTCGGGTCAGTGGAGGCAGCCGTCATCTTGGATGCGTTGGCATGTTCCTCTCTGTCTCGGAACATCGATCACAATGCGCACAAAGTTAAGCCTGTGATGGGTAGGAGGAGCTCGCCTAGCACTGGTTCTAGTGTAGTATAGTGCCACTGCCGTGTATTGGTAGACAAGTAGACACTGATGCGCTGTGCTGCCCCTCTTGTGCTTGTGCTTGTACCCGTGTTCTCTCCAGGCAATTGATTTTGTGATCCATACTCACACGCAGACGCTTATCGGCTCCATTGTCGTCTCTGTTCCAGAAAGAAAAAAGTAGTGTATATGGCAAACATCTTGGTTTTGATGGGAGCAGATAACCCTTGAGTCTCTCTGTAGGGGTGCTTGATGACCTGCACTGCAGCAACTCTAGTGGTAAGCACAACTCAGCGACTTTTATCGTGACGAATTCACAACCAGGTTTACCCTTACCAAAATCTCTACAGGTTTCTGCATGGCATTTGTTCCCTTGTCTGTCGACAATTCACAAGAAAACATCATTCAGTTTTTTATTTATTTTGACATGTAACATCATTCAGTATTCTACTTGGCTAGGAGCTCAACCCTCAGCTTTCAGGTTCTGGACTTGCAGGTTCACTTCCTGATTCTGATACATGTAAGGTGAAGGTAATCCGCGACTAAAAACATGTTGATAGTATTAGTACAATTAAAAAAGAACATACGTCCACAAAATAACTGGTGCTTCTGTAATAACGAGCTATACCAAATGTTTGTACAGATCCTACAAAGGCTAATGATGAGGGTGCACAAGCGAGAAGCGATCCATCTGATGACTAGCACCCACCTATGGAGGCTAGCACTTCCCCGAATGTTGCTTCAAATCAAACCTACACAGGCTTCAGATCAGGCCTCCTGATATAGTGATCCAGAGAAGGACATGACTACGGGACCGGTAGTTACCGTTGATCCTTCTATGTATTGCTGAGGCTGATATGCGAAGATGAAACCACACACCATTTACTCTATATTGCTCTATTGTAATGTCGGGGACCACGCAGTCCATATTGTGAACAGAAAAGACTATCTGAACATCTCAAAAAAATCGCCGGCGTGGCGAAGCGTGCGATTCCACCTAGTTGTCTTCATCTTCTGAATCCGATTCATCCTCTTCCTCTTTATCGTAGTCCTCCATACCCTAGTTTGCTCCGCGTAAACATCAGGACATCATTAATCAATGAACAAGGTGTACTGGGAAGGCATGATAGGGTACATAGGTACATAATAATTACCTCATCATAGCCCGCTGTATCGTCTTCACTTTCTGAATCTGACGCATCCTCGGCCTCTTCATCGTAGTCCTCCATACCCTAGCATCACATCAGGAAAACATTAATAGATGAACGAAATGTACTAGGAAGACGGATAGGATACATAATACTAATGTAAGTATAGTCATCTGCCTCACTGACTCTAGTATTACACAATTTATGTTGCTTTGAAACCTTATGCAGTGCACAAGTGAAAATAAACATGGCTTGGAAGCCAGTGTGATCTTATTTGCTATTGCGGTGCTAGCAAAGTGACAAATAACAATGATGTGTCTTTTCTACAACTCAAATAACCAATTGCAAAATTTTGATGAGGCAGGAAGACACTTCTGGGCAGGGGGGGCATGACCTAACATAAACATATTGTCTTAATGGACATAGAATAACTTTGCTGTATAGAAAAATTACATACCAAATCACGCTTCATCTGCTTCATATTGATTTCCAGTTGATCTATATGCTGGCTGAGGGCCTGCATTAGTGCATGACAAGTCATGAGTTTAAAGAAGATAATAAGGAAGTTCACTCTTTTATGGCAACCTAATATACATGAACTTACTTCATGGCGTTGCATTGCAACTGCACGTTTCAATGCCTTAGCCTTTGTTAAGAGATTTCTAGGCCTTATGTTAATAGGCCTCCTGTAATTCTTTCCACGGTAAAAAATAAGTGTGTGACCCTTGGGGACTCTTTCGATTGCAACTAGTATACCGCCACTCTCATACTCTAGAAGTCGTGCTGTCTCCTCAACAAACGCCAAGGTCTTTTGCTTTGTAATCAATTTGACAACTTCCCTGTGCTTCCAGTGCAAGTGCATATTTTCAATGACGCCATCGAAGACACCACGGATTCCTAATATAAACAAAGAGGATAAATCAATTACTCAATAGAAATGGTTAATCATGTTACGAGGTGATTGTTCAAGAAACTTACCAACAGGCAAATATGCTTTCATTTTCAGACCAATTCTACGGAAAACAGATCTTTCCTCGGCTGTGATCATTTCTCGGTCATCGGATGGGTTAGCGAGGACCATAGAAGCTTCAATCTTTGATAATAACTTCCCTGCTCTATGTATTTTTGCTTGAGCCTGTTTATTTAAAGAAGAAATCAAGGAAGAACAAATAACTAAGGTAACAAGATAATGTCACAAATACAATGATATGTACACTGAAAATTAAATTGTCGAATTTAAGTGGAAGCCCATATTGCCTTCTGAAGCTACAGTTGTTATCTAAGAACAACATATATAAATTGCTTACAATGGAAAGCTTGTGTTCGAGTCTTCTGAAAAGCTTTTCCTTCTCTGATCTAAAAGACGCTTCTTTCATCTCTTGTTGCTCCTTAGAAGTTACATTTCTTCCCCAACGGGCTTGCGCCTCCTGAAATTCAGCAAGAGTTCCTACCAGAGCATGCCCATCAAAACCATCCTCCGGAGAGTGTTCAATGGAAATGGATCTTCTCTGCTCCTCTAGATTCTGGATATCTTTTGTCAACTCCTCTCTTTCAGCCAAGGCAGCAGCAACAGACGTTGGGAGGAAGTCTTTTCCACGATATATTACAATGTAATATTTATTTCAAGAAGCAGGGTACCCCTGTTAGATTCTGGACGACAAAATCGGGAACCATTAGCAAATGCATGAGAGCTTGTAGAGGTTACAAAAATAATAGAAGGACGAAAATGATCTTCGAAACATGCTTTTGAACTCAATGTAACCACTAACATGTAACATGGGAATATAATGCTAAAGTGTGCAAGTTTTCAAAGAGAATATGCTCTTATTGAAGCATGATGCTCTCACGAGAACACTTCATCAGCAAGAGTAGTTTATTGGTACATGATCCAGGAAGCAAGTTATATTATGTGTAACACAATTTTGCTGCTAATATTTTACGATTCCATAAGTGCTGAGCATGGTTTAATCCTTTCTACTCCCTCTGTAAAGCAAGTTCTTTAGTGATCTAAAACGTCTTATATTACTTTACAGAGGTAGTACATGTTTACTTGAGCTGAATTCTGATGGTGATTTTTAGGCACTATTGATATTGCTAATTGCTTTGGTAGTGAAAAAGATAAATTTTATAAGAGATTGAACTCACTGAAACTTGTCTTGGACAGTCTTTTAGTTGCACTTATTCATGCCTTAAAAGTCTTTAGAAGATATTCAGTTGGGACTCAGCTTAGCTACTAAGGGCAAACTACAGTCTGATAAGAGCAAGAGTTTCCAAGGTCCGTTGATACAACTTTTACGAAGTAGCCATATGCCTATCAATGAGAGGTAATAACAATAAGATGGTACGCATACCTTTATTTCGTCTGACATTAGCTTATTGTTTGTGTTCTGGATTCCACGCTTGACAGCTATTTTCACCACCAAACTCTTCTCCCAAAGCTTAACGATAGCCGCGGCCAAGCCTTGATGATTCCGGTTTCTCCCTTCAATGAAGGTTAGGAAGCAATAAGCAGCTGTTTAATGCCAGCAGTAAAAGCTGTGATGAGGAAATGATATTTGCACTATCGAAAAGCAATACCTAGAGCAAAATGACAAGGGAGGTTCCTTGCTAACTTTCGCAAATTAGTGAGCTCTGAGTTGGTAAGGCTTGTACGCATTCCAGTTGGAAGAACTCTAAATGGCGCTTTATAACCTGGAATTGTTTGAGGCAGCAAGTCGGCATCCACAGGTAAAATTCCTGTTCCCCACCAATCCACAAAACGAGGGCCCAGCTCATCAAGCATTTGATTGAACTCCAGCTCTTCTTCCGTCATGTCCTCTGTATTGTGCAGATCCAATATGGGTGCATTATCATGTTGAGCAGTTAGATCCTTCCCCTGATTATCACTCTCAGCAGTGCCCGAGCCATCGGGGATGAACAATGTACTATCTTCACCCTTCCTCGGTGCCGAGGTACCGTCCAAAGGTTGAGATTTCAGAGGCCTCGTGTAATTGCTCCCGCGGTAGACAACCATAACACTCCCTGCCCTCCATATGATCAATCCTCCTGTTCGTCTCTGACCAATATAGACTGAAGATCAAATTCACTGGAACAAACGGAAGATTGCAGGTCCAATTGCCACAACCAATAATTAGACTGAACATTCCTAGTGCTGCATTATTTGGTAGCAGGGGCAGAGTACCTCGACAAGCTCATGGGCAGTCTTCATGTCGTTGGCGAGGTCCTCGTGGAACTTGAGGCGGACCAGCTCCGACTTCCTCCAGGCGTCGTGGATCTTCTCGGTGATGGCCTGCGTGACCCCGGCCTTGGGCACGGTGATGCGGTCCTTGAGAGTCATGCCCATGCCCCGCAGGCGGCGCAGCTCCACGTCGTCCATGGTGAGCTCCGCAAGGGAGGGCGCCCTGACCCGCTTCCTCTTGACCCCGTCCACCTCCTCGCCGTCGCTCTCCCGATCCCGCTCCCACGGGAGGACGGCCTCGTCGAGGCCGGAGGCGGCGAACTGGCGGTCGGGGCGCGCCCAGCTGCGGTCGAGCAGGTCGCCGAGGCGCTCCCTGCCGTCGAGCGGGGCGTCGGCGGGGGAGGAGGGCTCGTCGTCGTCGGTGCCGAGGCCGAGGTTGCGGAGGCGGTGGACGATGCGGTCGATGGAGGTGGACGGCGCGTGGCCCGGGGAGGGGTCGGCGGGGGCCCACTTCTGCATCCATGGCGCGCCGCCGCGGCTGGGGGCCGGAGGGGCGCGGTTGCGGCCGGAGGAGGAGGGGGCGGCGGCGGCGGCGGTGGGGGAGGCGGAGGAGGAGGCGGGGCGGGAGAGGGAGAGGAGGCGGAGCGGGAGCAGGGGGCGGGAGGAGAGGCGGAAGGAGTGGTGGAGGGGCAGCTCGGAGAGCGCCATGGGGGCGGAGGTGGTTGGTTGACCCGTGCGGGTGGGGGTTTGGCCTAGCGCGGTGGCGCCATGGATGGGGGGGTGGGAGGTTTTGGGCCGGCTTGGTCCGGTGGCGGATAAGGTGGAGGGGAAAGGGAAACTGGGTGGGATATTTTTTTAGCGGGTTTGGGCTTTTGGTGGGTTTATCAACGGGTTTGAGCATGCACACCTGTTGTGACGTGGGCAGAGTGGACGGCTCTTTGATTTGAATTTGAAAGAATTTGAATTGAACTTTCAGGATATAAACTCTTAGAAACGGTTTCATGTAATGGCCGTTTGGTTTGTAAGATTATAGAACTTCATGAAATTTTTAGGAACTACTTTTACGCTCAAGGGATTGGGCTTCAGCATGATGCCCGCAACAAAGGCTTACAACAGAGCACTCGCTAAAGGATATTGAAATGAAGGGTAAATACATGACTACTAATTTTAACTTTCTCGGTTCGTTTTAGGGAGTTATGGAATAATAGGGTCTCTAAAAGTGCAACTAAGTGTAATACTCTAATATGGTGAGCTAGCTAGCTAGGAACACAAAGCAAACATGCGAATAAAGTAATAGTAAAATACACCACAAGCCCTAGAACTATTCGAAGGGTGCCAAATTAGTCCTAATACTATAAAAATGTATATATGTGTCCTAAAAGATTGCCAACTGTGCCATCCGTAGACCTATCCACGTTGCATCAGCTTTAACTTGCAGAGGCGGGTTGGTGACCGATGCAGTGACAACTTTTGCCCACCCCCTCCCAAAAAAAGCCCATATCTTCTAATTTTGTGGCCCTCCTTCTTGCACACATCTTCTCCCTTGCCTTCCTCTCCACCTCCGACGGCCACAGGCCACCTCAGCGCCCGAACATCGTGAGCATGATGAGCTCCTTTGGCACTCCACTGGAACCGCTCTAACGCATCTACCTTCGCCGCTCAGGAAAGATCGCCTGTGCTGCGAAGGAATAGGGATAGAGCCGTCCAGATTTACGTGCCAGGATGAAAGGAGGAGGACCAAGCTCGAAGCCTGCCTGCTGCCATCGCCACTCTCCCGTGTGCGCTGCCGCCGCCCCCTTTGGGGAAGGTAACCACCACTGTGTGGGAGGGTGTATGGGCCCTCGTGTGGGAGAGCGGGACCGCGACAACACAGATGGGATGGCAACGAATGGGTGATGGGAGATAATCAAGGTAATAGGATGGATGGCTTGGTTAAATTGATGGCTAGGAAGTACCCGCGTAGGTTTTATGCAAAGAAGAGGGCCACAACATTAGACTAGATGACCTTTTGGGATGGTTTTGCACAAAAAGTTGCCACATGACAGTGGTCAACCTACGACCATGAAAGTCAAAGCTGAAGTAGCGCGGATAGGACTACAAGTGACATACTTAGCAACCTTCTAGGACCCCATACGTGCATTTTCATAGCATTAGCTCTCGGATGGTTTTAGGACTAGTGTATTTTATTCAACACGTAACAAGGACCAAGATATAAGACTCTGAGAAGGAAATAATTAAAGTAGAGGACATGCGAGATGTATACTGAAGTCCACGCGCGTTGTGATGCCCTCATGTATACCGAAGCACTACGCGACACCAAGTCTCGCCTTTCTCTTCGAGAGTCTCAGCCCACAAAACATGAGGGCATCTCCAGCCGTTTGCCTTCCCCGGAGGCGTTTTTTTCGCCTCCTGGGGGGCTGCCGGCGAGAACTTTGGCCTGGGGGGCCAAAATTTTCCACTCGTTGCTTCCTCACGAGCAGTGTCGGACTCCTCACAGACGGAGCGGCATTTCGTCGAGCACCTTGACCGCGGCGGCGTCGACGACCTCCAGCCAGCGGAGGAGCACGCCCCTGAACTTGCTCCCGCCGCCGCCAGCCCCCCGCTTGCCCACGCCGCCGTTCTTCACGAGGCTCGTGGCCGAGCACTCCTCCCCCTCGCTGCTCGACCCGGTCGTCGCCGCGGCCGCAGCGACAAACTCGCAGCCGAGGCACCCGTCCACGCCGCACTTTGGCGCCTGCAGCCCACAGCGCCGGAGCGGGAGCGGGAGCAAAGGGCGGCGTCGACAGCTCCGGGCGTAGGCGGGGCCGCGGTGTCCCCGGACACGACGGAGATGAACACGGAGGAAGAGGGAGTTCTCTGCCGGAGTTGGGGAGCTGGAACCAGCCGCCGCGCTCGGCCTTGGCACCATGGCGATGTGGAGTCTGCGGTGGCGGGAGGCGGCGGGGAGGAAGGCGGCGCAGGCGGCAAGCGGGGAAGGAGGCGTGGCGACGGCACGCGACAGCCAGGGTGAGGCGTGCGGCGAGCAGTAGCGGCGGTGGGCTCGAACTGGCTGACCACCGGCGTGCACCGCCTCTCACCGGCACCCGGCCTCTTCTTGTTCTTCTTCCGCGGCGTCATAGAGTGGGCGAGCCTCCTCCGCCTCCGGCAAGTCGCGCTCCGTGGCGGTCCTCGGCAAAGACAGCCGCCGGCGACGCCTCTGCTCCGTGGCGCCCTCTGCGACGCCTTGGCGCCTTACCTGCCCGCTCGCCGCCGACGCGGCGGTGTGCCTTGCGCTGCTGCATCGCCGGCGCTTGGAGGAGGTGCTGCGGGAGACGGCCAGCGCCCGCCCCGTCCTCGCCCGTCCCGGCCACGCACTGCGAGCTCCAGCCTCCGAGCCTAGAAGTCGCCGAGGAGAGAGGGACTATGGGCTGGAGAGGAGGGAGAGGGAGTGTGGCTCGCACGTGGGTGGGCCTGGAAAAGATAAAGACAGTTGAAGACACTGACTGGTGGACCATTTGCATGCAAAAGTGAGTGCCGGCGTTCCCAGCTGCCCCCCGGGTTGTTGGGATTACCGATATCGCCGGGCCGTGTTTTGGATAAATCCATAAAACAAGCCTTTGGGAGTGTGACTGGGAGCATTTTTTACTGCCGGCGGCCAAAAAGCGGTCTGGGCGGGCGTCCTGGGGGCTCTAGTGGAGATGCCCTGAGCTCCACTCACTTCCGAGTCAACTCAATGGCAAACCAGGAAATCCCATGTGGGTCTACCAAATGGAATTTTCCGTTGGATCTACGTGTGTACCAAGGTTTCATATATGTTGTAGGTTTATCGATTCACACACATCATCCTTTGGGTGTCCCTTCCTAATATAACTTCTCCTATGGCTCAAACACAAGAACAAAACATCTCTACTCTTTAAAGGGAGTCTTTGGAAGCAAATAGTGAAGACGACAATACAAGAACCTTATCCCCTCCCGCGTCACTCCCGCGGGCGACGGGGAGGGCGACCTAACCACCGCCGCCAGCGCCCCCCTCCTCCCGCCTCCTCCTCCCTCGCCGCCTCCAGAGGGCGGGGCCGGGCGAGTCGCCGCCCGGCGGCAAGGCCCCAAATCCCTTCGTGCGGGGAGGCCGGCGCGGGCCGACAACTCCGGACTGGGTGGTGGCGCTCCCGTGGGTCTCCTCGGCACGGCGTCGCACCGACGCTGGTGGTGGCACGCGGGTGCGGTGGTGGCGCGACGGGCCACGTCTTGGTGGTGCACGACCGCGTGGTGAAGGCTGGCGGCTGGATCCAGGCGCAGTGGGTGCAGGCGGCGGGCTGCGTGCGGTTGTCCTCGTCGTGGTCTGGTGGCGGTGGTGGCGGCGCAGCAGATGTGTCTCGGCTTGCCTCTCCTCTGATTTTGGTCGAGGCCGGAGGTGGGCTGTGGCAGATGGAGGTGGGTGGCGGCGCGCTTGTCCTGGATCTGGCTAGGGATCGGGGCGGGCGGCGCGGGTAGGGCAGCGGCTTGGCATGGCTGTTGCTCCGGTCGTGGGCGGCAGCGCGGTGAGGTCCGACACATGGGCGGTGGCCTCTCGGTGGCGCGGCGGCTACACGGTGGCTTGGCGGCTCCGCCCGCGGCGACGGCCGGCTCCCGGCGTCGGCTCGTCTGCGGTCGGACCGTGTCGACCTTCGCTTCATCTTCTCGTCGTCCGGGCTCTACTTCCGTCGAAGGGTTGGCCCACTCCCAGCTGCGGTCCATCGCTCGTCTCGCGTCCGGTGCGGCAGGACCGACCTCGTCTCGCGCATGGTGTTGTAGGACCGAGCTCGTCTTGCACACGATGCAGCAGGACCGACCTCGTCTCGCACATGGTGCCGCAGGACCGAGCTTGTCTCGCACCCGGTGCTGCAGGACGAGTCGATGGAGGCCCGGTTTGGCCGGCCTATTGTGTCTCGGCGCTGGGGCTGCCCAGGGGTGGGAAAGGCGTGATCTTCCCGCTCGTCTCTTTTGTTGGGGTAGCGGCGGATCTCGGGTGAGATGGTGTCAAGGTCTTGGATGCCGGGGCGGCGGCCCTGGGGGTGGTTTCGTGGTGCTCATGGGCAGAGCCCATGGCTTGGTGCTGCCCGGTGGCCATGGCCGTGTGGGCGGCGTGGTAGCCGGGGTGTGGCGATCGGTGGTGGTGAGTGTTGGACGGGGTGAAAACCCGTTCTATCTTCGGACGGACCGACGGCGGCGGAGCTCGTTCCCTTCTTGAAGGCGTCATCGCGGTTCTCGCTGCCCTTCGTGTGGCTCCAGGGGAAACTTGTTGGAAATATGCCCTAGAGGCAATAATAAATTAGTTATTATTATATTTCCTTGTTCATGATAATCGTTTATTACCCATGCTATAATTGTATTGATAGGAAACTCGAGATACATGTGTGGGTACATAGACAACACCATGTCCCTAGTAAGCCTCTAGTTGACTAGCTCGTTGATCAATAGATGGTTACGGTTTCCTGACCATGGACATTGGATGTCGTTGATAACGGGATCACATCATTAGGAGAAGGATGTGATGGACAAGACCCAATCCTAAGCCTAGCACAAAGATCGTAGTTCGTATGCTAAAGCTTTTCTAATGTCAAGTATCATTTCCTTAGACCATGAGATTGTGCAACTCCCGGATACCGTAGGGAATGCTTTGGGTGTACCAAACGTCACAACGAATCGGGTGGCTATAAAGGTGCACTATGGTATCTCCGAAAGTGTCTGCATTGGGTTGGTACGAATCGAGATCGGATTTGTCACTCCGTAAACGGAGAGGTATCTCTGGGCCCACTCGGTAGGACATCATCATAATGTACAACGTGACCAAGGGGTTGATCACGGGATGATGTGTTACGAACGAGTAACGAGACTTGCCGCAGAACGAGATTGAACAAGGTATCGGTATACCGACGATCGAATCTCGGGCAAGTATAATACCGCTAGACAAAGGGAATTGTATACGGGATTGATTGAGTCCTTGACATCGTGGTTCATCCAATGAGATCATCGTGGAACATGTGGGAGCCAACATGGGTATCCAGATCCCGCTGTTGGTTATTGACCGGAGAACGTCTCGGCCATGTCTGCATGATTCCCGAACCCGTAGGGTCTACACACTTAAGGTCTGGCGACGCTTAGGGTTATAAAGGAAGTTTGTATGTGGTTACCGAATGTTGTTCGGAGTCCCGGATGAGATCCTGGACGTCATGAGGAGTTCCTAAATGGTCCGGAGGTAAAGATTTATATATAGGAAGTCTTATTTTGGTCGCCGGAAAAGTTTCGCGCGTTATCGGTATTGTACGGGAGTGCCGAAAGGGGTCCGGGGTCCACTGGGTCCACCTGCCCGGGGGGCACATGGGCTGTAGGGGTGCGCCTTGGCCTATATGGACCAAGGGCACCAGCCCCAAGAGGCCCATGCGCCAAGATATAAGAAAAAGGAGAGTCCTAGGGGAAGGCACCTCCGAGGTGCCTTGGGAGGATGGACTCCTCCCCTCTTGGCCGCACCCTTCCTTGGAGGAAGGGGCAAGGCCTCCCCTCTCTCTTTCACCTATATAAGGGAGGGAGGGAGGTGGCCGCACCAAGCCCCGGGCGCCTCCCTCCCGTGACACCTCCTCCTCTCCCGCAGTGCTTGGCGAAGCCCCGCAGGATTGCCACGCCTCCACCACCACCACGCTGCCAGGCCGATGCTGGATGGAGTCCTCCTCAATCTCTCCCTCTCTCCTTGCTGGATCAAGGCATGGGAGACGCCACCGGGCTGTACGTGTGTTGAACGCGGAGGTGCCGTCTGCTCGGCACTAGGATCTCCGGTGATTTGGATCACTTAGTGCACGACTCCTTCAACCCCGTTCTCTTGAACGCTTCCTCTTAGCGATCTACAAGGGTATGTAGATGCACTCTCCTTCCCTCGTTGCTGGTTTCTCCATAGATAGATCTTGGTGACACGTGGGAAAATTTTGAATTTATGCTACGCTCCCCAACAAAGTGGCATCATGAGCTAGGTCTATTGCGTAGATTCTTTGCACGAGTAGAACACAAGGTAGTTGTGGGCGTTGATGATGTTCAATATGCTTACCGTTACTAGTCCAATCTTGTTTCGACGGTATTGTGGGATGAAGCGCCCGGACCGACCTTACACGTACACTTACGTGAGACAGGTTCCACCGATCGACATGCACTTGATGCATAAGGTGGCTAGCGGGTGCCGCCTCTCCCACTTTAGTCGAAATGGATTCGATGAAAAGGGTCCTTATGAAGGGTAAATAGCAATTGGCATATCATGTTGTGGTTTTATGAGGTAAGAAACGTTCTTGCTAGAAACCCATAGCAGCCACGTAAAACATGCAAACAACAATTAGAGGATGTCTAACTTGTTTTTGCAGGTATGCTATGTGATGTGATATGGCCAAGAAGAATGTGATGAATGGTATGTGATGTATGAGATTGATCATGTTCTTGTAATAGGAATCACGACTTGCATGTCGATGAGTATGACAACCGGCAGGAGCCATAGGAGTTGTCTTAATTTATTGTATGACCTGCGTGTCATTGAACAAACGCCATGTAATTACTTTACTTTATTGCTAACGGTAGCCATAGTAGTAGAAGTAATAAGTTGGTGAGACAACTTCATGGAGACACGATGATGGAGATCATGATGATGGAGATCATGGTGTCATGCCGGTGACGATGATGATCATGGAGCCCGAAGATGGAGATCAAAGGAGCAAAATGATATTGGCCATATCATGTCACTATTTGATTGCATGTGATGTTTATCATGTTTATGCATCTTATTTGCTTAGAACGACGGTAGTAAATAAGATGATCCCTCATTAAAATTTCAAGAAAGTGTTCCCCTAACTGCACCGCTAAGTAAAGTTCGTCGTTTCAAGCACCACGTGATGATCGGGTGTGATAGATTCTTACGTTCACATACAACGGGTGTAAGCCAGATTTACACACGCCAAAACACTTAGGTTAACTTGACGAGCCTAGCATGTATGCAGACATGGCCTCGGAACACAAGAGACCGAAAGGTCGAGCATGAGTCGTATGGAGGATACGATCAACATGAAGATGTTCATCGATGATGACTAGTCCGTCTCACCGATGATCGACACGGCCTAGTTGACTCGGATCATGTAATCACTTAGATGACTAGAGGGATGTCTATTCGAGTGGGAGTTCATGAGATGAACTTAATTATCCCGGACATAGTCAAAAGATCTTTGCAAATTATGTCAGAAGCTCGCGCTTTAGTTCCACTGTTTAGATATGTTCCTAGAGAAAATATAGTTGAAAGTTGATGATGGCGATTATGCGGATGTAAGAAAGCTTATGTCCTTAATGCACCGCCAGTGTGCTCAACCCCAAACGTCGCCTGTGGATGTTGCGTAACATCGGACATACACGCTTTTGATAACTACGTGATAGTTCGGTTAAACGGTTTAGAGTTGAGGCACCAAAGACGTTTTTCAAACGTCGCGGAACATATGAGATGTTTCGAGGGCTGAAATTGGGATTTCGGGCTCATGCCCACGCCAAGAGGTATAAGACCTCCGACGATTTTCTTAGCCTGCAAACTAAGGGAGAAAATCTCAATCGTTGAGCTTGTGCTCAGATTGTCTGAGTGCAACAATCACTTGAATCGAGTGGGAGTTGATCTTCCAGAGATAGTGATGTTTCTCCAATGTCATTGCCACCAAGCTGCTAGAGCTTCGTGATGAACTATAACAAATCTGGGATAAATATGATGATCCTTGAGATATTCGCGATGTTTGACACCACGAAAGTAGGAATCTAGAAGGAGCATCAATTGTTGATGGTTGGTGAAACCACTAGTTTCAAGAAGGGCAAGGGCAAGAAGGGATACTTCATGAAACAGCAAATCAGCTGCTGCTCTAATGAAGAAACCCAAGGTTGAACCCAAACCCGAGACTAAGTGCTTCTGTAATAAGGGGAACAGCCTGTGGAGCAGAATTACCCTAGATACTTGGTAGATGAGAAGGCTGGCAAGGTCGATAGAAGTATATTGGATATACATTAAGTTATTGTGTACTTTACTAGTACTCCTAGTAGCACCAGGGTATTAGATACCGGTTCGGTTGCTAAGTGTTAGTAACTCGAAATAAAAGGCTCTGTATCAAACGGAGACTAGCTAAAGGTGAGCTGACGATATGTGTTGGAAGTGTTTCCAAGTGTTATGTGATCAAACATCGCACGCTCCCTCTCCCATCAAGATTAGTATTGAACCAGAATAATTGTCATTTGGTGTTTGCGTTGAGCATAGACATGATTGGATTATGTCTATCGCAATATGATTATTCATTTAAGGAGAATAATGGTTACTCTATTTATTTGAATAATACCTTCAATGGTCTTGCACCTAAAGGAATGGTTTATTGAATCTCGATCGTAGTGATACACATTTTCATGCCAAAAGATATAAGATAGTAATGATGGTACCACTTACTTGTGGCACCGCCATGTAAGTCATATTGGTATAGAGCATGAAGAAGCTCCATGTTGATGGATCTTTGGACTCACTCGCTTTTTGAAAAGTTTGAGACATGCGAACCATGTCTATTGGTGTATATGCATGAAGAAACTCCATGCAAATGGACCGTTTGGACTCACTTGATTTTGAATCACTTGAGACATGCAAATCATACCACATGGGCAAGATGACTGAAAGCCTCGTTTGTCAGGGAAATGGAACAAGAAAGCAACCTGTTGGAAGTAATACATTTTGATGTGTGCAGTCCAATGAATGCCGAGGCACGCAGTGGATATCGTTATGTTCTTACTTCACAGATGATTTGAGTAGATACTGAGTATATTTACTTGATGAAACACAAGTCTGAATTATTGAATGGTTCAAGTAATTTCAGAGTGAAGTTAAAGATCATCGTGACAAGAGGATAAAATGTCTATGATATGATCAAAGAGATGAGTATCTGAGTTATGAGCTTTGGCACGCTATTAAGACATAGTGGAAATTGTTTCACAATTAATACCGCCTGGAACACCATAGTGTGATGGTGTGTCCGAACATCATAGTTGCACCCTATTAGATATGGTGCGTACCATGATGTCTCTTATCGAATTACCACTATCGTTCATGGGTTAGGCATTAGAGACAACAACACTCACTTTAATAGGGCACCACGTAATTCCGTTGAGACGACCCTGTTTGAACTATGGTTTGGAGAAACCTAAGTTGTCGTTTCTTAAAAGTTTGGGGTTGCGACGCTTATGTGAAAAAGTTTCAGGTTGATAAGCTCGAACCCAAAGCGGATAAAATGCATCTTCATAGGACACCCAAAACAGTTGGGTATACCTCCTAATTCAGATCCGAAAGCAATAGGGATTGTTTCTTGAATCAGGTCCTTTCTCGAGGAAAAGTTTGTCTCGAAAAGTTGAGTGGGAGGATGGTGGAGACTTGATATGGTTATTGAACCGTCACTACAACTAGTGTGTAGCAGGGCACGTGAAGTTGTTCTGTGGCACCTACACCAATTGAAGTAGAAGCTTATGATAGTGATCATGAAACTTGGATCAAGTCACTACCGTACCTCAGAGGGTGACAAGGATGCGTCATCGCTCAGAGTGGTACAAGAATCCTGTCTTGAAGGTCATGTTGCTAGACAACAATGAACCTACGAGCTATGGAGAAGCGATGGTGGGCCCATATTCCGACAAATGGTTAGAGGCCATGAAATCCGAGATAGGATCCATGTATCAGAACAAAGCATGGACTTTGGTGGACTTGCCCGATGATCGGCAAGCTATTGAGATAAATGGATTTTTAAGAAGAAGACGGACGTGACGGTAATGTCACCGTCTATGAAGCTCGACTTGTGGCAAAGAGTTTTTCACAAGTTGACTACGATGAGATTTTCTCATCCGTAGCGATGCTTAAGTCCGTCGGAATCATGTTAGCATTAGCTGCATTTATGAAATCTAGCAGATGGATGTCAAAACGAGTTTCCTTACCATTTTCCGTAAGGAAAGGTTGTATGAGATACAATCAGAAAGGTTTTGTCGATCCTAAGGATGCTGAAAGGTATGCTAGCTCGATGATCCTTCCATGGACTGGAGTAAGCATCTCGGAGTTGGAATATACTCTTTGATAAGATGATCAAAGATTTTGGGTTTATACAAAGTTTATGAGAAACTTGTATTTCCAAACAAGTGAGTGGGAGCACTATAGAATTTTTGATAAGTATATGTTGTTGACATATTGTTGATCAGAAATGATGTAGAATTTCTGGAAAGCATATAGGGTTATTTGAAAAGTGTTTTTCAAGTGAAAACCTGTATTAAGCTACTTGAACATTGAGCATCAAGATCTATAGGGATAGATCAAAACCACTTAATGGTACTTTCAAATGAGCATATACCTTGACATGATCTTGAAGGTGTTCAAGATGGATCGATCAAAGAAGGAGTTCTTGCACGAGATGTAAGGTATGAAGTTAAGACTTAAAGCTCGACCACGGAAGAACAGAGAGAAAGGACGAAGGTCGCCCCTATGCCTTAGACGTAGGCTCTACAAGATGCTATCTTGTGTACCGCAAGACGGAAGTGTGCCTTGCCATGAGTCGATCAGGGGTATAAGAATGATCCAGGAATGGATCATTGGATAGCGATCAAAATTGTCCTTGGAGTAAATAAGGACATGTTTCTCGATTATGGAGGTGATAAAGAGTTCGCGTAAAGGGTTACGTCGGTGCAAGCTTTAACACCTATCCGAAAGTGACTCGAGTAGCAAACCGGATACGTATAGTGAAGCAACCATTTGGAATAGCTCCAAGTGGAGCGTGGAAGCAGCGTTTACAATATGACCTAGAAATTTGCAAAGCACACACGGATCTGAAAGGTTCGGACCCGTTGACTAAAACCTCTCTCACAAGCAAAACATGATCAAACCACGTAACTCATTGAGTCTTAATCACATGACGATGTGAACTAGTTTACGTACACTAGTAAACTCTTTGGATGTTGGTCACATGGCGATGTGACCTATCGTTGTTAATCACATGACGATGTGAACTAGATTATTGACTCTAGTGCAAGTGGGAGACTGTTGGAAATATGCCCTAGAGGCAATAATAAATTAGTTATTATTATATTTCCTTGTTCATGATAATCGTTTATTACCCATGCTATAATTGTATTGATAGGAAACTCGAGATACATGTGTGGGTACATAGACAACACCATGTCCCTAGTAAGCCTCTAGTTGACTAGCTCGTTGATCAATAGATGGTTACAGCTTTCGACCATGGACATTGGATGTCGTTGATAACGGGATCACATCATTAGGAGAATGATGTGATGGACAAGACCCAATCCTAAGCCTAGCACAAAGATCGTAGTTCGTATGCTAAAGCTTTTCTAATGTCAAGTATCATTTCCTTAGACCATGAGATTGTGCAACTCCGGATACCGTAGGAATGCTTTGGGTGTACCAAACATCACAACGAATCGGGTGGCTATAAAGGTGCACTACAGGTATCTCCGAAAGTGTCTGCATTGGGTTGTACGAATCGAGATCGATTTGTCACTCCGGTAAACGGAGAGGTATCTCCGGCCCACTCGGTAGGACATCATCATAATGTGCACAATGTGACCAAGGGGTTGATCACGGATGATGTGTTACGGAACGAGTAACGAGACTTGCCGGTAACGAGATTGAACAAGGTATCGGTATACCGACGATCGAATCTCGGGCAAGTATAATACCGCTAGACAAAGGGAATTGTATACGGATTGATTGAGTCCTTGACATCGTGGTTCATCCAATGAGATCATCGTGGAACATGTGGGAGCCAACATGGGTATCCAGATCCCGCTGTTGGTTATTGACCGGAGAACGCCTCGGTCATGTTCAAGATGATTCCCGAACCCGTAGGGTCTACACACTTAAGGTTCGATGGACGCTTAGGGTTATAAAGGAAGTTTTTATGTGGTTACCGAATGTTGTTCGAGTCCGGATGAGATCCTGGACGTCACGAGGAGTTCCTAATGGTCCGGAGGTAAAGATTTATATATAGGAAGTCTTATTTTGGTCGCCGGAAAAGTTTCGCGTTATCGGTATTGTACCGGAGTGCCGAAAGGGGTCCGGGGTCCACCGGGGTCCACCTGCCCCGGGGGGCCACATGGGCTGTAGGGGGTGCGCCTTGGCCTATATGGGCCAGGGGCACCAGCCCCAAGAGGCCCATGCGCCAAGATATAAGAAAAAAGGGAGAGTCCTAAAGGGGGAAGGCACCTTCGAGGTGCCTTGGGGAGGATGGACTCCTCCCCTCTTGGCCGCACCCTTCCTTGAAGGAAGGGGCAAGGCTGCGCCTCCCCTCTCTTGCACCTATATAAAGGAGGGAGGGAGGTGGCCACCTCAAGCCTCGCCTCCCTCCCTCCCGTGACACCTCCTCCTCTCCCGCAGTGCTTGGCGAAGCCTCGCAGGATTGCCACGCTCCTCCACCACCACCACGCCGTTGTGCTGCTGGATGGAGTCTTCCTCAACCTCTCCCTCTCTCCTTGCTAGATCAAGGCATGGGAGACGTCACCGGGCTGTACGTGTGTTGAACGCGGAGGTGCCGTCTGCTCGCACTAGGATCTCCGGTGATTTGGATCACGACGAGTACGACTCCTTCAACCCCGTTCTCTTGAACGCTTCCGCTTAGCGATCTACAAGGGTGTGTAGATGCACTCTCCTTCCCCTCGTTGCTGGTTTCTCCATAGATAGATCTTGGTGACACGTAGGAAAATTTTGAATTTATGCTACGTTCCCCAACAAAATTCTGATCTTCGGATCAGGCGGTGGCGGCGCACCGGTGTCGTATCCTTTCTGAAGGCACCATCTTGGAGTCCACGATTCGTCATATGCGGCTTCGTCTCTGCGCGATAGTGCTAGGGGTGGTGTTGCTGCGCTCAGCGCCTATTGTAAGTACATATTTATCCCTTAGGTGTTTTGGTGATTGATGACAATGCTTTTGCGGACTAATCGTGTGCGTTTGAGTTTCTTAGACATTTCTTCACTAGGTACAAGACGGTTTGGTGCCCCTCAAAGACTATTGAAGACGGAGTTTCTCTACGTTTCTTTTTGATGGATTTGAGTCGTAGGAAAGCCGTACTATTAAGAGGGGGTCCGCGTCGGAAAGGTTTGGGTGGAATCATCACGTACACGTTCCATTCCTTGTCTCCACCTTTCCCTTGCGCTCTGGAGCATCCCCCGTTTATCCTCTTTGTGATTGCCTTGGCTGCTGTTTCTGTGCTTGCGGTAGTACTGCTCCCTGGAGCGGTAGTACCGCAGCACCGCGTAGTACCGTGGCTCGCGCAGTAGTACCGCAGAGCCCACGGTAGTACCGCTCCTCCGGAGTCGTACTCATCGCGGGCCCCTAGGCCAAGTACCGTTGTGTTATGGTAGTAGGGCGGATGTGATTTTTACATCCGGCGCCTGCGGTAGTATTGCCGTGCCTTGCGCGTAGTACCGGCGCACCGATTCAGAGCCACGCAAAGAGTAATCGCTCTCCAGCAGAGTACCGGCCGGGTTTTTGCACCGCTTTGTTTTCCAAATGAAGTAGGCACAGATGTATTTTTATTCGTCCGCGCCCTTCCCAAAGTTAGGGTTTTCGCCTTGCGGTAGTACCGCAAGGAGGAGCGATAGTACCGCCGCATGTAGTATCGCCTGTCGTCAGCTGTAGCCCTCGCCGTCTTAGCTGTAGTACTGCAGTGGCTCACGGTAGTACCGCTGCGGGCTCATGGTAGTACCGCTACCGAGCGGTAGTACCGCGTGTCGCGGGCTGGTTAAGTGGATAACGGTTGGATTTCGTCCACCACTATAAAAGGGTCCTCTCCTACCTTTAGTTGACTACCTCTTCCAACCCTAAGCTCCATTGCTGCTCCTAAGCTCCATTTTCGCCCGATCTCACTCCCTAGCCAATCAAACTTGTTGATTTGCTCGGGAGTGGTTGAGAAGGCCCCGATCTACACTTCCACCAAGAGAAATTTGACTCCCCCCACTAATCCCTTGCGGATCTTGTTACTCTTGGGTGTTTGAGCACCCTAGACGGTTGAGGTCACCGCGGAGCCATATTCCATTATGGTGAAGCTTCGTGGTGTCGTTGGGAGCCTCCAACTAAGTTGTGGAGATTGTCCCAACCTTGTTTGTAAAGGTTCGGTCGCCGCCTTCAAGGGCACCAATAGTGGAATCACGGCATCTCGCATTGTCTGAGGGCGTGAGGAGAATACGGTGGCCCTAGTGGCTTCTTGGGGAGCATTGTGCCTCCACACCGCTTTAACGAAGACGCATTTCCTCACAAGGAAGGAACTTCGGTAACACATCCTCGTCTCCACCGGCTCCACTCTTGGTTATCTCATCCCTTTACTTGTGCAAGCTTATGTGTGTTACATTCATTGCGTGCTTGTGTGCTTGTGATTGTTGCATCATATAGGTTGTCCACCTAGTTGCATATCTAGACAACTTACTTTGATGCAAAGTTTAATTTGGTAAAGAAAAGCTAAAAATTGTTAGTTGCCTATTCACCCCCCCCCCTAGTCAACTATATCGATCCTTTCAATTGGTATCAGAGCCTCATCTCTTTTTAAGGAATTTACCGTCCGAAGAGTATAGTTGACGTCGTAGACGTTGTAGGAGTGCACTCCGGTGCGAATCCGATATCGTCTATGGGAGATGGGGGTAACTCGATCTCACGTGAGGAATTCAATGTGGCGTTGGACACATTGAAAACCTCCATGACGACCGAGGTCAAAGACATGTTTAAGGAATTCTTAGAAGGGCTTAAACTTTCCACCGCGCCCGTGAAAGTGGGTGATCCCGCCAACACGGGGACGGATTCTAACCCCGACAAGGGGGAAGCTACTAGTGAGAAAGCTCATATGTCTAGTGGTAAGAATGGCACCGACATCTTTGCCCATGTGCAACGTCCACCCGTTTATGGTGGACCGATTCCTTCTACTCATTTGAATCATGCCTGTCCTCCCCCCAAGATTGATAAAAAGGAGGATTTTGATTCTTGGGTCTATCGTTTTAAGCGTCATTTAAATCATGTGAACACTAACCTTTGGAGAATCATTGAAGTAGGTTTTTATCCGCATGACCGGAGCAACTTCACTCCTAGAGAAGCCGTGGATGATCAATTCAATGAAAATGCTCTCTTCATCATCCAAGAAGCAATCCTTCCCGAAGACCTCCCGCATCTTCGGCCCTACTCATTGGCCAAAGAAGCTTGGCGCAAAGTGGTTTCCCTCTATCAGGGAAGCGCAAGCATCCAACATTCCAATTACGAAGTGGTACAAGATGAAGCCGATGAGTTTGCAATGAAAGAAGATGAAGAACCTCGTGAGCTCTATCGAAGAGTTACCAAGCTCACAGTCTCTCTCCGGGATCATGGAAGTAAGGACACGGATGACAATTGGATCAAGCGCAAATTCCTCAAGGCAATGATGCCCTACCACAAAGCCATGCCCTCCGTCATCCGTCAAAGGCCGGACTTTCACACCTTGTCCTCAAGTGATGTGTTGGATGAGTTTGTGGCTATGAGCATATTGGACAAGACCGCCGACAATGCGGTGCTTCACTCCCAAAGAGCAAAGAAGCCCAACCTTGCATTGAAGGCCAAGATTTGTGTCGAAGAAGAAGAAGAGGAGAAAGAAGAGGAGAGCAACCTCGAAGATATGAAGTATGCTTATCATGAACACATGGCCCTTGCTTCAAGGCAATTTTGGAGCAAGAAGAACTCAAGGCCCAACTTCAACAAGAGCAGCTCAAGTGGCGCAAAGGGAAAGCAACGAGTGAGGACTTGCTTCAATTGTGGCAATGTAAGTCATTTTGTTGCGGAGTGCCCGTATGAGAAGAGGGAAGACAATGGTGGCAAGCTCATCCGTAAGGACAAGGCCAAGTCTTTCCCCAACAAGAGCAACTTCACGAAGAAGACTCCTCACAAGGCTTTGGTGGTACAAGAAGAGTACAATGAGGATGATGATGATGATGAAGATGGTGATTCGGTTGCCATGGACTCCGTTGCCATTGCGACGACTCCTCGGGTGTCTCTCTTCGACTCACCCAATGAGAGCATCACCGCCAAGTGCCTCATGGCTAAAGCCACCAACAAGGTAACCCCCAACATCAAAACTACCATCATCAATCATTCTTCTTCGACGGATTGCATTGATGAACATGAGGGAACTAATGTGGAGGAGAATGAGTTTGAGGCCTTTATGGGTAAACTCAAGGGCAAATCCAAGAAGCACTTCGTTGCTCTCTTGGAACAACTTGGTGAAGCCAATGACATGATCGAGGCTCGCGAAGAAACCATCTTTAAGATGGAGGGGCATAGTCGTGACTATGCCGATGAGACTTCGGATCTTTCCAATGCTCTTGAGCGTGGTCTTCGTTTGGCTCTTGAGGAGTCATACAATGATGATCATGCTAAATTAAAGAAAGATCTTGATCATGCTCTTGTTGTGTTTCGTGTGCTAAGCTCCGAGAAGGCGAAGCTTGGGGTTGATCTTGCTAGACTCAAGGAGGAGTTTGACATTCTCGACAAGGCTCACAAAGTCTTGAAGGGTGTTCATGCTAGCCTCAAAGAGTCTCATGATCAACTCCAAGTGAAGCTAACCAAGGAGAAAGCCACTTTTCCTCATATGGTGTTGATCGATAATGCAAATGCTACTAACCCTTGTTGTGAGCATGTGCATCTTGTTGAGGAGAATGCTAAGTTGAAGGAGCAACTTGAGAAAGGCCTTGTGAAAGTGCAACTATCCCTAGGTGGTTTTGGTAATTCATAACAACATATAGCTCATTGAGCTAATGCTATTCCAAGATTATTATTTCAGGAAAGCTCAATGAATGGCATGGCATGGATGATGAAAGTGGATCCCTCAAAATACTAAGGACAAAGGATTGGCTCAAGCTCAAAAGCTCAAGACTCTTCATTTTACATTTTAGTGATCCAAGATCACATTGAGTCTATAAGAAAAGCCAATACTATCAAGAAGGGATGAGGTGTTGCTTAATGAGCTTTTTGATTCATGTGCTTAGTGATATGCTCCAAAACCCTCAACTACTTTCCCACATCCACAAATGACCTAAACCTAAAGCCAAAATCGGTCACACCGATTCTTTTTATCTGGCGCCACCGATTCCAAAATTCATAGCCACTGCCACAAACCCTAAGCAAATCGGTCTTACCGATAGGGATCTCGGTCTCACCGATATGGGGTTGCAATCTCTCTGTTTCCTTCAGAACGCTTTTGGTCCAACCGAAGTGAGCGATCGGTCCCACCGAGATTGCAATGTAAACTCTCTGTTTCCTTTTTGTAACATTTTGGTCTCACCGAAAAGAGCAAATCGGTCCCACCGAGTTTACCTAACCAACTCTCTGGTTAGCTAATTACCAAAATCGGTCTCACCAGGTTTGTGTAATAGGTCTCACCGAGATTACGTTATGCCCTAGCCCTAACCAGGTCGGTCTCACCGAGATGCATGTCAGTCCCACCGAAAATCAGTAACGGTCACTAGGTTTACTAAATCGGTCCGACCGAGTTTAACTATTCGGTCCCACCGAATTTGGTAAATTGTGTGTAACGGTTGGATTTTGTGTGGAGGCTATATATACCCCCTCCACCTCCTCTTCATTCGTGGAGAGAGCCATCAGACTAAACCTACACTTCCAACTTACTATTTCTGAGAGAGAACCACCTACTCATGTGTTGAGGCCAAGATATTCCATTCCTATCATATGAATCTTGATCTCTAGCCTTCCCCAAGTTGCTTTCCACTCAAACCTTCTTTCCACCAGATCCAAATCCTATGAGAGAGAGTTGAGTGTTGGGGAGACTATCATTTGAAGCACAAGAGCAAGGAGTTCATCATCAACACACCCCTTGTTACTTCTTGGAGAGTGGTGTCTCCTAGATTGGCTAGGTGTCACTTGGGAGCCTTCGACAAGATTGTGGAGTTGAACCAAGGAGATTGTAAGGACAAGGAGATCGCCTACTTCGTGAAGATCTACCGCTAGTGAGGCAAGTCCTTCGTGGGCGGCGACCATGGTGGGATAGACAAGGTTGCTACTGTGGACCCTTCGTGGGTGGAGCCCTCCGTGGACTCGTCTGGCTGTTACCCTTCGTGGGTTGAAGTCTCCATCAACGTGGAGGTACGATAGCACCACCTATCGGAACCACGCCAAAAACATCCGTGTCTCCAATTGCGCTTTGAATCCTCTAAACCCTTCCCTTACTTTCTTGCAAGTTGCATGCTTTAATTTCCGCTGCCAATATACTCTTTGCATGCTTGCTTGAATTGTGTGATGATTGCTTGACTTGTCCTAAAATAGCTAAAATCTGCCAAACTATAAAATTGGGAAAAGGTTAAGTTTTTAATTGGTCAAGTAGTCTAATCACCCCCCTCTAGACATACTTCAAGGTCCTACACCTTGTTACATGCATACAAGGTGAGAAGAACCTCAACGACCTTTTGAGTAATCAAAAGGAAGTTGTGGCCAAGGAGGGGATTGGGTTCGCACCCAAGCCCAAGAACAAGAAGAAGAATGCCAAGAACAAACGACCTCCTCCTCTCAAGCAAACTTTTGTGAGGGAGGGAGAGGGTGCTTCCAAGGAGAAGAAGAACAATGCAAAGGGTGGCGATGTCAAGAAGGGCAATGCCACCCCTCCCAACAAAGCCGGCGATTTTAATCCCTCTTATGTGTTATGCCGTATAGTGATGGGCACGCTTTATGCCAAATTTGTTGGTTCTCCTCATGAGTACATTGAATGGTCTATTTGGGTTCCTAAGACCCTTGTTACTAACATCAAAGGACCCATTACAAAATGGGTACCTAAAACCAAGCATTGATCTCTTGTAGGTGTTTGCTTGGGTGGAGGATCATGGTTGCTCGATAGTGGAGCTACAAATCATATGACCGGAAGCAAGGACTTGGTGGTGGACGTGCACAAGATTCCTTCTATGCCCACCTATGTCAAGTGGGGTGATGCCTCGTTTTCTAAGGTATTGGGACTCGGCAAGGTTGTCATTTCTCATGATCTCACGATCGAGAAGGTCATGCTTGTTGAGTCCCTTGCATACAATTTACTTTCCGCTCATTAACTTGCAATCATGGGCTTTGCCACTTTCTTTGATATTGATACTGCGGGCCCTCTTGTGGAGCAAGACTCTTAAAGTAGCCTTTGTTGGGCATGTCGAGAATGGTCTCTATGTGATTAACTTTTCGGAGGTACCCACTAAGACCGCGACATGCCTAATGGCTAAAGTTGATGTGGGATGGCTTTGGCATCTCCGTTTAGCCCATGTCAATATGAGATCTTTGCAAAGTCTTCTCAAGGGGGACCATGTCCGTGGACTAATGAATGTTAGTTTTGCTAAAGATCGTGCTTGCAGTGCTTGTATCGAAGGAAAGCTTCATGAAAAGGCTCACCCTCCCTTGACTATCATTTACTCGAAAAGGCCTTTGGAGCTCCTTCACTTGGATCTCTTTGGGACTCCATCCTTTGATAGTCTTGGGGGTAGGAAGTATTGCTTGGTGATTGTGGATGACTACTCAAGACACACTTGGGCGTATTTCTTCAAGAGGAAGAGCGAGACCCAACAAACCGTCATTGACTTTGCAAATGAAGCACAACGTCAACACAATGCAAAGATCTTAACAATAAGAAGTGACAACGGCACCGAGTTCAAGAACTACACCTTGGATGAGTTTCTTAGTGATGAGGGGATCAAGCATCAATATTCTGCACCCTACACCCCTCAACAAAACGGTGTCGCGGAGAGGAAGAACCGGACATTGATGGATGCGGCAAGGACCGTGATGGCGGAGTTCAAGTTTCCATACAACTTTTGGGCCGAAGCCATCAACACCGCATGTCATGCATCCAATCGGCTCTACCTCCGCAAGGGCTTGAACAAGACTCCATATGAGATACTCACCGGTAACAAGCCCAACCTCAAGTACTTTCGGGTGTTCGGGTGTAAGTGTTCCATTCTCAAGAAAGGTGTTCGGTTGTCTAAGTTTGAAGCTAGAGCTTATGAAGGCACATTTGTTGGTTATGCTACAAACTATCATGCTTACTGTGTCCTCAATAAATCCACGAGACTTATTGAGGAGACGTGTAACGTGGAGTTTGATGAGAATAACGGCTCCCAAGTGGAGCAAAGTGGCACTTGTGATGTAGGTGATGAAATTCCTCCTCAAGCCATAAGAAGAATGGGTGTTGGTTTTATCCTACCCGTTGAGGAACCCCTTGTGGTCAAGGAGAAGGACAATGCTCCACTCAAGTGGAGCCATCACCAACCCAAGGCCCACATGCTTCCGAAGAACAAAGTGAAGGCCCTCAACCTCATGAACAAGACCAAGGGAAAGATCATGCTCAAGACGATGTTGTCACACCAAGTGATGCCCAAGGCCATGTTCTATCCCCCGAGCAAGTTCAAGATCAAGAACATGCTCAAGACGGCGCTCAAGATGATCAAGTGACCGCTCCTCAACTCACCTCCGAGGAGGAATTAAAGCGTCGTGCCGCCAAGATTGCTTCCAAGCTCACCACCAAGGGTCATCTCATGAAGAATGTACTTGGAAGCATCCAAAAGGGGTAAGCACATCAGAGACAATTGGCAAACTATTGTGAACATCACGCGTTTGTTTCTTGTGTTGAACCCCAAAAGGTATATGAAGCACTCGAAGATCCGGATTGGCTTAATGCCATGCATGAAGAACTCAACAACTTCGAGTACAACAAGGTGTGGAGGTTGGTGCCAAGGCCAACGGGGAACCACAATGTCATTGGAATCAAGTGGATTTTCAAGAACAGACAAGATGCTCATGGAACCATCATTTGCAACAAGGCAAGATTGGTGGCACAAGGTTACTCCCAAGTCGAGGGTATCGACTACGGTGAAACCTTTGCTCCCGTTGCTCATCCTGAATCCATTCGTTTGTTGATTGCTTATGCTTCTCATCACAACTTTAAGTTGCAACAAATGGATGTGAAGAGTGCTTTTCTTAATGGTCCTATTAATGAGTTGGTTTACGTCAAACAACCCCCCGGGTTCGAGGACCCTACTTTCCCGATCATGTGTACCAAATCGATAAGGCACTCTATGGCCTTAAACAAGCCCCACGTGCGTGGTATGACCACCTTACCGAGTTGCTACAAGATCGTGGGTTTGAAGTTGGGCTCATCGATCCCACTCTTTTACTAAGAAGGTCAATGGGGAGTTGTTTGTGTGCCAACTATATGTTGATGACATTATCTTTGGTTCCCCTAACAAAGCTTTCAATGATGAATTTGCCGCACTAATGACCTCAAAGTTCAAGATGTCTTCCATGGGAGAGTTGAAGTTCTTTCTAGGTTTCGAAGTGAAGCAAAGAAGAGATGGTACCTTCATCAACCAAGCCAAATACACTCAGGACATGCTCAAGAGATTCAAGCTAAGTGATGTCAAGCCGGCTTCCACTCCAATGCCCACTAAGTGCCAACTTGACATCGATCCCAATGGTAAAGCGGTGGATCAAAAGGTATATCGCTCCATGATTGGATCCTTGCTTTACCTTTGTGCATCTAGACCGGATATCATGTTGAGTGTGGGAATTTGTGCACGGTTTCAAGCCGCACCTAAGGAAAGCCACTATGTGGCGGTCAAGCGAAACCTTTCGATATTTGGCTCATACCCCAAACTTTGGCCTATGGTACCCGAGAGGAGCAAACTTCAAGCTTGTAGGATATTCGGATTCCGATTGAGCGGGAGACAAAGTGGATACGAAGTCCACTTTCGGAGGGTGCCAATTCCTTGGTTTCTCCTTGGTAAGTTGGTTTTCCAAAAAGCAAAGTTGTGTGTCTCTCTCGTCCACCGAAGCGGAGTATGTAGCGGCCGACAGTTGTTGTGCACAACTCTTATGGATGAGGCAAACTTTAAAGGATTACGGTGTCATTTGTGACAAAGTGCCTCTTTGGTGTGACAATGAAAGTGCCATCAAGACGAAGCATATTGAGATTCGGTATCACTTCATCCGGGATCACATTAGGCGAGGGGAGATCGAGCTCAACTACGTCAACACTCATGATAACCTTGCAGATATCTTCACGAAGCCTTTAGATGAAGCAAGATTTCGCGAGTTAAGGCATGCGCTAAATATCATTGATTTGAGCAATGTTGCTTGAACCCTTGCACACCCCACCATACTCAACTTGTTATCTTGTTTAGGTGTAGGCATGGACATAGGGGGAGTGTTGTTCTCTCAATGAACTCTCCCTCCCCCCATTATGCATAAAGCGATCAACTCTTTCACATTAGCCATTTTTGATGGTACTTGTGCTTCAAAGACGAGTTTTGGTTATGGGCCCAAGGATAATTCTTCGCGGTGCCATACCAATTGACTCAAACATAGGTGGCTCCGCCACCGCCTCTCTTTGGAGAGGTGGTGTCTCGTGGCTGTTTTCGTGTTGTCGTTTTGCCTTCCTGTCTTCGTGTGTCGCGTGTTCTTGTGGTGTCGTGTTGCCTCGTAGTTTGTTTCGTGCAAAGACCTCTTTTTCGTGTGCTTGGAACATGTGACTTCCTGAGTTCACGGTACTACCGCAGCATGCCACGGTACTACCGCGTTGAGAGGGCACGGTACTACCGCGCTGGCAGCGATAATTTCTTGCCGCCCAGGAAGCGGTACTACCGCTCGTCTTGTGATACTTCCGCCGAGCGGTACTACCGCGATGAATCACGGTACTACCGCGCCACGAGTGTGTGTGGGGGTTATGATTCGGGCAGGGGAGTTCCAACTCCCCATACCCATTCACTTATCTCTCTCCCCACATATCTCTCTCTCTCTCTCTCTCTCTCTCTCTCGCTCACGAACGGCGCCGGAGGTCCTCGCCGGATCTCCGTCTCCGGCCACTCTCCTCGGATTCCGACCGCTGGGATCGTTTCACCACGTCCTCTTGCCATGGAACAAGGTTTTTCCCCAAATCCCTCTCTCTCTTGGTTGTTTTCTCGCTTCTAGGATCTTGGGGAGATGCATGCTGTTCTTGAGATTTTAGGCCAAATCTGTGCAAGAGTAGGATGTAGGAGAGTTGGGTTGCGTAGGTTTTATACTTGATATGTTGTCCTGTGATTGATTTGATCAACCGAAGTACCGCCGAGGTTTCGCGGTTTTTCTCAGATTTGAACTAGGTTTGGATCTGACGCGGTGCGGTACTACCGCGCCTTGTGCGGTACTACCGCTTGAGCGGTACTACCGCCCGTCAGGTGCGGTACTATCAAGGCTTAGTCGCGTAATCGAAAAACTACTACCGCTCCGGACCGGTACTACTATTTACTTAGAGCGGTACTAGATTTTTAGTACCGCAGCACTTGTCAGTACTTCCGTGGATGAAATTTTTCTCATGGCATTTAGCATGTATGTTTCCTAATTGGTTCCTTTTCTTTGCCGAGGTCTTTTCTTGATCCTTCTTCGTTTTCGTGTGTTTTGGCGCTTTGTGTCTCGGTGGTGGCTCTCGCTGTTCCAATCCCGATCGCGACACTGGATCCAAGCGTTTGCGCAATCAAGGTGAAGCCGCAGAGGGCCCCAATGCCCCCAAGCGCAATGTCAAGACCACGCTAACAAGAACAAGGAACCCGCTAAGAGCATGGACGAGATACCCTCCGCTGAGTATGTCTGTCTCAGGCAGATGAACCCGTATGTGAATCCTCGTGCTATCATCAGAGGCTGTGAGTTGTTCTGGACCAAGCAGCAGACTCTCATTTATCTGGATGTCATCAAGAACAAGCAGAATACCTACGTGGATGTCAAGTGGATTGACATGCATCACATGAGGAAGGAACATTATCGTGAGTACTTTGGAGAGGCTCTGGACTTGGTGGAGCAGTTTGGCATTGAGCATGTGATCTCCTTCCATCTGGACTTTGACCCTAAGCTTGTTTGTCAGTTCTTTGCCTCTGTGTACTTTCACCATGGGGAGGAGCGGTAGATGACGTGGATGACCAATGACTGTCAGTTGACCGCTACCTGGAAGGAGTTCATGGACCTGTTGCATGTTCCAGATGACGGACTCAACACTCCTGTTGGTGTTCGTCCCCATGCCAATTCTGAGTCTGCTAGCAAGGACAAGCTCCAAGAAGATTTTGTTGAGAAGGTGCTCGCCAATGGCAAGTCAGCTTGGGTGCTGAACTCCTTTCTCGATATCATGTATCGCATCTTCCGCAACTCTCTGCTCCGCGCATTGGCGACAAGGATAAGGTTCATGCATTTATGGTGGATATGATGCTCATGTGCGAGGAGGCCCGGGTGTCTCAGACTCAGCCTCTTGATGTCTCACACATCATGTGGCATGAGCTTCGGTTTGCGGTGTTCAACCGCAAGGTGCCTATCTACGGGCCATACCTGTTTCTGCTGATCTCCAAGACTTGGGAGAAGCTGTACCCTGGATATGAGTTCCTTGCACCAGACTGGATTAGGCATGATCCCATTTGTCTCCGTGTCAAGCCCAACTGGGCCAACACTACCACTCGTGCTGAGGCGTCTGCTGCTAGGAGGCATGTTGGTGAGGAGGAGACTGGAGCTGAGTATGTTGCTGAGGACCGTGCTGCTAGGTCTTCCCAGAGTTCCTCTATGCCCTCGTGGGCCAAGAAGCTGAAGGACAAGATGAAGACTCTCTTCTGCATGCAAGCTAAGGGGCAGTACAGGACTCACGTTGCCTCCAAGGAGGCTCGCCGCCGTGACTTGCACATCCTGAAGGTCTTCGGTGAGGCTCATTCCAGCGGGTCAGAGAGGAACATCACTCCAGAGGCCGAGTGGATGGCGAAGCAGGGCTTCAAGTGGACTGATTCTGACGAGGACTTCGAGGAGGACATCCCTGCCGCCGAGTCTGAGGAGGAGCGCTGGGATGATTTCTCCGCTTGAGCCACCCCGAGTGTGTAGGTGTCCTCTCTGCCTTTTTGGCGTCTCGATGCCAAAGGGGGAGAGAGTGTAGGGATTTGCTCGTGTGTCGTCGTGTTTGGTGTGTTTGCTGTCTCGTTTGAACCTCGTTTCTTGGTTTGGTTTGGTTTGAGACTTATCCTTCATATGGTATAAGACATATGCACTTTATCCTATCTTAGCAAGCTTATGTTATATTGTGCTACCTATGTTTTATGCTCGTTAGTAGTTGTTTAGCCTTATCTTTGCTAGATATGCCTTGTCTCTAAAATATAGGGGGAGTGTTGATCCTAGTTGTGTGCTATGCAGTCCAAAGCATTCATCTAGTTTGCACACATCTAGGGGAGCCCGTCTATATTTTAGAGAGGAGGGGTTTGCCTTTTGCTATAGTTTATTTCCTTTTTACAAGAATCCCATATTGTCATCAATCCACCAAAAAGGGGGAGATTGTAAGTACATATTTATCCCTTAGGTGTTTTGGTGATTGATGACAATGCTTTTGCGGACTAATCGTGTGCCTTTGAGTTTCTCAGACATTTCTTCACTAGGTACAAGACGGTTTGGTGCCCCTCGAAGACTATTGAAGACGACGTTTCTCTACATTTCTTTTTGGTGGATTTGAGTCATAGGAAAGCCTACTATTAAGAGGGGTCCGCCGAAAGGTTTGGGTGGAATCATCACGCATAATGCTCCTTCCTTGTCTCCACCTTTCCCTTGCGCTATGGAGCATCCCCCGTTTATACTCGTTGTGATTGCCTTGGCTGTTGTTTCTGTGCTTGCGGTAGTACTGCTCCCTGGAGCGGTAGTACCGCAGGCACCTGCGATAGTACCGTGGCTCTGGCGCGGTAGTACAGCAGGAGCCCACGGTAGTACCGCTCCTCCGAGTCAGACTCTGTGGCCCCTGTGCCAAGTACCGCTGCGTTGCGGTAGTAGGGGCGGATGTAATTTTTTACATCCGCGCCTCCACGGTAGTACCGTGCGCGGTCTGATCCAGCAGCCACGCAGTAGTACTGCTCTCCAGCGGTAGTACCGCGTTGGGTTTTTGCACCGGCTGTTTTCCAGCGGAAGTAGGCACGTATGTATTTTTATTCATCCGCGCCCTTCCCAGGCTAGGGCGTTCCTGCCTTGCGGTAGTACCGCAAGGAGGGAGCGGTAGTACTGCCCCTGTCAGGCTCGCTGTAGCCCCCGCTGCTGCAGCGGTAGTACCGTGGTGGCTCACGGTAGTACCGCATGGCCTTGCGGTAGTACCGCATACCGAGCGGTAGTACCGCTGTGGTCGCAGTTGGTTAAGTGGATAACGGTTGGATTTCGTCCACCACTATAAAAGGGTCGTCTCCTACCTTTAGTTGACTACCTCTTCCAACCCTAAGCTCCATTGCTGCTCCTAAGCTCCATTTTCGCCGATCTCACTCCCTAGCCAATCAAACTTGTTGATTTGCTCGGAGTGGTTGAGAAGGCCCCGATCTACACTTCCACCAAGAGAAATTTGACTCCCCCCACTAATCCCTTGCGGATCTTGTTACTCTTGGGTGTTTGAGCACCCTAGACGGTTGAGGTCACCGTGGAGCCATATTCCATTGTGGTGAAGCTTCGTGGTGTCGTTGGGAGCCTCCAATTAAGTTGTGGAGATTGCCCCAACCTTGTTTGTAAAGGTTCGGTCACCGCCTTCAAGGGCACCAATAGTGGAATTACGGCATCTCGCATTGCGTGAGGGCGTGAGGAGAATACGGTGGCCCTAGTGGCTTCTTGGGGAGCATTGTGCCTCCACACCGCTCTAACGGAGACGCATTTCCTCAAAAGGAAGGAACTTCGTAACACATCCTCGTCTCCACCGGCTCCACTCTTGGTTATCTCATCCCTTTACTTGTGCAAGCTTATGTGTGTTACATTCATTGCGTGCTTGTGTGCTTGTGATTGTTGCATCATATAGGTTGTCCACCTAGTTGCATATCTAGACAACTTACTTTGATGCAAAGTTTAATTTGGTAAAGAAAAGTTAAAAATTGTTAGTTGCCTATTCACCCCCCCTCTAGTCAACTATATCGATCCTTTCACCTATGTTTCCTGCCTTGGGTGTGTGCGTGTGTTGTGGTGGCATGCATTTGTATCGGATGATGATGATCTTTGCTTTATATATAAAGCGGGGCGGAAGCCTTTTTCGGTAAAGGGAGTTTTTGGTCGTCATGGTAGGTTGGTTTGGTTTCATACAGTACATTTGTTGTTTTCACCTTAATTATGTGTTGGGGAACGTAGTAATTTCAAAAAATTTCCTACGCACACACAGGACCATGGTGATGGCATAGCAACGAGAGGGGAGAGTGTATGTCCACGTACCCTCGTAGACCGTAAGCGGAAGCGTTATAACAACGCGGTTGATGTAGTCGTACGTCTTCACGATCCGACCGATCCAAGTACCGAACGTACGGCACCTCCGAGTTCTGCACACGTTCAGCTCGGTGACGCTCCTCAGGCTCCGATCCAGCAAAGCTCCGGGGAGAGAGAGTTCCACAAGATGACGGGCGCAGGACGATCTTGATGTTCTACCGACGCAGGGCTTCGCCTAAGCACCGCCACGATATGACCGAGGTGGAATATGGTGGAGGGGGCACCGACACGGCTAAGAGATCCAAGAGATCAATTGTTGTCTCTTTGGTGCTAGCCCTGCCCTCTATTTATATGTTGAGCCCCGGTCGAAACTTGGAGCAAAGCCTCCTCAAAGTCGGTTTTGCCCGAAAGGCAAGAGTCCCACTGGGACTCCAGGACCAAACGCCACAAACCTTGGCGTCGCCCAGACGCCATGGGCCTCGGCGTCTGCCCAGACGCCATGGGCCTCGGCGTTGCCCGGCCTCCGCAAAACTCCTTTTGCACCAACCTAAAGCCTCATGGGCGTGACCCCTTGGCCTAAACATATCATCCAATAGATGAATCTTTACGTCTCAACCATTTCGAGACTCCTCGTCATGTCCCCGATCTCATCTGGGACTCCGAACTCCTTCGGTACATCAAAACATGTAAACTCATAATATAACATCGCATCGAAACCTTAAGCGTGCGGACCCTACGGGTTCGAGAACTATGTAGACATGACCGAGAACTATTCTTGGTCAATAACCAATAGCGGAACCTGGATGCCCATTGGTTCCTACATATTCTACGAAGATCTTTATCGGTCAAACCGCATAACGACATACGTTGTTCCCTTTGTCATCGGTATGTTACTTGCCCGAGATTCGATCGTCGGTATCCAATACCTAGTTCAATCTCGTTACTGGCAAGTCTCTTTACTCGTTCCGTAATACATCATCTCGCAACTAACTCATTAGTTGCAATGCTTGCAAGGCTTATAGTGATGTGCATTACCGAGAGGGCCCAGAGATACCTCTCCGAGCAATCGGAGTGACAAATCCTAATCTCGAAATACGCCAACCCAACATCCGCCTTTGGAGACACCTGTAGTACTCCTTTATAATCACCCAGTTATGTTGTGACGTTTGGTAGTACCCAAAGTGTTCCTCCGTAAACGGAGTTGCATATTCTCATAGTTATAGGAACATGCATAAGTCATGGATAAAAGCAATAGCAACATACTAAACGATCGGGTGCTAAGCTAATGGAATGGGTCATGTCAATCAGATCATTCAACCAATGATGTGACCTTGTTAATCAAATGACAACTCCTTTGTCTATGGTTAGGAAACTTAACCATCTTTGATTAACAAGCTAGTCTAGTAGAGGCATACCAGTGACACTTTGTTTGTCTATGTATTCACACATGTATTATGTTTCCGGTTAATACAATTCTAGCATGAACAATAAACATTTATCATGAAATAAGGAAATAAATAATAACTTTATTATTGCCTCTAGGGCATATTTCCTTCAGTCTCCCACTTGCACTAGAGTCAATAATCTAGATCACATCACTATGTGATTAACATCGATAGTTCACATCATCATGTGATTAACACCCATAGTTCACATCGCCATGTGACCAACACCCAAAGGGTTTACTAGATTCAGTAATCTAGTTCACATCGCTATGTGATTAACACCCAAAGAGTACTAAGGTGTGATCATGTTTTGCTTGTGAGAGAATCTTATTCAACGGGTCTTTCATATTCAGATCCATTATGTATTTTGCAATTTTCTATGTCTACAATGCTCTGCACGGAGCTACTCTAGCTAATTGCTCCCACTTTCAATATGTATCTAGATCGAGACTTAGAGTCATCCAGATCGGTGTCAAAACTTGCATCGACGTAACCCTTTACGCACCTAACCTTTGTCACTTCCATAATCGAGAAACATATCCTTATTCCACTAAGGATAATTTTGACCGCTGTCCGATGATCTACTCCTAGATCACTATTGTACTCCCTTGCCAAACTTCGGTGTAGGGTATACAATAGATCTGGTACACAGCATGGCATACTTTATAGAACCTATGGCCAAGGCATAGGGAATGACTTTCATTCTCTTTCTATCTTCTGCCGTGGTCGGGTTTTGAGTCTTACTCAATTTCACACCTTGTAACACAGGCAAGAACTCTTTCTTTGACTGTTCCATTTTGAACTACTTCAAAACCTTGTCAAGGTATGTACTCATTGAAAAACTTATCAAGCGTCTTGATCTATCTCTATAGATCTTGATGCTCAATATGTAAGCAGCTTCACTGAGGTCTTTCTTTGAAAAACTCCTCTCAAACACTCCTTTATGCTTTGCGGAATAATTCTACATTATTTCCGATCAATAATATGTCATACATATACTTATCGTAAATCTTTGTAGTGCTCCCACTCACTTTCTAGTAATTACAGGCTTCACCGCAAGTCTGTATAAAACTATATGCTATGATCAACTTATCAAAGCATGTATTCCAACTCTGAGATGCTTGCACCAGTCCATAGATGGATCCTTTGGAGCTTGCATATTTTGTTAGCACGTTTAGGATTTACAAAACCTTCTGGTTGCATCATATACAACTCTTCTTTAATAAATCCATTAAGGAATGCAGTTTTGTTTATCCATTTGCCAGATTTCATAAAATGCGGCAATTGCTAACATGATTCGGACAGACTTAAGCATAGATACGAGTGAGAAACTCTCATCGTAGTCAACATCTTGAACTTGTCGAAAACCTTTATGCGACAATTCTAGCTTTGTAGACAGATAACACTACTATCGGCGTCCGTCTTCCTCTTGAAGATCCATTTATTTTCTATGGTTTGCCGATCATCGGGCAAATCCATCAAAGTCCATACTTTGTTCTCATACATGGATCATATCTCAGATTTCATGGCCTCAAACCATTTTATGGAATCTGGGCTCATCATCGCTTCCTCATAGTTCGTAGGTTCGTCATGGTCAAGTAACCTGACCTCCATAATGGGATTACCGTACCACTCTGGTGCGGATCTCACTCTGGTTGACCTACGAGGTTTGGTAGTAACTTGATCTGAAGTTACATGATCATCATCATTAGCTTCCTCACTAATTGGTGTAGTAGTCACAGGAACTGATTTCTGCGATAAACTACTTTCCAATAAGGGAGAAGGTACAATTACCTCATCAAGTTCTACTTTCCTCCCACTCACTTCTTTCGGGAGAAACTCCTTCTCTAGAAAGGATCCATTCTTGGCAACGAATGTCTTGCCTTTCGGATCTGTGATAGAAGGTGTACCCAACATTTTGGGTATCCTATGAAGACGCATTTCTCCGATTGGGGTTCGAGCTTATCAGGATGAAACTTTTTCACATAAGCATCGACACTCCAAACTTCAAGAAACAACAACTTTGGTTTCTTGCCAAACCACAGTTCATACGGTGTCGTCTCAACGGATTTAGATGGTGCCCTTTTTAACGTGAATGCAGCTGTCTCTAATGCATAACCCCAAAATGATAGTGGTAAACCGATAAGAGACATCATAGATCGCACCATATCAAATAAAGTGCGGTTACGACGTTCGGACACACCATAACATTGTGGTGTTCCAGGTGCGTGAGCTGTGAAACTATTCCACATTATTTTAATTGAAGACCAAACTTCGTAACTCAATTATTCGTCTTTGCGATTAGATCGCAGAAACTTTATTTTCTTGTTACGATGGTTTTCCACTTCACTCTGAAATTCTTTGAACCTTTCAACTATTTCAGACTTATGTTTCATCAAGTAGATATACCCATATCTGCTCAAATCATCTTGTGAAAGTCGAGAAAATAACGATACTTGCCACGAGCATCAACACTCATTGGATTGCATACATCGGTATGTATTATTTTCAATAAGTCAAGAGCTTGTTCCATTGTTCATGAGAACGGAGTTTTAGTCATATAGCCAAAACGGCACGGTTCGCAAGCATCAAATGAATCATAATCAATAGATTCCAAAATACAATCAGCATGGAGTATACTTCATGCGCTTTACACCAATATGACCTAAACGGCGATGCCACAAATAAGTTGCACTATCATTATTAACTTTGCATCTTTTGGTTTCAATATTATGAAAATGTGTATCACTATGATCGAGATCCAATGAATCATTTTCATTGGGTGTGTAACCATATAAGGTTTTATTCATGTAAACAGAACAACAATTTATTCTCTTACTTAAATGAATAACCGTATTGCAATAAACATGATCAAATCATACTTATGCTCAACACCAAATAACACTTATTTAGGTTCCATACTAATCCCGAAAGTATAGGAGTGTGCGATGATGATCATATCAATCTTGGAACTACTTCCAACACTCATCTTCACTTCCCCTTCAACTAGTTTCTATTCATTCTGCAACTCCCGTTTCAAGTTACTACTCTTAGCAACTGAACTAGTACCAAATACTAAGGGGTTGCTATGAACACTAGTAAAGTACACATCAATAACATGTATATCAAATATACTTATGTTCACTTTGCCATCCTTCTTATCCGCCAAATACTTGGGGTAGTTCCGCTTCTAGTGACCAGTTCCATTGCAGCAAAAGCACTTAGTCTCAGGCTTAGGTCCAGACTTGGGCTTCTTCACTCGAGCAGCAACTTTCTTGACGTTCTTCTTGAAGTTCCCCTTCTTCCCTTTGCCCTTTTCCTTGAGACTAGTGGTCTTGTCAATCATCAACACTTGATGCTCTTTCTTGATTTCTACCTTCGTCGATTTCAACATCACGAAGAGCTCGGGAATCGTTTTCGTCATCCCTTGCATACTATAGTTCATCACGAAGTTCTAGTAACTTAGTGTTGGTGACTAGAGAATTCTGTCAATCACTATCTTATCCGGAAGATTAACTCCCACTTGATTCAAGCGATTGAAGTACCCGGACAATCTGAGAACATGCTCACTAGTTGAGCGATTCTCTTCCATCTTTTAGCTATAGAACTTGTTGGAGATTTCATATCTCTCAACTCGGTATTTGCTTGAAATATTAACTTCAATTCCTGGAACATCTCATATGGTCCATGACGCTCAAAACGCCTTTGAAGTCCCGATTCTAAGCTGTTAAGTATGGTGCACTAAACTATCAAGTAGTCATCATATTGAGCTAGCCAAACGTTCATAACGTCTACATTTGCTCCTGCAATAGGTCCGTCACCTAGCGGTGCATTAAGGACATAATTCTTCCAGGCAGCAATGAGGATAAACCTCAGATCACGGATCCAATCCGCATCATTGCTACTAACATTTTTCAATATAATTTTCTCTAGGAACACATATAAAAACATAGGGAAGCAACAACGCGAGCTATTGATCTACAACATAATTTGCAAAATACTACCAGGACTAAGTTCATGATAAATTAAAGTTCAATTAATCATATTACTTAAGAACTCCCACTTAGATAGACATCTCTCTAGTCATCTAAGTGATCACGTGATCCAAATCAACTAAACCATAACCGATCATCACGTGAGATGGAGTAGTTTTCAATGGTGAACATCTTATGTTGATCATATCTACTATATGATTCACGCTCGACCTTTCGGTCTCCGTGTTCCGAGGCCATATCTGCATATGCTAGGCTCGTCAAGCATAACCTGAGTATTCTGCGTGCAAAACTGGCTTGCACCCGTTGTAGATGGACGAGAGCTTATCACACCCGATCATCACGTGGTGTCTCAAGACGCATTTAACGAACTTTGGCAACGGTGCATACTCGGGAGAACACTACTTGATAATTTTAGTGAGAGAACATCTTAAAATGCTACCGTCAATCAAAGAAAAATAAGATGCATAAAGGATAAACATCACATGTAATCAATATAAGTGATATGATATGGCCATCATCATCTTGTGCTTGTGATCTCCATCTCCGAAGCACCGTCGTGATCACCATCGTCACCGGCGCGACACCTTGATCTCCATCGTAGCATCGTTGTCGTTTACGCCATCTATTGCTTCTACGACTATCGCTACCGCTTAGTGATAAAGTAAAGCAATTATGTATGCGTTGCATTTCATACAATAAAGCGACAACCATATGGCTCCGACCAATTGCCGATAACCGGTTACAAAACATGATCATCTCATACAATAAAATGTAGCATCACGTCTTGACCATATCACATCACAACATGCCCTGCAAAAACAAGTTAGACGTCCTCTACTTTGTTGTTGCAAATTTTACGTGGCTGCTATGGGCTTAAGTAAGAACCAATCTCACCTACGCATCAAGACCACAACGATATTTCACAATTAGACTCCGCTTTAACCTTCTCAAGGACCGGGCGTAGCCACACTCAGTTCAACTAAAGTGAGAGAGACAGACACCCGCCAGCCACCTTTAAGCACGAGTGCTCGTAGAACGGTGAAACCAGTCTCGCGTAAGCGTCTGCACGCGTAATGTCGGTCCGGCCGCTTCATCTCACAATACCGCTGAACCAAAGTATGACATGCTGGTAGGCAGTATGACTTGTATCGCCCACAACTCATTTGTGTTCTACTCGTGCAAAACATCAAACCATAAAAACCTAGGCTCTGATACCACTGTTGGGGAACGTAGTAATTTCAAAAAATTTCCTACGCACACACAGGACCATGGTGATGGCATAGCAACGAGAGGGGAGAGTGTATGTCCACGTACTCTGTGAGACCGTAGAAGCGGAAGCGTTATAACAACGCTGTTGATGTAGTCGTCGTCTTCACGATCCGACCGATCCAAGTACCGAACGCACGGCACCTCCGAGTTCTCGCACACGCTCAGCTCGGTGACGCTCCTCAGCTCCGATCCAAAGAAAGCTCGGGAGAGAGAGTTCCACAAGACGACGGCGCAGGACGATCTTGATGTTCTATCGACGCAGGGCTTCGCCTAAGCACCGCTACGATATGACCGAGGTGGAATATGGTGGGGGGGGGCACCGCACACGGTTAAGAGATCCATGAGATCAATTGTTGTGTCTTTGGTGCTAGCCCTGCCACTCTATTTATATGTTGAGCCCCGGGGTCGAAACTTGGAGCAAAAGCCTCCTCAAAGTCGGTTTTGCCCGAAAGGCAAGAGTCCCACTCGGACTCCAGGACCAAACGCCACAAACCTTGGCGTCTGGCCCAGACGCCATGGGCCTCGGCGTCTAGCCCAGGGCCAGACGCCAGCCAATCCGGCGTTTGGCCCACAGGCCTCCGCAAAACTCCTTTTGCACCAACCTAAAGCCTCATGGGCTTGACCCCTTGGCCTAAACATATCATCCAATATATGAATCTTTACGTCTCGACCATTTCGAGACTCCTCGTCATGTCCCCGATCTCATCCGGGACTCCGAACTCCTTCGGTACATCAAAACATGTAAACTCATAATATAACTGTCATCGAAACCTTAAGTGTGCGGACCCTACGGGTTCGAGAACTATGTAGACATGACCGAGAACTATTCTTGGTCAATAACCAATAGCGGAACCTGGATGCCCATATTGGTTCCTACATATTCTACGAAGATCTTTATCGGTCAAACCGCATAACGACATACGTTGTTCCCTTTGTCATCGGTATGTTACTTGCCCGAGATTCGATCGTCGGTATCCAATACCTAGTTCAATCTCGTTACTGGCAAGTCTCTTTACTCGTTCCGTAATACATCATCTCGCAACTAACTCATTAGTTGCAATGCTTGCAAGGCTTATAGTGATGTGCATTACCGAGAGGGCCCAGAGATACCTCTCCGACAATCGGAGTGACAAATCCTAATCTCGAAATACGCCAACCCAACATCTGCCTTTGGAGACACCTGTAGTACTCCTTTATAATCACCCAGTTACGTTGTGACGCTTGGTAGTACCAAAGTGTTCCTCCGTAAACGGGAGTTGCATATTCTCATAGTTATAGGAACATGCATAAGTCATGGATAAAAGCAATAGCAACATACTAAACGATCGGGTGCTAAGCTAATGGAATGGGTCATGTCAATCAGATCATTCAACCAATGATGTGACCTTGTTAATCAAATGACAACTCCTTTATCTATGGTTAGGAAACTTAACCATCTTTGATTAACAAGCTAGTCTAGTAGAGGCATACCAGTGACACTTTGTTTGTCTATGTATTCACACATGTATTATGTTTCCGGTTAATACAATTCTAGCATGAACAATAAACATTTATCATGAAATAAGGAAATAAATAATAACTTTATTATTGCCTCTAGGGCATATTTCCTTCATTATGCAGTAGCACTCTTTGGACAGAAGGATCACATTAATTATGTAGAATATCATTCTTTTGAAAGGAGTAGTAATTTGTGCTGTTTGTCTTCTTTCAACATTAATTTTTGCTTTTTTTGTGTGTGTGTGTGGGTGGGGGGGGGGGGTCTCCGACCTAGTTTGCTTCATACCTTCGAGACTGAATCTCTGTGTATCTATACCAATATAAAAAACCCAAGAGGGCATATTAAACTAATCTCAGCTATCAAACCATGTCAATCCAGTGACTTAGATTACTCCCCGTGTTGAGCACTCAAACATATTTAGCGCATAACCAGTATCATACCAAATATCAATGTTAGTATTAGAAGTGAATTGCTTCCCCAATGATATTTTGGTGTTGGTGACAATAGGGTCAGTGAGGTATAATATTGGTTATCAGGTTTATCTCAGGATATTGGCCTCTTGGAGATCGTCGACCGACGTGGGTGACCCCTAATTGAAAAGGGAAAAAGGTGTGGGTTCTCAGAAGTCCTGAAAGTTTTTCGGTTTTATATGAGTCATAGAACAACCACACTAAGAAGAGGGGTCGAGTTGTTTGACAAGTTGGGAAACATGATATCTACTCATATACATTTTTCCCAAACCTTTCAAATCTTCAAAGAAGGGATTTGACCTGTCAAAGGTGTGCTAGTGTTGGGACCCCCGAGTCCCCGGAGCCTAGAGACCTGGCACCCGGATTGGTCAGAATGGTTTTGGTCATCCGGGCACCTGGACTCGCAGTCCAAAACCTCTGGACACCCGAAGTCCTGAGTGCACAAGTGGCCCGTTCTCCTGATGAGACCGGGTCCTCGGGTAACCGGAGTGGATTTTATCCCACTTGACACCCCGGGCACCCACAGTCCACCACAGGGCCCATCGAGCTCACCTCCGACGGAGAGGAATAGAATAGGACTTTTACTTGTTTTTAGGATCCTTTTTGCTATGTAAAAATTATTTAAAAAATGAATGAAAATCATTGTCTGTTTTTAATCATTGTCTGTTTTTATTTGGTGACTTCAGTTGGATGGCGGACGCCCCACCCGCCTATCCATGGACACGCCCGAACGTGTCCGCTAACATTTGCTGATGTCCATATCATGATTAACGTTGGATTTGCCCTGAGTTGTTACTCCTATTTTTCCACTACAAGCCCACCTCATATTTTGAGTCTAACTTCGACTATCTATTTGACCAACAAAATATGACTTACATGCGCTAAAAAGTCTACGAGTCACACTTTACTTAAATTTGAATCCACTATTATACTCTTTGTAGCATATATAACTTATATATTTTATTGATCAATTCGTTGATCAAAGATAAACACAAAATACAAGCTGATCTTGAATAAAGAAAGGGAGAGATTACTACCCAGTTTGCCTTCTACTAACCGATCTGCCTTCAGAAAACAGCAACAAATGGTCATATGACGAGCTATAGCTGACATTACACACATACACTGTACACTTTATTTACATTCTTTAGAACAAACCACATGACATGTAGCGGCAAATATCACACCAGTACACCACACAAAACAAAAGAAGTAAAAAGCTAGCCAGCCACTCAGGCTCCTTCCTCTGCCTTCCACATAACACAAGGCCCCTTCCTCTGATAATCAAATGGCCGGACCTTGCTCATCATCCGCCCGATCATCGCCATCGCCTTGATGCTCGGGAAATGGCCTCCAAGTTCCCTGGCCGCGACGTCAGGCTCCGCTGCTGCTCTCGTTCCCCGCCCTGGTTCTCCGTGCGGAACAGGGGCGACGCCACCCCGGCACAACCTTCCTATCCAGCAGCGAACACACCTTGCCCCAACATGGTCGGCAATGTCGGTGCCGGACATTCCACCTGCTCCTCCAACCGGACGATAGTCTCCGGTTCTGGGCCTCTTGGAACGGTGGACATGAGGGTCTGTGGTGTCATGGAGCAGGCGCTTGAGCCATTTGTCGCTTGGATCGGCACCCGCCGACGATCGAACCGTGTCATTGGGAACTTGATTTCTTGTGCTGCTTTGGAACAGCGGGGGGTCCAAGTCCATGATTTCTGTTTCCGGCGTCGAGTGATTGGCATTGACATTACAGAATATGTTTTCTTTGTTGTATCTTGGTGATCCTTCTATGGACAGAGTTGCCAGCTGCTCATTTGCTCTTTCTGCGCAGCCATTGTCCTGTGGTACATTTGTTCATAGTGCAAATATCAGCATCAATAAGAGGTCACCTTTCCAATGTGAATTAATTGATACAGGTCCAAAACTACAGAGAAGTACGCCACTTTTATGGAATTGCCATATTGAGTCGTATGAAGTAATGCGTAAGCAAGCATACAAGGTGCAAAATGAGACAGTCCAAGCAAGTACAATTATACTCCAGGCAGAAAGTTGTGATATATACTCGACCAAAGTGCTAATTCTCAGAAGCAAAGTTGAGGATGCAGAAAAATTGCATGCAAGATAAAAGTCTTATGAGTTTTCGTCATATCTATAATAAATAACAGTATAACAACAGGTCCAAGCAAAAACAGTTCAGCCTGATTCATTTTTAAGCCTAAGACAGGCCATGAGTGTGATATGCAAGTGCAGCACTGATACCTTTTGCATCAACGATGAAATGGTGCCTGCAAAATACCAGAACAAAAAAGTGAGCGATACTATTGACTGATACTTCAGTTTTCAATATTACCAACAAACACATTATGACAGCAAAAATGACCTGACACGAGTTTGAGCTATCACAGTGTACCAAAGAAATACTCTTAGTTAATACTATATTACATTATTTGAGGTTAATCCCTCACCTGCTGAGGATTTTGACACATGTTGTGAATCTCCATGCATCGTTTTAGCTTTAGGTGAGAATTGGTTCTGGGCTCCAAATAAAGGACTGCAAGAAGACAGCGAATCTATCGGGTACGTACTCTGTGATTTGGAAGGGATTGTCAGCATTTCAAATAAACAGGGACCGTTTTGTTCAACAGAGTCCGTAAATCTGTCCACTGCTTGTCTTTCACGGGTCACTGCGCCACCCTTACTATTTATTGCCAGCATGCTTGCAGCTGGATCAGGGAACATGCAGGAGTCTGTTACATTCGCTGCATATTCCATTCTGTGGGTATTCAGATCATGGTGCTTATCAGATATCAAATGACTTGCAACATAAAAATCCTCATCATCCTGCTTGCTGCTCGTAAAGTAATTGATCGGTATGGTCTCGTATTCTTTACCAAGTACTGGCGTGGAAAGCATGACTCCTGCAGGAACTTCATGTTTTCTGAGTCTAGTAGGTGTTCTTGACTTGTGATTCTGAGGGGCACCTCCAACTGTTTGGCCCTTGTCACTGTTTTCTGAAAGATTGAACTGCTTTTCGCCACATCTGCCGAGTGGCTCCTGATTTGGGTTTGCAAAATAGTGAATTGTATCCTGCTCATCTACTCGACAATCTGACGATGAGTTATTGTCAACTTTTAATTTCTTCCCTGCATGATCAGAAACAAGACAGGTAGGGTCTTCTAGGAGATATTTGATGGCCCCTGAAGGTTTGCAATGGTCCATGACCATGTCAGTCATTCGAGGAAACTGCAGCCCATATTCCTGATGCGAGCATGCCATCAAGTTGGATGGACCCGCATTTAGCTTTGGAGTTTGTTGTGGCACAAAGAGATCATCGAACACAGAACCGGACGCATACTTCCGCTTTGGGCTGAGTATAGTTTCAACTTTCTGATTGACTGACAACATAGGAATCTGGTTCCAGTGTGAATCAGTGTTCTCGTCTGAGCTCACAAGTTTCTGAAAATCCAATGGTAGGTCTGAAAGCCTGCAAACGGAAAGTGTTTCTGATACTACCCTCTTGGCATAGAAGTTCTCATCTTTCTGCATCTGGATCATACAGCTTTGAAAATGCCCATCTCGCCATTCAGTTTTGGTCTGTTCAGCTTCTTGCCAAGCATCATGTGCCACACCCCACATGTTAGGGTCTAATCGCGGCACATTCTTCATTGAAATTCCTTCATGGTTTCTTCCCGACATTATCCTTTCGGCCACGGTGGATTTCCTAAGCTCAAAAGGTGAAGTTTCAGAATCTTTTGGGCAAGTGCTATTGTTGGCATCCTCCAAAGGACTACAGCTCTTGCCATATGGACTGCTGCTTGCTCTGGTCCAGTGTGCCATCCACTTGGTATGTTGCTGGCAAGATGACTCTCCAGGATTTCCTTTGCCCAAAACAACTTGGAAGTCTTCTTTCTCACTGAATCTATTCCTGGTGCAGTCTGACATGATTGAGTTACTGGGTATGAAACTCAAGTAGCCTTTCTTCACAACTTTACTGAATTACAGTACTAGTTGCAAAAGTCTGAAAGAAAAGGTAAATATGAGTTTACACAATGAAATGCTAAGTAATTCCTGACAAAATAATGCAAATCAAGGGATCATAGTACAATTGTAATTGTAATCAAGGGATCATAGTACAATTGTAATAATGCAAATCAAGGGATCTGAAAAATTGGGTGTCAGAAACATTCTGACCAGAGTAAGTGTGACAGGAACATCAACAGTTTTGTTGAATACATGTAATGAACCCTTATAAAAAGGGAAAGATATCTGAAAATTTAACAAAAATGAATTTCTTCTACAGATGAGGATGATTTGGAGGATTTTTTTGGATGCTCTATTAAAACTTTAAAATCTCATAGAAAAAAGAAATACACTAGAATTTTTTCAAAAGAACAAAAACATCCAGCAATCAAATTGGTGAACCTTAACTAGGACTAATCCATGATCGCTGGGTATTACATGTGACGTGACTGAACTCAGATAAGAAATGATCCCAATAGATGAGTTTACACATTGAAATCTAAGTCCTTGCAGAAGAATGATACACATATCAGCAAGAAATAAGCATAAATGAAGGGATCAAAGTACAATTGCTATTATGTTAGTTCCGATATCTGAAAAATAGAGCGTAAAAAAAACATTCTGACCAGAGAAAGTGTGACAAGAATAGCACCAGTTTGGTTGAATACACACAACGAACCCATCTAAACGGGAAAGATATATGAAAAGTTAACGGAAATTAATTTCTTTAGCAGACAGGATGGCTTGAAGGAACCTATTATTGTTTTCTCTGATGCTGTATTAAAAATTTAAAACTTAAAATCTTTTCACTGTCATAAATAAATAAAACTAAAAAATTCTTGGAAGAAAGGGGAAGCACACTAGAAACAGTTCCAAAGCAAGAAAAGGAAATCTAGCACTCAATTTGGTGAACCCTGACTAGGACCAATCCATGACCATCGGATATTATAATTGACATGACTGAACCCAAAGGATAAAGAAAGGGTCCCAAAATATTATATCAAGTCAAGTTAGCATATACTTTAAGCCGTTACCAGTAAAGGAGAGCAACTCAACCATAACCCCGTATTACAAGCTCAAAAGGGCGATTTGAATTGGCAAAAGTACTGTCAGCTTACCAAGTGACAAATGAAATTCCTATATGAAAACACCCTGGGGCAAGAGGACCTCCAGAAAACCACAGAACGCAGCCCACCAAGAAGCCATCCATAGAATGTCCCTTCCGATGTGAAGAAGGAATGTTTTCTCTGGTGCGTACTAACCTGGTAGGTGGATATGATCGTCGTCGTCGACGCGTACTTGTATACTACTTCCTTGCCAAAGTCCAAAAGGCGGCATGGTTCGGGGAATAGGGCCCAAAAGGGCACGAATGGAAAGTTTGTCCCGGCACTGAACTGATAAATTTGTCCCGATTGTTCATATGCAGAGAACAATGGCATGGGTGGATGGTGTGGCAGAAACATTTCAGGGCCAATAATTATATGTGAAAACAATGGATTTTTACGTGGGAAAAGTACTGTGGTGAGTTGGTGATTGGTGAAGTTGGAATTTCTGTGATGAGGGTTGATGGACCGTATGTAGTTGAGTTTGAGTCAGTCGGCCGCTTGGAATGCCGTGGCAACTTCAGGTGAGCAACGTCGTCGGTTCACCTCACGATTTATTACAGCGTGATGCGCGGTGAGTGTGCCTAGGCATGGAAGGGAATTCCTCCATGGTTTCAGATGCGAGCTGCTGAAAGTGAGCGACGACACAAATCTAGCAGATCTACCAGCCGAACCGGCTTTGAACAGGACAGAGGGTGCATACAATCTTCAGAAAGCAGGGCAGGGCAGAGCAGAGCATCCTCCCCAGCCCCAGGACTAGAAATTTTGGGAGCAAGCAGACAGCACTCACCCACGCAATAGGTGCGACGGCGAGGACGGGACGGCGATGAGCCGACGACACAGGGCCCCGGCGACGGCGAGCACTCTCCCTCCTCCTCCTCCTCCTCCTGGGCTCCAACTCCTCGCACGCACGGTGAATGAAACCCACCCTCGCGGGCGGGGCCAGCTGTCCGATTCGGGGAAGAGACGGGCGAGGCGTGGAGGGGGCACGTGGCTGGCGAAGCATCAGTCAACACTCCGGGGAGTACAGCGCGGCACAGTGTGCGAGTGTAGGAGGGGCGGGAAGGCGGCTCGCGGCGGAGGAGCACATGGCATGGCCATGGCGTGGCGCTGCACATCTCTCATGATCGAGACATATAATCGCGACAATGGCGTCGTCCCTGCAGATCGATGGATCTCCCTCTCCTACCCAGCGCTGTTCCTGGCTTCTTATCCGTGACCCAACACGGCGGCCGCTGTACCGTCTAGCACGCGCGTGTGTTTTCTTATCTTACTTATTAAAACAAAACAAAATGACACATCACACAATTTGACACCATTGCAAATAAGCACTTTCAAATTTAGAATTGGAAATTCATGCGGTTCATATATGTATACATAAGGTGAAGCTTATATACACGGTAAAACATCGACAGACGACACTTAGACAATTTTTCTTTTACATAGTTTAACTAGCTAACGAAGGCGAGACTCTTTAGACATTGGTCGGCGGCGCGGCGGCGGCGGCGGTGGCGTGGTCCCTGAAGATGCCGGCTTCGCTTCGACATGGGCGGCAATGGACACGTTGCGCTCCTCCTCTGCCACGTTTGCTTCGGTGGGGGCGGTGAGCATCGTGTGTTTCTTCTTCGTTGCGTCGGCTTCGACGTGGGCGGTGACTGCATCAAGCTCCTCCTCCGGCGCTTTGGCTTCGACGCAGGCGGCGGCCATATCGCGCTCCTTCTTCGCTGCTCTCGCTTTGGCTTTGGTCCGGGAGGCGGCCACATCGCGCTCCTCCTTCGCTGCTCTGACTTTGGCTAATATGCGTTGTTCCTCTGCTGCATCCGCTTCAGCGCGAGCGGCGGTGGCTTTGGCGCGTGTCGCGGCCACAACTCGTTCCTTATCTGCTGCTTCGGTTTTGGCACGGGTGGTGAGCATGGAGCGCGCCGCCTCCACTGCTTTGTCTTCAGCGCGGGCAGCGGCCACAACTCGTTCCTTCTCCGCTGCTTCGGCTTTGGCACGGGTGGCGGCCATGGCTCGTGCCTCTTGCACTGCTTTGGCTTCAGCACGGGTGACAGCCATAACCCGTTCCTTCTCTGCTGCTTCGGCTTTGGCACGGGTGGCGGCCACAGCGCGCCTCTCCTCCACTGCTTTGGTTTCAGCGCGGGCGGCGGCCATTGCTCGTTCTTTCTCCGCTGCTTCGGCTTTGGCACGGGTGGCGGCCATGGCCCGTGCCTCTTGCACTGCTTTGGCTTCAGCGCGGGTGACGGCCACAACTCGTTCCTTCTCCGCTGCTTCGGCTTTGGCACGAGTGGCGGCCACCACGTGCGACCACTCCTGGAAAGCAAAATGAAACGGTAGGAATTGTATATATTTAGGCATGAGTACAGTGTGAACTACTAAGATGAAATGGAAGACAACTAGAGATTAAGAAAACAAAGATTAACCATATATATTGGAAAAAGAGCAATGAACCAACAATATGTACTACCTGCATATCCATGTTTGTCTCCATGCTATATGGTTTACTTGTGTAAAGTAGGTGCCATCTCTTTTCAATACCTTCATCATCTGCATAAGCCTCGACATGATGGATATGGCAGAACTTATCCCACTCGGGGCCACACTTTCCCATAGCCATGGAAGCGAGTACCTCTGGACTGCAGTCCAGCAGCAAATGACTTGGTTTTATAGTCCGTAGGCACATCGGAAGTTGTTTCTCGTTGTAGTTAACTATTAGCACAAACCTCCGGATTGCATTCATCTTGTGTATTAACTCAAGTTTCGGGCAATGGTTGATCCAAAGCTTTTGCAATTTGGGAAAATTAGACATCCTAGTCAGGTCGGGTAAGTCATAAAGGACGAGGTGAACTATGGAAGTGAAGTTCTTTAGAGACCGGAGGTACTGGACGCCACCGATGGTTAACTTTTTCATAACCCTTGCATGGGTGGCAAGCCCGGGAGGAATATACCTCAACTTGCAGTTTTTCAGAAAAAGCTCCTCCAATACCGGCATAGCTTGAACTTCCTCCTCCCATCCCCACTCCTCCCATTCTAGCATTCCACTTAAAATCAGTGTGTGCAGTTTCGGAAAGCCAACCATCGCCTGAGATGAATGATGGTGACGCTGGCTTCGGGGTTGCAAGAATTCAGCACCGACACGCTTGATTGCTGGAGCGCGATTGACCTGTAAAAACTCCAAACATGGGAGACGACACAATCCATCAGGGAGTTGGGTGCAGCAAGATAGGTCTGTCATCCATAGAGTCCTCAAATTCTCAAGTGGTACTGTTGTTGTCCACATCATCCATCCTGGGAGTTGGCGCCCAAAATAACCTTTAATGTCAAGATACTCTAGGCAAGGTAGAGGGCATATCACATCAAACACCACCTCAATTTTCTGTTGTTCCTCATTAGAGACTCCGGCTTTGAGCAACCCATCATCTCCTAGTCTACTGCTGCATTCTAAGGTAAGTGCAGTAAGATATTGTTTTGCACCTACTCTAGCCTTTGCAACGGAAGAGGCCTCTAATACATTCTCTAGACCCTTTATTCCAAGCTCCTTAAGCTGAGAAAGAGGTCCCAACTCTTCCAAACTGCACCAATCACCATCCATATATGTTGGAAACCCAAATAGTACCCACAAATTTGTTAGAGCATGGAAACCCCTAGGAATACTATTTACATGTGTGTCATTAATTGAAAGATACCTCAATCCCCATAGCTTAACAATGCTATCAGGAAGTTTTACAATGCCTCCACAGCCTTCAAGGTTAATGTGCTGGAGGAATTTCATCTCATGGATGTTCTCTGGCAGTCTAGATATATCTGTGCAACTTCTTAATGATAAATACCTCAAGTGCTTCAGCTGACACACAGATACAAGCAATGCCGCAAAATTTGCAGATTCTATAAACAGAGTTCGTAGGCTTGAGAAGGTAACCAAGGAATCACCAGGCTGCATTTTGAAGTTTCCAGATAACATTAGCAGTCTCAACAATTTTTGCCCTGTTAAATCTCTCCATTCAAATTCATCTGATTCAACTCCTTTGGTTTCTATAGACAACCTAAGAAAACTATGTGACCTAAGTTTGTTTTTAGCAGTATCTCCACTCTGAGCTACCAACGCTTCATCTCTAGCCACAAACTGAGCAAATGAGCGAATGACGTCATGCATATTTCCAATAAGTTGACCAGGATAGTTTGTATCTGGCTCAATAAGGTTTCTTAATATTAGCTCATTGTAGTACCTTTTTCCTTCAAGTTCTAGAATACCAGAGCCTCCATTAACCAACCCTTCACCAATCCACATGGACACGACTTCATTGACACTTAGTATTGTCTTTTTAGGTTTAAGGGAAAAGTGCAGAAAGCATTGTTGTAAGCAAGGGGACAAGTCCTCATAGCTAAGATATATTGCATAGTTTAGCTCCTCTGGAATTCGAGATACTGACCATATATCATCTTTCAAGATGTCTTCCCAATCTCGTCGTGTTTTCTCCTTCTTGCACAGGAGCCCCCCCATAACTTTTATAGCAAGTGGTAGACCATCACATTTTGCTATAATTTGCAACCCAATATCTTTTAGCATGTCAAGCTCAAGTTCATTTTTTCCTGGTGTGAGTACCTGCAAGCAGTTATAACATATAGAGTTAATGAGGGGTACATAATATGTTGGCAATGACTAGGTGCATTCTCTTCTTTTATGTACTACAATCAGTGCACTAGATCACAAAGAAAATAAACTAATATATAAAAAAGGCATGCACTATGTAAATTAGATTACTACACATACATGTGGAATCATCCTCAAATTGATTTTCTAAAGATTACATCATGCATATGAAGGCATACCAAATATTTTTTGATATATTTTCCTTGGTTTTGATTTATCATCTTGGCTAACTCGTTTTGCGACAAAATTTAAGGAAAACGCAGTATAACTATATGGACTTTCAATGCTCAACAGTGATCACGAGCGTAAAGTCAATGCGGGAAAACATGTTGATATAGAGGGATTACATGGAGATTGACGATCTTTATAGAGGAATACAATTTATTATGGTGAATAAGATAGGAAGAAACAACAACAATGTTGCACACAAGAAAGTGGAGTTTTCCCAACTCAATGGAGTGGGTGCCTTTTGACGGAACCCTTTACCGGTTAACATAGCAACGTGTGCGCACTTAGATTATAATGAACATTGTCTGATAAATAAATGGATATTATCCCCCCTCCCACACACACCCCCTCCCAGAAGTTATGTGGAATCTTCTGTGGTGGTCGTATGCAAGTTCATATAAAATCAAATTAACAATGTGGTGATATGAAAGTGTATATAAAATAAAATTAAGATCGTGGTGCTAAAATACGGGTGTTATATTGAGTATGAGGAAGTACTGACCTGCTTCTTGAGCAATGACCATGCATCTATAGGACCTAATTTCTCAACATGGTGGCAATACAAAACTTTCATGCTTCGGGCAATAGTCTCATCTCTTGTGGTGATGAGGACTCTGCTACCGGAGCCACCATGGCTAAAGGGTGTCATCAACAGTTTGTCCCATTCGTTGACACCCCACATGTCATCTAGTACAAGAAAGAATTTTTTGTCCTTGATGGCATTCTTGAGAGCAATGGCAAGTAGGGCCTTGTCTCGAGCCCCACCGACTCCAGGCAAGTCTCCGCCAGCGGCAGTGATGGCCGTACTCAACAAATCAACATCGTTGAAATCTCGTGTGATGCTAAGCCATATCTTCTTAGCGAACTTGCCTTCGATAGCCTCATCATTGAATACCTTCTTACTGAGGGTGGTCTTGCCAATCCCGCCAACACCAACAATGGCGACCAGCATGAGGGGATCACCCTTGTCACCAGTTGCCTCCCTTGTAAGCATCTCCACAAGTGCTCTTGTGTCCTCCTCGATCTTCTCACCAACAGCACCTGACCGCTCCATCAATGAATCTGTTTTACGATCAGTGGCAAGAGATCGAGCTGCCTTCCGGTCCTGGTAAGCCTCTAAATTGATGAAATTGAAACTATCAGCCCGCTTGCAGATGTCATCCAACTTTCGGTTGAGGTTCTTGATGCGGGTGCCGATATCGTGGACATGCAGGGGATTTCGCATGCAAAAAAGGAGTGCGTTAAGGCACCCAGTGTCCGTGGATGGACCTTGCTCCATGATCTTGAGCTGGCATAGGTCGATGATGTCGGTGGCCTGGTACATAGCCCGCTTCAGTTCCTCCACCCACCCCCGCACACTCTCGTCGGTGATGGTCCTCCTATCGGCATCGGCAAGAACATTCTTGAGGTCCTTGAGCTTGACGCCAAGTTCGTCGATCCCACTAGAGACCCCGATCAGCATGGCTATCTCTTTGCTTGCCATCTCGGTGAGCATGTTGGTCACATACGATGCCAAAGCACCCAAAACCACCGCCATATTGCAGGATTTGCTCGGTCAACTTCTATACTGAAAATAATGCATGCAAATAAAATTACTCCTCTTTAGAATAACATGTGAGGGTGGTTTTTGTACACCCCATCTCGGTGCACCCACTCAAGAAAACATAGCAAAACATTTCAAAAAAATCATTGAAAATTAGTCAAGATGTAAGTGCACTGTCTGAGCAGATTTTGCAATTTTTCCTTTTTTGTACAGAGCTGCTCGAAGGTTATTTGACCACCAAACTTTGCAACCAATCATAACATTTGTTGATGATCATTCCCACAAAGTTTTCAGAATTTCTTGAAATGTTTTGCTATGTTTTCTTAGGTGTGTGCAGCCACTACTTCCCCTAACATTTTAATTCAACAATCACATTCTAAAAGGTTGTTCATACATCTCACGGTTGAAAACAAATGTGCAGTGGATTCACTCACCAGAGAATAGCTTGTAAATGAAAAAATACGGCTTGCAAAGAAGAAGACATTGCAATTTGAACCATGAATGAGTATCACAATGATTACTTAAACAGAGAGCAACAACAAGGCTAGCGTTATCTAGTGAAGCTGAAATTCATTACCTTGAATCAATGGGAGAGACCAGAGCTCCAGACCAACTACCTGTAGGCTGAACTGCATGTGGAAGCTCCAGATTTAGCTTGATGAACAAAGCCAAAAGATGATGCCTTCGTTTTCACAAATGGGCGTCATGGCTGGGTATGTATTCCGTTTTGTTTTTTGGCAGGGCAAGAAAGGGATTCTTGGATTGAACAAGGCAAAAGATGATGTGTTCCTTTTCCTTTTTGGCAAGGCAAGAAAGGAATTGGTTCCTTCCTTCCTTCTCGCGTCTGTAATTTTTTTTTTGAAACGCGGTCCCTTAGGGCCCGATTCATTAAAAAAGGTCGAAGAGAGTAGCACGGTTAATTAACGGAAAACCGAGCGAAAACCGTTACAACACGCCCGCAAAAACAAGGCACACAGGGTGACCTGGCAACCCATAAAAGAACGCACACACGCCGCCCGAGAGAAAAGCATCGTCGAGGTTACAACCCGGCGTCATCGTCATCACACCTCCGCGAGGGCAACTCCGACTCCACCATCGACGACCACCGAAGAAGCCCTCACCACAAACAAGCGTCGAGGCTTGCGCCGGTCGATGCCAAACAGTCAGCCACACACGCCGGCGACCAGGCGGCTCCGACTCCGTCGACGAGCATTGCAGGAGAAGAGCGTTGGGCTTGCGCCGAGCCAGCGCCAGAGCGGCGACCCCTCGAACACGCCGGAAGAGACCGACTACCAAGACCCATCAGCAAGCCAGCTCCGCTCGAAGCCACCATCGTTGCCACACAAGAAGCCGCGCAGAACAATCACGTCGCCGGTCGGACACCAGCCCACCGCGATGTCGCGAGCGTCCAGCCCATGGAGCATGCAAACGGGATCCAAAGTTCTCCCAGGCGACGCCCCAAAGAGGAAAGCGACGATGATGACGCCGTCGCAATTTCGTTCTTAATTAGATGATGATGTGTTTGTTTGGTTCGACATCGTATCAAACATTTTTTGGCTCTGAAGGAAGTGAGTCTGTCCAAGCATCAGTTCGGTTGGTGCATATTTTCTCCATACTTGCAAGCCTAATTGACACGCCAGATTGATCGAATACAAAACTAGTGATTGGACAATTGTCGCCTCTTCATTACATCATGGAAGCTTCCTTCCTGAATCGAGAGAGCAAGAGCTGCCTAAACTTCAAGTGACTGTTCTGAAGAAAGGACAATAGGACATCCACCCAGGTCATTTTCTTTGACAAACACGTGCGACGAATTTTACCAGCTTTATTCAAACTCCTTGCCGGCCAGTGGCAAACTCCCGCTCCCTCCCGCCCCGCTAGGGTTCCCTCCGCCGCCGGCGCGCGCCCCAGCCCGTCCGCGCCTCCCCTCCTCCACCGGCCTCGTCATTGCCGCCCCCACCGCAGCGGCGGGCAAACCCCCTCACCTCTCCTCCGCCTCCTCCCGCCTCCCCCCCCGCCGCCATCGGCGTGGTCCGCTGGCCCGCTGGCCGCGGCGGCGGCGGGTTGTTCTTCCCGCACGCGTGTTGGGGTGCGCTGGGGCCCTTATCAAGGGCGGTGCTTTGCTCGCCGCAGCGGTGTGGCTCAGGGCGGCGGTCCTGGACCACGGGTGCCCTTGGCACGGCGACGCTGCTGGTCGCAGGCGGCGTGATGGCGGTGGTGGTGCCGGCCCAGATCCGGGCCTTTAGGGCTCGACCGGGCTAGCGCGGGCCGGCGGCTCGGCATGGTGGCGTTGCTCCCTGGTGGTGGCGAGGTGTCGGTGGTCTACGGGCGGTGCTGGCTTCGTTGGCCGGCGTGCTGCAGCGTGGGGACAGGAAGTACTAACATTTTCTCATGTGTGTCGTGCGAATGCGCTTGCATCCAATGTTGTCATCCCAAAATTCCAAGTGAGGCCTACAATATGTGAGGCAACAACAATTATGAATGAATGAATCTAAATCTTAACACAAGTGTAATAATATTTGTATCTTCCAATAAGAAAATATTGCACCATTAAATTATAGTCGATCCAACAACACGAGGTCGTCGAGTCCCCGCAAGAAAAAAAGAGACCCTCCACGAGGTTGTCAAGGTAGATTGCATCGCTGGTTCTTCAAAGCATGAAACCATAACATAATCTGCTTGTATTCGATTTTTGCAAATATCTCACGCTCAACATAGTAGGCCATCACATCATTGAGCCAATCATCACCTAGCCTGTTCCGAAGACCTCTCTTTAGCTAGATTAAATACGTGAGGGACACAAACTTGACGAATTTTCGACAACATCGAAATTTGACATTGAATTAATTAGTCTACATTATAAATTCTAGTTCTGTCCTAGGCTCTAAAGTTCTAATAACATGGCCATGGAGCAAAGAAATCAATGCGGTGTACACATACATTTCTAAAAGGAAAAGCCCCAAAAGGGGAGCACAGAAATCAATTCGACCTCCTCCTAGGCGTCCATCGGCGACGCGTACGCGCGCGGACATGGACGTGCGGCGGCACGGACGCAGGCATGCGACGTCGTGTGCGGGCATGCGGCGGCGGTATTGCTGTTGCGACTGCTGAAACTAGCGATAGGGTTTTTTTTGACAGGATTTTCTTTTTCGTTCGGTCGTTCGTACTGGGGTAATGCAGCAAGGCCCCCATATCCGGGCATTCCAATTGGCCCACTAGGCCACTAAGGCCCAAGTCTCCATATCTGGGCAACACTACGTCTCGTTTGAGGTGAGTCAGAAGCGCGGCGACTGCTGATCGCTTTATTTTTTCATTTTTTTGGATTTTGTTACTTTTTCTTTTGTTTCTATTTATCGATTTTCTTCGCCCTTTGGTTATTATTCTACATTTTTTGTATATGTCAACAATATCTTTCAAACTCACGTCTTGCATTTCATATCCATTTTTTGTTCTTTTTTTTGTTTTTCTTATGTTTGTTTATGTTTTCACTCATTTTTATATATGTCAATAATATATTTTAATAAATAATCGACATTTTTTTATACACCTTCAACATTGTCTCAATGCTTATTCAACATTTGTAAATACTTTTTAAATTTTTTAATACACATTAAACATTTTTCAAATACTCATTCCATATTAATACACTTAATCAACATTTTCAAATACTCGTTTAACAATTTTTAATACTTATTCAACATTTACCAAATACTTTTTCAACATTTTTAATACTTACTTAGAATTTTAAAATTCTTGTTCAACATTTTTAGTACTTATTTAAGATTTTCAAATACTTGTCGAACATTTCTTAAATTATTTTCTAATATTGTTTTTTGTAAATTTATGTAGAATATTTTATATTATAAAAAATATAAAAAAATAAAAAACGAGAACTGAAAACAGAAGAAAAAAAAATAGACCTCGGCCTCTGGCGCGGCTGGGCCGGCCCATCTGGTCTCCCCCAACGTGAGGCTCATAAAAATTGAGGTGGAGGGAGATTTTATAACTAAGGATTGAGTAGAGGAAGACGTCAATCTTTCAGTTGTAGATGATCAATACCGAAAAAATGTACATTCGAATGAAAAGAGGGCCTGTCCGAGAGGAAATAAAGAATATTTTCATTTGCGAATTCTTCCGAACAAGCAACGGATTGAGCAACTAGCGCTGCTCGCTTAAAGCGAGAAATAGGGGTGCCCGGCAGTTGGAAGAAGCACTCGCTTCAAGCTCACAGTACATGGGCTCAGCCCAAAAAACTTCCGCAGCTCGGTCTCGCCCGGTCGCTTCTGTCGTTTGTTTATTTGGTTTTTCCTTATATATGTTGAAATTTTCAAAAAAACTGTTCAAACATTCAAAAGTATGCATACCATTCAAAAGAGTGTTAATAATGTATTTGGAAAAATGTTTAACGTGTATGAAAAATTGTATAAGGTGCATATGAAAATATACAATGTGTATGAAAAGAAGTTAATCATGTATTTGAAAATATTAAATGTCTATAAAAATATGCTTTATATGTATAAAAAGTACAATATGTACATTAAAATTTATATTTAAACAAATGTTAATCATATACTTGCAAAATGTTAAAACTATATATGAAAAATGTTTCTTATGTATACAATAAATGTACAATATGTATGAAAAAATAGACATCAAAACATATATCTAGAAAAATATTTAATCATGTATTTAAAAATGTTAAATGTGTATATGAAATATGTTTCTTATGTATATGGAAAATGTATAATCTGTTCGAAAAAACTAGACATCAAAACATATATATGAAAAAAATATTAATCATGTATTTGAAAAAAATAAAGAGTATAGAATATGTTCCTACTCCATACGAAAAATGTACAATCTGTATGAAAAGAAAGTAAACCTCCAAACATGCATTAAAAATGTTAATGATGTATTTTAAAAATGATAAATGTGTATACCAAAATGTGTCTTCTATATATGGATAAATGTATAACTGCAGTAAATAAAAGTAATACATATGGGTCTACCTACTGATATGTTTTGATAGATTCTTGTGCAACTGTTGTAATTGTTATAGAATTGCATAGTTTTGGGTCCTCCTTGATCAAGTGGGCATATGATTGTGTTCTTTACTTAGCTAATGTTTTACCATATTCCCATGCCTTACATACAACAAATAGAACAATTTTATATTATTTATGGACTAAGGCGGACTCACCGCTACCTTGAGCTATACTTTGTATTTGAGGTTAAATTCATTAGGGATGCCATCACAATCACAAGCAGTCAGAAGGGTTTGAGGTTCAAGTATGGGGATGCCCAAGGCATTCTCATTACCTTTGATCTGGTTTCGGGTGTCGTTTGTCCTACCCGCCCCCCCCCCCCCCCCCCTTTTTTTTCTATAGGTGACCTAGGTTATCAAATCCACGAGAATTGCTAATTGAAAGGTGATTCTACATGTTCTTGTCGTCACTAGAAGTTTTAGTCTTGCGGACTGAAATTGCACGGTTTTAATAATAGATAAACAATAATAAGAGAATGGTCTAGAGAAACCACATGGGACATGTGGTTGGCAAACTCAAAATTCATATATAGAATAGTCTAGAGCAGTTTTTTGGGGCAAATATTTTTTATCATCTGAATACTGGTATTTGCCTTTGGCTCCTATGTGCATATGCATTCATTGTCGAAATACACATTTCGAAAAGTTGAAAAATTCGGAACAAAAATCCCGCATGTACATCCGGACATTTTGTGTGCGTGCACAAGGTTTCAGTGAAAAACGACGTTTTTTGTGGCTTGTGTAAAAAAGACAATTTCTGATGCTTCATTCTAACTATTAATGAGGCATTTCTTTATCTTTTTTACACAAGCCATAAAAAACCTCATTTTTCACCGAAACCTTGTGAACGCATATAAAATGTCCGGATATATACGTGAGATTTTTGTTTCGAATTTTTCAACTTTTCAAAATGTGTATTTCGACAATAGGTGCATATGCACCTAGGAGCCAAAACGCCACTCTTTTTTTTCTAGATCTTACTATTGTCACATAATACGTTCACTCGTACTATTTGGCTCCTTAGCTAGGAGACTCGGAAGACTGGTCATCATAGATCATAAATGACTTGGATATATGCACCACCATCCCATACTACCAACAACCCTCATCCTTTATGTGATGTGTTGATTAGAGCATCTCCAATGGCCGCACAAAAATCTCGCGCCCAATAAAAGTTATAGCGCGTCACTTTAGCACTTTTAGTGCGCCGGGATCAACATTGCTTTAACAGACGCCCAAAGACGCGCGCCGAAGAAACAGACAGTGCAAATTGTGAAGCGCGCCCAATCCGGAGCCCACAATGTGCTGCGTGCGATAGTGTTTTTCAGCGTGCGCCCAAAACTTTTTAGTGCTTCAGCATCTGCTGGAGCTGTTGGGCACCCAAAAAAATAAATTTTTTAGTGCGTGGAGTTTTTTTTAGGCGTCTGTTGAAGATGCTCTTAGTCAATTGAATTATGCTGCGTGGGCTGCTTCCTATAGATATCAGTTCAGACACTACTGCTCTGTCTTTAACTCTCTACTTTCGAGACAAGGTTAGTAGGACGTTGAAAAGTTGGTCGCTGAGTAGATAGTGGTATATCCTATATGTACTGTTACTGCCACCGCTAGGCCTGTAGATAGAACTAAAGCAGAATCAAAAGGTTGAAGCTTTGTTCCACCGCAACCGCAAGAGCTTTAATTTGCCAGTTCATCTTCACTACTAGATCGAAAGTGCGCCTTGGCGCACCGGTGCCTGGCTCAGCACAATGACCCAACGTATAAAACTCAAATATAACAAAGCATTTTGTACATCCAAAGGAAATCAGAGCAATCACTCAAGCTAAATTTATTTTGTACAGATCACAAATAGTAAGTAATATAGTTGTTGCCCAGATAACTGAGTTTAGCATAGAGCATACAAATTAATGATATACCAGAAGCATGGTATAGTTGTTCCCAAGACAACTGGCCTTGAACTTTACTACAAAGCATAAAGGCACGAAGTGTATCAAAAGCAAGACATAGTGCTTGCTCAGGACAACTGACTTGAATTGGACTGCATCAAGTTCAGTACAAAGCATCAAGACATAAGTTCTATAAAATATAGCCAAGCAGTTCATACTGGCAAGCATAAGTGTCAGATTTTGGAGCTGCTCATAAACATAATGAGATAACAGACAAATTGAGAACAAAGCTCTGGAAACATCGATAATAGTAGGACATTTGTCTTTGTTAATCAAAGAACATCTACTGTAGCTTGTAGTTAACCATTACTGAGAACTCCTACTTCCTCCTTCCAAGTGAAAAGGTTATTTTCTGAGGCGAAGCTAATGCACATAGTAGTGGCCAATACTTGAGTGACTTCACCTTGCTAATGATAATATGGAAGATCTACAAAAACAATATAATTAGCTAATGAACCTAAGCACTATGCAAACTATACAAAATTCAGATAAATGGAATACTGAGATTGAACACAAATTAGTAACACTGTGCCTGTAGAGTAAAGTGCAGAAGATTGTACTTCACAATTCAGACATCAATGGTAGCCACCATGGGCTCTATCCTCTGAACTACGTTGATTGATGCTTTATTTCTTTCTAATTGCTTTGAAGAGTACCTACATCTTTATAACGCCTTTATAAAGAACCAGTGTTCGCACTGTTCATGTAGGCCAGTAAAAGAAAGGTTCATGTGACACTATAATAAGTAGTTAAGAAAACAGATTGAATCTAAAATGCAGCTAAATGAATGCAATAGAAAAAGTTACCATAGCTATTTCTAAATAACTGGATATGAAAGAGAAGTAGCACAAAGCAACACATATGGCCTTTTGAAGGAGGCAAGTGCATCAATGCTACCTCTGAATATAAAACTAGGCATATTGGGGCAACATATTTCTGTAGAAAATTGAGGGATTATAAAAAACTAAAAGGTGGTGTTCTATATAGAACAATAATTAGATCGTGTGAGCCTAGAGCAAGAGCTTTACACCAATAGTAGGCAACAAAACTACTCCCTCCGATCCAAAATGTTCAAAACTGCGACACCTATTATGGATCAGAGGTATTATAAATCAGCATGATCAACTTATAATGTAGGGTTCTGCATCCATTTTAAATGACTCAACAACATACAGCTAAGATATACCGATTTGTCATTGTAGAAGTACACAATTCGCATAAATGACAAAAAAGGAATGCACATATGTGCATTAGAATCATAGTGGCCAAAAGTGAAGCACGGAGACACTTTATTTTCAAAGGAGGTGAAATTACCTTGTGAATCACTGGCACCACCCTATTTCAAGCTATAGGAGCATAGGGCCCTGAGCAAAAGAAGAAAACACAAAAGATTTAGTTAGTGGCCACAAGAGGACAAAGAAAGTAAACTGCACTATATATTGCTAGCTATGACAACGTCCAAAATATAATTAAAATCTAACGATCAGATCCACTTGTACATGTTTGGGCTCAACGGATCAGAGAACATATAGCGCAGTACATCTCCGTGTTTTTATAGGAGTCCAGTAATTATATGAATAAAAACAGACTAACCGCTACATGGATTATCCGGGCAAACCGGCACATACATTGACTCTGCGAAAACTATGTTTGGGATAGAAAGGAGAACAAAATGAAAGCTCAAGAAATCATCACCATTCCCCATAAGAAGCCTGCTCCCTCACAACAACACAGCTGGAATAAAAAATATATCTAAACGAAAAGTAGACATGTTATAGAGACAAAAGTCGCAAAGAAGTGAATATATCTTTTGAAACTAACAATACAAATAGAACCAAGATAGAAAGTTCAAGACATGTGAATGTATCTTTCATGACAATGTTAAACAGAGGCCACTTTCCCAGATTTCATTGCGTACTGAACCAAGGCACACACATGGACATACACTGGATCCAACTTGTCTATTTATCAAAAAAGAAAGTAGTAGGAACGTCTTTAAAGAGAAAATACCACATCACCAAACATCAAATGCTTAAGCTTGAAAAGGTATGCATTCATCCACTGTTTACAATCGATCCTACCAGGAAGAAACATTTAAACAAAGTACATCAAGCGCTGACAAAAATATAGGAGCATCTATTCTAAAAAAAATCTGAATGCTAACTAAGATTTTTTAAAGGAGTGAAAATCTAGTATGATACATCACATCTTAAGTTCAAGTGTAGATAATTTGATATCCAATATAACAAAAGCTTTAGTTAACAAAGATCAAAGGCATGAGCTTGAGTTAGATGATTCTAAAATAAAATCAAGATGCGTTAGAAATAACTCGCATAATATATACCATACAGAAAATATACACCTACAATTTTTTTAATTGGCTAACAATACAATAAAACAAAGAGGAATAATCATTACTGGTCAGAATGATTAATCAACAAAAAGTGCGACTCTAGAATTTGAATTGTGATATAAAGCATATCATCATCATCTTTCTCCCTACTATTACATTTGGATTGTGTGACTGCAAAATAGGCATCGTAATACAACAAACTGAAACAATGCAAAATAATTACACAGGAACAGAACCATGGTGCAAGAAGACAAAGGGAGATGAAATTATTTTTACCTTCCCATAGGTGTTGGCTAAGACTTCACGCAAAAAACACAGGGAAGAGATAACTCACTGATGCCGAAAACAATAGGATAATTACCAGATGAACAAACAGAGATGCACAATCTAGGTTTTTTGGTGCCCAGTTAACGATGCATGTAGTAGGCAATACAACCAGGTCCCTCATGTAGATAAACACCAGTTTTCCTATCAAATCAATAATGAAATTGCAGTAAGCGGCACAACAGGAAAACCTATGCTAGTAACCAGGCCAATACCTCAATGTGAAGTGCAAACCTGAAGCATCATCTGACCATGGCGACTAACGGAGCGACAAACTAATTAATTGAGGCATTTTCCTGCACTCAAGAGGCGGTCAGGAGATAAGAGAAAGCAACACAAGAACAAACATATGCTAGAAGAGCATGTAAAGCATGCATCCATGAATAAGATGCATTGAAATAACAGCTGGAACCTGAGTACAAGCAAGGAAAATATTAGAATGCAATGAGGCATGAATATTAGAAGGTAACACATGCGCACATCGAGACAGCAAAGAGGTATACCTAACAAAGGCTAAACATAAGCAGAGAAACCTGATCTATAGAAGTATAGAAGAGAGACAACCACCCCGTGTAAATTTGAGCACAACCAGGATCTATAGAAGTGACCAAAATGCTAGGTCCTACCAGGATCTATAGAAGTGACCAAAATGCCCAATTCCAAATGCCAAGCAAGCACAAAAATAAAGGCAGGGGATAATAGTTTTAGATGCTAGGCTTCTACCAATAAGAGAAAAAAAGCAGATACATCCATTGTCCAAACAAAATCTAACAGCCGCTTCATACATGAAGAAATGTAAGCCTAGGCCTGGAAAGCATAGAAGAGAGGGGGAGAAGGGGACAACCTGCAAAGAGGTGGTCGAAGATAGAGCACGACAAACTGGCCAGAATAACGAGCACCTGTAGACAGCGGACCAACCTGCAAGGGGAAAAAGAGGAAAAGGTACAACCATGGATGAGCTGCAGTTAACCAGAATTTAGACGGTCCAAAACAAAACCATGGATGAGCTGCAGTTAACCAGAATGAGAGGGGGGGCTCACCACAATTGTGTTGGGTGGGAGTTGAAGAGGGAGGTAGGGATGTTGGCCTGCTCCTCTCAATGATATCAGATATAACCTTTCATCTCAATGTATTATTTAGTTATGTTACATGCAGAATGAGATACAAAAGAACATGTAATATACAAAAAGGGAATGCAGCAACAGCGGAAAGAAATGCTAAAAGGGAACATAGAACAGAAAACCAACCCAAAATGCAAGCAAGAATCTTTAAAAGGGAACATAGAGCAGCATGAGCATGAGGCATAGAAAAATGGGGTCACCTTAAGATCAAGAATCAGTGGCCCTCTCCCAGTTCAAATCAGAAGGATAGAACCACTATATAAATGGGGTCACCTTAAGATGAAGAATCAAGAACCAGCAAAGGAAGAATGCACCTTTTGGAATTTTAAAGTAGCAAGACATTAAAAGTTCTCTTTTGCCTTCAATACTACACACATTAGGGAGGTAGCTGCAGTTTTATTGCATAGTGGGCTCAGATTCGCCTTTTCTCGATCATATAACCTATCCCCATCATCTCTTATCACCAGATCAATCTGTTTACACAATGGAGCTGCCCTGGTTATCACTCAACAAGAATGACCATCCAAGGACAGATCAATAGGTATCACAGGATCAAAAAGGATTCTAGAGACAACAGGGAGGATCCAACTTGATACCCACAGGTGCCTTGATTGCTCAAAGGCACACTTATTCCAGCCACAGTTAATCATCATTGCCCTAACACGAACGCCAGCCATAGACAAAGCAAAATGGCGAGAATGCCCCCGGTGGGGCAGGCTATTTACGCACGGTGGCACGGTCGAGGTGAAACTGTTCATTCCAGCAGTAACTATTTTTTATCCGACAGACGAGGTCGTTCCAGGGCTCGATCCAACGGCCAGGAAGCCCAAATCACTGAGGAGGCTGGAGGATCACTTGCATCCTTATTTCTCGATGGCCATGTCCCATACAGTAGCCAAAGCAGAGGAGCAGGAGGAAGATGGAGCTCACCGAGGGAGGTTGTAGCTGAGGCAGTACTCAGTGCACGCCGGGGTTGCGCGTGAACGCCATCCAACCGGCAAGGAACCGCTTCCTACACCGCACATCCACCACGCGACCGCGTCGGAGTTGCGCCTTGCACCGTCCCGCCGACGAGCACGAACGCCACGGTCACATAATTCTCCTTGAAAACCACATATGCACACATGGTCTCATCTATTAGTATAGTTATACATAGAAATTGCTAGTTGCTTCAAACCAAAAAAACTTAATTCACGCATTCATTGCCCCTTTTCACACAGAATAATGCATCAAATCCTATGACCCAGAAGTTGTTGATCATAACAGGCCATGTCGCTCGTCTTGACACCAACGTGTGTTGTTAGTGAGACCAAAAACTATATTAAACGACAATGGCCAAAATCAGGTACATATTGGTAACAGCAAATAACATGATTGGTAAGCTACATCAGTAAAATAACCACAGAATATTCTGTTGCAAGCTACCATGTATTTCTGAATCACAATGAGTTCACAAATTTTGTGCACAAGAGATGGCAAAGGAGCATCCACTTGTTTTCAGTTACTTATGAGTGGAACCACCGGCTTCTTCAACGACCGGGAATCATAATGGTAGTAAATCAGCAGCAAACCAAGCAGCTGCACTACAACTACACCTGCTTATACATCATTAAAACCTGACAACCAGGTGTTGTATATCTGACTACACCCCACTTAAAACCTGACAACTACGCTTTATTAAACACAACAACCATGTATTTATAAAAAAATGGCAACCACCCCTTGTCGCGAATAGCAAAGTATATTCGCGGCAACTACGGGTTTATAAACATGGCAAGGTCATACGAAAAAACACATGACAACAAGGTATGATTAATCTGACAACCACTCGATGGTTAATATGGTCAAAACAGTTAAAAAACATGGCAACTGCTGACATGGACTATCAAATTAAATCCCCCCTTGCACTGAAATACACTCCCAAGAAATAAAAATGGTAGTTATATTCGAAACAATTATGGTTTGTGTCTAGAGGAAACATCACAAAAAAATATCTCACTAAAACAGAAAAGGTTGGCAGTTGTATACTGCAGTTGTGTAGTCGGCACACACATTATTGTCTGTCCACCTGCCCCTTGCATCCGGATCCAGCTTTCTTCCTGCTTGGCATATCGACACCCCCTCCCCCTATTTAAGAAAACACACAGAGGAGGAAGAAACAAACCATGATAGAGGGAGAGAGGGCACTTCTCACATAACCAATATGCAATTCAGGTTAGCTTCTCCCCAAGGATCAAATGCATGCATTTTGTTTAGGTAAACAATTTGATGTACTATATTTGCATGAAGAGATGAGGTATGACACTCCTTTCAGTGAACTAATTACCTAACCGGCAGTCATTTCAATTTATCAATTGAAGAATTCCCCAAACAGAAATTGAGGAGCAGGAGGAAGTTGGAGATCACCGAGGGAGGTTGTAGCCGAGCCAGTAATCAGTGGGCGCCGGGGTTGCGCCTGAACGCCATCCAGTCGGCGAGGAACCACTTCCCCGAACATCCACACCGCTACATGAAGTGAAACTCTCCTGGCAAAGCAAAGTAAAATCTTATGACTAAATGTAATGGAAAATATAAATGAATTCCTTACCTACTGCATTTTGTGAACCAGAATAAGTGGGACCATATCTAGAGTATCATTCTCATGTTCGCCTTGGACAGAGGTTAACCGACGTGGTGTATTGAAACTCAGTACTCAATACTCCAGTTACATGTCAGTCCTAGACTCCTAGTGCTTGGTGATGCTCACGAATGAGGCAGGGGTGCGGGAAGCACCGTCATGGCTCACATAGGCACAACCCACGTGCTACCTATGTTAAACACCGTGGAGGAGAAGTGGCAGATGTGACGCGCTAGCTGGACGGACGTGGCGGTAGTGGGCAACAACTATAGTACTAAAAGAAAATCAGCGTTGTTTAAGGTAGTAACCGCCACGGTCGAAAATAGTAAGTTTTGGTAATTATAACCCGACTACTTGTACACAATCAGACAAAATCTAGAAGGACCATCTAGCCAAACCATAAAAAGTATATATTCATGTTATCACCTGAAACCAAAGTTCCATGGAAGCATTCAGTTCAATGATAAACCATGCCATCTTGATTCATGCCTTGTAGGTATATGGAAAGGACCAAACAAGGATATCTCACAATTTAGCCCTCCCTTAGTGTGAGCCTCTCCTGCATATGCAGTTTTGAAATAAAGAAAATTAGACAAATGCACCTTTAAATATCGAGTTGTGCATAATTCTTATTGAAACAAAAGAAATATACTTCGCGAGAAGTAAAATTGATTAATTACATTCTGACATATGTAGCTAACAGGCTTCGTTAAAACAATATATTTCTATAATGACCAAAAAGGGTATATGCATGTATGGAAACTATCAGGAAGGTGAGTTTAGAAATCGACAAAAGGAAATTCAAGCATATTTAATTTTAGAAGAAGAAAGAACAAAATCTGATATTTCTTTTGGAAGTGTGTATAACAGCAGTACACAAAGCTGTGAATTGGAAAATTAAGGATTATCAAGTAAACATAACACTCACTGCGATCATGAGCAAGGTCCACTCTCTGGACTCGGAAAAATATAATGCAATCTTGGTAGCACAAATATATACGCAGAAAACAAAACAAGTGTGGATCCTTCTATCAAAGGTTACAGAAAATCAATTTGAACTCACTATGTTACTTAGAAAATGTCTTGGTAAGACATATATACAATATTTATGAAGCCCTCTAGTTTGATAAGAAAAACAATGGAGGAGCCGAGATTTAGTGATCCTTTAGCATGGAACTAAATATGAAGGCATGGGTATGACATAGAAGCCCTTCTTCCACTATATGTTTATCCACTCGAGGGGAAATGAATCACTTACTTTATATGAGATAATTTCAGTACCAATAAAGTTCAGATAGACAAATTCATCACCTAAATGATCATATATAAGTTCAGTTTGTTTAATGAACCTTTATATTGCACGTTTTATCCCTAGGTAAAATGAAACATCTGTAAAAAAAAACCACAATAAAATTATATTAACCTAAGGAACTAAATCAAAATAATTAACCAAACATAAGAGTTCTAGGTATACGGCAGGACATATACTCTCTTCATTAGACATAAGCAAGCAATCCAACAAATACAAACACAAGAATCGATCCCGCGAGGGGCGAATCCACTGGCCACGGGAGAGAAGGGTGAGGGGATTGGGAGAAGGTGGGGCCCTACAGCGATGGGGAGAGGGTGGGGGCGCGGTGGCGGAGGTTGTGGACGACGGCGACGACGCCGGGGAAGTGAGCGTCGGGGGTCGGGCGGGCAGGACGAAGGAGATGGCGGCGGCGCATGCGCCCACCACCGTCTGCTGCCCCTCCGGACTCGAGCACTCCGCGGGGTCGGAGCAGGAGGGCTCGGGAGCCGCCGCCGTGCCCGGGGACCAGCTCGCGGATGGGGAGGGCGGGCGCCCACTCGCCGCCGCCTTGCCCTGCTGCTGCTCCTCCCCGCTGCCGTCGCCGTGGTGCTCCTCGTCCTCCCTCCACGTTTGGGGAGGGGGGGCTTTCTGCAGTGGATCGGCCGCAGCCCGGCGTCGCGGGGAGGCAGGTGGCGTGGCGATGTGGGCGGGAGGAGAGGAGGCGTGCGGGAGGGAGGGAGGAGCGAGAGAGGGAGAGGAGGCGCGCGGGAGGGGAAGGGAGCCGGCTAGGTCATCTCCACGCGGGCCGGCCCTTTTATACCCCGTGCAAGTGAAATGACGAAAATGCCCCCGGCGGGGCAGGCTATTTACGCGCGGTGGCACAGTCGAGGTGAAACTGTTCATTGCAGCAGTAACTATTTTTTATCCGACGGACGAGGTCACTCCAGGGCTCGATCCGACGGCTCGGATCGCATCAAGCGCACAGATCCAATGGCCAGGAGGCCCAAACGGCTGAGGAGGCAGGAGGATGACTGTAATCCTTATTTCTCGATTCGTGCAATGCTGTCTACATTGTTTGTGTCAAGATAGATCATGAGTTCTCCGGTGACTATTCGATGTGTTTGGTGCAATGCTCTCCAGTAGTTTTTCAAGTCGGCGTTCGGTAGTCTCGGCAGCTTCTTGTTAGGTGTGGCGGCTCTTGTAATCTCTTGCTCGGCGTTGAGTTGGTGGCCTTCTCTCTATTTTTTCGGTTGCCGTTTTTCTTTAACATGCTTATATGAGAATTTCTTCACCAAAACTGTTCCGAGACGAAGGGATTTGTCGATCCCTAGGTCTGTGCAAAAGTTGAAAGTGCTAGGTCTGTACAAAAGTTGAAAGTGCTTACTGCTGCTAGCTCTGTGTTGCGGTGTGCGTGCATCACTGCAACCGCGAACTCGCTGCCGACACCGTATCCTGAAACTTAATAGAACAATGGATATTTCCGCCACGACTGCCATGCGTGTAAAGGGTCGCGATGCAGTCAACGTCTTTCTTCTTCTCCTCCTTTTGTTTCTTTGCCGACGAAGATTTGTCCCAAAGAACTATATCTTCATGATCAGACATGAGTCATCAGTAAACACGACCACATGCATGGTTCCTACGTAGCTTTATTAGCACATAAAGAGCATTACCTACGTGCCAATCTTTCCGGTGACGTGACGGCCAAAGACTGGGACACGCACGCGTAGCCACAAGGGCAATGGGGGATATCCGAACCTGAGCACCAGCATGCGATGCAGTGCTTCTCTCTTGGGGCCGAAATATGGAGCACCAAGTCACCAACACTTGTGGATGGATGCCTCAAGCGAAATTACTTCTGTTTGTGGTACAATGCAATTGCCTGTGTCGACAGTCGACACTACACGAGGCCTCCACGGACCCTCTCGCTCCTTGGATGTTGCACCTTGCCTTTTTATGATGCCGCGTCGGTCTTTGACTGTAGATGTAGACATGTACTGTAGGGTGCCGACGGGAAAAGATGTCCGAAATGTGATCTTGCCATGGGCTAATCGTTGTGTAAAGTTGTTTTTTCTCGTCAGCAGTGAGTTGAGTGGTGGCGGGCCCGGCCATTGTCGTCGGTGTTGGAGCCCCGTCCGGTCGGCGAACTTACAAAACGGCTGCTGAGGATCCCCATTCCATCCAGATCACAAGCTATCAAATTAACAAAGAAGAGCAGCAGAGCCGTGTTTAACCAGCCGTGAGCTCCCGTCCACGTCATCTCATTAAGGTCAACCAATGGCGTTTCTGGGAGGATCATTGCGCGTGACGAGGAAGAAGATGACGGAGGGGAAGAGCCACGGCGGGTTGGGGTCGTGGCGGCAGGCGCCGGCGCCCGTGAGGCAGCTGTTCTGGAGAGTGAGGCGCGCCATGCTGCGGCCGAAGCGTCGCGCCCTGAGTTTCGGGTACGACCTCAAGAGCTACTCCCAGAATTTCGATGACGGCCTCGTCCCTGCCCACCGCCTATAGCTAGCCACACCCGCAGGGTCTTTTTCTTCTTCTTCTTCTTCTTCTTCTTCTTCTTCTTCTTCTTCTACTTCTTCTTAATTTTACTTGCCGCCCGGCCGGACCATGGCTAGAGGCTGAAGAGTTTGAAGCGTCCTCACCATGTGATTTGCTCCTCTAGTTCAGCTACGAGTGTATATTAGACATGACTGTTCATACACAAGTTGCTTACTGTTGAAAGTCTGAAACTACGAATGAAATGACAGTGTATCTATGTGCTTCTATGTACAGTCTGCAAGCCGTGTCACTTGCCGTCTGTTTATGTCGTGTTGTCTGTCATTTTATTTCTGTTTATGCTAGTGAAGATGGTGTGAGCACATATTTTTTATTAACTACTATTGTTTTTCAGATCTTACCGTTGTTAGAGCATCTACAACCAGACCCCATACCCGCCCCAAATGCACGGACGGGCTGACCAGTCAGAAAAAACGCAACCAATCGAGGTCCCCGCACTACCGGAATTACCCCTAATCCCGACGGCCTATATTATGCCAATGGCCCCTATCGGCATATATGGAGGTATGCCGACGGCCTAGGGCAAGCCGTCGGGTGTAGAAAAGCCGACCGCATATCTCCATGTATGCCGACAAGAGCCGTCGGCATAGCAGGACATATGCCTATAGCTGTCGTCGGCATAGGTGGACCGTCGGCATAGACGTGGGCCTGGAGACCCGGTGGTTGACGGTCGCTTGACACCGTCATACCTATGCCAACGCCGTCGGCATAGTGTTGGCCTACGTGATCGATCGACGACACGTGCCACATCATCGATCCGAGGCGTGTCACTTGGGCACACCTCATCAATCCGGGGGCATAGCTATGCCGACGGCAAAAGCCGTCTGCATATCTATGTATTGACGTCCGCTTGACGCCGTCATATCTATGCGACGGCTCTAACGACGTCCGTCAACATAGCTATGCCGGCGGTTTGCCGTCGGCATAATCTTGGTCCACGTCATCGATGCCAGCACGTGCCACATCATCGATCAGAGGCGTGTCGCTTGGGCACACCTCAACGATCCGGGGGCATAGCTATGCCGACGGCTTTGCCGTCGGCATATCTGTGTATTATCTGTTCTTTATATTTTTATCTTTGTTTCTAAATTAAAATTTTGATTAACTTAATTGTGCCTTATGTAAACATAAACATACATAAATTATATATCGATTTGGTGTAGAATTTTGCAAATATTATGAATATGTAGTTTGTATTTGTTTTCGAGTATGTTAGTAATGTGACATCATGTTTTTTGCATATAGGTCCCTATAGTTTATTAAAATCACAAACAATTGATAATTACATCTATTTTGACAAGTTTTATATGTTTTTTATAAGAAACTTGAAAGTGGCAGATCCTCTGGTCAACTATGTCAGGGTTTGACCGGACGGGGAGGGGGGGGGGGTAGCAATGACGGCAGGTCTTGCGCTGGGCCCTCTTACACATTTGGAAGTGTGGTGGCAGGTGCAAGCACCCGGCACGCGGCTCCATGTGACCCCCCTCACGTACGTTGCTGCCGCCGTCACACGGAGGGGGGAACGGCCATGTCGGGTCGACATAGAGGGAATCTTGCGGTGGGTTGGGCCTAGACCGTGTTCAGGGGTGTACCTATGGGCTGGGCTATCACAACCAGGTGAAAAGGTCCATTGGCCAAACCACGTCCGGTGAAAGTCAAAGGCCTAGATCCACCGGTCAACTGTGCCAGGGTTAGACGAGACGGGGTACTTGGGGGGGGGGGTAACAATGCCGCCAGGCCTTGCGCTGGGCCCTCTTACACGCCTGGAAGTGTAGTGGCAGGTGCAAGCACCCAACACGCGGCTCCGGAGTGTGCCCCCCCTCACGGACATCGCTGCCGCCGTCTCACGGAGGGGGGAAACGGCCACGTCGGGCCTATCCCGACGGGGTTTAGGCCTATGCCGACGGCTGTGGGCCGTCGGCATATAATGCCGTTCCGTAGTGCCATACCCCACCCAAATGCCCGGACTAACATGCAACACCATAAACCCCATATCCGATCCATATATGGGGCAGATATGGGAAGACTCGGATGCGCCCGGGACGCCCGCCACATTGGACTGACCGATGGGCTCCCCACGATCACACACAGACCGACGAGCGCCTCCATCAGTTCTTGGCGCGGATGCATTCATGTCGCCGTGTGTCGCCGCTCCGGCGTGCCGCCCGAGGGAGCAAGCCTGTCTATTTCAGTCGAAACGACGGCAACAGAATCCTAGCCCGTCCGCCAGCTTCCGTCTCATTCCCACCGCCTCGTAACCATGGCCTGGCAGAGGATCACCACCTATGCAATGTTGACACCTGAACGCCAGGTGCAAATCGAGGAGGAGATCAAGGCCAAGCGCGCCACTCGTGTCGCTGCCGGGCTGCCTCTGGATTTGCCAGGGCCGAAGGAGGAGGAGGAGGCGGAGCAAGACCCCCAACCCATGGACAAGGAGAATCCGGAAGAAGAGGACATGGCAGAGCTCTAGAGGAGGAGCAGTCGGCTGCGGGCTTTGGCATGGAGGAGACCCTGGCGGAGTTTGAGGTCGCCCAGGCGGCGAACATGGTGGAACAGACTGCCATCCTCGAATCCATCCAAGATGACGCAGATTTGGAGTCCAACCGACACTTCATCCGACAGCAGAGGGCGGAGATCGACAAGCTCTTCGCCTCTAGTTTGGACGACGACGAGCCGAAGCTACCACACACGCCCATCTACCCGGAGCCAGGGAAGGAGATAGTGGACATCTCGGATGATGAGTGTTAGTGCATCTAGTGCCCCTTAGTGATTTTGGTGTATTGAAGACTTATAGGTTAAGGGACTAATGTGTTTGTGAGTGTACACAGGTCTATAAGTCTATGAAGAGTTTGATATTTACAGAGAAAGTCGACCCCTAAAAATGAATGTCTTCAACTGAAGACTTTGGCTTTCTGAAGACTTTGAAAATGAAAAACAATTGGTGTGATCCTGAAGACTTGATATTCATGTGAGGAATATGAAGCGTGAATACTTTTGTTTTCGTAGTTTCATTTTCTCTTTCTTGAGTCATAGGGAACACCGTACTGTTAAAGGGGGTCGAGGAAAAACTAAGGAAAAGTTTCCAAGTGATGCTCATCTCAAAATCCTACACCTACCAATCCCTTCGAGTGAAGCCATCAGAAATCTCATACAGTTCAGTCAATTTCTTGATGTGAGACGAAGGTCTTCTGGTCTCTGAGGAATTTGTTTTGACTAAGGAGTTAGGAATTCGCCAGTGTGGATTGCCTACCAGTGAGGAACATGATAGCCCTGAGAAATTTGATAGCCAAATATCCAACCATTGCTGTGCTATGTGCCAGCTGTCCCAAAATATCTTATCCACCTAACCGTTATATCATTGAAGGACATTTATGTCTTATCATGTCGGGCTGCTCCCTAGGCTATAAATAGCCGCCTTCTAAAACCACTAGCTGGTTGGCTGCTCCGAGAGAAACTGAAACTTGTCATTGAGAGCATCCAATCCTCCGAGGACTTTGAGCGAAAATCATTAAGTGAGAAAAACCCAAACCCAAACACCTACAAACCCAAAGTGATTGAGCATCACTGAAGAGATTGTTCCTGTGTGGAACCGACGCTTGTTACCTTTGAAGACTGTGCATCTTCCGGACGGTTAGGCGTCATGGTCTAGAGCATCCAAGAGGAAATTGTGGATCGCTGAGTGATCGAGTTTGTGAAGGTTTGAAAGTCACTTGAAAACTTACCACGAGTGATTGGGCGAGGTCTGTGTGGCCTTAGCTCAAGGAGAATACGGTGAGGACTGTGTGTCCTCAGGTTTAAATACCTAGCTGCTCCAACCAGACGTACGACTGTCACAGCAGTTGGAACTGGTCTACCAAATCACTGTCTTCACCGAGCTAACTGGTTCTATTTCCTCAACCCCTTCATTTCCTCATTCTGTGTTGTTGTACCTGATCGTTACTGTTTGAAGACTTTGACTGAAGACTTTCTCAATTTCCTCAGTTCAATTTCTTCAGTCAGTTTGTCTTCAGCCTGCTTATCCTGTGTTTACGCTTCCTGTACTCATTGCTTGTTTTCATTTCATCATGTTGACTGTGCTACTGCTTTGTTATGCTTACTTCTGAGTACTTATTCCGCTGCTAGTTGTTCGTGACTTAGGAATTTCCTCACCTTGAAATTCCTCAATGACGAATTTGTAAAAATCGCCTATTCACGCCCCTCTAGTCGATATAATGCACTTTCAATGAGTAGTCCACATATGTACTTAGTACTTAGGTTCTTTTATCTGCAAGGTTAGTATGGATTTGAGATTTCATGTTTGAGGTACATGGTTGCAGTGGGCGATTTTGTGTGATGTACGGTCACTATCCACGGACGCGCTCACACGCGTCCGTGAATGTTTCGGGGCCAGATTTTGATACTTCCAGTTGTAGATGCTCTTACAGAATATGTTCACTCATACTATTTCACTCCTTAGCCAGGAGGTTGGAACCTAGAAGATAGGTCATCATAGATTTTCTTTTGAATAGTCACCAGGGAGAGATCCCCACTTAAATTTAATGTCATTCAAAGAAAATATTGACCTAGTTTATAAGGAAAATTGGATAAAAAATCTGAACAAGTTGACCCCGTTTTTGAGGAAAATCGGGCTGAAAACCGTACAAGCAACGCCCGGACAAGGCACACCTAGCTAGCAGATGGAAGGGCCATCGTCATAAAAGACACTCCTAGATGTGAGGTGTCGCCGAGGGATCACAATGCCAAAACATTGCAAGCAGTCTAACACCGCACGGGCGTGCGTACCGGGCCTCATGGCACAACTCAGGAGCGTCCACGGTCAACTAGTGCCACCAAACATGAACCTTGGCTGGGAGCTCCTCCACGGCTCCTCATTATTTGTGCAATGTTGTTTACATTGTTTATGTCAGGATAGGATCATGGGTTCTCTAAGACTGTTTGGTGTATTCGGTGCAATGGTGTTTAGTGGTTTTCAAGTCGGCATTGTTTCATTCTTATTCGGTTGTCTCGGTGGCTTCTTGTTAGGTGTGGCAGTTTCTATAATTTTGCTCGGCGTTGAGTTGGTGGCCTTCGCTATCTTATTATTGCCGTATTTCTTTAACCTGCTTTTATACGAGGATTTCTTCTCTAGGTCTGTACAAAAGTTGAAAGTGCTAAGTCTGTACAGAAGTTGTAAGTGCTAGGTGTGTCAGTGCAATCGCAAACTTGAAGCCGGTACTGTATCCTGAAACTTAAAACTGAACAATAGATATATGCGGCACGACCGTCATGCGTGTAAAGCGTCATGATGTAGTCATCGTCTTTCTTATTCTACTCCTTTTGTTTCTTTTATATGATGAAGATTGGTCCCAAAGAACTACATCTTCGTGATCGGATATGAGTCGTCAGTAAACACGACCACATGGTTGCAATGTAGCTTTATTAGCACATAAAAAGTAGTGCCTACGTGCCAATCTTTCTGGTAATGTGGACGGCCACAGCGGCATTGGGGGATATCCGAACCTGAGCAAGCATCCGATGTATGCAACTGCCTGTGTCGACACAACATGAGGCCTGCACTGACCCTCTCGCTCCTGCCGTACCCTCCCTTTGATGGGAGAGATGCCATCGCCACGCCGATGCCGCGTCGGTCTTTGACTGCCGTACCCTCCCTTTGATGGGAGAGATGCCATGGCCTAACCGATAATCGTTGTGTAAAGTGGATTCCCCTCGTCAGCTAGGCGTGAGTGCGCGTGGGTGGTGCCGGGCCCGGCCGTCCATTCGGTGAGCTTATAAACGGCTGCTGAGGAGCCCCATTTGTGCAGACTGTGCGTCCATCTCAGATCAGAAGCTATCTAGCTGATCAACCAAGAAAGAAGAGCAGCGGAACCGTGTTTAATCAACCCTGAGCTCCCGGCCGCATCATCTCATCAAGGTCGACCAATGGCGTTTTTGGGAGGATCATTGGGCGTGACAAGGAGCATCGGCAGCCGGAAGATGATGGAGGGGAAGAGCCAAGGCAGGTCCGGGTCGTGGCGGCAAGCGCCGACGCCCGTGAGGCAGCTGTTCTGGAGGCTGAGGCGCGCTGTGCTGAGGCCGAAGCGCCGCGCCGTGGGGTTCGGGTACGACCTCAAGAGCTACTCCCAGAACTTCGATGACGGCCTCGTCCCTTCTCACCGCCTCTAGCTAGCCACACTTGTTCTTCTCAATTTTACTTGCCGCCCGGCCGGACTAAGGCTCGAGGCTGGACCTTGTGATTTGCTCCTCTAGCTCAGCTACCAGTGTACTATTATTAGACAGTATTGTTCATACATAAGTAGCTTAGTGTTGAAAGTCTGAAACTACCAATGAAATGACACAGTGTATCTAATGTGCTTCCTTCTATGTAGTCTGCAGGCCGTCCCTTGCCACAATGGAATGGGATTTTGACTATTTCTGTTTATGTCGCACGCGCTAGAATACAGTCTCGCACCGGGGCTTCTCTTGCTAACGCTGCCATTTTATTCTCTGATGAAACCAGTGTAGTATTACTAAGCTGTTGGATATGCCTGCATAGCATATTGGGATTGAAGTGGATTTTCAATGATAATTTTCAGGAGGCATGATTCGGAACCCCCTTATAAAAGTTTACGATTTTGTATGTAGATCAGCGGTGAGACTAAAACTTATCCCTTTGATTAAGAAACATTCTAATGTATTCCACGTAATCAGAATGTTCAGGCCCCTCGAAACTCCCATTTGGTAGATAATTGCTCATTTAATTTAGGCCAAGATCCATTCTTACTGGAAGCATCCACGAGCGTTGCTGCGCAGTTGAATTGCAACGCCAAAGCTATGTCGCCTCATTGCACCATGAGATTTAGCAAATAGCTTGGAAACTCTGATTGAACGAAGATATATTATTCTATGAAAGAAAATCTGACATATTCTACAAGTTAGTTGCTTGATTGTTAAGAGGGGCATACATAAGCAACTGTTATCTTGATTTAATGTTGCTCAATATAAGTATTTAACAACTGAAAAACAACCTTTAGCACATACAACCATACTTCACGCACTGTAACATCCCAAAATTCTAAATTTTGGAATGTTATAATAAATAGATAGATTTGTTTGTTTGTTTGAATTGTTGTGTGATTGATTGAGTGAAATTTGAAACTTTTTGAAAGTTAAATGAGAGGGAATAAAAGGACTTTCCCAAACTTTCATTTTTGCTTTTATGCTTTTTGTGAATTCAAATACTCTTCATCACAAAACCCTGAAGAGAAGATAACATGACTTCTTCCATTTATTTAAATGACAAGGGGTGTTGAAAATATTTGAATTTCATTTGGAAAAAATATTTCCAATTCTGAAACTTTATGCAACTCAATGATTTTCACGAGCGAACAGTGGTCAGAGGAACTCTTCGGAAGACCATGTTTCGGTCATCTTGTTCTCAAACACCCTGAAGTGCGAGAACGTAAAAACAGGGATCGAATCTTGCGGGTAAAGTGTACAAACCTCTGCAGAGGGTTAAAAGCCGTGTCCCCGGTTACGGACATTTTGAGCATCTGGACTTGGAATTATCTCGGAACTCTCACCACCGGACTGATAACTTAATTGTGGGCAACTTATGATGATTTGGGCTATGAGACATCGGTTGGCGGAACCATGTCATGATAGAAAACTCCATAGTACAGACTTCATTTATTCCTTTGATGTAGGGAAAATAAATCAGCTTTTACGCATAAGCGAAACTCAGACACGAGCCACAAAGCCATATTGCATATAGTATAGTCTTATCATCTGTTTTCTCATGTTGTGATCTTGCCGGTACATTCAATGTATTGACCTACACGGCTGCAACGTATCATGTTGCGAATACTTTCTTCCGACGAGTAAGAGTATGCAGTACAGGTTACGGTCTACACTCAACCTGCCGATGGCGTTGATGGGACTCCACACCCGACTATTTGTTTCATGTGACTTATGAGGTATATATCAGTTTTATGTTAATTATACATGTGATTGCACTTTGATATATACATTGATGTCTTGTGTGTGCCAAAGACATCTTGATCCGAGGATGGCATGACAACACGTAGGCTTGACCGTCTGAGGTCGGGTCGCTTCTGAATATGTTATCAGAGCACATGTTGACTGTAGGACGTGACCCTAGAAATCGGAAAGCCCCTAGGACAGTAAATTTCTAAAACTTTATTTTCAAAAAGACTCTTACCTCTCATCTTTTCTGATTTTATCAAATAGACCCTCTCACCTCAAATAGTTAGAATATACCCCTTTCCCCTTTTGACCACATGAAGGATCAACTGAAGCCGCTCCAAGAAAGATATCGGACAGCTGATGACCTCTTCAAAGTAACAAAGGGTTTCACCATGCATTAGAAGAGTTGAAGCTGCAACAATTGAAGACTCCGAAGACTAGAAGAATTTGAAGAATCTGAAGAATTATTTGACCTTTAGAAGACCAAACCCCTGTTACATACCTACGTTAGATGCGATGATTATGAGCTGTCATTTGTTTGATGTTTTTCCGACAGCCACAACAAAATCTGTCTTTTCAAAACTTTTGTTTGTATTGTGTGTATCCCTCTCTATCTCTCTTATCTCACCCCCAAACCCTTGGACCCAATAGATGATGAATGGAGATGAGCTCGTATTTTCGGGACCGATGAGTCAATTGAAGACGGACCGATGGATTCAGAACATGGAGGATCACATGGAAAATAACCCTATACCCAGAAAGGATATGGCCCAGCATGCTCTACAATGCTTTGAAAGAGGTGCCGCTATGTTGGGGAACGTTGCAGAAAATTAAAATTTTTCCTACGGTTTCACCAAGATCCATCTATGAGTTCATCTAGCAACGAGTATTCAGATTAAATAGCATCTACATACCACTTTGTAGATCGCATAGCGGAAGCTTCGGAGTGAGCGTGGATGAGGTAGTCGAACTTGCCGCGATCCAATTCACCGATGATCTAGTGCCGAGCAGACGGCACCTCCGCGTTCAACACACGTGACGGTCAGCGTAACGTCTCCTTCTTCTTGATCCAGCAAGGTGAAGGAGAGGTTGAGGAAGATGGCTCCAGCAGCAGCAGCAGGCGTGGTGATGGTGGAACTTGCGATACTCGGCGAGGCTTCGCCGTGCACTACGGAGGAGGAGGATGTGTTGGAGAGGGAGAGGGAGGCGTCCAGGGCAAAGGTGCTGCTGCCCCCTCCTCCCCTTTATATAGGTGCCAAGGAGGGGGAGGGCGCAGCCTTGCCCTCCTCCAAGGGAGGGTGCGGCCAAGAGGGGGAGGTGTCCATCCTCCCCAAGGCACCCCTGAGGTGCCTTCCCCTCATGGACTCTTCCTCCTTAAACCCTAGGCGCATGGGCCCCTTGGGGCTGGTTCCCCTTGGCCCATGTGGGCCTAGGCGCACCACCTAGGGCCCATGTGGCCCCTTGGGGCTGGTGGCCCCACTTGGTGGACCCCCGGGACCCCTCCGGTGGTCCCGGTACAATACCGATATCACCGAAACTTGTCCCGATGGCCGAAATAGCACTTCCTATATATAATTCTTTACCTCCGGACCATTCCGGAACTCCTCGTGACGTCCAGGATCTCATCCGGGACTCCGAACAACATTCGGGTTACTGCACATACATATTCCTACAACCCTAGCGTTGCGAACCTTAAGTGTGTAGACCCTACGGGTTCGGGAGACATGCAGAACATGACCGAGGCGGCTCTCGAGCAATAACCAACAGCGGGATCTGGATACCCATGTTGGCTCCCACATGCTCCACGATGATCTCATCGGATGAACCACGATGTCAAGGATTCAATTAATCCCGTATCGATTCCCTTTGTCAATCGGTATTTTACTTGCCGAGATTCGATCGTCGGTATACCAATACCTCGTTCAATCTCGTTACCGCAAGTCACTTTTCTCGTTACCGTAATGCATGATCCCGTGATCAAACACTTCGATCACATTGAGCTCATTGTGATGATGCATTACCGAGAGGGCCGGTGATACCTCTCCGTCAAGCGGAGTGACAAATCGATCTCGATCCATGTAACCCAATGAGACACTTTCGGAGATACCCGTAGTATACCTTTATAGTCACCCGATTACGTTGTGACGTTTGGCACACCAAAGCACTCCTACGGTATCCGGGAGTTACACGATCTCATGGTCTAAGGAAAGGATACTTGACATTGGAAAACTCTAGCAAGCGAACTATGCGATCTTATGCTATGTTTAGGATTGGGTCTTGTCCATCACATCATTCTCCTAATGATGTGATCCCGTTATCGATGACATCCAATGTCCATAGTCAGGAAACCATGACTATCTCGTCGATCAACGAGCTAGTCAACTAGAGGCTCACTAGGGACATGTTGTTGTGCATTATTCACACATGTATTACGATTTCCGGTTAACACAATTATAGCACGAATAAAGACAATTATCATGAATAAGGACATATAATAATAATGCTTTTATTATTGCCTCTAGGGCATATTTCCAACAGTCTCCCACTTGCACTAGAGTCAATAATCTAGTTACTTTGTGATGAATCGAACACCCAGAGAGTTACGGTGCTGATCATGTTTTGCCTTAGGGAGAGGTTTAGTCAGCGGATCTGCGACATTCAGATCCGTGTGCACTTTACAAATTTCTATGTCTCCATCTTGAACATTTTCACGAATGGAGTTGAAGCGGCGCTTGATGTGCCTAGTCTTCTTGTGAAACCTGGGCTCCTTTGCAAGTGCAATAGCTCCGGTGTTGTCACGAGAAGAGCTTGATTGGCCCCGACGCATTGGGTATGACTCGAGGTCGGTGATGAACTCCTTCACCCAAATTGCTTCATGTGCTGCCTCCGAGGCTGCCATGTACTCCGCTTCACATGTAGATCCCGCCACGACGCTTTGCTTGCAAATCGCACCAGCCATCGCCCCACCATTCAAAATATACACGTATCCGGTTTGTGACTTAGAGTCATCAGATCTGTGTCGAAGCTAAGCGTCGGCGTAACCTTTCTGACGAGCTCTTCGTCACCTCCATAAACGAGAAACATTTCCTTAGTCCTTTTCGGTACTTCAGGATATTCTTGACCGCCCGTCCGGTGTTCCTTGCCGGGATTACTTTGGTACCTTCCTACCAAACTTACGGCAAGGTTTACATCAGTCTGGTACACACATGGCATACATAATAGAACCTATGGCTGAGGCATAGGGATGACACTCATCTCTTCTATATCTTCTGCATTGGTCGGACATTGAGCTGAGCTCAATTTCACACCTTGTAACACAGGTAAGAACCCCTTCTTAGATTGATCCATATTGAACTTCTTCAATATCTTATCAAGGTATGTGCTTTGTGAAAGACCTATGAGGCGTCTCGATCTATCTCTATAGATCTTGATGCCTAATATATAAGCAGCTTCTCCAAGGTCCTTCATTGAAAAACTTTTATTCAAATAGGCCTTAATGCTGTCCAAGAGTTCTATATCATTTCCCATCAAAAGTATGTCGTCTACATATAATATGAGAAATGCTACAGAGCTCCCACTCACTTTCTTGTAAACACAGGCTTCTCCATAAGTGCATGTAAACCCAAACGCTTTGATCATCTCATCAAAGCGAATGTTCCAACTCCGAGATGCTTGCACCAGCCCATAAATCGGCGTTGGAGCTTGCATACCTTGTCGACATTCTTAGGATCGACAAAACCTTCCGGCTGCATCATATACAATTCTTCCTTAAGGAAACCATTAAGGAATGCCGTTTTGACGTCCATTTGCCATATCTCATAATCATAGTATGCGGCAATTGCTAACATGATTCTCGACGGACTTGACCCGCTACCGGTGAGAAAGTCTCATCGTAGTCAACCCCTTGAACTTGTCGATAACCCTTAGCGACAAGCCGAGCTTTATAGATGGTCACATTACCATCCGGCGTCATCTTCTTCTTAAAGATCCATTTATTTTCTATGGCTCGCCGTTCAACGGGCAAGTCAGTCAAAGTCCATACTTCGTTTTCATACATGGATCCTATCTCGGATTTCATGGCTTCCAGCCATTTGTCGGAATCCGGGCCCGCCATTGCTTCCTCATAGTTCGAAGGTTCACCGTTGTCTAACAACATGATTTCCAAGACAGGGTTGCCGTACCACTGCAGTGCGGAACGTGTCCTTGTGGACCTTCGAGTTTCAGAGGAGCTTGATCGAAGCATCTTGATCATCATCATTAATTTCCTCTCTAGTCGGTGCGGGCTCACGAGAAGCGTTTTCTTGAGTTTCGCCATTTTCCGGTTCAAGAGATAACACTTCATCAAGTTCTACTTTCCTCCCACTTACTTCTTTCGAGAGAAACTCTTTCTCCAGAAAAGAATCCATTCTTAACAACAAAGATCTTGCCTTCGGATCTGAGGTAGAAGGTATACCCAACAGTTTCTTTTCGGGTATCCTATGAAGACGCATTTTTCCGACTTGGGTTCGAGCTTCTCAGGTTGAAGTTTCTTGACATAAGCATCGCATCCCCAAACTTTTAGAAACGACAGCTTAGGTTTCTTCCCAAACCATAATTCATACGGTGTCGTCTCAACGGATTTCGACGGAGCCCTATTTAAAGTGAATGCGGCAGTCTCTAAAGCATAGCCCCAAAAGATAGCGGTAAATCGGTAAGAGACATCATAGATCGCACCATATCTAATAGAGTGCGATTACGACGTTCGGACACACCATTACGCTGAGGTGTTCGGTAGGCGTGAGTTGTGAAACTATTCCACATTTTCTTAAGTGTGTGCCAAATTCGTGACTCAAGTATTCTCCTCCACGATCCGATCGTGAAACTTGATCTTTCTATCACGTTGATTTTCAACCTCACTCTGAAATTCCTTGAACTTTTCAAAGGTCTCAGACTTGTGTTTCATTAAGTAGACATACCCATATCTACTCAAGTCATCGGTGAGGGTGAGAACATAACGATAGCCACATGAGCCTCAACACTCATTGGACCGCACACATCGGTATGTATGATTTCCAATAAGTTGGTTGCTCGCTCCATTGTTCCTGAGAATGGAGTCTTGGTCATTTTACCCATGAGGCATGGTTACTTGCGTGTAAAATGATTCATAATCAAGTGTCTCTAAAAGTACATCTGCATGGATGTTCTTCTTGCTTTTGAAAGCTATGTGACCAAGGAGGCTGTGCATCTTATATTTGTGACTATTGTTATCAACTTTAACTCTTTTGGTACTCACACTATGAATATGTGTATCATCACGTACGAGATTCATTAAGAATAAACCATTAACCATCGGAGCATGACCATAAAACATATCTCTCATATAAATAGAACAACCATTATTCTCGGATTTAAATGAGTAGCCATCTCGAATTAATCGAGATCCAGATACTATGTTCATGCTCAAACTTGGCACTAAATAACAATTATTGAGGTTTAAAACTAATCCCGTAGGTAAATGCAGAGAAGCGGTGCCGACGGCGATCACATCGACCTTGGAACCATTCCCGACACGCATCGTCACCTCGCCCTTCGCCAGTCTCCGTTTATTCCGCAGCCTCTGCTTTGAGTTACAAATATGAGCAATCGCACCGGTATCAAATACCCAAGAGCTACTACGATCTTGGTAAGGTACACATCAATTACATGTATATCACATATACCTTTGGTTTTGCCGGCCTTCTTGTCCGCTAAGTATTTGGGGCAGTTCCGCTTCGATGACCACTTCCCTTGCAATAAAAGCACTCGGTTTAGGGCTTGGGTCCATTCTTTGGCTTCTTCCGGAAACTTGCTTATCGGTAGCGGCAACTTCCTTGCCGTCCTTCTTGAAGTTCTTTACCCTTGCCCTTCTTGAACTTAGTGGTTTTATTCACCATCAACACTTGATGCTCCTTCTTGATTTCTACCTCTGCTGATTTCAGCATAGCATATACTTCAGAATGGTCTTTACCATCCCCTGCATATTGTAGTTCATCACAAAGCTCTTGTAGCTAGGTGGAAGCGGCGGAGGATTCTGTCAATGACCGCTTCATCCGGAGATTAACTTCCAGTTGAGTCAAGCGGTTGTGCAACCCGGACATTTTGAGTATGTGTTCCTTGACAGAGCCATTTTCCTCCATCTTACTGACTAAAGAATTTATCGGAGACTTCATATCTCTCGACCGGGCATGAGCTTGGAAAACCATTTTCAGCTCTTGAACATCTCATATGCTCCATGTCTCTCAAAGCGCTTTTGGAGTCGGCTCTAAGTTGTAAAGCATGCCGCCTTTGAACGAGGAGTAATCATTGCGGCGTGGCCAAGCGTTCATAACGTCTTGTTCTGCGGGGAGAATAGGTGCGTCACCCGGCGGTGCTCTTAGGACATAATCTTTCTTGGCAGCTATGAGGATAATCCTCGGGTTCGGACCCAGTCCGTATAGTTGCTACCATCGTCTTTCAGCTTGGTTTTCTCTAGGAACGTTGAAGTTGAGGACTACGTTGGCCATTTGATCTACAAGACATATTGTAAATATTTAGACTAAGTTCATGATAATAAAGTTCATTTAATCAAATTTAATGAACTCCCACTTAGATAGACATCCCTCTACTAGTCATCTAAGTATTACATGATCCGAGTCAACTAGGCCGTGTCCGATCATCACGTGAGACGGACTAGTCAATCATCGGTGAACATCTTCATGTTGATCGTATCTTCTATACGACTCATGCTCGACCTTTCGGTCTTACGTGTTCGAGGCCATGTCTGTACATGCTAGGCTCGTCAAGTCAACCTAAGTGTTTTGCGTGTGTAAATCTGTCTTACACCCGTTGTATGCGAACGTAAGGACCTATCATACCCGATCATCACGTGGTGCTTGAACGACGAACCTTAGCAACGGTGCACGTTAGGGTGAACACTTCTTGAAATTATTATGAGGGATCATCTTATTTACTACCGTCGTTCTAAGTAAACAAGATGCATAAAACATAATAAACATCACATGCAATTATATAAAGTAGTGACATGATATGGCCAATATCATATAGCTCCTTTGATCTTCATCTTCGGGCTCCATGATCATCTTGTCACCGCATGACACCATGATCTCCATCATCATGATCTCCATCATCGTGTCTTCATGAAGTTGTCACGCCAACGACTACTTCTACTTCTATGACTAACGTGTTTAGCAATAAAGTAAAGTAGTTTACATGGCGTTCTTCAATGACACGCAGGTCATACAAAAAATAAAGACAACTCCTATGGCTCCTGCCGGTTGTCATACTCATCGACATGCAAGTCGTGATTCCTATTACAAGAGCATGAACATCTCATACATCACATATAGATCATTCATCATTCATCACAACTACAGGCCATATCATATCACAAAGCACTAGCTGCAAAAACAAGTTAGGCGTCCTCTAATTGTTGTTGCAAGTTTTACGTGGCTGAATTAGGGTTCTAGCAAGAACGTTTTCTTACCTACGTTCAAACCACAACGTGATTTGTCAATCTCTATTTACCCTTCATAAGGACCCTGTTCATCGAATCCGATCCAACTAAAGTAGGAGAGACAGACACCCGCCACCACCTTATGCAACTAGTGCATGTTAGTCGGTGGAACCGGTCTCACGTAAGCGTCACGTGTAAGGTTGGTCCGGGCGCTTCATCCCACAATACCGCTGAATCAAGATTGACTAGTAACGGCAAGAATAATTGACAACATCTACGCCCACAACAAATTGTGTTCTACTCGCGCCAAGAAGAACTACGCATAGACCTAGCTCATGATGCCACTTGTTGGGGAACGTTGCGAGAAAATTAAAATTTTTCCTACGGTTTCACCAAGATCCATCTATGAGTTCATCTAGCAACGAGTATTCAGATTAAATAGCATCTACATACCACTTTGTAGATCGCATAGCGGAAGCTTCGGAGTGAGCGTGGATGAGGTAGTCGAACTTGCCGCGATCCAATTCACCGATGATCTAGTGCCGAGCAGACGGCACCTCCGCGTTCAACACACACGTGCGGTCAGCGTAACGTCTCCTTCTTCTTGATCCAGCAAGGTGAAGGAGAGGTTGAGAAAGATGGCTCCAGCAGCAGCACGACGGCGTGGTGATGGTGGAACTTGCAAGATTCTACAGGGCTTCGCGTGCACTACGGAGGAGGAGGATGTGTTGGAGAGGGAGAGGGAGGCGTCCGGGGCAAAGGTGCTGCTGCCCCTCCCTCCCCCTTTATATAGGTGCCAAGGAGGGGAGGCGCAGCCTGCCCCCTCCTCCAAGGGAGGGGTGCGGCCAAGAGGGGGGAGGTGTCCATCCTCCCCAAGGCACCTCGGAGGTGCCTTCCCCTCATGGACTCTTCCTCCTTAAACCCTAGGCGCATGGGCCCCTTGGGGCTGGTTCCCTTGGCCCATGTGGGCCTAGGCGCACCACCTAGGGCCCATGTGGCCCCTTGGGGCTGGTGGCCCCACTTGGTGGACCCAGGACCCCTCCGGTGGTCCCAGACAATACCGATATCACGAAACTTGTCCCGATGGCGAAATAGCACTTCCTATATATAATTCTTTACCTCCGGACCATTCCGGAACTCCTCGTGACGTCCAGGATCTCATCCGGGACTCAACAACATTCGGGTTACTGCACATACATATTCCTACAACCCTAGCGTTCACAAGACCTTAAGTGTGTAGACCCTACGGGTTCGGGAGACATGCGAACATGACCGAGGCGGCTCTCGAGCAATAACCAACAGCGGGATCTGGATACCCATGTTGGCTCCCACATGCTCCACGATGATCTCATCGGATGAACCACGATGTCAAGGATTCAATTAATCCGTATCACGATTCCCTTTGTCAATCGGTATTTTACTTGCCGAGATTCGATCGTCGGTATACCAATACCTCGTTCAATCTCGTTACCGGCAAGTCACTTTTCTCGTTACCGTAATGCATGATCCCGTGATCAAACACTTCGATCACATTGAGCTCATTGTGATGATGCATTACCGAGAGGGCCGGTGATACCTCTCCGTCAAGCGGAGTGACAAATCGATCTCGATCCATGTAACCCAACAGACACTGTCAGAGCTACCCGTAGTATACCCCTAGCGTCACCCACTGACGTTGTGACGTTTGGCACACCCAAAGCACTCCTACGGTATCCGGGAGTTACACGATCTCATGGTCTAAGGAAAGGATACTTGACATTGGAAAACTCTAGCAAACGAACTATGCGATCTTATGCTATGTTTAGGATTGGGTCTTGTCCATCACATCATTCTCCTAATGATGTGATCCCGTTATCGATGACATCCAATGTCCATAGTCGAAACCATGACTATCGTCGATCAACGAGCTAGTCAACTAGAGGCTCACTAGGGACATGTTGTTGTCATTATTCACACATGTATTACGATTTCGGTTAACACAATTATAGCACGAATAAAGACAATTATCATGAATAAGGACATATAATAATAATGCTTTTATTATTGCCTCTAGGGCATATTTCCAACACGCTACTTGGTGGAGGATGTACCAAACCATGAATGGATGGCAAGAAGTAACCACTTGGAAAGAATTTAAGTTGACTTTGCCAAAGTCTCAGTTTGTGTCCCAGAAATTGGAGCCTTATGAAAATATTATGAAGAACCCTTGTGCATGCAAGCTCTGTGGATAAATAGGACACACCCAAGAGGAACACAAGGATGGATGCCCTCATTGTGAGGAGAAACACCCAGCTGAGGAATGCCCAACTAGTCAGGTGACTTGTTTCTTGTGTGAAGGAACCACCCACTACCCGACCCAAAGTGTCACATTTACCCCATGGTGCAACAAACTATTCAGGAGCAGGAAGAAGGAATGAAAGAAGCCCTCCGAGAAGTTATGAAAGAACACATGATGAAGGAATGTGTTGAAGACCACGATGGAGAAGGCCTCAACAGATTTTACTCCAATGCACCGCTATTCATGTGGAGAAGAAGGACATTTTTGCAGATTGCACCAAGGAAAGAAAAGAGTATTCGGGATATTTCCCGACAGCAGAAGTGAAGTTTGACCCTCGAAATAGAAGCTCGATCATTCTGAGAAATCCAGAAGAGAAAAAGAAGGCAACCCCAGAACAACACAATTTTCGCAGAGAAGGATCTGAGTCATATCACTTGTTACAGGTGCAAGGATTTAGGTCATTACGCTAGTAAATGTCCAGAAAAGAAGCCAAGAATCCAAGGAGCCTAAATAATCACAAAGAAGCCCCGAGACTTATCGGAAGTTATTTGTTTTCGTTGCAGGGAAGCAGGACATTATGCTACCAAATGTCCCGACAAGATGAAAGCTGGAGTTGAGTAGTTGGAATTTTGATATTGGAAACAAGAGTAGTAGAAAACAATTTCATTTTCATGAGTTCGATGAGTTGAGTTATGTAATGAGTACTCAGAGATTGTAATGAGTTCGTGAAATCAATAAAGTTAATGTGTCATGATTTCATACGTGGATTGTTTTTTTTGAGTTGTTACTCTGTGAACAAAGATTTTTGACCATTTTCGAGGATATGAGAAATATGGTCTATGGATGGATTTTTGAATTTCATTTTAAGGGTGGTAGTACCCTGTGATGATGACTAGACTAATGGATAAGAAAATATATATTCCACGGATTTGTAGTTCAAGGAAAAAAAATTGGAGTTTTGCTTTTGATATGATGGTATGAAGAAGCAGAGTACTACTTTGGATTTAAAGGATGTGTAATATGGAACAAGAGAGTTACCCCAAGGATGAGTTAAAGCTACACTAGTGTTGAAGTGGGCCATAACCCACAGGCCCAAGAATTAATAAGGATCAAGTACCTTTGGAGAAAGAAATTTTGGGAATAGACTACGATTTGATCAACCGACGATTCTATAAGAGTTTACGCAAAAACCTGAGAGTTGTTAAGGAATGATAGATGTTTGGTTGGCCTGCAGAATCAATGAATTTTTCCGAACTTGGTTCGTCGACAAGAGAAATTCTGCAATGCTTGTGAGGATGACCGAGTGTTAGAATGCGAGATTCGCTAAACCATGTACAAGGTAATGATTTGGGTGCGGGATGAATTGATCACCATACCGACTTACTCTTATTATTCGCTTTGCTATATGGGATGGTAAATCTGAGTGACTTACCTATAGTAGAGAGACGACGATCAAAACCTTGTTGAATCTTAGAATGGTATAAGCATTTTCCCCCTTGTACAAGGCAGCTTTTGCCAACCGTAGGTTATACGGTGAGGTTCAACCCAGACCCGTTTTCTGCAGGGGAAACCATAAATCGTTGACCACCATGAGATACCGATATTTGTTTAGAATTGGCGCCCGGACCGTCGACTATGAAGACCAGTCTCGGAATAACCTTACCAAGAGGAATGGACAAAGGAATTGAGGAAAAGGTTTTGCCACTACGGAAGAGCCCAGAGAAGGAATTATCCTTAATATACGAGAAGACCGACCTTTGTCGATAATAAGGATGGAGTATATGAGTTTTGATGGAACCGTAACCATGCTTCTAAGGGTGGTAGCATCCGAGACCCGGAGACGATCGATGGATTTTTGAGAAGACCCCAAACCCTAACCTATTTCTTTCTAGCCTCTTGAATCTCGAGGACGAGATTCAATTTAAAGTGGTAGATTTGTAACATCCCAAAATTCTAAATTTTGGAATGTTATAATAAATAGATAGATTTGTTTGTTTGTTTGAATTGTTGTGTGATTGATTGAGTGAAATTTGAAACTTTTGAAAGTTAAATGAGAGGGAATAAAAGGACTTTCCCAAACTTTCATTTTTGCTTTTATGCTTTTCGTGAATTCAAATACTCTTCATCACAAAACCCTGGAGAGAAGATGACATGACTTCTTCCATTTATTTAAATGACAAGGGGTGTTGAAAATATTTGAATTTCATTTGGAAAATATTTCCAATTCTGAAACTTTATGCAACTCAATGATTTTCACGAGCGAAGATAAAATGACTTCTTCAAAACATATGAAATATGAGTAGTGAGTTTCAAAGAAATAAATTCAAAGTTCTTTTGAATTTATTTTCAATTTGGAGTTATTTGAGTTTTATTAAAATTATTTTTCTCCAAAAATAAAATACATGGAAAATAGGGTAACATGATTCCCTACAACAGAAAATTGGAGAGGAATAAATTTGAATTCATTTTGGTATTTTTAAAATAATTTTTATTGGATTTTATTAGAGCTGAAGCACTCTTGCTTTATTTGAATTTGTGTGTATTTTATTTAATCCTAGAATAATGTTCATGCTGTAGAAAATATTTTTATGAAAATTTTGATATATAATATGCCTATATAAAATGATTATTATATTTTCGTTATTCAGTTTTCCTCTCTGTTTCTATTTGAAAAAAACTGTACGTGCGCCCATAAGTATTTGTCGCCCACGCTCGCATCATAGTAACAGCGAGCGCCCTATCTTTTTTTTTCTATATGGGCCAGGCCTAGCCAGCTTTTTTTTCCTTAAGCCGAATTTTGTAAAAAAAAAAAACCTGCAGCGGCAGCTTACGCGCGCGCGGCCGGCCGAAGACCTCTAGGCCCATGCGAGGCGCCTCTTCTTCTCTGTTTCTTTTCCTTTCATCTACGTTTAGTCCCACATTGCCTAACCTTTGACCCCTCAGCCTCTTTTCCATCTATAAATATAGACCCATAGAGCCTCCAAAAATCATCTGATTCGGGTTAAATCAATATTTTGGTTTGACTAAGAAAAATATTTTTTTCTCCTCTCTGGCGCGACTTCTATAAATTGTCTCATCTCTTCGACGTCGTCTTTTCTCTGCCTTATAAAGGTACCTTTCTTTGTTTTTTTTCCTTCTTATACTTCCGTAGTTTATTACTTTTAGACTAATACAATAGATTAGATTGTCGTCTATGTATTTATACATTAGACCTTAGCCATAGCTATTTTTTTCTTTTGTAAAACAGCTTGGCCCTGATTTTTTCAAATAGCCATAACTTTTTACTTGTTCATCCAAACTAGATGAAACCAACGCCCACTTATTCGTTACGATCTCCTCTATCCAGTAATTCAACTCAAACATGTTTTTGAAAGTTTGAAATTTCGAAATTTGTTCAGATTCATATTCAAACTTCTTTAGTTCATAACTTAAGTTCCGTAACTCCGTTTGAGTTGATTCTTTTTGCATTGTGTCACAAATTTGCTTAAGTTTCTGTTTGTGTACTTAGGTTTCAAATTTGAATAGTTTAAATTTGAATTTGATAAATTTTGTTCAGATTAGTATTTTGGCCATAACTTGAGTTTAAAAATAGGTTTTTAATTAATTCTTTTTTGCTACTGGTCACTTATGGTATTGTTTAACTATAGGATTTAGTTTGGTAATTTTAGAATATTTTAAATTAGGGTTTTATTAAAAACAGTACTGTTTTTCTTATGTAGTTGTTTTAGTCATATAATTAGTGTTTTTAATTATTTTTAGTTAATTCTTTTTGTAAATTTTTACATGTTGATATATGTTTCTGTTATACTACAGTAGATAAATTTTGGTAGTTATTTATTAGTGTTTAGCTACTTGTTTTGTGTTTGCTTGTTTAGTTCATAGTGATAGTTTTATTAGTTTTAAAAGTAATTCTTTTTGACACTTCAATCTATGTTGTGATTGATTCTGTTATTTAGAAGTAAATTAGTTTTCATAATTATTTTAGTATTGCACATTATTGCCTTAGTGTTTTGTTAGTTGTTATAGTTTCCTAGTGTTAACTAGATAGTTATAGTAGTTTTATATTAGTTCTTTTGTTAGTTATTAAATTAGTAATTTATTTTCTGTTATTTTATTAGATTTATATTTTCTTTGCTGTAGAAAAAATTATTAGAGTAATTTAGTGATGTTATGTTAAGATTGTGTGAGTTGGTCACCACTAGTTTTTCCTTGAATTTTTCTTTGAAGTTTATCCTTTGGTTTTCGACTTGGTTTTCTTTGTCGCTTTTATTTTGATTGAGTATTGTTATGAGTGTTAGAATTGTTTGCTAGGATGTTTGCTTATGTGAATGCTATGTTTGACTATATAGATTTTTCAACGGAGTGACGATTAGTTCTACCAAGTCATTTTCTGACAGCGTTGTTATCTTCATCAAGTAATACCAGGCAAGTTCACTTTGACCATGTTTTTCATACCTATGTGTTTTATTGCATCTAGTGTCATCTTCGCAACAATCCCTCCAGTAGAGATATTGAATCCTTGTAGTTGAGTAGTATGCATGAGGTAGGAACCCATCACCCTGTTACCAAGCCGGGACGTTATTTATTTTAATGCTACGCTATAGTAGACGGGGTTGGTATGAGTGCTCGGGAGTGGTGTGAGAATGGAGGATCTACGTCAATGACGACAACTCCATGATGGAATCTGCAAGGACTGCATCTTCAAGGCCTCAAGACTTCAAGACTCGAGACAAGAATTCAATACACACTCTTTGGGTGAAGGGCGGTTGTGGGCACCTGGAGAAACCAGTGGTTGGCGGGATGCATGGAGAAGCGCCATGACATCTTGCGGAAAGCTTCACCCAGACTCAAAGAGGCGGAAGAATACTTCATGCCGGAAGCTTACCTGTGCAACCGCAAGTCACTATGGGCTCTGGCTTGGTTGACCTTAGTTGTGACTCTGGCTGGGACGGTGCTAGCAGATGTAGAACTACGGTAGGATTGGATGAGCACCGGACAGTGGTCAGAGGAACTCTTGAAGACCATGTTTCGGTCATCTTGTTCTCAAACACCCTGAAGTGCGAGAACGTAAAAACAGGGATCGAATCTTGCGGGTAAAGTGTACAAACCTCTGCAGAGGGTTAAAACCTAATCGATTAGCCGTGTCCCCGGTTACGGACAATTTGAGCATCTGGACTTGGAATTATCTCGGAACTCTCACCACCGGACTGATAACTTAATTGTGGGCAACTTATGATGATTTGGGCTATGAGACATCGGTTGGCGGAACCATGTCATGATAGAAAACTCCATAGTACAGACTTCATTTATTCCTTTGATGTAGGGAAAATAAATCAGCTTTTACATAAGCGAAACTCAGACACGAGCCACAAAGCCATATTGCATATAGTATAGTTTTATCATCTGTTTTCTCATATTGTGATCTTGCCGGTACATTCAATGTACTGACCTACACGGCTGCAACGTATCATGTTGCAGATACTTTCTTCCGACGAGTAAGAATACAGTACAGGGTTACGGTCTACACTCAACCTGCCGATGGCGTTGATGGGACTCCACACCCGACTATTTGTTTCCGCTGTGACTTATGAGGTATATATCAGTTTTACGTTAATTATACATGTGATTGCACTTTGATATATACATTGGTGTACTGTGTGTGCCAGCATACTGATCCAGGGATGTCACAGCAACACAGAGGCTTGACCGTCTGAGGTCGGGTCGCTACACGCACACAAGCAGCCTGGGTCCTCGTTGGTTCCCAAGCCGAACTAAACTATTTTCACATGCCAATGACGGCCCAGATAAATAGAGCAAGAAACCCAACTAAAGCTACATAAAGAACATAGAACTGATGGGATGACCCTGACTAACTACCGAAGCACTAACTCATCACCGCTACTCTCTCATATCATTCCATTTGGAATTACCAAAACATCACCCGAAAATACACACCTCACTATGAAGGCAAGAAGCTCGTCCAGTCAAACCAAGCCAAACAGGAGCAGTCGCAGGAGAGCCACTTACCCATTGGCGATGAAGATGAACTTAGAGATGCACACCAACACGACATGATGATATCTAGCCTGTGTAGAAAATCAGAGACATCTCATCACAAAAACCTTGGGAAAGACTACTAAAACCTTTCATTTCCTGTACGAACCATGGACGAACATTACCAAACCTAGAACAGGTATCTCTACTATTAAACAGGAGTTGAGGAATGTAGACTATACATTGGTATCTTTCTTTTAATTGTGTGAAGTGAAATTGGTTCTTTGAAATAAGTGAAATTATTTTTTGAGATGATCGAAATCAGTACTTTGAATTAACCGAAATCAATGATTATAAACTAGTGAAATCTCTTTCCTTGAAATGAGTGAAATATGTTGTTTAAAAATTGTGAAATCGGTTCTTTGAAATAAGTGAAACTTTTTTTGAGTTGATTGAAATCATTACATTGAATTAAGTGAAATCAATGATTCGTAAACTAGCGTAGTGAAATTCTTTGTCTTTGAAATGAGTAAAAATCAATGAATTAGTATTTCACAAAAAATAAATAAATGAAATGCTATTTTTTCCTGGGTGGAGAGAGAGAGAGAGAGAGAGAGAGAGAGAGAGAATATGTGTGCATGCAGCACTCCGTCCTTCTCTACCTTTACCCGACGAAAAACTACTATCATGGATTTCTATTGGAGTGTATTGCAATGTATTTCTGCAGCAAAATATTTGGTACCTTTAGATGCGGAGACGAAGGGCAATAGATGTGTCGGTAGGTACTGGTGCTGTTAGAATTTCCGCTTTTTATGTCGATTGCTAGGTCTGCACAAAAGTTGAAAGTGGTAGGTCTGTACAAAAGTAGAAAGTGCTTACTGTGGATAATGGATATATGGGACATGACCGTGGTGCGTGTAAAGCGGCAGGATGCAACCATCGTCTTTCTTCTTCTCCTCCCTTTGTTTCTTTTCCCATAAAGATTTGTCCCAAAGAACTATATCATCATGATCGGCTATATGGGTCGTCACTAACCAAGACCACATGGTTCCAACATATCTTTATTAGCACATAAAGAGTATTTGCCTACGTGCCAATCTTTCCGGTAATGTGGACATCCAAATTAAAATCGGGCGATACCCGAACCTGAGCACCAGCATGCGGTCGAGTGCTTCTTCTCTTGTGACCTTTTGATACAATACTATTTATATAGAACTATAAAAAACACTGGTCATGGTATGGGTACGGCAAGCACCTTTCCGCGCGCAAAAAAAAAAGAGTATGGCAAGTACCAACGCTTGTCGATGGATGCCTCAAGCGAAATTACTTTTGAGTACGCATCTGTGTCGATACGGCATGAGGCTTCCACTGACCCTCTCGCTCCTGGGATACAGTACCTTTGCCTTTTATGGGAGAGAGATTCCATCACCATGTCGATCAGTCTTTGACTGTAGGTGTGTAGTGTAGGGTCACAACGGGAAAAGATGTCCGAAATGTGATTTTGCCATGGGCTAATCCTCGTGTAAAGTGGACTTTTCTCGTCAGCTAGCCGTGAGCGCGCGTGGGTGGTGGCAGGCCCGGCCGTCGTTGACGTCGACGTCGGAGCCCCGTCCATTCTGCAAGCTTATAAAACGGCTGCTTAGGAGCCCCATTTGTGCAAACCAAAACCATCCATCTCAGATCAGGAGCAACCCAATCAAGAAAGAAGAACAGCAGAGCCGTGTTTAATCACTCATCAAGGACCGATGGCGTTTCTGGGAGGATCATTGCGCATGACGAGAAGCATTGGCAGCCGGAAGATGACGGAGGGGAAGAGCCACGGCGGGTTGGGGTCGTGGCCGCAGGCGCCGGCGCCGGTGAGGCAGCTCTTCTGGAGGGTGAGGCGCGCCATGCTATGGCCGAAGCGCCGCGCGGCGAGTTTCGGGTACGATCTTAAGAGCTACTCCCAGAACTTCGACGATGGCCTCGTCCCTGCCCACCGCCTCTAGCAACATCCACAGTGTCGTCTTCTTCTTTTCAATTTTACTTGCCGCCCAGCCGGAGCACGGCTCGAGGTTGGAGAGTTTGAAGCATCGTCACCTTGTGATTTGTTCCTCTAGCTCAGCTACCAGTGTAGTTGTAAAAGAAATTGAGTTGAAAGTCTAAAACTGCCAACCAAATGACAGTGCATCGATGTGCTTCTATGTAGTCTGCAAGCCGTCACTTGCCACAATGGAATGGGATTTCAGCAATATATGTTTATGCCACCCTAGAATACACTCTTGCACCATATTGGAACTGAAGTGGGTATGCGATGTTAATTTTCAGGAGGCAAGATTTGGAACCCTCCCTTATAAAAGTTTATTATTTTGTATGTAGATCAGCAGTGAGATTAAAACTTTTCCCTTTATTAAGAAACATTATATATGTATTCCATGTGACCAGAATGATCAGGCCCTCGAAACTCCCATTTGGTAGATAATTGATCATTTAGGCCGAGATCCATCCTTACTAGAAGCATCAGTGTGTTGCTGCACCATGAATTACAACGTCAAAGTTATGCTCGCCTCATTGCACCAAGAGATTTAGCAAATAGCTTGGAAATCTGATTGAACTAAGATGTACTATTATCCTTCAAAAGGAAGTCTGACATATTCTACAAGTTATTTGATTGATTGTTAAGAGGGGCATGCACATGTAATTATTATCTTGATTTGAGTTGCTCAATATACTCAACGTCTGAAACAACAACCTTTCGCACATACAAGCATCCTTCATGCATACAAGCAGTCTCAGTCCTCGTTGGTTGCCAAGCGAACAAAAACTATTTTTTACATGCCAATGACGTCTAAGATAAATAGATGCCTAACTAAAAGCTACATACAGAACATAGAACTCATGTGACGGCCCTGACTAACTACCAAAACACTAACGCACCACCATTACTCTCTCATATCACTCCATTTAGATTTACCAAAACATCACGCGAAAATACACACCTGACTATATATTTTGCATATAGACCATAAAGGGTTTGAATAGTTCTCAAACGGCAAATTGCCACCATAGTGGTTTGTCATCACTTCTGGCCCCTCCAACTTTTCACTTGGCCTCCATTTTTTCCGCGGGCAGTTTTACTAGAGGTGAGCAGAAAACCACCTGAAGGCAAGAAGTCGTCCACTGCAACCAGGCCAAACAGGAGCAATCGAAGGAGAGCCACTTACCCAATGGCGATGAAGACGAACTCAAAGATGCACACCAACACTGCATGATACAACAACACAACATGATGATATCTAGCTTGTATAAGCAATATTATAGACATCTCATCACAAAAACCTTGGAAAAAAATTAGCTAAAACCTTTCATTTCTATATGGACCATAGGACCAACATTCCAAAGCTAGAACAGGTATCTCTAGTATTAAAGGGGTGTTGGCGATCGTGCATTGTACATTGGTGTCTTAATCTTAATTGTGTGGAATAAGTGAAGTCGGTTCTTTTAAATAACTGAAATGTTTTTTTAGTTGAGTGAAATCAGTACTTTGAATTAAGTGAAATCAATGATTCATAAACTAGTGAAATCTTTTTTTTCTGAAATGAGTGAATTAAAACGAGTGAAATCGGACTATCTGTTAATGAGTTTATTTTTTTGAAATGAGTGAAATAAGCCTTTGAAATGAGTGAACACTTTTTATTGAGTGAAAATATGTAGTTTTAAACTAGTGAACTCACTCTTTTTGAAAACGAGTGTAACTATTTTTTTAATTAAATGAATAATTCATTTGAAATGAATGAACTCAATGTTTTTGAAATGAAATTAGTGCTTTTAATATTTCCACACTCTCTGTTTTTAATTAATGAGTGGAATCTATTTTTAAGGAAGGAGTGAAATATGTTTCACTAATTTTTAAATCATTTAAATGTATTAAATTTGATCTTGTTTTAAGATCTCGTTGTCAGGAATTCAAATATGTAAAACAATTTTAAAGTAACATTTTTATTAAGAAGATATCAATGACTTAGTATTTTACAGGCATAATGAAGTTCTAGTTTTTCGATGGTGAAGAGAGGGAATATGTGTGCATGCAACCATCCATCCTTCTCTAATTTTACCAGACGAAAAGCTACTATCATGGACCCTTTCACAGTGTATTGCAATGTATTCCTTCAGCAAAATATTTGCTATCTTTAAACCGCAAGTTAGCACAACAATCTTCAGGATGAGATGAAGGGCAACTAATATTCCTAGGTCTGTGTAAAAGTTGAAAGTGGTAGGTCTGTACAAAAGTAGAAAGTTCTTACTACTGCTAGCTCAGCTTAATTGAACAATGGATAATGGATAGATGGGCCATGACCATGGTGCGCGTAAAGAGTCATGATGCAGCAACCGTCTTCCTTCTTCTCCTCCCTTTGTTTCTTTTCCGGTGAAGATTTGTTCCAAGGAACTACATCTTCATGATTGGATATATGGATCGTCACTAACCAAGACCACGTGGTCCCAACATAGCTTTATTTACACATAAAGAGTATTTCCTACGTGCCAATTTATCCGGTAATGTGGACAGCCAAATTAAAGTCAGGGGATATCCGAACCTGAGCACCAGCACACGATCGAGTGCTTCTTCTCTTGGGACCGTTTGATACAACATTATTTTCGAACTAAAAAGCACTGGTCGTGACATGGCAAGCACCAATACTTGTCGATGGATGCCTCAAGTGAAATTACTTTTGAGTATGGATCTGCTGTGTCGACACGACATGTGGCCTCCATCGACCCTCTCGCTCCTGGGAGAGCTACTTACCCAATGGCGATGAAGATGAACTAAAAGATGCACACCAACACGACATGATGATATCTAGCTTGTCTAAGCAACATAAGATGCATCTCATCACAAAAACCTTGGGAAAAATCAACTACAACATTTCATTTTCTATACGAACCATGGGACCAACATTACAAAAGCTAGAACAGGTATCTCTACTATTAAAAAGGAGTTGAGGATTGTAGATTGTACATTGGTATCTTTCTTTTAATTGTGTGAAATAAGTGAATCGGTTCTTTGAAATAAGTGAAATTATTTTTGTGTTATTGAAATCAGTACTTTTAATTAACTAAAAATAATTATTCATAAACTAGAGAAGTCTATTTTCTTTCAAATGATTGAAATATGTTGTTTAAAACTAGTGAGATCGGTTCTTTGAAGTAAGTCAAATTATTTTTGAGTTGATTGAAATCAGTACTTTGAATTACGTGAAATCAATGATTAATAAACTAGTGTGGTGAAATCTTTTTTTCCTTGTAATCAGTGAAATATTCCCTTTAAAGAAAGTGAAATCGGTCTCTCAGATAATGAGCGGAATTATTATTTTTTGAATTGAGTGAAATAAGTCTTTTGATGTGAGTGGAATATGTATTTTTATACTAGTGAAATCGGCCTTTTTGAAATGAGTGAAGTTATTTTTGTTGAATTAAATGGAATATTTTTTAAAATGCATTGTATTTAATTAATGAATGAAATCTAATTTTAACAAAGGAGTGAAATACGTTTCATTTTTTTAAACACTTAAAATATATTCCAATTTGTTCTTGTTGTAATGATCTTGTCGCCCGGAATCCAAATATGTAATAGTATTTTAGAATAACTTTTATTCAAAAGATATCAATGAATTAGTATCTCACAAAAAAAATGAAAAGCTAATTTTCCAATGGGCGGAGAGAGAGAATCTGTGTGCATGCAGCATGCGGCACTCCATCCTTCTCTACTTTACCAGATGAAAAACTACTATAATAGAATCCTATTGGAGTGTATTGCAATGTATTCCTGCCGAAAATATTTGGTACTTTTATACAACAAGTTTATGCAGAGACGAAGGGCAACAGATGTGTCAGTAGGTACTGGTGCCGTTAGAATTTCCATTTTCTATGTCGATTGCTAGGTCTGTACAAAAGTTGAAAATGCTAGGTCTGTATCAAAGTAGAAAGTGCTTACTGATGCTAGCTCAGGTTAACTGAACAATGGATAATGGATATATGGGCCATGCCCGTCGTGCACGTAAAGTGCCACGATGCAGCCATCGACTTTCATCTTCTCCCCCCTTTGTTTCTTTTCCGATGAAGATTTGTCCCAAAGAACAATATCTTCATGATCGGATATATGAGTAGTCAGTAACCAAGAGCACATGGTTTCAACATGCCTTTATCAACACATAAAGAGTATCTGCCTACATGCCATGCCAAATTAAAGTCGGGGGTTGTCCGAACCTGAGCATGAGCACACGATCCAGTGCTTCTTCACTTGGGACCGTTTGATACAACACTATTTACAACTAAAAAGCACTGGCCGTGACATGGCAAGCACCAACACTTGTCGATGGATGCCTCAAGCGAAATTACTTGTTTGTGGTACCATGCAACTGCCTGTGTCGACACGACATGAGGCCTCCGCCGATCAACCCCTCTAGCTACTTGGATGTCGTACCTTGCCTTTTAAAGATGCCGCGTCGGTCTTTGATTGTAGATGTAGCTAGTGTAGGGTGCCGACTGGAAAAGATGTCCGAAATAAGATTTTGCCATGGGCTAATCGTTGTGTAAAGTTCATTTTTCTCGTCAGACATGAGTCGAGTGCATGGGTGCTGGCGAGCCCAGCCGTCGTTACTGTCGGCTTCGGAGCCCCGTCCATTCGGCATGCTTATAAAATGGCTGCTGAGGAGCCACATTTGTGCAACCATAAGCTACCTAATCAAGAAAGAAGAGCAGCAGAGCCAAATGGCAAGTACAAATCAACAACCAAATGGCTGCTGAGGAGCCACATTTTTGCTGAAGAGCTGCCGATCGGGCGGCGCATTTGAACGCACTCTTGGGCCGCGATGCCGAATTGCCTGCGGGTGGGCCGGTTCTGAGTGAACCGGGCCAGAATGTTGCTGGGCCTGTTTTCACCGGGTATGAGGCCCGTGGTGAACCGGTACGCACGTCTACACCCCCATGCATCGACGAGTCTTCTGTCTGGAGTCGATCGATACGGCCTAGGGTTCGCACTGGTGGGCGCCGGCCGAGTTTCTTTGATCGTGGTGCTGCGCGTGCGAGGCGCATCCCGTCTCTTCGAGGCATGGCTGGACAAGGAGTACCCCCTGCCAAAGAGGCCGCTCCGGGCACTGCGGGCCGCGTAGGGCCATCGCAGCCGGCGGGAGGTGGCCGCGGCAGAGGCGGCATGCCAGCGGGGATGGGTAACGCCGCTGGGTGTGCCGCCGGAGCTGCCGGGGTGGGCGCCACCGCGTCCGGGGACTGGAACCGGCCGTGCGGCACCAGTCGTCGGCGGCCCAAGATCGCCTGTTGGTGGCGCGCCTCTGTTCGGTCAGGCTGGGCGCGGGGTTAGTGCTGCCGGAGTGCGGCCTACCGCGCCGGTGGTGCCGCTGCCTGCTGCGGGACGGGGTGGTCTTCGGCCGCCCCTGCCTGGGGCTGTCGCGGGCCGTGGTGTCCCGACCCCAAGGCCGCCTCCTCCTGCCGCTAACGGCCAACGTCCGGTGACGACTCAGGCAGGGGCTAGACCGCTGCACTTCGTGGCAAGGCAGGCGAATAACTCAAAGGCGCCGGTTCTGCAGCAGGCACAGGTGCCGCATGTTTCTGCTAGTGGGGAAGGTCGTTCGGCACCTCGTGGGCAGTGGGGTGATGATGGTTATAATGCGTATGGAGACGGACAACACCGGTGATCCTCGTCTACGGGTGGTGGACGGGGGTATGCCTGGCAGAGCGATGGTTCGGCCGAGAGGCCTTTCTTGGGGCCAACGGGCGGTTTTGTCGAAGGGGCTTCTGGACCGGCTCATCGTAACCGAGGAGGTTTCCGTGGCAATCGGGGTGGCCGAGGTGGCAGATGGGGTCGGTACCGTCCAAGGCAGCATCATGTTGCCGTTGATGAGACGGTGGTCGGCGCTGTTGCTGAGGAGACTGGGTTGTCTTGCCAGGCTATGGAGGTGGTGACGGCACTGGCGGATGTGGTGGTTCCTGATACGGTTGATACGGTTGAGGCCGATCCTATGTCGATGGAGGATTCTGACAAGTCTGATATGGACAGGGCAGCAAAGTTTGCAAGGAAAAAGGAAAGAATGTTGTGTTATCGATATGGTGATAAGGGCCATTTTATTGCTGAGTGTGTGGCTATTTTATGTGATACTTGTGGTAAGCCTGCCCATGAGTCTGGGGCTTGTCCGCGGTTGCGGGAGCAGACACCGAGTCTTATGACGTACGGAGTGTTCTGTTCGGAGCTCACGTTTTTTGAGTCGCCGATTGAGAGGGAGGTTCCTCAAGAGGTGCACAGTATGACAACTGGGGTGGTTAAAGTGACTAGAGGTCAAGTGTCTGAGTCCCAGATTATTCAGCGGCTCCGGGAGCTGGCACCAGGAGACTTCCATTGGGAGCTTGTCAGTCTGGAGACCAACTTATTCAGGGTTCAGTTCCCGACTGTGGAGGATTTACAGAGGTTGCTGAGCTTTGGGATGTGTAAGGTACCAGGTACGGAGGGCATTCTTGAGTTCCAGGAGTGGAAGTTGGTTGAGCCTCAGGGTGAACCCCTCACCCAGGCCTGGCTGCGCTTTTCGGGAGCTCCTTCCGAGCTCCTTCAGGATGCCATGGTTGTTGCTAGTCTGGGTATCATGGTGGGAAGGACCGAGCGAGTGGATATGGCCTTCACTCGAGCTCATGGGATTGCTCGCCTATTAGTCAGTATTTTGGACATTGACTTCGTACCGGACGTGGTTAAGTGGGTTCATCGAGGTCAGGTGTACAGCCTTGCGATTGAGTTTGAGGATGACAGCCTCTTTGCGGAGGCACCGGCTGCCACTGGTGAGGATATGAGCGAGGGTGATGATGATACGGCAGGTAAGGAGACTCCGGCCGATGATCCTGGGCGTGAGATGGCCAAGGGACCGGAGTCGACTGCTAAGGCAACAGGAGGAGGGACGGCGCCTAATACTTCTGTGTCGTCGACCACTTTGAGATTTGGTTCCTTTGGTCCCGCGTCTGCACCTCCGAGACTATGGAGCGAGCGGGTGGAGTCTCTTGAGGCGTCTGAGCACTCTTTACCTGCGTTGGACTTTGAGAACCAGGGTGTGCAGAGTTCCGGTGTGGCTGCGAGGCTGGAGATCGTGGTCTCGCCTCCCTCGGCTTGCGGTGAGGTTGCTCAGTTGCAGGAGGATGGTCCGATCATGTCTGGGGGTTCGGGGCAGGTTGCCTTGGAGACCCCTTCTCCTCTTATTCCGGTTGAGGTTATCGGGAGAGACGACGGGCCTACGGTAGGGGGGCTGGGGCAGGTGGCCTCCGCACCCTCTTCGCCTTCTGCTGGGACGACACTACAGGCGGCTAGACCGGTTCCTGGAGAGGGCTTGGGGCAGGCGGCCTCAAGGCTCTCTTCACCTTCGGTGCCCGAGGGGAGCGCCCCGCTCGCGACATCGACGTGCACTCCTGACATGCGGTCTGGAGTGGTTGGGGGGCGGAGGCAGGTGGCCTTTGCCTCCCCATAAGCTCACTCGGCGCCCTCACCTGGTCATGGGGACCGGGTGGATGTTCGGGGAGTCACAGGCGGTTGCTCCCCGGATAAATTCTCGAGGGAGGAGGTTATTCTATTTGGCGGGATCCCGGACCAGGCGTCTGAGGGCCGACGCGTGAGTTGTCGGCTTCAGGGCCATCCGGAGGTGGACGACATGCAGCAGCGCTGTGCCGTGAGGGCGGCAAAACTTCGTGACGTTCAGGTCACTACTGGTATGTCCGTGAATACTTCCAATAGTATTTTGCATTTTTCGAATGATCAAATTGTGGAAAAGGCAAACCAATTAGGAATTTCACTTGGTAGTAATGAGGGTGAAGTTACTAATTCTGTTAATGATTTGCTTGATCTAGAAGCCGAGAGGGCTTTAGAAATGATTCGTAACTTAGCTGCTGTCAAACCGATGAACAATTCTGAGATTGATGCTTTGGGAGTTCGAATGCTTGATAATCTTTGTGATGATCTCGCACCGCCCCTCCAGGAGCCGGAGGAGGCGGACGAGAATGACGAGGTTGAAGTAGTTACATCCCCAGATACGGGCCGTTTGGACCGGGTGGGCCCGACCAGCCCTAAGCGCAAGTGGAAGCGCAAGATATACCCGATGTCCGCGGTCCGTAGGAGTGCTAGGATCCGCACGGCAAAATAATTTCATGATGAGATATGAGAGGAATCTTTTGGAATAGCAGAGGTCTTAAGGACTTGGCTAAAAGGAGGTTCCTTGCGGAGGCGTCCATTGAGCATAGATAGGATTTTATTGCCTTGTCGGAAACGGGCAGAGCAAATTTCTCACCTCAATTTCTCAATACGTTGTCGGGGGTATTGAGTTTGACTGGCATTGTCTTCCACCGAGAGGAAGGTCGGGTGGAATCTTACTTGGTGTTAGATGTGACTCTCTCGAAGTTCGCAGTGTGGTCATGGGGGATTTTGCTGTTAAGTTCAGGGTGCGGTCCAAAGAAGATGGTTTCGACTGGGCTTTGGTGGCGGTGTATGGGGCCGCGCAGGCCGAATTCAAACCGGATTTTTTGGCAGATCTTGTTAGAGTCTGCGGGTCTGAGCAACTTCCAATTCTGGTTGGGGGAGATTTTAATATTATTAGAAGACGTGATGAAAAGAATAATGACAATTTCGATGGGAGATGGTCATTTATGTTCAATACTATTATTGAAAGCTTAGATTTGAGAGAGATTGAGCTTTGGTGGGAAGTTCACTGGCTAGCGCGTTGCCAAATCCAACCTTTGAGAAGTTGGATCGGGTTACAGCTAGTGTCGCTGGAGCAGAAGTTTCCCTTTGTAACTATTCGGGCTCTCTCTCATGGGATTTCTGATCACGCACCTCTGTTGCTTTCGACTCTGGTGGGGCTACCTATTCGGGCAACAAGAATTTATTCTCTTTTGAGCTTGCGTGGTTTGAAAGAGAAGGATTTTTGGATCTTGTAGCCAGAGAATGGGCTAAAGATGCAGGAGGTAGGAATGCGCTTGAGCGCTGGCAGAACAAGATTAGGCATCTCAGAAGTTTCCTTCGTGGGTGGGCTAAGCATCTAGGTGGAGCGTATAAGGTGGAGAAGGAACGACTCCTTTCCCTTATTCAAACCTTAGATATTAAAGCAGAAACTACGATTCTGTTAGCCACCGAGCTTCATATCAAGAATGAGGCTGAGATGAGGCTGAAAGTGTTACTCCGTGAAGAAGAATTAAAGTGGGCACTGCGGGCAAAGGTGCGAAAAGTTGTCCAGGGGGACGCGAACACTCAGTTCTTCCACATGATAGCCAATGGCAAGCACCGGAAGAAGAGAATCTTCCAGCTAGAACAAGATGAGGGTACAATAATCGGTCAGGACAACCTGAAGTTATATATTACTGAGTACTACAAACGTTTGTTCGGACCACCAAAGGATAACTGGGTGTCCCTGGATGAGTCTAGGGTTCACGATATCCCTCAACTTACTGTTGTGGAGAACGATGTCTTAACTGCCCCTTTCTCAGAAAAGGAGGTTTTCGAAGCTATATCCAAGATGAAATGTAACAAGGCACCGGGGCCGGATGGTTTCCCGGCTGAGTTTTACAAGAAATGCTGGCATATTATCAAAGGGGACCTGATGCCGATGTTCCATGATTTGTTCTCGGGACATTTGCAGCTTTTCCAACTTAATTTTGGAACGATAACCTTGTTACCTAAGAAAACAGAGGCTGTGAGAATCGAGCAATTTCGGCCTATCTGCCTTCTGAATGTCAGTTTCAAAATTTTTACCAAGGTTGGGACAATCAGGCTCACACAGATTGCGCACGCAGTAGTGCAACCTTCTCAAACGGCTTTCATGCCGGATAGGAACATCCTCGAAGGGGTTGTGGTCCTTCATGAAACGCTTCACGAAATGCATACGAAAAAAATTGATGGTGTTATTTTCAAAGTGGATTTCGAGAAGGCTTATGATAAGGTCAAATGGCCCTTCCTCCAACAAGCTTTACGGATGAAGGGCTTTGATGAGACCTGGCGACGTCAGGTGGAAACATTCACGCACAAAGGAAGTGTTGGCATTAAAGTTAATGACGACATAGGTCATTACTTCCAAACTCACAAGGGCTTGAGACAGGGTGACCCTATGTCGCCTATTACATTCAATATTGTGGTTGATATGTTAGCGATCCTGATTGGGAGGGCCAAGGAGGCCGGTCAGGTGGAGGGATTGGTGCCTCATCTGGTTGATGGTGGTCTGTCCATCCTGCAATACGCTGATGATACAATCATTTTCATGGAACACGATTTGGCAAAAGCGAGGAACATGAAGTTAGTGTTATGCCTTTTTGAACAATTGTCGGGGCTGAAGATTAATTTCCATAAAAGCGAGTTGTTCTGCTTTGGTAGAGCCAAAGATGAACAAAAAGCGTATACACAATTGTTTGGTTGTGAAGTTGGGGCTTTACCTTTCACGTATCTTGGTATTCCCATTCACCATCGTAAGTTAACAAATGGTGAGTGGAAGTGCATCGAGGATCGATTTGAGAAGAAACTGAGTTGCTGGAAAGGAAAACTCATGTCTTATGGAGGCCGGTTGATTCTTATTAACTCGGTGCTCACGAGTTTACCTATGTTTCTCTTATGTTTCTTCGAGGTCCCGATCGGGGAGTTAGGAAAAGGCTGGACTTCTATCGTTCTCGCTTCTTTTGGCAGAGTGATGAGTTTAAGAGGAAGTACAGATTGGCCAAATGGGATATTATTTGTCGACCAAAGGACCAAGGGGGTCTTGGTATTGAAAATCTTGAAGTCAAGAACATATGCCTGCTTTCGATGAAGTGGCTGTTTAAGTTGTCTTCGAGGCGAGAGGCAACTTGGGCGCAGATTTTACGTAGTAAATATCTGCACTCAAAGACTTTATCCCAGGTTACTCTGAGACCTACAGATTCGCCGTTCTGGAAAGGGCTTATGAGGGTCAAAGCCGCTTTCTTTAACAGAACGAGATATATGGTCGGTAATGGTGATAATACGCGCTTCTGGGAGGATACATGGCTGGGTGACGCGCCTTTGGCTTCACAATATCCGACCCTTTATCGTATTGTTCAGCGTCCGGAGGCTCTCGTTGCCACGGTTATGCAGTCTATCCCTCTCAACATTCAGTTCAGGAGGGTGCTTGTGGGGGCTCGATGGGAAGCATGGCTTCACTTGGTCTGTCGGCTGATGGAGGTTCAGTAACTCCTCAGCCCGACCAGTTATTTTGGAAGCTAACTAGATCTGGGGTGTTCACGGTTAAATCGATGTACATTGATATCATTAATTCTACCGTGATCCTTAGTTCCAAAGAGGTATGGAAAGTTAAGGTACCTTTGAAGATTAAAGTGTTTATGTGGTTTGTGCATAAACAAGTTATTCTTACAAAGGACAATCTAATTAAGCGCAACTGGACAGGTTCTACTAGGTGTAGTTTCTGTGATCGGGATGAGACGATCAAGCATTTATTTTTTGACTGTCCGTTAGCACGAGGGTTGTGGCGCTCCGTGCAAATTGCTTTTAATATTACTCCACCGAGATCGGTCAACACGTTATTTGGGGCGTGGCTTGTTGGGATTGCGTCCGAAACAACCAGACATATTCGTGTAGGAGTATGTGCGTTGCTATGGGCAATTTGGAATTGCAGAAATGATTTGATTTTTAACAGAACAACAAATACTCATTTTTTGCAGGTGTTATTCCGAGCTACAGCACTGATCCGTACGTGGTCCTTACTCACTCCGACGGACGCCTTGAGAGGCGTTTGGTTCTTGGATCTGTCCGGTGGGAGACGGTAGAGGATATCTTCAACCGGTTTGGATGGCGATCATGTAATAGGACAGGCTTTTAGTTTACCTATCTCTTTTTATATGCCAGCCGGTTGTGGCTTTTGGGGCTTATGTTTTGCAGTTAACGCTCTAGGTGAGCTAGCTGCTGCTTTTTGTTTGAGTACTGTAAGACCTTTTTCAGACCTTGTTTACTCTTTAATAAAAGAGGCCGTATGCATCGATCTGATGCAGAGGCCGGGGATTCTCCTTTTCGAAAAAGAAAAAAAAGCTAGTGTAGGGTGTCGACTGGAAAAGATGTCCGAAATAAGATTTTGCCATGGGCTAATCGTTGTGTAAAGTTCATTTTTCTCGTCAGACATGAGTCGAGTGCATGGGTGCTGGCGAGCCCAGCCGTCGTTACTGTCGGCTTCGGAGCCCCGTCCATTCGGCATGCTTATAAAATGGCTGCTGAGGAGCCACATTTGTGCAACCATAAGCTACCTAATCAAGAAAGAAGAGCAGCAGAGCCGTGTTTAATCAACCGTGAGCTTGATCCCTTCCTTGTCATCTCATCAAGGTCGACTAATGACGTTTCTAGGAGGATCATTGCGCATGACGGGGAGCATCGGCAGCCGGAAGATGATGGAGGGGAAGAGCCACGGCGGGCAGGGTTGTGGCGGCAGGCCCCGGCGCCCGTGAGGCAGCTCTTCTGGAGAGTGAGGCGTCCCATGCTGCGGCCGAAGCGCCGCGCCCTGAGTTTCGGGTACGACCTCAAGAGCTACTCCCAGAACTTTGATGACGGCCTCGTCCCTCCCCACCGCCTCTAGCTAGCCACACCCGCAGGGTCTTCTTCTTCTTCTCAATTTTACTTGCTGCCCGGCCGGACCATGGCTCGAGGCTGAAGAGTTTGAAGCGTCCTCACCTTGTGATTTGCTCCTCCTCTAGTTCAGCTACGAGTGTGTATTAGACAGTACTGTTCATACAGAAGTTGCTCACTGTTGAAAGTCTAAAACTACGAATGAAATGACAGTGTAGCTATGTGCTTCTATGTACAGTCTGCAAGCCGTGTCACTCGCCACAGTGGAATGAAAGTTAAACTATTTCTGTTTATGTCGCGCTATCTGTCATTTTATTTCTGTTTATGCTAGCGAAGATGGTGGGAGTACATATTTTTTTATCAACTACTATTGTTTTTCAGATCTTACCGTTGTTAGAGCATCTACAACCGGACCCCCATACCCGCCCCAAACGCCCAGACGGGCTGCCCGGTCAGAAAAAACGCACCCAACCGAGGTCCCCATACCCAGCCCGAACGACCGGACTAACCGGCAACCCCATAAAGCCTATATCCGGTCCATATAGGGGGCGGATATAGGGAGACTCGGACGAGCCCAGAATGCCCGCCACGTTGGACTGACCGATAGGGCCCCCGTGGCCACATACATAGACCAGCGGTCCAACGGGCGCCTCCAACAGTTCTTGGTGTGGATGCATTCATGGCGCTGCGTTTCGTCGCTCCGGCGTGCCGCCCGAGGGAGCAAGCCCGTCTATTTAAGCTGAATGGCGAAACAAAACCCTAGCCCGTCTGGCCAGACTTCCTCTCCTTTCCACCGCCTCGTTACCATGGTCCGACGGAGGATCACCACCTATGCAATGTTGGCGCCCTAGCGCCAGTTGGAGATCGAGGAGATCAAGGCCAAGCGCACCACTTATGTCGCTGCCGGGCTGCCTTCGGATTCGCCTGATCCGAAGGAGGAGGAGGAGGAGGAGGAGGAGGAGGAGGAGGAGCAGGACCCACCAGCCCATGGAGGAGGAGGAGGATGCGGAAGCAAGCGACGTGGTGGGGCTAGAGGAGGAGCAGCCGGCTGCGGGCTTCGGCATGGAGGACACCCTGGCGGAGTTCGAGGTCGCCCAGGCGGCGGAGATGGCGGAACAGACTGCCATCCTCGAATCCATCCAAGATGAGGCATATGTGGAGTCGGCGCTTCATCAGGCAGCAGAGGGCAGAGATCGACGAGCTCTTCACCTCTAGTTTGGACAAGAACGAGCCGGAGCTACCGCACACGCCCATGTACCCGGAGCCATGGACGGAGATAGTGGACATCTCTGATGATGAGTAGTCCACATATGTACGTAGTACGTAGGTTCTTTTATCTGCATGGTTAGTATGGGCTTGAGATATCATGTTTGAGGTATATGGTTGCGGTGGGCAATTTTTGTGTGATGTCCGGTCACTATCTGCGGACACGCTCAGACGCGTCTGCGAACGTTTCGGGGCCAGATTTTGATACTTCCAATTATAGATGCTCTTACAGAATATGTTCACTCCTACTATTTCACTCCTTAGCCAGGAGGTTGGAACCTGAAAGATAGGTCATCATAGATTTTCTTTTGAATAGTCACCGGGGGAGATCCCCACTTAAATTTAATCTCATTTAAAGAAAATATTGATTCATTTTATAAGAGAAACCGGATAAAAAAATCTGAATAAGTTGACCCTTTTTGAGGAAAACCGGGCCAAAAATCGTACAAGCAATGCCCGGACAAGACACACCTAGCTAGCAGACGGAAGGGCGATCGCCATAAAAGGCAATCCTAGATGTGAGGTGTCGTCGAGGGATCACAATACCAAAACATTGCAAGCCGTCTAACACACCGCATGGGCGTGCGTACCGAGCCCCATGGCACAACTCAGGAGCATCCACAGTCAACGAGTGCCACCAAACACGAACCTTGGCTGGGAGCTCCTCCATGGCTCTTCATTGTTTATGCAATGTTTTTTACATTGTTTATGTCAGGATAGGATCATGAGTTCTCTGAGACTTTTTGGTGTGTTCGGTGCAATGGTGTTTACTAGTTTTCAAGTCGGGGTTGTTCCATTCTTATTCGGTAGTCTCGGTGGCTTCTTGTTAGGTGTTGCGGTTTTTATAATTTTGCTCCGCGTTGAGTTGGTGGCCTTTGCTATCTTTTTTATTGCCGTATTTCTTGAATCTGCATATATGAGGATCTTTTTGCTAGGTCCATATAAAAGTTGAAAGTTCTAAGTCTGTACAGAAGTTGAAAGTGCTTACTGTTGGAAGCTCTGTGTTATGGCCTGTGTCACTGCAATCACAAACTTGAAGCCGACACCGTATCCTGAAACTTATAACTGAACAATAGATATAGATATGCGGCACAACTGTTGTACGTGTAAAGCATCACGATGTAGTCATCGTCTTTTTTCTTCTACTCCTTTTGTTTCTTTTATGATGAAGATTTGTCCCAAAGAACTACATCTTTGTGATCGGATATGAGTCGTCACTAAACACGACCACGTGGTTCCAACGTAGCTTTATTAGCACATAAAGAGTACTGTCTACGTGCTAATCTTTCGGGTAATGTTGACGGCCACAACGGCAGTGGGGGATATCCTAACCTGAGCAAGCATCCGATCGATGCCTCAAGCGAAATTACTATGCAACTGTCTGTGTCGACACAACATGAGGCCACGCCGATGCCGCATCGGTCTTTGACTGTAGGTGTGTAGTGTAGGGTGGCCGGTGGCAACGGGAAAAGATGTTCCAAATGTGATTTTGCCATGGCCTAGTCGATAATCGTTGTGTAAAGTGGATTCCCCTCATCAGCCGTGAGTGGGCGCGGGTGGTGGCGGGACCGGCCGTCGTCGGAGCCCCGTCCATTCGGCGAACTTATAAAACGGCTGCTGAGGAGCCCCATTTGTGCAGACTGTGCGTCCATTTTAGATCAGAAGCTCCCGTCCACCTGATCAACCAAGAAAGAAGAGCACAAGAGCCGTGTTTAAATTTTTTTTTCGATAAAGGGCTTTTCATTGAATTGAAATATCAAGTTGATACAATCGCATCAAAAAAAAATCACCCGGCCTCTGCATAACTAGATGCACACAGCCAAAGTTCGCAGAAGTAAATGTCTAGATAATCTGGCCAAGAGCCATAATTAAAGATAAATAAAGTCCAGCCTATAAAGGTACTGAATCAATCCGAAGATCACACCGCCATCCATGGGGGTAGAAAATTTCCCGGGCAGAATGCTCCAGCCTGGTAGACGCCATCATAAAAAGGTCTCTGTCCTCCGGCTTCTGCAGGATAGACCATGTACGGAGCCATCGCGAGCATATATGAATAACCTGCATAGGAGATGGAACAGATGTATGGTTAAAAACAATATCATTCCTGGTGAGCCAGAATGCCCAACATAAGGCAGCCGCCCCCACAAGAATGTGAGCAGAAAACTGTTTATCTATACCCCTCAACCAATTGCCGAATATATTCCGTGCACTACGTGGGGGATATAAATTGGAAGCTATTTGTACAATGGCCCAAACAGATCGTGCGAACTTGCATTCAAAAAATAAGTGTTTAATCGACTCATCATGGTGACAGAAAACACATTTTTTGCAACCTTGCCAATTTCGTCGTGCCAAGTTGTCCCTAGTTAAGATAACCCCCTTATTAAGAAACCATAGGAAAATTTTCACTCTCAGAGGAATCTTAAGCTTCCACAGCTTTCGATTATCAATTGGAACCTCGTTATGTACCAATGCATCATACATGGATTTTACCGAAAACTTTCCACTTTGATGCAATTTCCAACGAAAGATGTCTGGTTCCTCAGACAGCTGAATGGCTCCCAAACGGGTTAGCAAATCCTGCCATGCTGCCAAACGAGGTCCAACGGGCGTTCTCTGAAAAAGAAATATCTGGGTTTTCTTGACCCAACACTTGCTTAATCGTGACAAACTTGTGTCTAACTATCCGATATAAGCTTGGATATTGCACGTTTAAGGGGTTGTTCCCCAACCATGTGTCTTCCCAGAATCGAATTTGGGAGCCGTCCCTGACCGAGAACGTTCCAAATTGGAAAAAGAAATCTTTAGCTTTCATCACCCCACTCCAAAAGTGTGAGTCACCCGGTTTCCAGTAAACTTGGGAGATTGCTTTGGAACCCACGTATTTATTACGAATGATTTCCTGCCAAACACCATCCTCAGTGAGTAGTTTATAAACCCATTTGCTGAGTAATGCAATATTTTTGATCTCTAGATCCTGGATACCAAGTCCCCCTTGGCTTTTTGGTCGACATAAGATATTCCACCTAGCCAAACGATATTTCTTGGTTTCACTATCACTTTGCCAAAAAATCTTGATCTAAAGTAATCAAGACGCTGAAGCACACCTTTTGGGAGATGAAAAAATGATAACATGTATAGAACCATATTGGTAAGGACGGAATTAATCAGGATTAATCGCCCCCCATAGGACAGAAGTTTGGCCTTCCAACTAGCCAGACGTTTCTCCAATCTCTCTTCAACATGTTTCCATTCAGCTATTGTCAATCGCCGATAATGAATAGGGATACCCAGATATCGAATCGGAAATTGTCCGAGTTGACAACCAAAGATTTCAGCATAATCTTGTGAAGCTTCTGCGGCCTCGCCGAAGCAGAACAGTTCACTCTTATGAAAATTAATCTTTAGTCCAGATAAATCCTCGAAAGCACATAAAAGCAGTTTGAGGTTTCTGGCCTTTTCTAAGTCATGATCCAAAAACAGAATAGTGTCATCCGCATACTGCAATATTGATAGGCCTCCTTGTACTAAATGAGGGATGACCCCAGTGACTTGACCTGCTGACTTGGCTCTCTCGATGAGAGTGGCTAGCATATCAGCCACAATATTGAACAAGATGGGTGATGCGGGGTCTCCCTGACGGAGCCCCTTCTTTGTCTGAAAATAGTTGCCTACATCATCATTTACCTTAATGGCAACACTACCTCCGGACACAAAGCTCTCAACCCATCGACACCTAGTAGCGGAAAACCCTCTCATTCGTAATGTTTGAAGTAGAAAGGGCCACTTTACTTTATCGTAAGCTTTCTCGAAGTCAATTTTAAGAATGACTCCGTTCAACTTTTTGTGATGAAGCTCATGAACCGTTTCATGAAGGACAGCAACTCCATCCAAAATGTTCCGTCCTTGCATGAAAGCTGTTTGGGATGGTTTGACTACGTGGTCTGCCATCCCGTTCAGACGGTTAGTGGCGACTTTGGTGAAGATTTTAAAACTTACATTTAGTAAGCAAATCGGTCTATATTGTTGAATCTGACTCGCATCTTTCGTCTTGGGTAGAAGAATTATTTCCCCAAAATTTAGACGGGAAATGTCAAGTCTGTGAGCATGCAGTTCGTTAAACAACTGAACCAAGTCTGATTTTAACATATCCCAGAAATTTTGAAAGAACTCCGCCGGAAAGCCATCCGGACCCGGAGATTTATTATGTTCCATCTGAAAAACTGTTGTCCGAATTTCCTCCTCAGAGAATGGAGAGGTTAGGAATTCGTTTTCCGCAGTGGAAACTTGCTGAATATCATGACAAATTGCCGTGTTTAATTAACCGTGAGCTCCCGTCCGCATCACCTCATCAAGGTCGACCGATGGCGTTTCTGGGAGGATCATTGGGTGTGACAAGGAGCATCGGCAGCCGGAAGATGATGGAGGGGAAGAGCCACGACAGGTCCGGGTCGTGGCGGCAAGCGCCGGCGCCCGTGAGGCAGCTGTTCTGGAGGCTGAGGCGCGCTGTGCTGAGGCCGAAGCGCCACGCCGTGAGTTTCGAGTACGACCTCAAGAGCTACTCCCGGAACTTCGATGACGGCCTCGTTCCTTCTCACCGCCTCTAGCTAGCCACACTCGTTCTTCTCAATTTTTCTTGTCGCCCGGCCGGACCAAGGCTCGAGGCTGGACCTTGTAATTTGCTCCTCTAGCTCTGCTCAGCTACCAGTGTACTATTATTAGACAGTACTGTTCATACAGAAGTAGCTTAGTGTTGAAAGTCTGAAACTACCAATGAAATGACACACTGTATCTATTCTAAGAGCATCACCAGCCGTTGGCCCCCCAGGACGCATAAAAATCGCCCCTGGGGGCGAGCCGGCGATACAATCGGCGCTGGGGGCGGTTTTGGGCCCAGCCGTTGCCCCCAGGCGCCGATATTGGCCCACTTTTCAGCACCCTTTCGGCGAATAAAGGGCCCATATGGGCGAGAATAGGCCCATATTCGGCGTGGTTCGCCGTGGCTCGGTGTTGAATTATGAACATAAATATTTTTTTATCACATAGTTCATCACAGAAAAATCAAATAGTTCAACAAAATAGTACAACAACAAATAGTTCAATACAAATTATATAGTTCAACAAATAAAAACTCATATTTCATCACACGTCGCGCCCGGCGTCGCCCTTGAGCCTCCATAGGTGCTCCACCAGATCATGCTGCAGCTGATGATGCACCTGTGGGTCTCGGATCTCCTGACGCATACTGAGGTAGGCAGTCCAGGTTGCCGGTAGCTGGTGATCAACTTCGGCTAGAGGACCCTGCCTGTAGTATGGTTCAGTGTCAAACACTGGGTCTTCTTGCTCGCTCTCGATGATCATGTTGTGCAAGATGACACAGCAAGTCATGATCTCCGACATTTGATCTTTCGACCAGGTCTGAGCAGGATATCGGTCAACAGCAAATCGAGATTGGAGCACACCAAAAGCCTGCTCGACATCCTTCCTGCAAGCCTCCTGACACTTGGCAAAGTAGGACTTCTTGCCTCCTCCAGCAGCGCGGCGAGCTCATCCTCGTCATCCGAGTCCATCCCGAGGCAGGCAAATCGCCGAACACCTTGCGCCCGGTGGGGGTGTATCTGCCGCTAAACTGCCCCTCCACGGCCGGAAACACCCAGCTGCTGGTGGAGGGGCTGCCGCGCACGAACCTCTGCTATTTTTCCGGCGGGGATTGGCTATCTAGCGGTGAAGGGCGGTAGGCGGCGCCGGGATATAGCTAGTGGCGGCCGAGGGCGCGGGGAGTGGGAGGCGAGTCAGGGAAGAAAATCTTGACTTTTCGCCTGACGGTGTGGGCCAGCCACACTTTTCCTTTACGCCGGAGCCCCCGATCGCCCTCCAGTGCGTCAGGTTCGGCCTGCGACCGCCGGGCGGAAAAAAGGGCCGAACCGGCGCTTTTCGGCATCCTGGGGGCGTGACTGGGGCGTATTTTTGGCGCCAGCGCCGAAAAAGTGGGCGGGGGCTGTTGAAGTGCGGCTGGAGATGCTCTAATGTGCTTCCTTCTATGTAGTCTGCAAGCCGTCACTTGCCTCAATGGAACCAGATTTTGACTATTTCGGTTTATGTCGCACGCGCTAAAATACAATCTCGCACCGGGGCTTCTCTCGCTGACACTACCATTTTATTCTCTAGATGAAACCAGTGTAGTATTACTAAGCTGTTGGATATGCCTGCATAGCATATTGGGAGTGAAGTGGATTTTCAATGATAATTTTCAGGAGGCATGATTCGGAACCCTCTTATAAAAGTTTACGATTTTGTATGTAGATCAGCGGTGAGACTAAAACTTATCACTTTGATTAAGAAACATTATAGTGTATTCCACGTAATCAGAATGTCCAGGCCCCTCAAAACTCCCATTTGGTAGATAATTGCTCATTTAACTTAGGCCAAGATCCATCCTTACTGGAAGCATCAACGAGCAGTTGAATTGCAACGCCAAAACTATGCTCACATCATTGCACCATGAGATTTAGCAAATAGCTTGGAAACTCTGATTGAACGAAGATATATTATTCTTTGAATGAAAATCTGACATATTCTACAAGTTAGTTGCTTGATTGTCAAGAGGGGTATACATATGCAATTTTTATCTTGATTTAATGTTGCTCAATATAAGTATGTAACAACTGAAACAACAACCTTTAGCACATACAACCATACTTCACGCACACAAGCAGCCTGGGTCCTCGTTGGTTCCCAAGCCGAACTAAACTATTTCGACATGCCAATGACGGCCAAGATAAATAGTGCAATAAACCCAACTAAAGCTACAGACAGAGCATAGAACTGATGGGACGGCCCTGACTAACTACCGGAGCACTAACTCATCACCGCTACTCTCTCATATCATTCCATTCGGAATTACCAAAACATCACCCGAAAATACACACCTCACTATATTTCTGCATATAGACCATAAAGGGTGCGAATACTTCTCAAACGACAAAATTGCCACCACAACGGGTTGCCATCACTTGCCCCTCCAACTTCCAATTGGCCTCCATTTTTCCTCTGGCTGTTTTAGTAGAAGTTAGTAGAAAACCACCTGAAGGCAAGAAGCTCGTCCAGTCAAACCAAGCCAAACAGGAGCAGTCGCAGGAGAGCCACTTACCCATTGGCGATGAAGATGAACTTAGAGATGCACACCAACACGACATGATGATATCTAGCTTGTTTGTATAGCAATATCAGAGACATCTCATCACAAAAACCTTGGGAAAGACTACTAAAACCTTTCATTTCCTGTACAAACCATGGGACCAACATTACCAAATTAACCTACAACAGGTGTCTCTACTATTAAACAGGAGTTGAGGAATGTAGACTATACATTGGTATCTTTCTTTTAGTTGTGTGGAGTGAAATCGGTTCTTTGAAATAAGTGAAATTAATTTTTGAGTTGATTGAAACTAGTACTTTGAATTAACCGAAATCAATGATTGTAAACTAGTGAAATCTCTTTCCTTGAAATGAGTGAAATATGGTGTTTAAAAATAGTGAAATCGGTTCTTTGAAATAAGTGAAATTGTTTTTGAGTTGATTGAAATCATTACATTGAATTAAGTGAAATCAATGATTCATAAATTAGCGTAGTGAAATCCTTTGTCTTTGAAATGAGTAAAATATGTTGTCTTACAAAAGTGTAATCGTTGTTTTGAAACGAATGAAATATGTATTTTTATACTAGTGAAATCGGTCTTTCTGAAAATGAGTGAAATTATTTTTTATTGAATTAAATGGAACAATTCTTTTGACATGGGTGAAATCAATGTTACCAAATGAAACCAGTGTTCTGAATATTCAAATGAAATCAGTGTTTTTAATTAATGAATGAAATCTATTATTTAAGAAAGGAGTGAAATATGTTTCGTGAATTTTTAAAATCATTTAAAATATATTCAAAATTGGTCTTATTTTGACGACCTCGTGGCCCGGAATTCAAATATTTATAAAGATTTTAGAATAATTTTTTATTCAAAAGATATCAATGAATTAGTATTTCACAATAAATAAATAAATGAAAAGCTAGTTTTTCATGGGTGGAGAGAGAGAGAGAATATGTGTGCATGCAGCACTCCGTCCTTCTCTACCTTTACCCGACGAAAAACTACTATCATGGACTTCTATTAGAGTGTATTGTAATGTATTTCTGCAGCAAAATATTTGCTACGTTTAGATGCGTAGACGAAGGGCAACAGATGCGCCGGTAGGTACTGGTGCTGTTAGAATTTCTGCTTTTTATGTCGATTGCTAGGTCTGTACAAAAGTTGAATGTGGTAGGTCTGTACAAAAGTCAAAAGTGCTTACTGCGGATAATGGATATATGGGACATGACCGTGGTGCGTTAAAGCGGCAGGATGCAGCCATCGTCTTTCTTCTTCTCCTCCCTTTGTTTCTTTTTCGATGAAGATTATGTCCCAAAGAACTATATCATCCTGATCGGATATATGGGTTGTCACTAACCAAGACCACATGGTTCCACCGTATCTTTATTAACACATAAAGAGTATTTTCCTACGTGCCAATCTTTCCGGTAATATGGACAGCCAAATTAAAATTGGGAGATACTCGAACCTGAGACCAGCATGCGATCCAGTGCTTCTTCCTTGTGACCTTTAGATACAACACTATTTAGAACTATAAAATACACTGGTCGTGGTATGGGTATGGCAAGCACCAACGCTTGTCTATGGATGCCTCAAGCGAAATTACTTTTGAGTATGCATATGTGTCGACATGGCACGAGGCTTCCACCAACCCTCTCGCTCCTAGGATACTGTACCTTTGCCTTTTATGGGAGAGATATTCCATCACCACGTGTGTAGTGTAGGGTCACAACGGGAAAAGATGTCCGAAATGTGATTTTGCCATGGGCTGATCGTTGTGTAAAGTGGACTTTTCTCGTCAGCTAGCCATGAGTGCGCGTGGGTGGTGGCGGGCCTGGCCGCCGTCGCCGTCGGCGTTGGAGCCCCGTCCAATCCGCGAGCTTATAAAACGGCTGCTTAGGAGCCCCATTGTGCAAACCATCCATCTCAGATCAGGAGCAACCTAATCAAGAAAGAAGAGCGCAGCAGAGCCGTGTTTAATCACTCACCAAGGACCGATGGCGTTTCTGGGAGGATCATTGCGCGTGACGAGAAGCATTGGCAGTGGGAAGATGACGGAGGGGATGAGCCACGGCGGGTTGGGGTCGTGGCCGCAGGCGCCGGCGCCCGTGAGGCAGCTCTTCTGGAGGGTGAGGCGCGCCGTGCTGCGGCCGAAGCGCCGTGCCGTGAGTTTTGGGTACGATCTCAAGAGCTACTCCCAGAACTTCGACGATGGCCTCGTCCCTGCCCACCGCCTCTAGCAACACCCGCAGCGTCTTCTTCTTTTTCTTTTCAATTTTACTTGCCGCCCGGCTGGAGCACGGCTCGAGGCTGGTGATTTGTTCCTCTAGCTCAGATACCAGTGTATTAGTAAAAAAAAATTGAGTTGGAAAATACCCAGTGTACTAGTATTAGAAAGTACTGTTCGTACACTAGTTGCTTAGTGTTGAAAGCCTGAAACTGCCAACGAAATGACAGTGTATCTATGTGCTTCTATGTAGTCTGCAAGCCGTCACTTGCCACAATGGAATGGGATTTCAGCAATTTATGTTTATGGCGCCCTAGAATACACTCTCAGCACCGGTGCTTCTCACGTTGTCGCCGTCATTTGATTCTTGAGATGAAACCAATGTAGTGTTAGTGTGTAGCTAAGCTGTTTGATATGCACACATATTGGGACTGAAGTGGATTTGCAATGTTAATTTTCAGGAGGCAAGATACGGAACCCTGCCTTATAAAAGTTAATTATTTGTATGTAGATCAGCAGTGAGATTAAAACTTTTCCCTTTATTAAGAAACATTATATATGTATTCCATGTGACCAGAATGTCCAGGCCCCTCGAAACTCCCATATGGTAGATAATTGATCATTTAGGCCGAGATCCATCCTTAATAGAAGCATCAGTGTGTTGTTGCGCCATTGAATTACAACGTCAAAGTTATGCTCGCCTCATTGCACCAAGAGATTTAGCAAATAGCTTGGAAATCTGATTGAACTAAGATGTACTATTATCCTTCAAAAGGAAGTCTGACATATTCTACTCCCTCCGTTCCTAAATATAATTATTTTTAGACATTTCAAATGGTCTACAAGATACGGATGTATGTAGACAAATTTTAAAGTGCAGATTCACTCATTTTGCTCCGTATGTAGTCACCTGTTGGAATCTCTAGAAAGACTTACATTTGGGAACGAGGGAGTACAAGTTATTTTCTTGATTGTTAAGAGGGGCATGCACATGTAATTATTATCTTGATTTGAGTTGCTCAATATACTCAACGTCCGAAACAACAACCTTTCGCACATACAAGCATCCTTCACGCATACAAGCAGTCTCAGTCCTCGTTGGTTGCCAAGCTGAACAAAAGCTATTTTTACATGCCAATGACGTCTACGATAAATAGATGCCTAACTAAAAGCTACATACAGAACATAGAACTCATGTGATGGCCCTGACTAACTACCAAAGCACTAACTCACCACCATTACTCTCTCATATCACTCCATTTACATTTACCAAAACGTCACGCGAAAATACACACCTGGCTATATTTCTGCATATTGCCACCACAGCGGGTTGTCATCACTTCTTGCCCCTCCAAATTTCCACTTGGACTCCATTTTTTCCACGGGCAGTTTTACTGAGGTGAGGAGAAAACCACCTGAAGGCAAGAAGTCGTTCACTGCAACCAGGCCAAACAGGAGCAATCGAAGGAGAGCCACCTACCCAATGGCGATGAAGATGAACTCAAAGATGCACACCAACACTGCATGATACAACAACACAACATGATGATATCTAGCTTGCATAAGCAATATTATAGACATCTCATCACAAAAACCTTGGGGGAAAATTAGCGAAAACCTTTCATTTCTATATGGACCATGGGACAGACATTCCAAAGCTAGAACAGGTATCTCTAGTATTAAAGGGGTGTTGGCGATTGTGCATTCTACATTGGTGTCTCACTCTTAATTGTGTGGAATAAATGTTCTTTGAAATAACTGAAATGTTTTTTGAGTTGAGTGAAATCAGTACTATGAATTAAGTGAAATCAATGATTCATAAACTAGTGAAATCTTTATTTTTCTGAAATGAGTGAATTAAAACGAGTGAAATCCGTCTATCGGTTAATGAGTTTATTATTTTTTGAAAAGAGTGAAATAAGCCTTTTGAAATGAGTGAAAACTTTTTATTGAGTGAAAACATGTAGTTTTAAACTAGTGAACTCACTCTTTTTGAAAACGAGTGTAACTATTTTTTTAATTAAATGAATAATTCATTTGAAATGAGTGAACTCGATGTTTTTGAAATGAAATTAGCGTTTTTAATATTTCCACACTCTCTGTTTTTAATTAATGAGTGGAATATGTTTTTAAGGAAGGAGTGAAATATGTTTCACTAATTTTTAAATCATTTAAATGTATTAAATTTGATCTTGTTTTAAGATCTCATCGTCGGGAATTCAAATATGTAAAACAATTTTAAAGTAACATTTTTATTCAGAAGATATCAATGAATTAGTACTTTACAAGAATAAAGAAGTGCTAGTTTTTCGATGGTGAAGAGAGAGAATATGGGTGCGTGCAACCATCCGTCCTTCTCTAATTTTACCAGACGAAAAGCTACTATCACGGACCCTTTCATAGTGTATTGCAATGTATTCCTTCAGCAAAATATTTGCTATCTTTAAACCGCAAGTTCGCACAACAATCTTCAAGGCGAGATGAAGGGCAACTAATGTGCCAGTAGGCACGTGTGGATTTACGCTTTCTATGCCCATTGCTAGGTCATGCAAAAGTCGAAAGTGGTAGGTCTGTACAAAAGTAGAAAGTTCTTACTGCTATTAGCTCAGCTTAATTGAACAATTGATAATGGATAGATGGGCCATGACCGTGGTGCGCGTAAAGAGTCATGATGGAGCAACCGTCTTCCTTCTTCTCCTCCCTTTGTTTCTTTTCCGGTGAAGATTTGTTCCAAGGAACTACATCTTCATGATTGGATATATGGATCGTCACTAACCAAGACCACATGGTCCCAACATAGCTTTATTTACACATAAAGAGTATTTCCTACGTGCCAATTTTTCCCGTAATGTGGACGGCCAAATTAAAGTCAGGGGATATCCGAACCTGAGCACCAGCACACGTTCCAGTGCTTCTTCTCTTGGGACCGTTTGATACAACATTATTTTCAAACTAAAAAGCATTGGTCATGACATGGCAAGCACCAATACTTGTCGATGGATGCCTCAAGTGAAATTACTTTTGAGTATGGATTTGTTGTGTCGACACGACACGAGGCCTCCATCGACCCTCTCGCTCCTGGGAGAGCCACTTACCCAATGGCTATGAAGATGAACTAAAGATGCACACCAACAAGACATGATGATATCTAGCTTGTATAAGCAATATAAGAGGCATCTCATCACAAAAAAATCATTGGGAAAAATCAACTAAAACATTTCATTTTCTATACGAACAATGGGACCAACATTACAAAAGCTAGAACAGGTATCTCTACTATTAAAGAGGAGTTGAGGATTGTAGACTATACATTGGTATCTTTCTTTTAATTGTGTGAAATAAGTGAATAGGTTCTTTGAAATAAGTGAAATTATTTTGAGTTGATTGAAATCAGTACTTTGAATTAACTAAAAACAAATGATTTATAAACTAGAGAAGTCTATTTTCTTTGAAATGATTGAAATATGTTGTTTGAAACTAGTGAAATCGGTTCTTTGAAGTAAGTCGAATCATTTTTTAGTTGATTGAAATCAATACTTTGAATTAAGTGAAATCAATGATTAACAAACTAGTGTGGTGAAATCTTGTTTTCCTTATAATCAGTGAAATATTTCGTTTAAAGAAAGTGAAATCGGTCTCTCGGATAATGAGTAGAATTTTTATTTTGAATTGAGTGAAATAAGTCTTTTGAAGTGAGTTAAATCGGTGTTTTGAAATGAATGGAATATGTATTTTAGACTAGTGAAATCGGCCTTTTTGAAAATGAGTGAAAATATTTTTGTTGAATTAAATGGAAATTTTTTAAAAATGAGTGAAATCAATGTTTATTAAATGTAATCAGCGTTATGAATATTCGAATGAAATCATTGTATTTAATTTATGAATGAAATCTATTTTTAACAAAGGAGTGAAATAAGTTTCATTAATTTTTAGAACACTTAAAATATATTCCAATTTGATCTTGTTTTGACGATCTTGTCGCCCGGAATCTAAATATGTAATAGTATTTTAGAATAACTTTTTATTCAAAAGATATCAATGAATTAGTATCTAAAAAAATGAAAAGCTAGTTTTTCAATGGGCGGAGAGAGAGAGAGAGATAGAATCTGTGTGCATGCAGCTCTCCATCCTTCTCTACTTTACCAGATGAAAAACTACTATAATGGACTCCCATTGGAGTGTATTGCAATCTATTCCTGCCAAAAATATTTCATACCTTTATATGCAATTCAACACAACAAGTTTATGTAGAGACGAAGGGCAACAAATGTGTCAGTAGGTACTGGTGCCGTTAGAATTTCCGTTTTCTATGTCGATTGCTAGGTCTGTACAAAAGTTGAAAGTGCTAGTTCTATACCAAAGTAGAAAGTGCTTACTGATGCTAGCTCAGCTTAACTGAACAATGGATAATGGATATATGGGCCATGACCGTCGTGCACGTAAAGTTCCACGATGCAACCATCGACTTTCTTCTTCTCCTCCTTTGTTTCTTTTCCGATGAAGATTTGTCCCAAATAACTATATCTTCATGATCGGATATATGAGTCGTCATTAACCAAGAGCACATGGTTTCAACATAGCTTTATGAGCACATAAAGAGTATCTGCCTACATGACAATCTTTCCGGTAATGTGGGCGGCCAAATTAAATTCGGGGGATATCCGAACCTGAGCATGAGCACACGATCCAGTGCTTATTCTCTTAGGACCATTTGATACAACACTATTTAGAACTAAAAAGCACTGGTCGTGACATGGCAAGCACCAACACTTGTCTATGGATGCCTAAGTGAAATTACTTTTGAGGATGCAACACTTATCCGAACCTGACTGTATGGTGTGTAGCGTAGGGTGGCAAAGGCAAAAGATGCCCGAAATGTTATTTTGCCATGGGCTCCCCTCTGTAAAGGGCATTTTGCTCGTCAGCTGAGTGTGCACGCGGTGGTGGCAGAACCGGTCGTCGTTCCGGTCGGCGTCAGAGCCCCATCCGTTTGTTGAAGCAGAGGAGCCCCATTTCTGCAATCATAAGCTACCTAATCAATCACAGCAGAGCGGTGCTTAATCATATCAACCGTGACCTCCCATTCGAATCATCTCATCAAGGTCGACCAATGGCGTTTCTAGGAGGATCAATGCGCGTGACGAAGAGCATTAGCAGCCGAAAGATGATGGAGGGAAAGAGCCACGGCGGGTTGGGGTGGTGGCGGCAGGCGCCAGCGCCCATGAGGCAGCTCTTATGGAGGGTGAGATGCGCCGTGAGTTTCGGGTACGACCTCAAGAGCTACTCCGAGAACTTCGACGATGCCCACGTCCCTGCCCACCGCCTCTAGTGACAGACACTCGGTTGTTCTTAATTTTACTTGCCACCCGGCCGAACCACGGCTCGAGGCTAGAGAGTTTGAAGCGTCAACACCTTGTACTGCACAGAGTTTGAACTGTACTATAGTATTAGACATTACTGTTCATGCACAAGTTGCTTAGTGTTGACAGTCTGAAACTACCAATGAAATGACAGTGTATCTATCTAATGTGCTTCCTTCTTTGTAATCTGCAAGCCGTCACTTGCGATAGTGGAATGGGATTTTAACTATTTCTGTTAATGTTGCGAGTGCTAGAATATACTCTCACACCGTGGCTTGTCTCGCTCTATATATAGCTGTCATTTTATTCACGAGATGAAATCAATGTAGTATAACTAAGTTGTTTGATATATATGCGTCCATATTGGGAAGTGAAGTGGATTTTCAATGGAAATTTTCAGGAGGCATGATTTGGAACCACCCTTATAAAAGTTTATGATTTTGTAGGTAGATTAGTGGTGAGATTAAAACTCATCCCTTTGATTAAGAAACATTATAATGTATTCCATGTGATCAGAATGTTCAGGCCCCTCGAAACTCCCATTTGGTAGATAATTGATCGTTTTACGTCGAGATCCATCCTTATTAGAAGCATTGGCGTGTGTTGTAACACCGTTGAATTACAACGTCAAAGTTATGATTTCCATTACTTGCCACGATGGAATGTTATTTAAACTATTTATGTTTATGTCGCGCATGCTAGAATTCACTCTCGCATCGGGGCTTCTCTCGCTCTCATGTTTGATGTGGGAGCATATTGGGAGTGAAGTGAATTTTCGATGTCAATTTTAGGAGGCATGATTTGGAAACCCCACACACCCCCTTATAGTTTACGATTTTGTATGTAAATCAGCGGTGAGATTAAAACTTACCCTTTTGATTAAGAAACATTATAATGTATTCCACATGATCAGAATGTCCATGCCCCTCGAAACTCCCATTTGGTTGATAATTGATCGTTTAGGCCGAGATACATCCTTACTAGAAGCATCAGCGTGTGTGTTGCAACGTCAAAGTTATGCTCGCCGCAGTGCACCAAGAGATTTAGCAAATAGGTTGGAAATTCTGATTAATCTAAGATGTACTCCCTCCGTTCCAAATTACTTGTCTCAAAAGTGGATAAAAATGGATGTATCTACAATTAAAATATGTCTAGATACATCCATTTCTGTGACAAGTAATTCCGAACGGAGGGAGTACTATTCATCGAAATAAACTCTGGTATATTCTACAAGTTATTTGCTTGATGGTTAAGAAGGGCATATACATGTAATTGTTATCTTGATTTAACATTGCTCAATATATTTAATGTCTGAAACAACAACCTTTAGCACATACAACTATACTTCACGCATAAAGTAGTCTTGGTCCTCGTTGATTCCCCAGCTGAACAAAAACTATTTTGACATGCCAATGACGTCTAAGATTAATAGAACAAGATGTCAAACTAAAGCTACAAATATAACTAGGACAACCCCGACTAACTACCAAAGCACTGTCTGACCACCGTTACTCTCTCATATCACTCCATTTGGATTTACCAAAACATCACCCAAAAATACACACCTCACTATATTTCTGTATATAGACCATAAAGGATTCAAATAGTTATGAAACAACTACATTGCCACCACAACGGGTTGTAACCATTTCTGGCTCCTCCAACTTTTTGTTGGCCACCATTTTTCCCTCGAGTAGTTTTAGTACAAGTGAGTAGAAAACCACCTGATGGCAAGAAGCATGTCCACTCCAACCAAGCCAAACAGGAGCAGCATAGAAGCTTGTCCACTCCAACCTAGCCAAACAGGAGCAGACGTAGGAGAGCCACTTACCCAGTGGCGATGAAGATGAACCCTGAGATGCACACCAACACGACATGATGATATCTAGTTTTTATAAGCAATATCAGAGACATCTCATCACAAAAACCTTGGGAAAAATGAACTAAACTTTTCATTTCCTATACGAGCCATGGGACCAACATTACATAAGCTAGAACTGGCATCTCTATTATAAAGGGGAGTTGGAGATTGTACATTGTACATCAGTATATTTCTTTTGTGAAATAAGTGAAATCAATTCTTTGAAATAAGTGAGATTATTTTTTGAGCTGCGTGAAATCAGTACTTTGAATTAAATAAAATGAATGTAACACAAACTAGTGAAATATATTTTCTTTGAAATGAGTGGAATATGTTGTTTAAAATGAGTGAAATCGGTCCCTCTGATAATGAGTGAAATTAATATTTTTGAAGTGAGTGATATAAGTCTTTTGAAATGAGTCAAATAAGTGTTTTTAAATGAGTGAAATATGTAGTTTTATACTAGTGAAATCGGTCTTTCTGAAAATGAGTGAAACTATTTTTGATAAATTAAATGTAATAATGGTTTTTGAAATGTGTGAAATCTATGTTTTCGAAATGAAATCTGTGTTCTGAATATTTCCACTCTCAATTTTCAATTAATGAATGAGATATATTTTTAAGAAAGGAGTGAAATATATTATATGGACTTTTAAAATCATTTAAAATATATTCAAATATTATCTTGTTTTAAAGTTCACATCTCCTGTAAAAAGATTTTAGAATAATTTTTGATTCAAAAGATATCAATGAATTAGTATCTCAATAGAAAAATGAAAAGATAGCTTTTCAATGGGTGGAGAGAGATAATCTGTGTGCATCTAGCACTCCCACCTTCTCTACTTTTATCAGGCAAAAAACTACCATCATGGACACAATATCGGAGTGTATTACAATGTATTCCTGCAGCAAAATATTTGATACTTTATACTGCAAGTCATCACACCAATCTTGGTGCGGTAACAAAGGGCAACAGATGTGACCGTAGGTATCGGTGCCGTTAGAATTTCCGCTATCTATGTCGATTTCTAGGTCTGTACAAAGGTTGAAAGTGCTAAGTCTGTACAAAAGTAGAAAGTGCTTACTGCTGCTAGGCCAGCTTAACAGAACAATGGATATATGGGCCACGACCATCGTGCGTGTAAAGCGTCACAATGCAGCCATCGTCTTTCTTCTGTTCCTCCCTTTGTTTCTTTTGTGATGAAGATTTGTCCCAAAGAACTATATCTTCATGATCGGATATGTGGGTCATCACTAATCAAGCCCACATGGTTCCAACGTAGCTTTATTAACACAATAAAGAGTATGGCTCACGTGCCAATCTTTCCCCTGAGCACTAGCCTGCGATCCAGTGCTTCTTCTCTTGGGAGCTTTTGGTACAACATTATTTAGACCTGAAAGGAAAAGCACTGGTCGTGGTATGCCAAGCACCAACACTTGTTCGATGGATGCCTGAAGCGAATTTACTTTTCTGTACGCAACTGCCTGTGTCGACACGGCACGAGGCCTCCACCAACTCTCTCGCTCCTTGGACGTCGTAGCCTCCCTTTTATGGGAGAGAGAAGTCATCGCCACGCTCATGCCGCATCGGTCTTTGACTGTAGGGTGTGTAGTGTAGGGTGGCAACGGCAAAAGATGTCCAACGTTTGATTTTGCCATAGGCTAATCGTTGTGTAAAGTGGATTGTTCTCGTCAGCTGTGAGTGCGCGTGGGTGCTGGCGGGCCCGGCCGTCGTCGACGGTGTCGATTGGAGCCCCGTCCATATGGTCGGCAAGCTTATAAAACGGCTGCTGAGGAGCCCTATTTGTGCAAACGGTGCATCCATCTGACCATCTCAAGAAAGAAGAGCAGCAGAGCCGTGTTTAATCAACCGTGAGCTCCCGTCCGCATCGTCTCACCAAGGCCGACCGATGGCGTTTCTGGGAGGATCATTGCAAGTTGACAGCCGGAAGATGATGGAGGAGAAGTGGCAGAGCCACGGCGGGTCGTGGCGGCAGGCGCAGGCGCCCGTGAGGCAGCTGTTTTGGAGGGTGAGGCGCGCCTTGCTGCGGCCGAAGCGCCGCACCGTGAGTTTCGGGTACGACCTCAAGAGCTACTCCCAGAACTTTGACGACGGCCTCGTCCCTGCCCACCGCCTCTAACTAGTGACAGGCAGTCGCAGGGTCTTCTTCTTCTTCTTCTCGATTTTACTTGCCGCCCGGCCGGACCACGGCTCGAGGCTGGAGAGTTTGAAGCGTCGTCCCCTGGTGATTTGCTCCTCCTCTAGCTCAGCTACCAGTGTAGCACTAGTAGTATTAGACAGTACTGTTGGTACACTAGTTGTTTACTGTTGAAAGGCTGAAACTAGCCATGAAATGACACAGTGTATCTATGTTCGTCCTTCTATGTAGTCTGCAAGCCGTCACTTGCCACAATGGAATGCGATTTAAATTATTTCTTTTTATGTCGCACGCCCCGGGATACACTCTCGTTCCGGGGATTCTCTGTCTGTCGTTGTCATTTTATTCTCAAGATGAAACCAGTGTAGTATTACTAAGTTGTTTGATATGCGTGCATATTGGGAGTGAAGTTGATTTTCGATGTCAATTTTCAGGAGGCATGATTCGGAAACCCCTTTATAAAAGTTTATGATTTTGTATGTAGATCAGCGGTGAGACTAAAACTTATCCTTTTGATTAAGAAATATTATAATGTATTCCACGTGATCAGAATGTCCAGGCCCCTTGAAACTCCCATTTGGTATGTTGTTGTGCCGTTGAATTACAACACCAAAGTTATGCTCGCCTCACTGCACCAATCGATTTAGCAAACAGCTTGGAAATTCTGATTAAACCAAGATATATTATTCTTCAAAAGAAAACTCTGACATATTCTATAAGTTATTTGCTTGATTGTTAAATTTATTGTTGCTCAATGTATTCAATGGCTGAAACAACAACCTTTAGCACATACTACCATACTTCATGCATACAAAGCAGTCTCGGTCCTTGTTGTTTCCCAAGCTGAACGAAAATCATTTCGACATGCCAATGATGTCTAAGATAAATAGAGCAAGATGCCTAACTAAACCTACATGCAGGATATAGAACTCATGTGATGACCCTGACTAACTACCAAAGCACTAACTCACCACCGTTACTCTCTCATATCAGTCCATTTGTATTTACTAAAACATAACCCTAAATACACACCTCACTATGTTTCTGCATATAGACCATAAAAGGTGCAAATAGTTGTCAAACAACAACATTGCCATTAGCGGGTTGTCATCACTTGCCCCTCCCAACTTTTCAGTTGGCCTCCATTTTTTTCCTCGAGCAGTTTTAGTAGAAGTAAGCAGAAAACCCCCTGAAGGCAAGCAGCTCGTCCACTCCAACCAAGACAAACAGGAGCAGTCGCAAGAGAGCCACTTACTCAATGGCGATGAAGATGAGCTTAGAGATGCACACCAATACGAAACGATGATATCTAACTTGTATAAGCAATATCAGAGACATCTCATCACAAAACCCTTTAGAAAAATGAACTAAAACCTTTCATTTCCTATACGAACCATGGGACCAACATTACCAAAGCTAGAACAAGCATCTCTACTATAAAGGGGGGTTGTGGATTGTACATTGTACATTCATATCTTTCTTTTAATTGTGTGAAATAAGTGAAATCGATTCTTTTAAATAAGTGAAATTATTATTTTTGTTGTGTGAAATGAGTACTTTGAATTAAGTGAAATCAACGATTCATAAACTAGTGAAGTATATTCTCTTTGAAATGAGTGAAATATGTTGTTTAAAATGAGTGAAATCATTGTTTTTGAATTGAGTGAGATAAGCCTTTTGAAATGAGTGAAATCCGTGCTTTAAATGAGTGAAATCTGTTTTTAAATGAGTGAAATATGTAGTTTTGTACTAGTGAAATCGGTCTATTTGAAAATGAGTGAAAATATTTTTGTTGAATTAAATAAAATAATTCTTTTGAAATGAGTGAAATCTTGAAATGAAATCAGTGTCATGAATATTTCCACACTCTCAATTTTTAATTAATGAATGAAATCTATTTGTAAGAAAGGAGTGAAATATGTTTCATGAATTTTTATAATCATTTACAATATATTCAACTTAGATTTTTTTAGCGATCTCATCACCCGGAATTCAAATATGTAAAAAAATAGATAAATTTATTCAAAAGATATCAGTGAATTAGTATCTCACAAGAAAAATGAAAAGCTAGATTTTCAATGGGTGGAGAGAGAGAATCTGTGTGCATGCAGCACTCCGTCCTTCTCTACTTACCGAAAAAGACTTCCGCCAACGATCAACAACAGCCCGGTACAAAGGCACGCCACCACAACACATGCACACACCCAAGGTAGGATACATAGGCGCTGAGCGTAGTAACACCAACCCTATCTACGAAGAGATGAAGCCGCATGCAACGAACCGTGGACTCCAAGGCGGTGCCTTCAGGAAGGATACGACACCGGAGCGCTGCCACCGCCCGATCCGAGGGTCAGAGTTTCCCCTGGAGAAACATGAAGGGCAATGAGAGCCACGACAACGCCTTAAAGAAGGGAACAAGTTTCGCCACTGCTGATCCGTCCGAAGATAGAACAAACTTTCACCTGGGTCAACACTCATCGTCACCGAACGCCACAACCCGGATACCACGCCGCCCACACAGCCATGGTCACAGGGTAGCATAGAGCCACGGGCTCTGCCATGAGCACCACGCTACTACTACCAGGGTCACGCCCCGGCATCCAAGACCTTGATACCACCTCACGCGAGACCCGCCGCTACCCCAATAAAAGAGACGACCGGAAAGCCCCACCTTTCGCACCCTCGGGCGGCCCCTAGTGTTGAGACCCAATAGGTCGGCTAAAACTGGCCTCCATCGCCCCGTCCTGTAGCATCGCGGGCGAGACGAGCTCGGTCCTGCTGCCGGGCACAAGATGAGTGATAGACCGCAGCTGGGAGAGGGACAACCCTTGGACAGAGGAAGCGCGCAAACGACGAGGAGATGAAGCGAAGGTCGAAATGGTCCGACCGCAGACAAGCCGACATCGAAGGAGAACTCGGCCGTCACCGCGGGCAGAGTCGCCGCGCCACCAAGAGGCCACCGCCCATGCATCGAACCTCCCCACGCCACCGCCCACGGCCAGAGAAACGGCCACGCGAGGCCGCTGCCCAACCCGTGCCGACCACCCGGATACCAACGTCAGATTCAAGACGAGCACGCCGCACACCAGCCCTCCCACCCACCCATGGAGGCACGAGGAGACCTCCAGGAGCGGCAGGCGGAACCACCGGCAACCACCAGGCCATCCGTCGCCACCGCCACCCGAATCCACTCAGGACCGAACCAAATCTGGCCGCCGTAGCCGCGCCCACCTCGTAGCCCAGCACGCCAGGCCAGGCATCCACGACTTTGCCGTCAAATGCTCGCCACCATGCTAATGCGCCCTACACACGCGCACCACCGCCACCCCAAGCACCTCGGCCCGTGCCGACCGTCTTCGAAGGGGGAGTGAGAAACCCCGTCGCCGCCGACGGCGACCGGCCTTTGCCCGACGGCGTGCACCCGCGGCACCGAAGGGAGGGATGGGAGGGGGGAGGGAGAAAGGTGCTTTCTGCTCAGAGAGCATGTTCCCTTCTCTATTTTTACCCGACGAAAAACTACTATCATGCATACATGCAAGATAGTAGTTTTTCGCCAACAGCCCGTGTATGAGGCCTCGTGCATACACAGGTGGTTCTCATTTCGTTAGAAACACACTGGTTTCAGGTATTCGGGCGTCCGAAACGCCTCCCTCACCTGATCTGTCGCTCGCGGGACAGCCGTTTGGAGCTGAAGCCGCTGCCGCTTTGCGGCTCTAAGGCTGGTCATAGTGGGAGTAACTTAGCTAGTAACATAATGCTTTTCAAGATAAGTTTGCTTATGTGGCATGTAGTTAATGTAGAGAAAGGTGTTTGTAGTAACATAATATGTTATTGTAACATAATATGTTACTGTAACATAACGGAACCCAAAGCAGAATGAGTCTACAATGTAACGAATGCAATCATCTATGATACTACTTAATGTTACCTTGCACTATGAAGATAGTAATATAGACTAGTGTCATATGCATAACACTAGTCTAACTTACTCCCCACTATGACTAGCCTAAGAGCATATACACCACGCCCTCAGCCTCGATCCACGCGCTGCACGCTGGCCAGCCGACCGGCTCGGCGTCCCAACTAAGAAGTTGTACGCCACTTATCAATAATTCAAACAAGGGTAAGCTTAGGTCTTCACAAAAGTTGAAAGTGGTAGGTCTTTACAAAGTAGAAAGTGCTTACTGCTGCTAGCTCAGCTTATAACTGAACAATGGATAATGGATAATGGATATATGGGCCATGACCGTGGCGCGTGTAAAGCGGCACGATGTACCCATCGTCTTTGTTTTTCTCATGCCTTTGTTTCTTTTCTAATGAAGATTTGTCCCAAACAACTATATCTTCATGATTGGATATATGGGTCGCCACTAACCAAGACCACATGGTTCCAACGTAGCTTTATTAACACATAAAAAGTATTGCCGACGTGCCAATTTTTCCGGTAATGTGAACAGCTAAATTAAAGTCGGGGGATATCTGAACCTGAGCACCAGCACACGATCCAGTGCTTCTTCTTTTGGGACAGTTTGATACAACACTATTTAGAACTAAAAAGCATTGGTCATGACATGGCAAGCACCAACATTTGTCGATCAAGTGAAATTACTTTTGAGTATGCAACACTTATCCGAATCTGACTGTACGGTGTGTAGTGTAGGGTGGCAACAGCAAAAGATGCCCGAACAGTGATTTTGCCATGGGCTACTCGCTGTGTAAAGGGGATTTTCCTCGTCAACTGTGAGTGTGCGCGTGGGTGGTGGTGGGCCCGGCCGTCGTTTTGGTCGGCGTCGGAGCCCCGTCCCTTCGGCGAGCTTATAAATTGGCTGCCGAGGAGCCCCATTTCTGCAATCAGAAGCTACCTAATCAATCACAGCAGACCGGTGCTTAATCATATCAATGGTGACCTCCCATCTGCATCGTCTCATCAAGGTGGAACAATGGCGTTTCTAGGAGGATCATTGCGCGTGACGAAGAGCATTAGCAGCCAGAAGATGATGGAGGGGAAGAGCCACGGCGGGTCGGGGTCGTGGTGGCAGGCGCCAACACCCATGAGACAGCTCTTCCGAAGGGTGAAACGCGTCGTGCTGCGCCCGAAGCGCCGCACCATGAGTTTTGGATACGACCTCAAGAGCTACTCCCAGAACTTCGACGACGGCCTTGTCCCTGCCCACCGCCTCTAGTGACAGACACTCACGGGGTCCTCTTCTTATTCTTCTTAATTTTACTTGCCGCCCGGCCGGACCACGGCTCAAGGCTGGAGAGTTTGAAGGGTCGTCACCTTGTAATGCACATAGTTTGAAGTGTACTATAGTATTAGTCATTACTGTTCGTGGACAAGTTGCTTAGTGTTGAAAGTCTTGAAACTACCAATGAAATGACAATGTATCTAACGTGCTTCCTTCTTTATTGTCTGGAAGCCATTAGTTGCCACGATGGAATGGCATTTAAACTATTTATGTTTATGTCGCGCGTGCTAGAATACACTCTCGCACCGGGGATTCTCTCGCTCTCATGTTTGATATTGGTGCATATTGGGAGTGAGTGAATTTTGGGTGTCAATTTTTCAGGACCCCCCCCCCCCCCCCGCATCCCCTTTAAATAGTTTACATTTTTTATGTAGATCAGCGGTGAGATTAAAACTTACCTGTTTGATTAAGAAACATTATAAAGTATTCCACGTGATCAGAATGCTCAGGCCCCTCGAAACTCCCATTTGGTAGATAATTGATCGTTTAGGCAGATATCCATCCTTACTAGAAGCATCAGCGTGCGTTGTTGCGCCGATGAATTACAACGTCAAAGTTATGCCTGCCTCATTGCACTAACAGATTTAGCAATTAGCTTGGAAATTCTGACTCAACCAAGATATATTATTCTTCGAAAGAAAGTCTGACGTATCTATACCACTATATAGCGTGCCAATATCTTCAAATATTAGCCGTTATGCTCCATCCAACGGTCGAAAGATGGCAAATCCGAGCATTATCATCCGTTGGAGAAAGTTTTCAACTCATAGGATTCTGCCACGTGGCCTTCTAATTGAGCCCCCAATTCCACCATCTCATATGTTCTAGAAGCATCTTTTCACATGCTTATCTAATACTCTAATAAATAAAGAGACTAGAATGTTGGAAACGATTGTTTTGGCAATGCTTCACGATATATTGATCGGTGCAAAGCGCACGTATATATGGAGTACAAAGTGGGCCACAACCTCAACTATACAAAGACTAGGAGGTGGGCCAGGCTATACAATATACATGCACAAACCATATATTCAACACCCCCCGCAGTCGAAGCGTCGCCGGAGACGCAAAGACTGGACCTGAACTCCTCGAAAACGGAAGTAGGCAGTCCTTTCTTCATGACGTCGGCGAACTGCTGCGCCGTCGGGACGTGGAGGACCGGGATGCGCCCAAGAGCCACCTGCTCACGAACGAAGTGTATGTCGAGCTCAATATGCTTCGATCGACGATGATGGACCAGGTTGGCGGAGAGGTAAACGGCGGAGACGTTGTCGCAGTAGACGAGCGTAGCCTTGTGAACATCACAAAGCAACTCCTGGAGCAGCTGACGGAGCCAAGAGCATTCAGCAATGGCGTTAGCCACTGCTCGATACTCAGCCTCGGCACTCGAGCGGGAGACGGTTGGCTGTCGCTTGGAAGACCAAGAGATCAGGGACGGCCCAAGGTAGACACAGTACCCCGAGGTGGAGCGCCGTGTGTCCGGGCAGCCAGCCCAGTCTGCATCAGAGTAGGCGACGAGGTCGGTGGAGGCGGAGGCCGTCAACGTAAGTCCCAAGGACTGGGTGCCGCGTATGTATCGGAGGATACGCTTCACAGAGTCCAAAGGAGAGTCGCGCTGGAGCATGCATGTGAAGACAGACCTGCTGAACGGCATCTTGCAAGTCGGTAGCGTCGGTCGAATCGCAGGCGCCCACAATGGAGCGGTAGAAGGCCGCATCAGAGGCAGGCGAACCCTCCAAAGCGGAGACCTTGGCCTTGGTGTCGATTGGCGTGGGGCGGGCTTGCAGTTAAGCATGCCAGCTCGGTCGAGAAGCTCATGGGCATAAGCGGCTGGCGATGCGAGAAGAACCCATCGGCCGCCGAACCACCTCAATGCCAAGGAAATAATGCAGAGGACCCAAATCCTTCGTGGCAAACTCATCACGAAGACGCAGCAAGAAGCGGCTGGAGGAGCACGACAGTGGATGCCGTCAGAATGATGTCGTCGACGTACAGCAGCAAGTAGGCCGTGTCAACTCCGTGATGAAACATGAAGAGGGACGCATCGGAGCGAGTCGATGTAAATCCGAGCGTCTGCAAGAAGGCGGCGATGCGCTGGTACCAGGCTCGAGGTGCCTGCTTCAACCCGTAGAGTGAACGGGGGAGCAAGCACACATGATCTGGATGCGTGGCGTCGATGAAGCCGGTGGGCTGCTCATAGAATACCTGCTCAGCCAGGTGGCCGTGCAAGAAGGCGTTGTACACGTCCAACTGATGCACAGGCCATGTTCGGGACACGGCTAGCTGAAGCACGGCGCGGATCGTGCTCGGTTTAACAACCGGGGCAAATGTGTCGGTGAAGTCCACGCCCGCGCGTTGCCGAAAACCCCGAACCACCCAGCGAGCTTTATAGCGCTCGAGAGTGCCATCCGGACGAGTCTTGTGCCGAAAGACCCACTTGCCCGTGATGATGTTGGCACGGGGCGGCCGAGGGACGAGCTGCCAGGTACGGTTCCGCTGGAGCGTGTCGAATTCTTCCTGCATCATAGCGAGCCAATGAGGATCCCGAAGGGCGGCTCGAGCTGACGATGGGAGAGGAGACGGCTCAGAGGCGGAAGCAGCGAGAAGATACTCATCGCTGGGGTACCGCGTGCTCGGGCGAAGGGTGCCAGCCCGAGCGAGTCATCGGGCGGGCAGCGGGTCCGGAGGAGGCGGGCGAGGACGAAGACGAGCCCGCGTCGATGTGACCGCTGGCGGCGAGGCCGCTGGCGAGACCGCCACGGGCGAGGCTGCCGTGGTAGGTCGCCCAGCCGAGGCCGCCGGGCGAGGCGGCGGGTGAGGCCGCCGGCATGGCGGCGGATGGGGCCGCCGGCAGGGTCGAGGCCGGGGACGCCAGGGGCGTCGCGGGCGTCGAGGGAGGTGCGGCCCCTAGGGCAGCCAAGCGGGAAGAGACTCGACCCGTGGCGCGGGGGGCACCCTCAAAGCCGGGAGGCAGCCCAAGAGAGGCACGGGGGCGGCCATCACCGGCCGCAACATCCGAAGGTACCTGCTGGAACGGAAAAACCATCTCGTCAAAGTAAACGTGTCGTGAAGTGATCACCCGATGAGAGATAGGATCATAGCAGCGGTAGCCTTTGGTGTTAGGAGGATAGCCGAGAAAGATGCAGGCCACAGACCGAGGTGCGAGCTTATGAGGAGCAGTGGAAGCGATGCTGGGGTAGCACAGGCAACCGAAGATGCGGAGCTCAGCATAGGAGGGTGGCATGCCAAACAAGAGGTGATGAGGTGCAAAATTCCCACGAGTGCGACAAGGACGAATGTTAATGAGTAGTGATGCGGGGGCAAGTGCGTCGGGTCAAAAACGTGGGGGCACGTTGGCGTGAAAGAGTAGGGTGCGAACGCAGTCATTGAGAGTGCGAAGCACACGCTCAGCGTGGCTGTTTTGTTGCGAAATGTACGGGCAAGTGAGACGAAAGATCGTGCCGTGTGTGGCGAGAAGGTTGCGGATCGCAAGGTTATCGAACTCCTTCCCGTTGTCTGTTTGCAACGCATGAATCGGACGTCCAAACTGCATGGAGACATAGGAATATAAGGCGGTGAGAGTGGCAGCAGAGTCCGACTTTCGCCGCAACAGGAAGGTCCACACATAGTGCGAAAAATCATCAAGAATAACAAGGTAATAAAGATAGCCCGTGTTACTTGCAACAGGAGAGGTCCAGACATCACTATGAATTAACTCAAACGGGTATGATGCGCCATGCGAGGAATTGCTAAAAGGAAGACAAACATGTTTGCCGAGGCGACAAGCATGACAAGTGTGATCGTCGATCTTATTACACGTGAATGAAAAACTCCGAAGAATATGACGAAGGGTGGCGGTGTTGGGATGACCGAGACGAGCGTGCCAAAGGTCCACTCCGGCGGAATGCGCCATGGGTGCAGCAACGGATGAGGTAGGTGAGTGGACCGGGTTGAGCTCGTCGGGGCTGTCACATCGGTGGAGCACCATCCGGGTACGGGCATCCTTGACAGAAAAGTCAAACATGTCAAATTCAACGGTAACTGGATTTTCACGTGTAAGAGAATGAACGGAAACAAGATTTTTAATGATGTCAGGAGAAACAAAGCACATTAGAAAGATATAATGGCATGGAGTTAGAAGGAAAAGCAGCATGGCCGACATGAGTAATGGGCATGAAAGAACCGTCACCCACGGTAATGCGAGCAGGGGTGTGAACAAGGTGAGCGGCAAGAAGGTTACCGGGGTTGGCGGCCATGTGAGCCGTGGCTCCGGTGTCCATATACCAGTCGCCACCGCCAGTGTACTGCTGCGGCGTGGGGGCGGTGTGGAGAGCCGCTAGGAGCGCGGGATCCCAAGGCGCCGGCGGGAGGGCCGGGGCGGACGGCGCCGGCTGAGGCGGTGGCGCCACATACCCATAGCCCGAGGGGCCGTAGAGCGGCGCGGGCTAGTACACCTGAGGGGCCGTCTGAGGGCTGATGAGGGGCAGGCGGGCGCCAAAGGAGCGAGGGACGGGGCATGCGGTATAGGCATGGAATACGCGTGCACAACCCCGTCAAGGGTTCGCCCGACTGCCAGGCGCCGGCGGTGGCTGGCCGGTGGCGGGCACCCGCCGTGGGAAGCCGGCTGCCGCGCTCTTCTTGCTGCGGCCACCTCGCATGACGCCCACCCCGCGCTGCTGCTCGGCGGACGGAGGGGGCTTCGGGCGCCGGTAGGGAAACCAGGCGGCGGCTGCGCCTGGAAGGGGCCCGGGGCGGGCCGCGGCGGTGGGGCCGGGGCGGTAGACGGCGGTGGGGCCGGGGCGGTAGGCGGTGCACCGCCACGGGTACCGGCGGTGAGGGCCGTGTGAGTGGTCCGGGTGCGCGACATCCGCATCCGCCGCTCCTCCAGCTTGGTCTGTGACGATCTTGAGGAAGGTCGGGTTGGTGATGAGGGGATGTTGAAGGCGGCGTTCGAAGTCATCGTTCAGGGCGGCGATGAGGGTCTTGAGGAGAAGCTCATCGAGACCTTCTCGCCGAGGTCACGGAGCTTCGTCAACAAGCTTCTTGAGGCGCATGCAATAATCGTCAATAGGCGACTCAAGCTCTTGGCACCCAAAAACTCGCCGTGCAAGAAGACCTTGCGTTGGAGCGCGTTGTCGGTGAACAGGCCGTTGAGCTTGGTCCAAACGGCGTGAGCGTCATCGCGGCGGAGACCACCGTGTGGAAGAGGTCCTTCGAGATGGTGGTGTAGAACCAACGGATGAGAGTGGCGTCGATGGCCGTCCACTCCTCATCGTCCTCCATGAAGCGGGAGTCCACGGAGCCATCGGTGTGATCCCGGAGATTGTACTCACGGAACATGAGGGAGAAGTACGTCTTCCAGGCATAGTCCATGGAGGTGAGGTGGTCGAGGGCAGCGGGAACCCGGGCGAGGATGCCGAGGTCGCGGATGACGACGGGATCGGACCTTCGAACGGGTTGCGCGGCGGTTGCGGGTGGTACCGTGGAACTGGGAGGCCATGGCCTAGAGGGGCAGCGCGGCGTGTGGGCGGCGGCGCGGGCAGGGAAGAGAGCGCGGCTTGGGGCGGCGCGGCGGGCGGGGGAAGCGCGGGCGGCGGCGGCAGACCAGTGGCGGCGGCGCGTGGGCGGCGGGCGGCGACACGAGGTGGCGGCGGCGGCGGCACGAGGTGGCGGCGGCGGCGGTGGCGGCGGCGGCAGTGATGAGATCGCTATGGCGCGGCGGGCGGCACGGGTTAGGGTTAGGATTGTAGGTATGATACCATGTTGGAAACGATTGTTTTGGCAATGCTTCACGATATATTGATCGGTGCAAAGCGCACGTATATATGGAGTATAAAGTGGGCCACAACCTCAACTATACAAAGACTAGGAGGTGGGCCAGGCTATACAATATACATGCACAAACCATATATTCAACATAGAGCATTCTGGATTCTATATAGGTAAGAACCAAGTTGGATCTTGTCCAATACAATTCTTCGAAAGGAAATACATATTCAAATGTATTTTCCCATGTTTTTATATATTTAAATGACGTGCAAAGCACGTACAATTTACTAGTTCTAAAAGTTATTTGCTTGATGGTTAAGAAGGGCATACACATGTAATTGGTATCTTAATTTGGCGTTGCTCGGTATATTCAACGTCTGAAACAACAGACATTAGCATATACAACTATACTTCACGCATACAAGCAGTATCGGTCCTCGTTGATTACCCAGCTGAACAAAAACTATTTTGACATGCCAATGACGTTTAAGATTAATAGAGCAAGATGCCTAACTAAACCTACTCTAGAACTCATAGGACAACCCTGACTAACTACCAAAGCACTGACTCACCACAGTTACTCTCTCATATCACTCCATTTGGATTTACCAAAACATCACCCGAAAATACACACCTCACTAGATTTCTGCATATAGACCATAAAGGATTCAAATAGTTATGAAACGACAACATTGGTTGTCACCATTTCTGGCTCCTCCAACTTTTCAGTTGCCCTCCATTTTTACCTCAAGCAGTTTTAGTAGAACTGAGTAGAAAACCACCTGAAGGCAAGAAGCCCGTCCACTCCAACAACCCAAATAGGAGCACTCGTAGGAGAGCCACTTAACCAGTGGCGATGAAGATGAACTCCGAGATGCACACCAACTTTACATGCTGATATCTAGCTTGTATAAGCAATATCAGAGACATCTCGTCACAAAAACCTTTGGAAAAATGAACTAGAACCTTTCATTTCCTATACAAACCACGGGACCAACATTACCAAAGCTAGAACAGGCATCTCTATTATAAAGAGGAGTTGGAGATTGTGCATTGTGCATTAGTATCTTTCTTTCAATTATGTGAAATAAGTGAAATCGATTCTATGAAATAAGTGATTTTTTTTTTTAGTTGTGTGAAATCAGTACTTTGAATTAAGTGAAATCAATGTAACACAAACTAGTGAAATATATCTTCATGGAAATTAGTGAAATATGTTGTTTAAAACGAGTGAAATAGGTCTCTCTGGTAATGAGTGAAATTATTATTTTTGAATTTAGTGATATAAGTCTTTTGAAATGAGTGAAATAAGTGCTTTTAAAGGAGTGAGATCTTTTTTAAATGAGCGAAATCATTTTTTAAATGAGTGAAATATGTAGTTTTATACTAGTGAAATCGGTCTTTTTGAAAATGGGTGAATTTATTTTTGATGAATTAAATGAAATAACTCTTTTTAAATGAGTTAAATCTATGTTTTTGAAATGAAAATATGTGTTCTCAATATTTCCACATTCTCAATTTTAATTAATGAATGAGATCTATTTTTAAGAAAGGAGTGAAATATGTTTTATGAATTTTGAAAATCATTTAAAATATATTCAAATTTGATCTCGTTTTAACGTTCTCATGGCCCAGAATTCAAATATGTAAAAAGATTTTAGATTTTGTATTCAAAAGATATCGATGAATTAGTATCCCACAAAAAAATGAAAAGTTAGGTTTTCAGTGGGTGGGGAGAGATAATCTGTGTGCGTGCAACACTCCGTCCTTCTCCACTTTTATCAGGCAAAAAACTACCATCATGGACACAATATCGGAGTGTATTACAATGTATTCCTGCAGCAAAATATTGATACCTTTATACTGCAAGTCATCACAACAATCTTGGTGCGGTAACAAAGGGCAACAGATGTGACCGTAGGTACCGGTGCCGTTAGAATTTCCGCTATCTATGTCGATTTCTAGGTCTGTACAAAGGTTGAAAGTGCTAGGTCTGTACAAAAGTAGAAAGTGCTTACTGCTGCTAGGCCAGCTTAACAGAACAATGGATATATGAGCCACGACCGTCGTGCGTGTAAAGCATCACCATGCAGCCATCGTCTTTCTTCTTCTCCTCCCTTTGTTTCTTTTCTGATGAAGATTTGTCCCAAAGAACTATATATTCATGATCGGATATAGAAGGAGGCGTCATTAAGCAAGAGCACCTGGTTCCAACATAGCTTTATTAACACATAAAGAGTTTTGCTTACGTGCCAATCTTTCCGGTAATGTGGACGACCAAATTAAAGTCGGGCGATATCCAAACCTGAGCACCAGCCTGCGATCCAGTGCTTCTTCTCTTGGGAGCTTTTGGTACAACATTATTTAGATCTAAAAGGAAAAGCACTGGTCGTAGTATGCCAAGCACCAACACTTGGTCGATGGATGCCTCAAGCGAATTTACTTTTCTGTATGCAACTGCCTGTGTTGACACGGCACGAGGCCTCCACCGGCTCTCTCGCTCCTTGGACGTCGTAGCCTCCCTTTTATGGGAGAGAGATTCCATCGCCATGCCGATGCCGCATCGGTCTTTGAATGTAGGGTGTGTAGTGTAGGGTGGCAACGGCAAAAGATGTTCCAAATGTGATTTTGCCATGGGCTAATCGTTGTGTAAAGTGGATTTTTCTCGTCAGCTAGCCATGAGTGCGCGTGGGTGGAGGCGGGCCCGCCATGGTCGGCGGTGTCAGAGTCCCGCCTGTTCGGCGAGCTTATGTGGAATGGAATGTCATGGTTCCATTCCAGTGTAATGGGTCGGTTCTGTTCGTGTGTTTGGTTAAGATATTTGATGGAATGGAATGGTTACGTTTCAGCGTTTGGTTTGAGTGATGGAATGGAATAAATTCTGTTCAAAACGTCTCCTGTATAAAAATGATGAGACTGCGTCTCATATGCACAGATATACAATATGACCAAGTATAAAATCTTTGTATTTCTGGAAACATAATATTGAAATTACCATAGCATTTATATCAAATTGTACTTTGACATCAAATATGGTATTCTTTCAATTGAATATTTACATTGAATTGTTTCCTATTGAGAGGACATAGACGGGTAAAACAATCATGAATGGGCAATCAAGGAAATTTTGCTCCCTGTTGGATTTCAATCAAGAAAAATTGCTCCCTGTTGCAGCCAGCGACGGGCAGTGATTGCGTGGGGTAGCCGGATAGGTGGCCGTCGGAGCTCGCAAGGGGATGGCCGTCGCAGCTCGCAAGGGGATGGCCGCCGCCTCATCAGATCAGGTCGCCGCCGCCTCATCAGATCAGGACGTCAAGTCGCCGCCGTCTCCTAGCAGATCAGGACGTCGCCGCCCTGTTGTGGATCCGCTGCCTTGGTCACCGTGCCCAGCTGTGGATCCGATGGCTTGGTCGCCGCTGCTCATCCGTCGGGCTTAGAGAGAGGAGCGCGGAGGAGCAACAGGAGACGAGAGGGGTTGGGGGAGACGGAGAGTGCGTCGGTAGGGGAGGTGGAGTGGGCGAGAGGCCGTTCCGCGTCATTCCACCAAATTGGAGAAACGAGTGCGTTCCGGATATTGGTGGAATATATTCTCTTTCAGGGAACGAGTGGGTTCTAGTCTGTTCCTGATCTAAACGCGAGAACCTGGCCCTGGGACGGGTCGGATCCGTGCCATTCCGTTCGACGACTGAAACTAAACAGACCCTAAAGCGCCTGCTGATGAGGAACTCTATTTGTGCAACGGTGCATCCATCTCAGATCAGAAGCTACTAATAATCAATAAAGAAGAGCAGCATCAGCATCAGTGAGCGAGACCCCGTTCGCATCATCTCATCAAGGTCGACTGATGGCGTTTCTGGGAGGACCGTTAAGCGTGACAAGCAGCATCGGCAACCTGAAGATTACGGAGGGGAAGAAGAGCCATGGCGGGTCGGGGTCGTGGCCGCAGGCACCGGCGCCAGTGAGGCAGCTGTTCTGGAGGGTGAGGCGCGCCGTGCTGCGGCCGAAGCGCCGCGCCGTGAATTTCGGCTACGACCTCGAGAGCTACTCCCAGAAATGCGATGACGGCATCGTCCCTGCCCACCGCCTCTAGCTAGCCACACCCGCAGGATGCTCTTCTTTTTCTTGTTCTTCTTCTTCTCGATTTTAGTTGCCGCCCGGCCGGACCACGGCTCGAGGCTGGAGAGCTTGAAGCGTCGTCACCTTGTGATTTGCTTCTACTCTAGCTCAGCTGCATGTGTAGTATGAGTAGTATTATTGTATTAGACAGTATTGTTCGTACACTAGTAGTTGTTTACTGTTCGATTTAGACCGGGCGCTGCATGTGGCTCGCTCGCAGTCCTCTCTGCAACGAGCGCTGAGTTTTAGAATTTGCTTTTGGTGGAGGACACGCACGTTCCCAAGAAGGTTGGTGCTAGTGATAGACAGAGTATCCAGGAGCAATCCGTTGTGCCTGCCCAACCGTGTTAATTACTAGTACTACCACATTATCTTCAGTTCCACAAGGCAGCCATGCTGTTAACCTTCCCACATTATCTTCGGTTGTTCACATTTTGCTCAAAACATAAGGAAAAAGTCCATTTTAAACCTTGAACTTGTAGAGGTCGGACGAAATGAACCCTTAACTCGAAATCCCGGTCGATTGCACCCTGAACTATATAATCCCGGTCTAAATCGAACCCTGACATCGTCTGAACCGGGATTCGTCTGGTGTGCCATGAAATGACACAGCGTATCTACAAAGCAGTCACTATGTACGGAGTAGTATGTAGTCTGCAAGCAGTCACTTGCCACAATGAAATGGGATTTAAACTATTTCTGTATGTGTCACGCGCTAGAATACACTCTCGCTGCTGCTGCCATTTTATTCTCGGGATGAAATCAATGGGAGTGAAGCGAATTTTCTTTGTTTATTTTCAGGAGGCATGAGCCGGTACTGCACCTATAAAAGTTTACGATTTTGTTTGTTGGTCAGCGGTGAGACTAAAACTTTTCCCTTTGATTAAAAAACATTATAATGTATTCCATGTGACCAGAATGTTCAGGCCTCTCCAAACTCCAGTTTGGTAATTACACACATTAAGTGTCGCATGAAGGGCGGCTAACCTGCCACGTGGTGCAAGCTGGTTGACCACAGTGAGAAATCTTTTAGAATTTTTTTAGATGAAGGTGTGGATTATTTTTTAAATGTATTTTTTTTAGATGAAGGTGAGAACCTTTGGTATTTTTTAAATGGCGGGTTATGCACAGTGACGTTCGTTGGTAGGCTGTGGTGGTAATTTTTTTTTCTTTTTTTTCTTTTTTACTTCTTTTTTAGATGAAGGTGGGGTTTTTTTAGATGTTTTTTTAGACAGAGGCGAGGACTCTATGTTTTTAAAAAATAGAAATATGCGCACAACTTCCTCTCAAACGGCGCCACAGGTGACGCCCCAACCATTAGTTAATTTTGACACGTTGCTGCACTACGCCAGAATTACTGATGATCTGTCAAAGTTATGCTTGCGTCATTGTACCAACAGATTTGGCAAACAGTTTGGAAATTCTGATTTAACTAAAATATATTATTCTTCGAAAGAAAATCTGACATATTCTACAATTTATTGTCTTGATTCTTAAGAGGGAATACTGACTGTTATCTTGATTTGGTGTTGCTCAATGTATTTAACAGCCGAAACAACCTTTCGCACATACAAACATACTTCATGCATACAAGCGGTCGGTGTCTTCGTTGGTTCCCAAGCTGAACAAAACTATTTTGACATGTCATTGACGACTAATACAAATAGAGCAAGATACCTAACTAATGATATGAACATAACATAGAACTCATGGGACGGCCCTGACTAAATACCAGAGCACTAGCTCACCACTGCTATACTCTCATATCACTCAATTTGGATTTACTAAAACATCACCCAAAAATACTCACCTCATTATACTCCTGCAGATAGACCATAAAGGACCTTTTCAAACTACAACATTGCCACCACACCGGGTTGTCATCACTTATGGCCCCTCTACTTGCCCTAAATTTTTTCCTCTGGCAGTTTTAGTAGAAGTGAGCAGAAAACCACCTGAAAAGCAAGAAGCTTGTTCACTCCAACCTGACCAAACAGGAGCAATTCACAAGAGAGCCACTTACCTAATGTCGATGAAGATGAAGTCAGAGGTGCACACCAACACGACATCACGATATCTAGCTTGTATGACTAACTACGAAAGCCTGTCCACTCCAAGCAAACTAAACATGATGACATGTCAACAGAAAAGCCTTGAAAAGAAAGTCAACAAAAACCTTACATTTCCTATACGAACCATGGAACCAAACCAAACATGATGACACATTTTTATATATGATGAACATTTTTTCTAAATTTGCATGATTTTTTTCATTCCATGAACATTTTTTAAACATGTGAGCATTTTGGTTGAATGGTACCAATTTTTTTAAAATTTCATGAGCATAAAAATGTGTGAACATTTTTTACTTTTAAAGTGTGACGGATATGTTATTAAAAATGTGGGAACACAATTATTGAGCCACATGAATATTTTAAAATACACAAAGAACATTTTTGCGAAATTATTGAAACGGAAATATTAAAAAAATATTTTACAGAATTTTCAATATAACAAAAAAAGTAAAAATAGAAAACGCAAATTCAGAAAACTCATATGTATGTAGAAGCTAAAGCAAGCTATAGTTATCGCAAGCTGGGCCTGGCCCATTTAACCTGGTATTACAGACAAGGCGGCCGTCAGCTTGGGCAATTCCTATTTGCCGCTCTTAACAATCCCAGTCTACGAATACCGCGCTAGATAACGCACAAATGTGCACCCTCCGGTGTCTCAAAAGAAAAATAATGCGCACCCTCCTATGAGCGCTAGTGACGCTATGGGCGGCCAATTCATGGCTTCAACTATGTTTTTTTCCTAGCAGTTTTCCAAAAGTTCTATAACCTTCTTTGATTCGGCTTTCCTTTTTTCTGTGTTTTTCTTTTGATTGTTTTCTTTTTAAATTTTGTGAACTTTTCTAAAAAAGTCAACATTTTCAACCCGGGGAGCAGGCAAGCCTCGCCCCCTATTTGTACACCAATGGAATTATTAAGTAACAAACTTGTCATGCCACGGGTGAGACGTTTTGGAGGCCGAGCTACCTGCAGGGCGAAATCTGTGCCGTGCATTATGGGCATTGCGATGTGTGCTCGTTCCTTATCAGGTGGTATACCGTCGGTATTAAGTTGCAATACAGCGGTGTCGTGGGCTGCGGTGCTGTCATTGTACATGGGCCTCTGGTTGCCTATTATGCACCCTCTGTGTCTTTGGCGGTAGGGTAGGTTTGGTGGGCCCAGGTGGTGCTGCAGATAGCTTTATATTTTACTTCCACTCGGTGCTCGAATTTTTGCGGGCTGGATAGACCACTCATCCCCTTCTCGCGGTGGCTGGACAGGGCGAAGATTGGCCATGGATGGCCTGGAGTTCTTCGAGGAAGCCAAATCAGGGTAAAATAATGCTAGATCTTGCACTTTATGTTGTTGTTCTAATGCTTCGAACCAGTTAGGTGTTTAGCGGATAATTCCTGCCGGATTTCTTCCTAATTTATTATCTACCTCGTCTGCCCTGGTTGTTGAATCTCACTACATGATCTTTCTGTGATCTACTTCAGCTTAGTGGAAGAGTACATTGGATCGTATAACTTGATTGCTAGTGATGTGGTTGCGACTCAAACAACATGGTTCTAAAGATACCAGCGATGCAGCTGCCGGAGAAGATGGAGATGCAGAGCGTGTGCTTGTCTCCAACTCAAAGGGCTCGTGCTGGATTAGGCGGTAATAAATTCACAACTAATCAGAAAATGCACTGTCTGAGCGTGTAATGCTAGCTTGGGCTTGTTCGTCCTTTTATTGAGTTATCCAAGATTGGGTTAGTTTTGTGTGTGCTTGTGGCATGTATTTTTAGATTGCCCATCGACCAAGCGTGTAAGAATGTGGATTTCTCTTATCGACAAAGCTGAGAAGTGGTCAAAACTGGTACGAATGCCTATCTTTTAAGCTGAATGTGTGGATTTCTCTTATTGTAATCCAGTTCTCTCCAATATCAAAACCATTAAGACATATACTGATAATATGCTCCAATGCAGCGCAGTGTTGTTCAGTTCTATATGCAGGTTTTGAGTTAGAAAAACACTTAATCAATCATTGAGGTTCTGTGAAGTTGTATGAAGTTGGATCGTATGTTTTGATTTACACAAGGACTATGTTTGAAAATTTTGGAGAGATGTTGTATGAAGTTGGATCGTATGTTCTGATTGAAGTTGTACCTCGTTGCAAGTACATAGCCAGGCATGTAAAGAAGGATTCGTAAGAGAAGTGGTGTAAAAATGAATTCCTTCTTCAGGTGAACGATCTTGCTGATGAGTTCAAGTGTGAGTGCGAGATGTTCAATCATTTTGGGATGTTGTGCATCCATGCACTAAAGGTATCCTTTTTTGCTGCTTGCTATGTTTGTGGATCAAATTCTTATACGTACTGTTTGCCGGCGCAAAAAAATGTTCATATGAGATACATTTTTGTTCTATGTAGGTAATGATCCATCTTGGGCTGCAAGTTGTTTCGTCAAAACATGTTTCGGTAATGATCCATGGACTAAAGGTATACACTTTTTGCTACTAGAAGAACCAAGGTCCTCTCAAGAACTCGCGGCGACATACCAATCTGCATCTGTTGTGTCTCAAAATTATCTGACTAGGTGACATCAATGAGAACTCATATACTCTTACTATGGAGCAACCGAGAAATGTGAAAAAAATAATCTTTGGAACCTGTGGCGGCTATACACGATGGTATGGGGCTATCGGCGGAGAAGTGGCAACTGATTCTGCAGGATCTGGCATTGGGCATAAACAACATTTTGGTCCAGCAATTGGTATGAGTGCCTCATAATGTTCAGATAGTTTGGCGCCCTTTGTCGAAGAAGAGGCCAGCAGAGCGGCCTACCCAAGCTGCAACAAAGCACCGTATGAATAGCCAGCTAAAAGGACTAGGACCTGTTCTATATGCAGGGTTCAAGATCACAAGAGCACTGCATGTCCTCAGCGGGGTGATCTTCCAAAGGCGCTTGCTGCTCCAGATGCAGCTTGAGAGGGCACAGGAAGAACATATGAACCAACCCCCCAAAAGTGGACTTCAATGATTGATTTAGTGTGTTTTAAGTTGATATTCGGACTGCAGACTCAAAAATATCAGAAGTTTGTCTTTTGTATATCTGTGGTGGTTTGTGGGTCATATACTAATATCGCTGGTATCCATTTTTGCACATACATTCCTGTGCTACGCTGAACGTGTAATGACGATCTTGTCAAAAATCGTATGGAGTAGCTGTGTCTGGTGGAAAAATGGTGGAGCTCCAGTTTTTGATTCAGTTGATCGATGGTGTATTTCTTTTGTTTGACGTGTTCAGTTGCACGGGCACAAATAATTCAGATATGTCGCCAGCGTCTTTTTGCATAAATAAGTTTTTGCTTCCTGCGAATGGGTAGACGAATTTGCTGAATAAAAAGAAAACAAGACCTGCACATGGGTTGACGGGGATGGCAAATGTGCCCGCTCTGCTGTGCCGACTCATCTACATGAGCTGTCACTGTGTACAAATACGGGCAACTGTAAAACGGCTGCAACTTAAATACGGTGGAGGCCTACCAGCGTGGCACTAATCACGACAAGGACAGGCGTGTGTGATACCGGCCTCCAGGCAGCTCGGCCACCAAAGTGCATTTTCGGTTATGCCACAACCTTTTTTGTTAGCCACATGCTCACGTCCACCACGTCAATGCAACTGATCTTGTAAACATTGGAACCGCAGGAGTTATAACTACCGCATGCTAGGACATGTACAATGGTGATATCTTGAGTGTCATGTAGAATAAATGCTAAGGTGGAGGAAAGAGAAATCGTAAAAAAGAGGTTTGCCTTCTCTTAATTAAGAGATTGTCACTTAGCAACAATATGTTTCACAACATATTTAGAGATATCTAGTTGCAAGAGATAATAAGACTAGAAACAACTCACTGTACATCATTTCTATTGCCTTATCTTAATTACATGATGGGCTTAAGATAAGACTGCTTTATCAATTACTGTACATGCCCTTAGTACTAATATGTGGAAAGAGGGCAAGTTGAATTGAAAGAAAAGTGATTATAATAATTTTTGTCTTATATTTCTTTCCACACAAGGACATATGCAACAAATTGTTTTCCTAACAGTGAGTCCACATGATCATTGGACACCGGCCATTTGGTAGACTCTTTAAAAATATTTTATTTGGTAAGCCCCTGATGACTTACCAAATAAACATTATTTAAACATGTGAGCATTTTGGTTGAATGGTACCAATTTTTTTAAAATTTCATGAGCATAAAAATGTGTGAACATTTTTTACTTTTAAAGTGTGACGGATATGTTATTAAAAATGTGGGAACACAATTATTGAGCCACATGAATATTTTAAAATACACAAAGAACATTTTTGCGAAATTATTGAAACGGAAATATTAAAAAAATATTTTACAGAATTTTCAATATAACAAAAAAAGTAAAAATAGAAAACGCAAATTCAGAAAACTCATATGTATGTAGAAGCTAAAGCAAGCTATAGTTATCGCAAGCTGGGCCTGGCCCATTTAACCTGGTATTACAGACAAGGCGGCCGTCAGCTTGGGCAATTCCTATTTGCCGCTCTTAACAATCCCAGTCTACGAATACCGCGCTAGATAACGCACAAATGTGCACCCTCCGGTGTCTCAAAAGAAAAATAATGCGCACCCTCCTATGAGCGCTAGTGACGCTATGGGCGGCCAATTCATGGCTTCAACTATGTTTTTTTTCCTAGCAGTTTTCCAAAAGTTCTATAACCTTCTTTGATTCGGCTTTCCTTTTTTTCTGTGTTTTTTCTTTTGATTGTTTTCTTTTTAAATTTTGTGAACTTTTCTAAAAAAAGTCAACATTTTCAACCCGGGGAGCAGGCAAGCCTCGCCCCCTATTTGTACACCAATGGAATTATTAAGTAACAAACTTGTCATGCCACGGGTGAGACGCGTTTTGGAGGCCGAGCTACTGCAGGCGAAATCTGTGCCGTGCATTATGGGCATTGCGATGTGTGCTCGTTCCTTATCAGGTGGTATACCGTCGGTATTAAGTTGCAATACAGCGGTGTCGTGGGCTGCGGTGCTGTCATTGTACATGGGCCTCTGGTTGCCTATTATGCACCTACTGTGTGCTGGCGGTAGGGTAGGTTTGGTGGGCCCAGGTGGTGCTGCAGATAGCTTTATATTTTACTTCCACGCGGTGCTCGAATTTTTTCGGGCTGGATAGACCACTCATCCCCTTCTCGCGGTGGCTGGACAGGGCGAAGATTGGCCATGGATGGCCTGGAGTTCTTCGAGGAAGCCAAATCAGGGTAAAATAATGCTAGATCTTGCACTTTATGTTGTTGTTCTAATGCTTGAACCAGTTAGGTGTTTAGCGGATAATTCCTGCCGGATTTCTTCCTAATTTATTATCTACCTCGTCTGCCCCTGGTTGTTGAATCTCACTACATGATCTTTCTGTGATCTACTTCAGCTTAGTGGAAGAGTACATTGGATCGTATAACGGTGCTAGTGATGTGGTTGCGACTCAAACAACATGGTTCTAAAGATACCAGCGATGCAGCTGCCAGAGAAGATGGAGATGCAGAACGTGTGCTTGTCTCCAACTCAAAGGGCTCGTGCTGGATTAGACGGTAATAAATTCACAACTAATCAGAAAATGCACTGTCTGAACGTGTAATGCTAGCTTGGGCTTGTTCGTCCTTTTTATTGAGTTATCCAAGATTGGGTTAGTTTTGTGTGTGCTTGTGGCATGTATTTTTAGATTGCCCATCGACCAAACGTGTAAGAATGTGGATTTCTCTTATCGACAAAGCTGAGAAGTGGTCAAAACTGGTACGAATGCCTATCTTTTAAGCTGAATGTGTGGGTTTCTCTTATTGTAATCCAGTTCTCTCCAATATCAAAACCATTAAGACATATACTGATAATATGCTCCAATGCAGCGCAGTGTTGTTCAGTTCTATATGCAGGTTTTGAGTTAGAAAAACATAATCAATCATTGAGGTTACGTGAAGTTGTATGAAGTTGGATCGTATGTTTTGATTTACACAAGGACTATGTTTGAAAATTTTGGAGAGATGTTGTATGAAGTTGGATCGTATGTTCTGATTGAAGTTGTACCTCGTTGCAAGTACATAGCCAGGCATGTAAAGAAGGATTCGTAAGAGAAGTGGTGTAAAAATGAATTCCTTCTTCAGGTGAGCGATCTTGCTGATGAGTTCAAGTGTGAGTGCGAGATGTTCAATCATTTTGGGATGTTGTGCATCCATGCACTAAAGGTATCCTTTTTTGCTGCTTGCTATGCTTGTGGATCAAATTCTTATATGTACTGTTTGCCGGCACAAAAAAATGTTCATCTGAGATACATTTTTGTTCTATGTAGGTAATGATCCAGCTTGGGCTGCAAGATGTTTCGCAAAACATGTTTCGTAATGATCCATGGACTAAAGGTATACACTTTTTGCTACTAGAAGAACCAAGGTCCTCTCAAGAACTTCATGGCGACATACCAATCTGCATCTGTTGTGTCTCAAAATTATCGACTAGGTGACATCAATGAGAACTCATATACTCTTACTATGGAGCAACCGAGAAATGTGAAAAAAATAATCTTGGAACCTGTGGCGGCTATACACGATGGTATGGGGCTATCTGACAGAGAAGTGGCAACTGATTCTGCAGGATCTGGCATTGGGCATAAACAACATTTTGGTCCAGCAATTCGGGCGCAGAGTGCCTCATAATGTTCAGATAGTTTCGCGCCCTTTGTCGAAGAAGAGGCCAGCAGAGCGGCCTACCCAAGCTGCAACAAAGCACCGTATGAATAGCCAGCTAAAAGGACTAGGACCTGTTCTATATGCAGGGTTCAAGATCACAAAACCTTGCATGTCCTCAGCGGGGTGATCTTCCAAAGGCGCTTGCTGCTCCAGATGCAGCTTGAGAGGGCACAGGAAGAACATATGAACCAACCCCCCAAAAGTGGACTTCAATGATTGATTTAGTGTGTTTTAAGTTGATATTCGGACTGCAGACTCAAAAATATCAGAAGTTTGTCTTTTGTATATCTGTGGTGGTTTGTGGGTCATATACTAATATCGCTGGTATCCATTTTGCACATACATTCCTGTACTACGCTGAGCGTGTAATGACGATCTTGTCAAAAATCGTATGGAGTAGCTGTGTCTGGTGGAAAAATGGTGGAGCTCCAGTTTTTGATTCAGTTGATCGATGGTGTATTTCTTTTGTTTGACGTGTTCAGTTGCACGGGCACAAATAATTCAGATATGTCGCCAGCGTCTTTTGCGCAAATAAGTTTTCCCTTCCTACGAATGGGTAGACGAATTTGCTGAATAAAAAGAAAACAAGACCTGCACATGGGTTGACGGGGATGGCAAATGTGCCCGCTCTGCTGTGCCGACTCATCTACATGAGCTGTCACTGTGTACAAATACGGGCAACTGTAAAACGGCCGCAGCTTAAATACGATGGAGGCCTACCAGCGTGGCACTGATCACGACAAGGACAGGCGTGTGTGATACCGGCCTCCAGGCAGCTCGGCCAGCAAAGTGCATTTTCGGTTATGCCACAACCTTTTTTGTTAGCCACATGCTCACGTCCACCACGTCAATGCAACTGATCTTGTAAACATTGGAACCGCAGGAGTTATAACTACCGCATGCTAGGACATGTACAATGGTGATATCTTGAGTGTCATGTAGAATAAATGCTAAGGTGGAGGAAAGAGAAATCAGAAAAAGAGGTTTGCCTTCTCTTAATTAAGAGATTGTCACTTAGCAACAATATGTTTCACAACATATTTAGAGATATCTAGTTGCAAGAGATAATAAGACTAGAAACAACTCACTGTACATCATTTCTATTGCCTTATCTTAATTACATGATGGGCTTAAGATAAGACTGCTTTATCAATTACTGTACATGCCCTTAGTACTAATATGTGGAAAGAGGGCAAGTTGAATTGAAAGAAAAGTGATTATAATAATTTTTGTCTTATATTTCTTTCCACACAAGGACATATGCAACAAATTGTTTTCCTAACAGTGAGTCCACATGATCATTGGACACCGGCCATTTGGTAGACTCTTTAAAAATATTTTATTTGGTAAGCCCCTGATGACTTACCAAATAAACATTATTTAAACATGTGAGCATTTTGGTTGAATGGTACCAATTTTTTTAAAATTTCATGAGCATAAAAATGTGTGAACATTTTTACTTTTAAAGTGTGACGGATATGTTATTAAAAATGTGGGAACACAATTATTGAGCCACATGAATATTTTAAAATACACAAAGAACATTTTGCGAAATTATTGAAACGGAAATATTAAAAAATATTTTACAGAATTTTCAATATAACAAAAAGTAAAAATAGAAAACGCAAATTCAGAAAACTCATATGTATGTAGAAGCTAAAGCAAGCTATAGTTATCGCAAGCTGGGCCTGGCCCATTTAACCTGGTATTACAGACAAGGCGGCCGTCAGCTTGGGCAATTCCTATTTGCCGCTCTTAACAATCCCAGTCTACGAATACCGCGCTAGATAACGCACAAATGTGCACCCTCCGGTGTCTCAAAAGAAAAATAATGCGCACCCTCCTATGAGCGCTAGTGACGCTATGGGCGGCCAATTCATGGCTTCAACTATGTTTTTTTCCTAGCAGTTTTCCAAAAGTTCTATAACCTTCTTTGATTCGGCTTTCCTTTTTTTCTGTGTTTTTTCTTTTGATTGTTTTCTTTTTAAATTTTGTGAACTTTTCTAAAAAAAGTCAACATTTTCAACCCGGGGAGCAGGCAAGCCTCGCCCCCTATTTGTACACCAATGGAATTATTAAGTAACAAACTTGTCATGCCACGGGTGAGACGTTTTGGAGGCCGAGCTACCTGCAGGGCGAAATCTGTGCCGTGCATTATGGGCATTGCGATGTGTGCTCGTTCCTTATCAGGTGGTATACCGTCGGTATTAAGTTGCAATACAAGCGGTGTCGTGGGCTGCGGTGCTGTCATTGTACATGGGCCTCTGGTTGCCTATTATGCACCCTCTTGTGTCTTTGGCGGTAGGGTAGGTTTGGTGGGCCCAGGTGGTGCTGCAGATAGCTTTATATTTTACTTCCACGGTGCTCGAATTTTTTCGGGCTGGATAGACCACTCATCCCCTTCTCGCGGTGGCTGGACAGGGCGAAGATTGGCCATGGATGGCCTGGAGTTCTTCGAGGAAGCCAAATCAGGGTAAAATAATGCTAGATCTTGCACTTTATGTTGTTGTTCTAATGCTTCGAACCAGTTAGGTGTTTAGCGGATAATTCCTGCCGGATTTCTTCCTAATTTATTATCTACCTCGTCTGCCCCTGGTTGTTGAATCTCACTACATGATCTTTCTGTGATCTACTTCAGCTTAGTGGAAGAGTACATTGGATCGTATACTTGATTGCTAGTGATGTGGTTGCGACTCAAACAACATGGTTCTAAAGATACCAGCGATGCAGCTGCCAGAGAAGATGGAGATGCAGAGCGTGTGCTTGTCTCCAACTCAAAGGGCTCGTGCTGGATTAGACGGTAATAAATTCACAACTAATCAGAAAATGCACTGTCTGAACGTGTAATGCTAGCTTGGGCTTGTTCGTCCTTTTTATTGAGTTATCCAAGATTGGGTTAGTTTTGTGTGTGCTTGTGGCATGTATTTTTAGATTGCCCATCGACCAAGCGTGTAAGAATGTGGATTTCTCTTATCGACAAAGCTGAGAAGTGGTCAAAACTGGTACGAATGCCTATCTTTTAAGCTGAATGTGTGGGTTTCTCTTATTGTAATCCAGTTCTCTCAATATCAAAACCATTAAGACATATACTGATAATATGCTCCAATGCAGCGCAGTGTTGTTCAGTTCTATATGCAGGTTTTGAGTTAGAAAAACACTTAATCAATCATTGAGGTTCTGTGAAGTTGTATGAAGTTGGATCGTATGTTTTGATTTACACAAGGACTATGTTTGAAAATTTTGGAGAGATGTTGTATGAAGTTGGATCGTATGTTCTGATTGAAGTTGTACCTCGTTGCAAGTACATAGCCAGGCATGTAAAGAAGGATTAAGTAAGAAGTGGTGTAAAAATGAATTCCTTCTTCAGGTGAACGATCTTGCTGATGAGTTCAAGTGTGAGTGCGAGATGTTCAATCATTTTGGGATGTTGTGCATCCATGCACTAAAGGTATCCTTTTTTGCTGCTTGCTATGCTTGTGGATCAAATTCTTATATGTACTGTTTGCCGGCACAAAAAAATGTTCATCTGAGATACATTTTTTGTTCTATGTAGGTAATGATCCAGCTTGGGCTGCAAGATGTTTCGGCAAAACATGTTTCGGTAATGATCCATGGACTAAAGGTATACACTTTTTGCTACTAGAAGAACCAAGGTCCTCTCAAGAACTCGCGGCGACATACCAATCTGCATCTGTTGTGTCTCAAAATTATCTGACTAGGTGACATCAATGAGAACTCATATACTCTTACTATGGAGCAACCGAGAAATGTGAAAAAAATAATCTTTGGAACCTGTGGCGGCTATACACGATGGTATGGGGCTATCTGACAGAGAAGTGGCAACTGATTCTGCAGGATCTGGCATTGGGCATAAACAACATTTTGGTCCAGCAATTCGGGCGCAGAGTGCCTCATAATGTTCAGATAGTTTCGCGCCACTGTCGAAGAAGAGGCCAGCAGAGCGGCCTACCCAAGCTGCAACAAAGCACCGTATGAATAGCCAGCTAAAAGGACTAGGACCTGTTCTATATGCAGGGTTCAAGATCACAAGAGCACTGCATGTCCTCAGCGGGGTGATCTTCCAAAGCGCTTGCTGCTCCAGATGCAGCTTGAGAGGGCACAGGAAGAACATATGAACCAACCCCCCAAAAGTGGACTTCAATGATTGATTTAGTGTGTTTTAAGTTGATATTCGGACTGCAGACTCAAAAATATCAGAAGTTTGTCTTTTGTATATCTGTGGTGGTTTGTGGGTCATATACTAATATCGCTGGTATCCATTTTGCACATACATTCCTGTGCTACGCTGAACGTGTAATGACGATCTTGTCAAAAATCGTATGGAGTAGCTGTATGCGGTGGAAAAATGGTGGAGCTCCAGTTTTTGATTCAGTTGATCGATGGTGTATTTCTTTTGTTTGGCGTGTTCAGTTGCACGGGCACAAATAATTCAGATATGTCGCCAGCGTCTTTTGCGCATAAATAAGTTTTCCCTTCCTACGAATGGGTAGACGAATTTGCTGAATAAAAAGAAAACAAGACCTGCACATGGGTTGTGGGGATGGCAAATGTGCCGCTCTGCTGTGCCGACTCATCTACATGAGCTGTCACTGTGTACAAATACGGGCAACTGTAAAACGGCCGCAGCTTAAATACGATGGAGGCCTACCAGCGTGGCACTGATCACGACAAGGACAGGCGTGTGTGATACCGGCCTCCAGGCAGCTCGGCCAGCAAAGTGCATTTTCGGTTATGCCACAACCTTTTTTGTTAGCCACATGCTCACGTCCACCACGTCAATGCAACTGATCTTGTAAACATTGGAACCGCAGGAGTTATAACTACCGCATGCTAGGACATGTACAATGGTGATATCTTGAGTGTCATGTAGAATAAATGCTAAGGTGGAGGAAAGAGAAATCGTAAAAAAGAGGTTTGCCTTCTCTTAATTAAGAGATTGTCACTTAGCAACAATATGTTTCACAACATATTTAGAGATATCTAGTTGCAAGAGATAATAAGACTAGAAACAACTCACTGTACATCATTTCTATTGCCTTATCTTAATTACATGATGGGCTTAAGATAAGACTGCTTTATCAATTACTGTACATGCCCTTAGTACTAATATGTGGAAAGAGGGCAAGTTGAATTGAAAGAAAAGTGATTATAATAATTTTTTGTCTTATATTTCTTTCCACACAAGGACATATGCAACAAATTGTTTTCCTAACAGTGAGTCCACATGATCATTGGACACCGGCCATTTGGTAGACTCTTTAAAAATATTTTATTTGGTAAGCCCCTGATGACTTACCAAATAAACATTATTTTATTTGTTAATAAGTTGATAAAACATGCATGGAAAAAATTAAGGACCGCTATTGAAAAAATGTTGTAATAGAATTCGAGATGCATGGGGGAGGAAAAAAATTCAAAAAGAGAGGGAGCGGGGTGAGTGTTGCTATGGCTACGAAAATAATTATAGGAAAACTATTAGTTGGCAAATTTTGATTAGAGATGAGTACGGCATTTTGGAGGCCGAGCTCCATGGAGGCCTTTATTTTTAAAACTTCAAATTTCAAATTTTTCATTTTTAAAATATTCTAAAAATACGCAAGGATGCAAGGATGTAAAGTGTGTGTGCGTAAAATTTCAGGATGAAATACCTTGAATTTGAGCTGCACAAAAAAATGGGTTAATTATCCTTTTGCCCTCAGTGGTGTCCGTGTGCTCGGTTTTGCCCTCAGATGCGAATTATGCTCAGTTTTGCCCCTAGTCCGTGCGCACCGACTCGTTTCGTGAACTCTGCTGTCTCCGTCAGGTCAACGTTTTGACTCGGCCCTTACAGGTGGGACCAGGCGGCAGAGACAGCTAATTCTATTCAGACTGTTGCACGCGTGCCTTGTGGGGCCCAGCAGAGAGCCGTTGCGGGTGTGCTATATAAGCGGGCGACACACAGCGGCGGTGACCACGGCGACAGAGAGCACGGCGGTGACCACGGCGAGAGAGAGAGAGAGAGAGAGAGAGAGAGAGAGAGAGAGAGAGAGAGAGAGAGCACGGCGGTGACCACGGCGAGAGAGAGAGAGAGCACGGCAGTGGGAAGCTAGCTGTGGAGGGCATGGCGGCGTTGAGATCCCCTTCGGCTCCGAGCTCCATGTCTTCCTCAAGCTCCCACGCCACCTCGCGGATGCAGAGCCGGGCGCGTGTGGACATGCCTGTCTTCGTCATCATGGTGCCGGTGGGCGTTGATTTGAGGGTTTCTCACACACCGAGGAACCAGAATCGTTTGTTCTACGTGTGCAGCGAGAATGGGGTAAGAATCGGGGCAATTGCACCATTTTCGTGGTCGGGATCTTTGAGCAATGGGTTGATCTGTTTGGTGTTCATGCAGGTGACATGCTTCTTTCTTTGGGTCGATGCTCTGGCCAAGACTCTGATGAATGAACTGCAAGAAGAGCATGAAGAATGGTTGCGCATGCTGCCACGAACGGCAGCGTGGCAGACCTGAGCTCGGAAGAAGAGATGGAGGTCGAAGCACACACTGACAGAGAGCTAGCTGTTGAGCTTAGGATGTTGAAGAAGAAGGTTAGGAAGCTTGAAGATCAAGCACTACCAATACCCATTTGCAAATACTTTTGGGCATTTGTAGGTATGGTAATCGCACTGGTTGTAATGTTGAAAATGTATGGAAAGGCATGAATTATGGAGGAATTTGTAATCTTGAAATTGTATGAGAAATTCACCTAGTTTAAATGTTGGTCAAAGTTGTTTAAATGTTGAAAAAAAGTGACCAACATTTAAATATGTTGAAAAAAGGAGAAGAAATGAGGAATTCAGAAATTTTTGATCAATGAAATGCAGCTCTCTACTCTGCCTTTCTGTCAAAAAAAAGGTTGCTCTTGGGCCAAATTCAGAGCATAGAGCCAAGTGCAGGCTAGACTAATGGGCCAACTGCATCGAATTAGGCCCATTCGGGGGTTCTCTTGTGTGTTTTTCTGTTTTCTGTTCTGATTTAATTTAGGCAGTAAATCATAATGCTGAAACTTTTGTTGGAAGCTAATTGAATTATTCCAGAGGCAAACAATTAAGGTTAGAAATTATTTGGAGCTGTTAAATATTTAATAGCAATTTAATTACTCCAATTCAAATACACCGTGATTTAAATCAAAGACCAAATGTCATGGAAAATGTGCCTCAGCTCTAGTAGAGGTTTACACCTGGTGCCAAAATAAATGAACATTTTTTAAGGGCATTACATTGAGAAAAAAATAATTTGTCTGAAAAAATGAAGGGTGGAAAATGCACAAAAAATTGGTGCGGCTGGGGACCCAAACCCAGGACCGCGTGGGTTTGTGGTGTTTAGGGCCGCGCTGGTAACCGCTAGGACAGACAGATGGAAAGACTTTGACATGGGTAGGGAAGGAATGTATACATAGTGAGGCCGTGAATGTTTGCACACGCGTGAGAGTGATTTTCCTTTGTTTTGCACTTAAATTTTGGAGGGTTGGAAAGTTGAAAACGTATGTTTGCACTGCCAGATGATTTTGGTTAGAGTGGCACTTGGTTTAGGCTTAGAGTGGCACTTGGTTTAGATTTTAAAGGGAATAAATTTGCATGTTAGTTTATGACTTGTTTTTTTTTTGAATGAAAGAGAGGGCTTCTCACCCCCTCCGATTTTCATTAATGAAAACCACAAGTTCTCGAACCTCATGACTTGGTTTAGGAAAGAAATGATATGTTTGGACACGGATATTTTTTAACACACATAATAAACCCTAATAACTTAGATAAGATGCAACACACCGTACCCTTACATTAAGCAATAATAATAAGTTCATGGACACATGACGAAACATGACACGACACGACATAGAAAATCAACAAAATAAAAACGAAACATGACGAGCTTGACTCCGGGCTTGAACATCTTCATCTTGACCTCCTTCTTCCACCTTGGCCGCGCGCCCCTTCAACACCGTCTTCATCTTCACACCTCCTCGTCGTCGTAGGGAAGGGAGTGCATCTGGCCTGGAGTGGGGAAGATGCTCTCGTATTTGGTGTAGATGTTGTACACGGTGAAGAAGATGGCCTCGCAGCCGCACCAAAAGACTTGGTCGAGGAGCTGTGGCGTCAAACGGGTTGGTGAAGGTGACCGTGAGCAGTAGGAGGATGCCGCCGCGGTCACGAACCTCGTTGAGGGTGAACATCCTAGGCGAGCCCCGTGGGAGGTGGGCATAGCCGGCTCTGAGGAAGGCGCGGTGAGTTTGACGGAACCCCTCCACCTTGAAATAGCCCACACACGGAGCTCCCTCTCCACGAGCACGCCTGGTGGGTAGCGCGGCTCCGGCATGACAGGCGGACGGTTGAAGGTCGGCCCATTGAACTTCATCTTCACTTGGTCTCGCTTGGGGAGGGCTCGGTCGCTTGGGTGTTTGAAATTGGAGAGAATGGATCGGATCTGGCTTGTGGGTGGGAGAGGAAGAGAGGCACCCCATTTATAGGCCTGTGGGTGGGAGAGGAAGAGAGAAAGGATGAGAACGGTGCGTGTATGAATCCGGACGCGTGTGTGTATCCGTTACGTTTTGCACTCTTTAATTTTTGCACGAAAACAATGCATGGGGCGCGTGCGTGCATCTGAATCACTGCATAGCTCTTTGACCGGGCGGTGCATCTGACTCGCTGCCCTGAACCACTGCCGTAATGCCTAACTCGGAATCAATACGTGCATGGCTACCTAGCTCGCCTAGCGCGCCTCGCTCGCATGCATGCACGTCCGCCTCCCATGCATGCAAGGCTTGGAAAGGCCGAGAGGGGCTATTTACTGCGGTCTCAGGCCCAGACAATGAGACGGCCTAACGGTCCATCCAGCGCGCCCGATATTTGTTTTAAAAAAACAATCTCCCAGCCAATCAGATTGCATCTCGCGGATCGCCCCCTCCCCCCTCCCCGCTCCCCGCAGATTCCTTCTAGAAGGGTTAGATCGATGGCCCTTGATCACCGCTAGGGTTAGACAGACGGTCCTTGTTCAGCGCTAGGGTTAGCGGGGTTTGGGGAGAGGTTTGGAGCAGTCAAAGCTATGTTTGACCAGATTTCAAATGCGCATAATAAATTAAATTAAAATCAGAAAAATAAAAAACCTGCGCACATAGTCTTCTTATGTCATATACTAACGATTTAAGTTGAAAAACAAGGTTTACATACATTTAAACGATAAGTTCATGTGTATTGTGTGATATCTCGAGTATCTCAAACTCTCTTGTATGAAGTGAAGAGAAGTGTTTTGGGAAAATGAACATGAAAATTTCAAAAAACTCACCACGGCTTCATTTTGGAGTGACTAAGAAGGATCCAGGCTTAGTTTTTCATTTTGATGTTTTACACTTGTTTAAATCTTGGTCAAAGTTAAGTTTGACCAGAATTCAAATGAGCAAAACAAATTTAAAAAAAATCAAAAAATGGAAAAACCAGCGCACATAGTCTGTATATATAGAATATATGTGTAGGAAAGTTATTTGGCTGATTTAGACAAGGTCGAAAAAAACCTTGCTTAGAAATGAGGCCGTTTACCCTACCTTTGGACCCCTCTGTTTAGCACATTTTTCATGAAAATTTCAAAAACCTCACCACAGCTTCATTTTGGATTGACTAAGAAGGATCCAGGCATGGTTTTTCATTTTGATGTTTTAGACTTGTTTAAATCTTGGTGAAAGTTAGGTTTGACCAGAATTCAAATGAGTAAAACGAAATTCAAAAAAATAAAAAAAAGGAAAAACCATGTGCTCATTCAAACATCATCCAACAGATTTAAACATCATGTCAAACATAGTTCTAACATAGGTCCAACATCATCCAACAGAAATACAACATTATTCATAATGTTTCATAATTATTCATAAATAAGCGTTGGGGCTTACATGCATTCCTTGAGCTTCTTGCCATCACTTTGCTCCTCGTGCACCTTGTGCTCATTGCTTCTTCTCTTCTCCTCTTGGTTGTAAATTTACCTTGTGTGTCTTCTTCAAACCTATCATAGAGCTGTGCAAAACATAAAGGGTAATGAGATCATGTCAAATGATAAATGTACAGTAGTATTTGACCCTTGCAAGATTTACATACCTAGCAGAATTCACAACAACAGAAGGTTGGTCACCATTTGGAGCCTCACTTGGATCATCATTTGGAGCCTCACTTGGATCATCATTTGGAGCCTCACTTGGATCACCATGATCACCATTTGGAGCCTCACTTGAATCATTATTTGGAGGATATTTTGGATCGTCGTCAAAATCATGCGGCTGTTGACCATCATCATTTGGAACCTCATCAAAATCCTCATCTGATGCAACCGGCTGTTGACCATCATTTTCATCATCTGTTGAGGCAACCGGCTGCTGACCAATATTTTCATCGAAGCCTTCATCGAAACTCTCTCCGAACGCCGGATCTACTGTGTTATCACAATACTTACCGAAATGACCAGAGCCACCACACCTTGTGCACTTACGCTTCCTCGCTCCAAGTCCAGCTCCTTCACTGCGAGGTCTGATTCGACTCTTCCTTGGTCTACCTGATGCTCTCTTCAGAACTGGAGCGCAAAGCTTGAATCCAGGGTCCACCATGTCCCATTGTTGTTTTCCCTCCATAGCAGGCAAGGCATAAGCATATGTGGCTTTGAACCTTGCAATGAGTAGTAATCATGCACATCTTGTTGTATGTTCCCTCTTTGGACACAGGAGAGAAGTGATGAAAAACAAGGCATGAATGCATGGCAACCCAGTTATCTGCCATTGCCTACAACTGCAAGTTCTAGCTTCTAAATCCACTGGGTATCTCCATTCCCTCTTATCTTTATCCAAATATGATATCTCTGCTGTGGTACCCGAGCAAAGAGTCATGTTCATTTCCAAGCCTGTTGTTTTCTACTTCAGTTCATTCATCACGGCAGGGATGATAATGTGGCCCATGAATTTTACCTCGGCTATTCCTTCACGATAATGAAATTTCTGCATGTATTCTATCCTTATCCTGTCAAGCAAATCCACCACATAATGACCCTTTAGTTTTCGGATCGTTGAGTTGAAAGACTCTGCTAGATTATTGTGCACATAGTCAACTTTGCTCGGTTCACTGAATTGGCTTCTGGCCCATAACTTGGAGTTGAAGGAAATATGCCCTAGAGGCAATAATAAAGTTATTATTTATTTCCTTATATCATGATAAATGTTTATTATTCATGCTAGAATTGTATTAACCGGAAACATAATACATGTGTGAATACATAGACAAGCAGTGTCACTAGTATGCCTCTACTTGACTAGCTCGTTAATCGAAGATGGTTATGTTTCCTAACCATAGACATGAGTTGTCATTTGATTAACGGGATCACATCATTAGGAGAATGATCTGATTGACATGACCCATTCCGTTAGCCTAGCACTTGATCGTTTAGTATGTTGCTATTGCTTTCTTCATGACTTATACATGTTCCTGTAACTATGAGATTATGCAACTCCGTTTACGGAGGAACACTTTGGGTACTACCAAGCGTCTGGCGTAACTGGGTGATTATAAAGGAGTACTACAGGTGTCTCCAAAGGTACATGTTGGGTTGGCGTATTTGAGATTAGGTTTTGTCACTCCGATTGTCGGAGAGGTATCTCTGGGCCCTCTCGGTAATGCACATCACTATAAGCCTTGCAAGCAATGTAGCTAATGAGTTAGTTACGGAATGATGCATTACGGAGCGAGTAAAGAGACTTGCCGGTAGCGAGATTGAACTAGGTATTGGATACCGACGATCGAATCTCGGGCAAGTAACATACCGATGACAAAGGGAACAACGTATGTTGTTATGCGGTCGACCGATAAAGATCTTCGTAGAATATGTAGGAACCAATATGGGCATCCAGGTCCCGCTATTGGTTATTGACCGAGAATAGTTCTAGGTCATGTCTACATAGTTCTCGAACCGTAGGGTCCGCACGCTTAAGGTTTCAATGACAGTTATTATGAGTTTATGTATTTTGATGTACCGAAGGAGTTCAGAGTCCCGGATGTGATCACGGACATGACGAGGAGTCTCGAAATGGTCGAGACATAAAGATTGATATATTGGAAGCCTATGTTTGGACTTCGGAATGGTTCCGAGTGAAATCGGGAATTTACCGGAGTACCGGGAGGTTACCGGAACCCCCCGGGAACTACATGGGCCCATAGTGGGCCTTAGAGGAAAGGAGAAGGGGCAGCCCTAGGTGGCCGCGCGCCCCCCCTTTCCCTAGTCCTATGGGACTAGGAAAGGTGGGCCGCCCCCTCTCCCTCTTCCCCTCGGGAATCCTAATCCAACTAGGATTGGAGGAGGAGTCCTACTCCCGGAGGGAGTAGGACTCCCTTGGTGCGCCTCCCCCCCTGAGCCGGCCACCTCCCCCTTGGCTCCTTTATATACGGGGGCAGGGGGCACCCCAAGACACACAAGTTGATCCTTGAGATCGTTCCTTAGCCGTGTGCGGTGCCCCCCTCCACCATATTCCACCTCGGTCATATTGTAGCGGTGCTTAGGCGAAGCCCTGCGACGGTGAAACATCAAGATCGTCCTGCGCCGTCGTCTTGTGAACTCCCCTCCCGGAGCTTTGCTGGATCGAAGCCCGTGGGCGTCATCGAGCTGAACGTGTGCCAAGAACTGGAGGCGCCGGAGTAACGGCGCTGTGATTGGTCAGGTCGTGAGGAGAACGTCTGACTACTTCCTCTACGTCATCATCGAATCGGAGGTGCCGAGTAACTTGGCGCTGGGATCAGCAGGATCGCGAGGAGAAAGTACGACTACTTCCTCTACGTTGTGATCGCTTCCGCCACGGTCTCACGAGTGCGTAGACAACACTCTCCCTCTCGTTGCTATGCCATCACCATGGTCCCGTGTAATGCGTAGGAAATTTTTTGAAATTACTCGTTCCCCAACGGTGGCATCCGAGCCTGGTTTTATGCGTAGATGTCATATGCACGAGTAGAACACAAGTGAGTTGTGGACGATACAAGTCATACTGCCTACCAGCATGTCATACTTTGGTTCAGCGGTATTGTTGGACAGACGATCCAGACCAACCTTACAGCGTACTCTTCTGCGAGACCGGTTCCCTCGGCGTGCTTTGCACATAGATGGCTTGTGGAAGACTGTCTCTCCAACTTTAGTTGAACCGAGTGGCTACGCCCGTCCTTGAGAAGGTTAAAAGCGAGTCTATTTGACAAACTATCGTTGTGGTTTTGATGCGTAGGTAAGAACGGTTCTTGTTAAGCCCGTAGCAGCCACGTAAAACTTGCAACAACAAAGTAGAGGACGTCTAACTTGTTTTTGCAGGGCATGTTGTGATGTGATATGGTCAAGACATGATGCTAAATTTTATTGTATGAGATGATCATGTTTTGTAACCGAGTTATCGGCAATGGCGAGAGCCATATGGTTGTCGCTTTATTGTATGCAATGCAATCGCGATGTAATGCTTTACTTTATTACTAAGCGGTAGTGATAGTCGTGGAAGCATAAGATTGGCGAGGCGACAACGATGCTACGATGGAGATCAAGGTGTCGGCGCGGTGGCGATGGTGATCATGGCGGTGCTTGAAGATGGAGATCACAAGCACGAGATGATGATGGCCATATCATATCACTTATATTGATTGCATGTGATGTTTATCCTTTATGCATCTTATCTTGCTTTGATTGACGGTAGCATTATAAGATGATCTCTCACTAAAAAATTATCAAGAAGTGTTCTCCACGAGTATGCACCGTTGCGAAAGTTCTTCGTCTTTGAGACACCACGTGATGATCGGGTGTGATAGGCTCTACGTTCAAATACAACGGGTGCAAAACAGTTGCACACGCGGAATACTCGAGTTATACTTGACGAGCTATGCATATAAGATATGACCTCGGAACACGGAGACCGAAAAGGTCGAACGTGAATCATATAGTAGATATGATCAACATAGTGATGTTCACCATTGAAACTACTCCGTCTCACGTGATGATCGGACACGGTTTAGTTGATTTGGATCACGTAATCACTTAGATGACTAGAGAGATGTCTGTCTAAGTGGGAGGTTTTTAATATGATTAATTAAACTTAAATTTATCATGAACTTAGTCCTGGTAGTATTTTGCAGATTATGTTGTAGATCAATAGCTCGCGTTGTTGCTTCCTGTGTTTTTATATGTGTTCCTAGAGAAAATTGTATTGAAAAATGTTAGTAGCAATATTGCGGATTGGATCCGTGATCTGAGGTTTATCCTCATTGCTGCCTGGAAGAATTATGTCCTTGATGCACCGCTAGGTGATGAGACCTATTGCGGGAAGCGGATGCGAGGCGTTATGAGCGTTTGGCTAGCTCAATATGATGACTACTTGATAGTTTAGTGCACCATGCTTAAGCGGCTTAGAATCGGGACTTCAAAGACGTTTTTGAGCGTCATGGACCATATGAGATGTTCCAGGAGTTGAAGTTAATATTTCAAGTAAATACCGAGTTGAGAGATATGAAGTCTCCAACAAGTTCTATAGCTAAAAGATGGAGGAGAATCGCTCAACTAGTGAGCATGTGCTCAGATTGTGCGAGTACTTCAATCGCTTGAATCAAGTGGGAGTTAATCTTCCGGATAAGATAGTGATTGACAGAATTCTCTAGTCACCATCACTAAGTTACTAGAACTTCGTGATGAACTATAGTATGCAAGGGATGACGAAAACGATTCCCAAGCTCTTCGTGATGCTTTGAAATCGTGAAGGTAGAAATCAAGAAAAGAGCATCAAGTGTTGATGATTGACAAGACCACTAGTCTCAAGGAAAAGGGCAAAGGGAAGAAGGGGAACTTCAAAAGAGCGGCAAGCAAGTTGCTACTCGGTGAAGAAGCCCAAGTCTGGACCTAAGCACGAGATTAAGTACTTTTGCTGCAATGGAACTGGTCCTTTGAGCGGAGCTACCCTGAATATTTGGTGGAAAAGAAGGATGGCAAAGTGAACAAGGTTATATTTGATATACAGGTTATTGATATGTGCCTTACTAGTGTTTATAGTAGCCCCTGAGTATTTGATACTTGTTCGGTTGCTAAGATTAGTAACTTTCGAAGCAGGAGTTCTGAGAATAAGCAGAGACTAGTTGAAGGGAAGTAACGATGAGTGTTGGAAGTAGTTCCAAGATTGATATGATCATCATCGCACACTCCCTATACTTTCGGGATTAGTGTGGAACCTAAATAAGTGTTATTTGGTGTTGAGCATAAATATGATTTGATCATGTTTATTGCAATCTGATTATTCATTTAAGTAAGAGAATAAATTGTTGTTACATTTACATGAATAAAACCTTATATGGTTACACACCCAATGAAAATGGTTCATTGGATCTCGATCATAGTGATACACATATTCATAATATTGAAACCAAAAGATGCAAAGTTAATAATGATAGTGCAACTTATTTGTGGCACTGCCGTTTGGGGTCATATCGGTGTAAAGCGCATGAAGAAACTCCATAAAGATGGATTTTTCGAAATCACTTGGTTATGAACCGTTTGATGCTTGCGAACCGTGCCTTTTGGGCAAGATGACTGAAACTCCGTTGTCCGGAACAATGGAACGAGCAACAAACTTGTTGGAAATAATACATACCGATGTATGCGATCCAATGAGTGTTGATGCTCGTGGCAAGTATCGTTATTTTCTGACCTTCACAAGATGATTTGAGCAGATATGGGTATATCTACTTGATGAAACATAAGTCTGAAATAGTTGAAAGGTTCAAAGAATTTCAGAGTGAAGTGGAAAATCATCGTAACAAGAAAATAAAGTTTCTGCGATCTGATCGTGGAAGATGAATATTTGAGTTCTGAGTTTGGTCTTCAATTAAAACAAAGTGGAATAGTTTCACAGCTCACGCCACCTGGAACACCACAACATTATGGTGTGTCCGAACGTCATAACCGTACTTTATTTTGATATGGTGCGATCAATGATGTCTCTTACCGATTTACCAATATCGTTTTGGGGTTATGCATTAGAGACAGCTGCATTCACGTTTAATAGGGCACCATCTAAATCCGTTGAGATGACACCGTATGAACTATGGTTTAGCAGTAAACCTAAGCTGTCGTTTCTTAAAGTTTGGAGTTGTGATGCTTATGTGAAAAAGTTTTCACCTGATAAGCTCGAACCCAAATCGGAGAAGTGCGTCTTCATAGAATACCCAAAAGGTAACTATTGGGTACACCTTCTATCACAGATCCGAAGGCAAGTTTTTCAGATGGATCCTTTCTAGAGAAGAAGTTTCTCTCGAAAGAAGTGAGTGGGAGGAAAGTAGAACTTGATGAGGTAATTGTACCTTCTCCCTTATTGGAAAGTAGTTCATCACAGAAATCAGTTCGATGATTCCTACACCAATTAGTGAGGAAGTTAATGATGATGATCATGAAACTTCAGATCAAGTTGTTACCAAACCTCGTAGGTCTTCCAGAGTAAAATCCGCACCAGAGTGGTACGGTAATCGTGTTACGGAAGTCATGTTACTAGACCATGATGAACCTACGGACTATGAGGAAGCGATGATGAGCCCAGATTCCATAAAATGGCTTGAGGCCATGAAATCTGAGATAGGATCCATGTATGAGAACAAAGTATGGACTTTGATTGACTTGCTCGATGATCAGCAAGCCATGTTAAATAAATGGATCTTCAAGAGGAAGGCGGACATTGATAGTAGTGTTACTATCTACAAAGCTCGACTTGTCACAAAAAGGTTTTCGACAAGTTCAAGGTGTTGACTACAATGAGATTTTCTCAAACTGTAGCGATTCTTAAGTCTGTCCGAATCATGTTAGCAATCGCCACATTTTATGAAATCTGGCAAATAGATGTAAAAACTACATTCTTTAATGGATTTATTAAAGAAGAGTTGTATATGATGCAACCAGAAGGTTTTGTCAATCCTAAAGGAGCTAACAAAATGTGCAAGCTCCAGCGATCCATCTATGGACTGGTGCAAGCATCTCGGAGTTGGAATAAATGCTTTGATAGTGTGATCAAAGCATATGGTTTCTCTGAGACTTTTGGAGAAGCCTGTATTTACAAGAAAGTGAGTGGGAGCACTACACATTTACGATAAGTATATGTGAATGACATATTGTTGATCGGAAATAATGTAGAATTATTCTGCAAAGCATAAAGGAGTATTTGAAAGGAGTTTTTCAAAGAAGGACCTCGGTGAAGCTGCTTACATATTGAGCATCAAGATCTATTGAGATAGATCAAGGCGCTTGATAAGTTTTTCAATAAGAACATACCTTGTCAAGATTTTGAAATAGTTCAAAATGGAGCAGTCAAAGAAAGAGTTCTTGCCTGTGTTGTAAAGGTGTGAAATTGAGTAAAGACTCAAATCCGACCACGGCGAGAAAATAGAAAAGAGAATGAGAGTCATTCCCTATGCCTCAGTCATAGGTTCTAAAGTATGCTATGCTATGTACCAGACCTATTGTATACCTTGCTCCGAATTTGGCAATGGAGTACAATAGTGATCTAGGAATAGATCACTGGACATTGGTCAAAGACATCCTTAGTGAGGACTAAGGAAATATTTCTCGATTATGGAAGTGACAAAAGGTTAAATGCGTAAAGGATTACGTCAATGCAAGTTTTGACACCGATCTGGATGACTCTAAGTCACGATCTAGATACATATTGAAAGTGGGAGCAATTAGCTAGAGTAGCTCCGTGCGAGCATTGTAGACATAGAGATTTGCAAAATACTTACGGCTCACAGATATATGAGACCCGTTGACTAAAATTATCTCACAAGCAAAACATGATCACACCTTAGTACTCTTTGGGTGTTAATCACATAGCGATGTGAACTAGATTCTTGACTCTAGTAAACCCTTTGGGTGTTGGTCACATGTCGATGTGAACTATTGATGTTAAATCACATGGCGATGTGAACTAGATTATTGACTCTAGTGCAAGTGGGAGGCTGAAGGAAATATGCCCTAGAGGCAATAATAAAGTTATTATTTATTTCCTTATATCATGATAAATGTTTATTATTCATGCTAGAATTGTATTAACGGAAACATAATACATGTGTGAATACATAGACAAGCAGAGTGTCACTAGTATGCCTCTACTTGACTAGCTCGTTAATTGAAGATGGTTATGTTTCCTAACCATAGACATGAGTTGTCATTTGATTAACGGGATCACATCATTAGGAGAATGATCTGATTGACATGACCCATTCCGTTAGCCTAGCACTTGATCGTTTAGTATGTTGCTATTGCTTTCTTCATGACTTATACATGTTCTGTAACTATGAGATTATGCAACTCCGTTTACGGAGGAACACTTTAGGTACTACCAAAGCGTCCACGTAATCGGGTGATTATAAAGGAGTACTACGGTGTCTCCAAAGGTACATGTTGGGTTGGCGTATTTCGAGATTAGGTTTTGTCACTCCGATTGTCGGAGAGGTATCTCTGGGCCCTCTCGGTAATGCACATCACTATAAGCCTTGCAAGCAATGTAGCTAATGAGTTAGTTACGGAATGATGCATTCTGAACGAGTAAAGAGACTTGCCGTAACGATATTGAACTAGGTATTGGATACCGACGATCGAATCTCGGGCAAGTAACATACCGATGACAAAGGGAACAACGTATGTTGTTATGCGGTCTGACCGATAAAGATCTTAGTAGAATATGTAGGAACCAATATGGGCATCCAGGTCCCGCTATTGGTTATTGACCGAGAATAGTTCTAGGTCATGTCTACATAGTTCTCGAACCGTAGGGTCCGCACGCTTAAGGTTTCAATGACGGTTATTATGAGTTTATGTATTTTGATGTACCGAAGGAGTTCGGAGTCCGGATGAGATCGGGGACATGACGAGGAGTCTCGAAATGGTCGAGACATAAAGATTGATATATTGGAAGCCTATGTTTGGACTTCGGAATGGTTCCGAGTGAAATCGAATTCTCGAGATGCTTAGGGAGGTTACGGAACCCAGGAACTACATGGGCCCATAGTGGGCCTTAGAGGAAAGGAGAAGGGGCAGCCCTAGGTGGCGCGCCCCCCCTTTCCCTAGTCCTATTAGGACTAGGAAAGGTGGGCAGCCCCCTCTCCCTCTTCCCCTCAGAATCCTAATCCAACTAGGATTGGAGGAGGAGTCCTACTCCCGGAGGAGTAGGACTCCTTAGTCGCGCCTCCCCACAGGCCGGCCACCTCCCCTTGGCTCCTTTATATCACAGGCGGGGGCACCCCAAGACACACAAGTTGATCCTTGAGATCGTTCCTTAGCCGTGTGCGGTGCCCCCTCCACCATATTCCACCTCGGTCATATTGTAGCGGTGCTTAGGCGAAGCCTGCGACGGTGAAACATCAAGATCGTCACTGCGCCGTCGTCTTGACAGAACTCCCCTCCCGGAGCTTTCTTTGGATCGAAGCCCGTGGGCGTCATCGAGCTGAGCGTGTGCCAAGAACTCGGAGGCGCCGGAGTAACGGCGCTTGTGATTGGTCAGGTCGTGAGGAGAACGTCTGACTACTTCCTCTACGTCATCATCGAATCGGAGGTGCGAGATGCTTGGCGCTGGGATCAGCAGGATCGCGAGGAGAAAATACGACTACTTCCTCTACGTTGTGATCGCTTCCGCTTACGGTCTACGAGGGTACGTAGACAACACTCTCCCCTCTCGTTGCTATGCCATCACCATGGTCCTGTGTGTGCGTAGGAAAATTTTTGAAATTACTACGTTCCCCAACAGGAGTGGTGTGTTTCCAAGTATTCTTTCACTTTAGGATTCATGTATAACTGCCTCAAGTGGTAGTTGTGATTCTTTACACTGCAAGTCAAAGATGCTGGCCATAAATTGTCGGTATACACCTTTCCTTTGAATTTCTTCATGAAATTTGCAGCAAGGTGACACATGCATTCCCTATGCTCTACTCCAGGGAACACATTGTCCACAGCTACTTCTAAACCTTTGCAGGCATCTGTATGAATGACCAACCTATTGGGATGTGCAATAGTGGCCTTGATTATGCAAAAACCAAGTCCAACTCTCCTTAGACTACATGTCTCCGGCCTGCAAGTGACAACTGGAAATACTAAACTGTGTGCATCAACTGCACAAGCTGCTACTAACTGTCCTTTAAACCTCCCTGTGAGAAACGTGGCATCAATCGACAAATAAAGCCTACAGCCTGCCAAAAAACCCCGGCGACAAGCCTCAAAGCAGACAAAAACCCTCCTAAAGCATTCCTTGATCTTTGTCACTCCCCTGAATGTGTACTCCACGGTGTGGTGATCAATATCTACAATACTACAGGCTTGTCCTCTCCACTTCACCTTTGAATGAATACAACAATTGAAAACTTTCCTGCCAGTTTCCATAAATAGAATCCATAGCATGTTGTTTACCATTGAACAACCTCATGTATGGTAAATCTATCTTGAACTTATATTTGATGTTCTTCAGCAATTCCTTTGGACCCACTTGCTGATTTTCTTTCACCCACTTCTTTACTTCTTCTGCCACCCATCTTGACTTGGCTCTACTGATTGTATCCTTCCTAAGGGTTGATTCCTGGCATGTGTGCTTAAAAGGCTTCACTTTGACCTGAACATTAGTGTTATTTCCCATTTTAGATGCGAGCAGCCTCCATGGACAAACCCTCAGTCGGACAGTGCACTCTGTAACGTACTTGATCGCTCTTGTCAACTTTGAAAGTACGTTCTACCTTGATGCAGTATGTCACAAGTGCATTTCTACACTCATTCATGGATGCAAAAACTGTACCTTCTTCCATATGAGGGTTCAAAGGGTCCCATTCAATAGCCGCAAGGTCTTCGTCCTCACCCACCGCGTCATCATCACTAGTAGAAAAAGGGTCAAACGTGAAGCACATTAGTGTCGTTTTGTATTAGAGCCGGCACAAATGTATACATTAGTGCCGGTTAGAACGGCTAGCCGGGCCGCTCTCATTAGTACCGGTTCGTGGCTAACATTTAGCACCGGTTCATGCCACGAACCGGTACTAATGAGGGTGGTGGCAGGATGTTGTCAGTCTGGGCCCCCTCCAGCACCTTTAGTACCGGGTGGTGCCACGAACCGGTACTATAAATCCTCCTGCATATAAACCCTTCGTCCAGCTCGCTCTGTTCTTCCCCTTTCCCTCTCCTCTCCTCTCTGTTCTTCCTCTTCTCCCCTCGAGCTCATCACACATTTTGCCCAAAATTTGTCAAGATTTGAAGGCCCCCATCCATTCAAGTGATCACAAAGGTTAGCAACTTTGTCCTTTCATCTCTCATTGCTAGATTAGCTCTTGCAATGCTTTATATAGTTATTAATTTGTGAGTTTAGTAATTTGGGAGGAAATATATATATGTGCTAGTATTTGATTTATATGCAATTTCAGGTCAAAATAACACTTAGTTTGCATATGTAGGTGTGGTTTACTTAGTGCCTTCTAAATCTCTGTCGTAACCTGTCGATCGCCTCACCGTCCGTCGTCATGGCACCACCTTGTGGTGAGCCTCTTGTTCATGAAATTTTATATAAAAATTGATGTTTGTGTGATTTGGATATATAGTTACTCGTATAATAATTATCTTACCCGTCGTTGTTTGTTATACATAGTGCCATGGTTTTGATATCCGTCCCGTCGGCCCTCGTCCTTGTTATGATTCGGATGTGGTATATTCTCTTTTAAAACTATTTGTTGCATTTCGTGTTTATGACAAATTATGCCCATCAAGTTGACATAGATATTTTTATCTAGGAGGTATGTGAACCGGAAATTCCAACCGACCCTATTGTCGAGAGGTTAAATTTAGTTGAAAGAGAAAGCGAGTACTTGAAAGAAAAATTGAAAAGAATTGAGGGGAGAAGATGGAATTGGAGTTGCATCTTGCCGATGTAAATCGATGATCACAAGATCAAGATGGAGAAAATGCGCTTGAAGATTAGAAAGATTAGAAAATATGCCATCGATAGTGAGGCTTGGTATCATTATCTGTTGGATCAATTGTTACCTTAGTTGCGATCTTGATCGCATTTGTTGTTGCATTTAAATGCTTTAGCTAGAGAGTTATTTGTTTGTTGCATTTAAGTGTTGTATGAACTTTATGTATGAACTTGTATTAATTTGGTCTATTCGATTGTTGTGTAATGAAGATGAGTGGCAATGGATGTCACGATGACCGATGCTCTCCCGGTTTGTTGAGGGCGTGCATACTTTTACGCTTGCGGCTGAGGCAAACAAGCGGGCGGATGGTTTTATGCCTTGTCCATGTGCTGGCTGTAAGAATGGTCGCAATTACTCTCGTCAAGAACCATTCACGTCCACTGTTTGAGTCGGTTTCATGCCCCACTATATTGTTTGGGCCAAGCACGGAGAAAGAGGGGTTATGATGGAAGACAATGAAGAAGAAGAGGACGGCAGCGACTATCCTGGCCATGGGTTCCCTGAATACGATGATACAACAATGGGGGAAGAAGCTGAGCCGTGTAATGCGGGAAGAAGCTTGGGGTGGCAATGCGGGAAGAAGGTGAAGAAGAGGATCAGATGAGCCCGTTGATGATCTAGGTCGGGCCATTGCCGATGCAAAGAGAAAGCTGCGCAAGTGATTTGGAGAAGAAGAAGTTGCAGCGCATGTTAGAGGATCACAAAAATTGTTGTACCCGAATTGCGTAGGTGACAAGGAAAAGCTGGGCACCACTGCTGGAATTGCTGCAATGGAAGGCGAGAATGGTGTATCCGACAAGGGATTTGGAAAGTTCTGGTAATGATAAAGGATATGCTTCCAAAGGACAACGAATTGCCCGAGAGTACGTCTGAAGCAAAGAAGGTTATACGCCCTCTAGGGTTAGAGGTGCGGAAGATACATGCATGCCCTAATGATTGCATCCTCTACCGCGGTGAGTACGAGGATTTGAGCGCTTGCCGGTATGTGGTGCATTGCGCTATAAGATCAGCCGCGATGAGCATGGTGATGTCGAGGGCGGCGCCCAGGAAGAAGATTCTTGCCAAGGTGATGTGGTATTCTCCTATAATACCACGGTTGAAACGTTGTTCCAAAACAAAGAGCATGCCAAAGGCGATGCGATGGCACGAAGAAGACCGTAAGAAAGGCGGAAAGTTGAGAGTACCAAATGACGGGTCGCAGTGGAGAAAAATCGAAGAAAGAAATGCGGGAAGGAGTTTGCGAGATGGCGCAAGGAGGCGTATGGTTTGGTCTAAGCGCAGATGGCATTAATTCTTTTGGGGAAGCAGAGCAACAACCATAGCACTTTTGGCTGTGACTCTATGTTTGTATAACCTTCCTCCTTGGTTGTGCATGAAGCGGAAGTTCATTATGATGCGGTGCTCATCCAAGGCCCTAAGCAACCCGGCAGCGACATTGATGTGTACCTAAGGCCATTAGTTGAAGAACTCTTACAAGCTGTGGAATGGAACAGGTGTACGTGCGTGGGATGAGCACATGGGGAAGAATTTGACCTAAAGGCGTTGCTGTTCGTGACCATCAATGATTGGCCTGCTCTCGGTAACCTTCGGAGACGGACAAACAAGGGATACAGCGGATGCACGCACTGTTTGGATGATACCGGCGATATATATTTGAATAGTTGTATAAAGAATGTGTACACAGGACATCGTCGATTTCTTCCGAGCAGGCATCCCGTAAGAAAGAAAGGCAAGCATTTCAAAGGTGAGGCGGATCACGGACGAAGCCTACGCCACCGTCTTGGTGCTGATGTACATGATATGGTAAATATTTGGAAAAGGGTCTGGCGGACAACCTGTTCCAAAGAATGACCAGAATGACGCACCCATGTGGAAGAAGAAATCTATATTTTGGGACCTGCCATATTGGAAAGACCTAGAGGTCCGCTCCGCAATCGGCGTGATGCACGTGACGAAGAATCTTTGCGTGACCCTACTTGGCTTCTTGGGCGTGTATGGGAAGACAAAAGATACACACGAGGCACGGAGGACCAGCAACGTATGCACGGAGAAGGCGTCATATATCGTGGTCATGCAAGCTACGCTCTTACCAAAGAAGAGAAGGAAATCTTCTTTGAATTCCTGCTCGATATTAAGGTACCGTCGGCTATAAATCGAATATAAAGGGAATAATAAACATGGCAGAGAAAAAGTTCGAACCTAAAGTCTCATGACTGCCACGTGATTATGACCTAGCCGCTTACGGTTGCATTGAGGGGGCTTCTACCAAAAAACGTTCGATTAGCCATTGTGAAGCTATGTGCATTTCTCAATGCAATCTCTCAGAAGGTAATCGATCCAGAAATCATACCAAGGTTACAAAATGATTTGGTGCAATGTCTTTCGAAGGCCACCGACACCGCGTCATCCGACTCCTCGTCGAAGTCCGCCACCGAGTCAGCAGTCTCCCGCTCCTGCAAGTCCACCAAGTCCGGCAAAGTGTCAGGCCACTCCTCCTCCAAGTCCGGCAAAGTGTCAGCCACTCCTCCTCCTCCAAGTCCGCCACAGCGTCGGGGCGTCCACTCCTCCTCCAAGTCCGGCACAACCTCAGCCACTCCTCCTCCAAGTCCGGCACAGCTCAGGTGACCACTCATCCTCGTCCAACTCAGCCCGTCGGCCCGGCGTCTCCGCCGCCTCGGCAATCGCAGAAGAGACACCCGCAGCTATGGTGCATAGCGGTCTGGTCGAGGTAGTACAGGAAGTACAAGTGAGGCAAGCGATATAAATATGGTCCAAGCCTCACGCCTCTTCGCGAGAGGTCTTATGACAGGTCCGAGGAGGAAATCACAGCCATATCGAAGTCCGAGGTGGAAGCCCATTTTGCACCGAAACCGCCACTTGCCGCCAAGGGACAAAGTGCATGAGGAAACGATTGACCACTTCATTCGTATGGCTCAACCACCAGCTCCCAAGCCTGTTGACACAGACTATGAGCGCCACATCAGGAAGTTAAATCGAGCACGTCTACATAAGGAGGCGAGCTCGGGATCGAGCAAACAAGAAGCAGCTGTCAAAAAATGCGGGAAAACCATTCCCCAGCTGGGAGAACAGGCGGCGCAATCGATCCCCTCGCTTGTTGTGCCAACAACACGTGGCGATCTGTGGCGCCCAATATTATTGTGGGCAAACAGTTTACGTTCTGAGGTGGGCAATGTGGTAATAACGGAGGACCATATAATGCAGGCTGAAGTTCTCAAAATCAGTGTTGGACAACTCCTCGAGATCGAGCCCATGCCTGTGCTTAGAGAGGATGAAATAAAACGGAAATATGTCCGGGGCCAACCTTTGGTCTCACCAGACAAGGTCAAGAACCTCCCAACGAGAATGTATGAATTGCATCAATGGTACATGAACATTACCAAGATTTCCGATCGATTGTCCCTCATGGTGAATGTCAAGGAGGAGCATTACTTCCATGAGAAAGCTGTGTCCGTTGAATATTCTGAACTGTTTCAGTTATACAATCAAGGCCTTTTCGACAAATCTATCGTCGATTGCTATTGTACGTAAGTGATTTCTTTCTGTAATTTAAGTCTCAAGCTAGCTCTTGATCCTTTTGATCAATCATTACCTGTAATTATCCTCACTATATTCTTTTCTGTCGTATTATATGCAGGATGAAGATATATGAAATGAGAAAAGGTGGACGCTTTGGCATTGGGTTCATCGACCCAAACACCGTTAATGAATACACATGGAAAATAAATCCACGTCATCAAAAGGACATAGAGGACAACATGCTAGAGTCTTGAAGCGCCTCAAATACAATGAAGATATACTACTTCCTTACAACTTCCAGTGAGTCACACTGTCTTGTACTACAAATTCTCTGTTTTTGCCTACTAGCTAGCTATATGTTTTTGCTTACATATGCCCGCTTAATTAAGACATGCAAACGTGTGTGCATGCAGATATCACTGGGTCTTGTGTATCATTAAAGTTGGCGCTTGGAACATTTGAAATACTGGACTCACTACTCAAAGAAAAAACTGACTATAACATCTTGTTTGGAATAGTCAACAGGTAATTTCAATCATTATTAACTATATATCTCGGCCTATTTAGTTCGTCATTTTTCATGATATGAACTATTTAATAACCCCTTTATTCATTTTCTTTGTCGGTGGGCAGGGCTTGGGCAAGGTTCATCAGCGTCACGGAAGGCGAATGGAAACAAAAGCTTAAATGGTTTCGACCCAAGGTAAGTAATTAAGTAGTACTAGCTAGCTAGCTAGCTGCCATCTCTTTAATTATCATGCTTGATTAATTATTATCTGATCAAATTCCATTCTCGTAAAGGCTCAAGAAGCGGTAGGGGACTGATCTGTGTGCATTCTGCGTTTGCGAGAACATTCGCATGATGGCGTCGAAAGGAGCAGATCTCAAGACAGGAATGGGTACGCTTGTCAAAACACTATTCACAATTTTTACACCATTATCGATATCTAGTCACACAACTAATACACATGCATATTGATCTTCTTCTTAACAGTTCACAGAGGTGCGGGAGAAGCTCCTAGAAACGGAGCGCGTAGAAGCACTTCAAGAGGAAATAAGCGGGATTTTTGCTCGACCAGGTCATAAATCCGAAGGAGAATACTATTACCGCTATCCGCCCCATCGTGCTCGAAGGCACCAATTAGGCTAATGCCACTGGCTCCGAAGGCAACATGCATATGTAGGACAAATTGTATATAGCTATACATGTGTGTATGTGTAAATTAATTAATATGATGGTTTGTGAGACATTGATGATATATATATATATACATATGCATAACATGTACAATGTGTAGTATCGTAAAATACAAGCAAACGAAAAAGAATTAAATTGATAACACAAATTTAATTGAAAAACAAAAAAATAAAACAAAAACCCACAAACATTTAGTACGGTTGGTGTTACCAACCGGTACTAAAACTCCTGCCCCGGAGCTGGCTCGTGCCACGTGGTGGGCCTTTAGCACCGGTTCGTGCTGAACCGATACTAAAGGGGGGGAGGGCCTTTTAGTGACCACACTTTAGTGCCGGTTGTGGAACCGACACTAAAGGGCCTTACGAACCGGTGCTATTGCCCTGTTCTGCACTAGTGCATCCACACAGACTGCATTGTGAGCCTCATCTTGGTTTTCAGCCCGAGGTGCCCATCGGAAATTCCGAATAACAACAGAATATAGCTTCTCTTCATCAACCCCAGAATTGTAGTCATCAGGCTCCACTTCAAGGGGGACCCTACTGCCGTTGCCTACACTTGTCGAGTCACCACGTCGTCGTGCACCAACTGAACTGTTCTGGCTAGAGATGCCATTACGATGACTGGTTCTCCCCGAGATGTTGCACCCGTCATCCTAGGTCCAAATGCCTCCTCAAGCACATCAACTTGCAGCCTCACATGAAAATTATCTTTCTCTTTATGCCTAACAAACATGGTAGCCAGCTCTTCATCATTACTAACTGTCACCCATTTCTTTTCCCCATCATAGTATTTGTATACCACTTCATCAAGCAAACCCCAAGGATATTGGCTACAAATTACCTCCCCAAATTGTCTGAACTCCAATTACTAGCCATTGGCAATCGATAATTGAAACCTCCTTGGTATTTCTTCTTATCCTTTGCATCGAACATGTACTGGTCCCTTCTAATGTGCACCAAGAAAGCAAACCGCAACTCCATCCTAACCGACGAAAAACAAAGACGCAATCAGCACACTAATTGGGCAAACCTACTCGAATCGAGTGTTCAAATGCACAACTAAGCTCAATCTAAACAGGAGGCGATACTTACCCCTCGGGAACCCAGTCGTGGACGCGGCGGATCTCCGGCCCGATGCCTGCCTCACCAAATACTCCGGGGTCGCCGCTGCTCGCCATTTCGCCATAGGGTTCTTCCTCCTAGTTCAAACAGCTCCAGCAGCCCCCCACCTTTGAGCGCTCCGGCCGGGCGCACGGAAGGAGGCCACGCCGTGGGTCGAGCAGGTGGCGGGCGCCCCACCTGTGGCGTCGCAGGAAGGTGGCGGGCGTCGCAGGTAGCCGTGGAGCGTAGGCGCGGGACGGTAGCGGCAGAGCAGGCCGTGCAGCTGGTGGCGGGGCAGGTGTTGGCCGCGGCGCAGGTGGCGGCGGCGGCGGCGCAGGACAGCCGGTGGGCGGATGGGCAGAGTGAGCTAGAATCCTACGAATGATTTGGGGATTTAGTTGCACGGGCCTACATGTCAGCTCCGGACCCACGTCCATGCGGTCCCACGTGTAAGCTCCGAACCCACAACCACTAACGCCGGCGGACGAAATGGACTCAAATATGGCCGTTTGGCCTCGTCATAGTAGCTGTGCATGGACTAGGGGCAAAACTGAGCACACGGACACCACTGAAGGCAAAATGATAATTAACCCAAAAAAATCATAAACTTTGAGGATGAACAGTACATATGCTGAAAAGCCTTAAAATTGTCTTTTTTGTGTACCTCTCATTTTAACGTATTTCGATCTGAGAATTTACACACATGTACACTATGTATCTAGGTATATGTGTATTTTTTGCAGATTTTTGTGAAAATGAAAAGTTTGAATTTTGAAGTTCTCAAATTAAGGCCTTCATGGAGCTTGGTCTGCATTTGGCATTTTGGATCATATATAGACTATCAAGTTTTATTCGGGTGAGATCGTGTGGTGTGCGGCCGACCGGCTGAAGCTTCAGCCAGCGCGCTTAGGAAACAAATATAGATCAAGACCTCCTCCTCTCCAAGAAAGAAAGTTAGGATTTGTGTCTCTCGCCGGCGCCAGCGCAGGTCCGCCTCGTCTCCGGTGGCCTTAGGGTCATGGAGGCGCGGTGGATCCTAACAAGGGCCGGCGGGAAGGCTCCGTTTTTAGTCGTTTTTTCAATCTTGTTAGGGTTTGTGTCCTATTCAGGAAGGCGAGACGGTGGTGGCTCCCTGAAGATGGAATAAAGGTCTCCCCGCCTAGTCCCTGTTCCGGCGGTGCGTCTAGCATCGTTGGTGGGCGTGTGGAGGTGTGTCTCCGGCAGATTTATCTTTGGTGGATTTGCTCGGATCTCGTCGTTGTTCGTCCACGTTCATGTGTCTTCGGTTTGGATCCTTCCGATCTACGTTATTTTTCATCGGCGGTGGTTGCTGTTCTGGGGTGCTGGTCCTATGGGGCCTTAACACGACGACTTCTCGACTGTCTACTACAACAAGTTGTGCCCGGCTCCGGTGATTGAAGGGGCAATGACGGCGGCGCGCCTTCGGCTCGCTTCGGTGCTTGTAATCGTCGCTAGGTGGTCTACGGATCTGGATGTAATTTTTATTTCTGATGTTCGTTGTACTGCCATGATTGAAGATGAATAGATTGGAAGTTTTTTCCGCAAAAAAAAAAGTTTTATTCGGGTGAGGTTGAAGCGAACACGGCCGATGCCATCCTAAGTCGGTTCGTATCCAACGCCAGATCACCGCGCGCAAAGAATGTTCTGAGGATACCACAAATTCCCCTCTTCTGTCTGCAACCCTACGATCTCACCGAAACCCTAACCGGCGGCGCCATGGAAGAGGGCGACAACTCCCGGACCCGCGGCAATCTCGCGTCCCAGACCAGCGACTCCGACGAGGAGGAGATCGTCATCTACGGTGCGCTCCCCGAGCCCCAGTACAACCCCTACGCGCCCCGCCCCAGGCCCGACTACAACAAGCCCCTCCCGTTCGTCCTCGGCCCCGTGCTGTTCCAGCAGCCGGGCAAGGACATGAAGGAGATGATGGAGCAGGAGCATGCGTGCGCCGAGCGCCGCCGCCAGCGTGAGGCGGCCGCGGCGGCGGCGGGCATCGTCAAGCGGCGCAAGGTCACCATACGCCGCTTCGGGACCGAAGATCTCCTCTTTCCTATCAAGAAGCACCTGCCAGATCAGCCTAGTGCTCTCTGAATTACTTCCAGACGTACCACCTCGCTCGAATGAAGTGTTTATCTATGACTACTATGTATGAATTTGTATCTCGTAAGGGCAAACGAAGCCGTGGATTCTGTCTTGTCTGTCAGAATTACTGCTTATCAGAAGTTTGATGAACTTTAGATGATATATGTTGCTGTGTCTGTATAAATTCATCGTTATGCTTTTGTAGGCGTGCCATCGATCAAAAGTATTTTTTACATATATGCTGTTTTCTTCTCGGTCTTATTTTATACTCGCTCCGTCCCACAATATAAGATCATTTGTCAAGCTAACATAGCTTGAACAATGATCTTACATTATGGAGCGGAGGGAGTAAATATATATATAGCCTTATTCCTATCTTTGCTTTTGGTTAGTGCTGTGTTCCTGTAGTCCATTACCTGTATTCTGCCCCCAAATGTTCATACTGTGTAACACAGGGTGGTGGCAATCGAGGTAACGTAGCCTGGTTGTCGACCGGACGGCAAAGGATCGAGGCCTTGTGTCATTCTATTGGACTCATGTGAGCAGTCTCCACAATGCATCTGCTTATGTTGTGTTATCTCCTTTGAATGGCGTACTTGATCCAGCAAGTTGGGCATACATGATTGCGCATTATGTCAATCACATAAACTGAAAACGACAGTTAAATTCATATCAACTGAGCAAACAAGAAACTTTTTATCCGGGTAAGAATCTGAGATTCTTATATCATGGGTTGGGCGTGGTACTGTATTTTTTTTCAGGAAACGGGCAGCAGATTTCTTCAGGGTTTGGACCCTGAATTTTAGTACAAGGGCTGGAAAGGCTTTTCCAACTATAATTACACTAGGACAATGCCCGTGCGCTGCAACGCGGACATACATATTTCTGCGTTTCAACATTAACCATATGTAATATATACTTTTCGTATCATGTGTATTAACATTGTGGGCTTAATTTTATTGTTATAAATCACTCTTCTTCCAAGGCCTATGAATGCTATCCCACTGGTACCAAGGCTATCTTAGGGGAAGAGCTCGGCTATAAGCAATCAAATCCTTAATTCCAAGGCCACTCAAGGACTTTGGCCCACAAATGTACTTCCAGTTCACAAGGAATTAGAAGATAATGAGCCACCAACATGGACTCTATATTGTACTTGTACATATAGGTAGACATGTTTGGTTGGGCAATCCCCATGACCTCAATCTTGTACCTATGACAATTGCTTCTGAATAAATAAAGCAGGCGAGATTTCTCAAAAAAAAAAACTTGTACATTTTACCAGGACAAAAAAAAGGAACATGCAGAACTATGAAAAATATTTGTCACTCTTTTCTTTTGATGTCATTTCAGCATCTATTATGGCAGTATAATATGTAATTTTAGAGTGCGGATGCATTTAGCATCATTGTTACCTTTAGCGAAACACATGATTATGTTCCTATGCCTTCGCACACCCTTGCAACCAAATTGATCCTTCATCAGAGGCATAATTCCATGAGAAGATACAACAATTGAACTGTAAAAGCTTACATGCTAAGCATGCATTATGTACACATCAATATCAAACGAGGTCCTAAAAATAAAGTGAGATCTAGACATAACAGATACATGCCTTTCTATTTTACCACATCACAATAGTTACACTAAAAGTGCATCAGGAATTCAGGATTCATGGCGGAACAACTCACAGATGCAGAAGTTGTACCTCCATAAGCACTCTTCTCCCCTAGAGTCAGATGGAGGCCGTAGATGATAACCCTCGCCTCCTACCTCATCATCGGGTCATGGAGGTTTCCTAGGAGCGTCCTAAGTTCAGCATAGACGTCGGTACATGACTCCGCGCACATGTATTTCATCCATGCTTACCAATGATTAATGTTGTTGTTTGCATAGTGAGATTTGTTACAACAGATAAAATAGACAACAAAACATAATTGTCAATGATTCAGGGTGGACACGATCCGGGCCGGTCCGGTCCCGGTCCGAGCCGTCGTTTGGACCGGCCGCCGGCGGTCCGGGCCGGACCGGACCGAGCAGCGCAACGGTCCTGATTTCAGGGACCGGACCGGCAGGCCTGAAGCTTCGGTGCGGACGGCGGTCCTCACGGTCCGGCGACATCCAGTCACTGCCATGTGGGTCCAGCGTGTGGAGGGGTGGTCGGAGAAGAAGCAGGGTGGCCGGAGCCGGAGAAGACGCTCCTGATCCACGGCGGCGCGAGGGAGAGGCAAGGAAGAGAGAGGGAGCGGCTCGGCTACGTGGGGGAGACGAGGAGCAGCCGCGCGAGGGCACGACGGCGCGAGGCAGAGGGGGCCGGTGCCGGGGAGAGGGAGGCGAGGGAGAGGGGCGGCGTAGGGGAGAGAAGAAGCTGCCTGACGGCGCAGCCGCGCAGAAGAGTGGGAGGCGAGGGAGAGAGGAAGCTCGCTCGCTAGGTCACGCACGCACGAGGCACCACTATATGTGTTGGGCTCTCCTGATTAGCTGTATATTGGGCTGGGCCTTCGGTCCTCCGAGCCGGACCGAGCTTTCAGCGGACCGGACCGACCGAATTTCGGTCCTGTTTGCGTGGACCGGACCGGCCATATTATTGAGCGAGCCAGGACCGTACGGTCCGGGCCAGAACGAGCCGCGAGCCGGGCCGAAAGCCCGCTCATCACGTCCACCCTGATCAATGATATAGTAGACCTTGGTTACTTGAACAATAAAGCATGAAGAAATAAGGAAACATCGATAGCAATGAGAGTAGAAACCAAAATCTCGTGACCGATATGTTCCCTGATCATGCTACCAAGTTCAGACAGAACCATTTTATCTGATCCAGCAGCAAGTATAGATGCTTCATGTACAATATGTGTTATCCTCCAGTAATGTCAGTATATAGGTGCTGTGAATAGAGCGGAGGAGTTTTAATTCTAACATAACTTGAATGGATAAAAACAAATTGGTGAGAAGAAGTTCTGAATAATCTTCAGTAAAGCCACAAACAAAACCTCAAGTCCATTTGATCCGTTTTGTATTATTCATTGCATTACTAAGTATTCTCAGAAGTGAATACAAAGAAGCAATGGACCTGGAGACACGGCATAGAAGTGGTTCTGCACATCAGCCTATAAATAGATCATCAAATACTCCCTCCGTCCGAAAATACTTGTCGAGGAGATGAACAAAAATGAATGCATCTAGAACTAAAATACATCAGATTACTACAGAACTTTATTTGAAAGGGTCTGAAGCTAGAAAAAAATATATCATGTACAGCTTGTCAAGCATCGAGTGTAGCTAGCAAGAACGTTATCTGTTTTTTTCTTTTTGCGAGTGAGCAAGAACATTATCGATGCGGCACGGGTGCCAATTGGGAATTTCAAGAAACTGACCCGCATGCAGCACGCCATGCCGAATCGTTACAGTGGCAGGGACGGCCTCCACCGCCATGTTCGTTCAAAGGTTCATCGAGTATATCATCCTTGCAACTGAAACAACAATCAAACAAAGGTTACCGGCTTACCGCACACGCACATCGTGAGGAAGGGCGAGTATTCTGGAAGGAAGTGGATACCTGTTCATGGACATCGACCCTAGGCCGAGCCTGTTATCTCCTGCGGCGGCAGTGTGGTGAGGATCTCATCCAACATTGTACAACTGGTGTACTCCTCGACGAGATGTCGTCCGACAGCAGCAACGCGCAGCGGTCGGTACAGAGCGTGAACCGTGCAGTGGACGTCCACATGTCACGGTATGTAGATATCACAGGGAAGCGCGCAGGAGCGAGGTGTGGCACAGTGGCGTCCACATGCGCGAGGCTGGAGGCCGTCTCGGCGTCATGGCGTGGAAGGGAGCTGTAGAGATGCCTGCGAGGGTTTGCGCAGCACGGACGGATGACATGACCGCGGAGACTCGCAGCGGCCTGCAGGACGGCGCTGGCGGCGGCAAACAACGGAGACGGTAGAGACAGACGGAGGATCGAGCACGAGCGGGATGGGATTCCGTTACATCGTAGTCTCCTCGTCAACAAATCTCTCGCTCCCTGTCCCAATTACTCCCGTTAAAATCTCTCTCTCTCTCTCTCCATAAATTCCTCCATGAAAATGATTCTCTTCCATAAAAATCTCTCTCTCTCTCTCTCCAATCAGTTACACCCGTGAAATCTCTTGGCGTCGGGTAGAGGAAGGAGCGGGCTGAGATAAAAAGGAATCAAACCTGGTAGGACCATAGGAGGCATAGGGGATTGAGTAACGATTTTTTCGGGGGAGATTTTATAGATCGGTAACCGTGCAAGGAAAGAGAAAAATCAAGGGATGGGATGGGACGAAGCGGGGGGAGCGACGGACTAAAACTGGACGTAATAGGGGAAACAGAACCTTGCGTTTGTTTTAGATAGTATATAATATAATAATATAATATATAATATATAATAATATAATATAATATTATATTATATATATATATATATATATATATATATAGAGAGAGAGAGAGAGAGAGAGAGAGAGGGGGAGAGAGAGAGATGCTAATGAAACATACATGGATGGCTCTAGCAGCTGGTTTTTGGATGAACCAGGCTGCTGAAGGACATGCAAGGGAGAATGTGGGGAGTGCAGCCGAGAATGTGGCAGAACAAGCGTCACAATACCTGTGTTACCATGCAGTGGCAGGATGCTGGGAGCTACCATGTTGGCTGTGAACCTCAAGTTTTATATCAAGGCGTACTCAATGGAACAAGGTTTGCTGTTTATGCCTAGAGTTGGCAAATTCTATAATTGCATTCCAGAGTGTATTAATCTGGCACTGTGTGTATCCGTGCAGACTTTGTGAAGCAAGTACTTTAGGGACAACTTTCAGAGGGAATTGAGGGATTGTATGCTTAAATGCTTTCATATTGTTGCTTTTCATTTCATTTATCTTTTCTTTTGCCTACTTTAATTTTTCTGCCGGTTCATCACACCTTTTTCTTTCCTGTGTGATCCTATCCTGTAGGATCAGTTTGCTTTGACGCGGCGTATCGCAGGCTTAATTGTTGCCCAGGCTGGTACTGGTAGGGCTTATCCAAGTCTCCAAATGCAAGAAAGAGAAGTCACTGATCACGAAATCCTTGATGATGGATATCGTTATTTCCAGGATTAGCCTCTCGTATCTTGTTCTGGCTACATGCTTTCCTCTGCTTCTGAAACCAACTGCTTCTCATGAAAGTTTTCTAAAACAATTACGCCTAAGGTAAAGCGTGTTGCGAATTATGATCTAGTGAACTCATCTTCTTGCCAAGTTATGGTTGTTGCTCCTCCTCCTGTGGTGCTTATGCAATTGCCGTCATGGTCCAGTCTGCGAGCTCCCATGGTGGTTGGCTTCTTTTCTTGCCTTGTAGTTGTATCTCGCACTTTGCACTGAAAAGACATAGCGCTGATGACTACCCACACAACCCTCCTCACAAAAACAGACAGCAAGCAATGGTGGAAGTAAGGTTGACCAAACGATTAAATAGATGGGATTCACCAATCATCTGGAAGCTCTAGGGAGCCCGGTCATCTAGCATCTGTTAAGGGGAAGGAATTGGAAACCTAGCTTTATGTTGAAAACAAAGACCGTTCCAAGTTGAAGCACCTAGTGTTGGAAATATGAGCAAATTACTACGAGATTTAATCCGAACAAATAGGAAATAGATCATGACAGCAATAGCAGAGATTAAACTAATCATGCGAACTAGCATAGCTGATGAACAGATCACATCTAGGGCACATACTAGAAACATGAATTCTACCACGATCTCGAACAGGAAGGATAGAATCACATACGGTGTAGCGGCAGCAGCACCGCCGGCGTTGACGTTGTCGCCCATGTCGTCGAGGATGAGGTTGCCGAGGTCGGGGAAGAAGTCGTCGTTCGCGAAGTCGTCGCTGCCAGCAGTCGTGCGAGTGCGCTCCCCAAAAACCTGATCGCCCCTCTCCCGTACAGGATCACGAGAGGCGGGGTTCCGGAGGCCTGCTGTCCCTTCTCCCGGTGCACGCCGAAAGGAGGGATGGAGAAGACTTGCATGGCGGCACAATGATCTGGAACGATGGTGCGAAACCATGTGATGCGGCGGCGGCCAGGGTAGACGTCTGCCTGACTATATAGTGCGGACCGGGTAGGTCGTGGGAGTAAACCCCACGTCCGAGTCATCACGATCCAAAAGAATCGGAAACGGTTCAGTAATTAACGCGTCCGTTAATTATTAATTAACGACTCATTAATTTTTCCCGAGCAGCAAAAATATAGACAACGTGCATAGCTCTGTCCTCGGCTCAATCCCGCACCAACCGGGCGCAGCGTCGTGACGAGGCGTGGCGTGGCGAGGCAGGCGAGGAGGAGGAGCGCGCTTGTAGGTCTCCTCTTCTCATGCTCATACAAGTGGTAGAAGAGCTCACCTTATAAAGAGGTGCAACTCTCTCTCAACTTATGAGGTGGGACTAAACTTTAGCCTCACTCACTCCACTCACATGTGTGCATGAATGGACCAAGAGAATTTCAGAATTTTAGTTGGGCTTTGGGCCAAAAGCCCACTAGCAAATTTCAACAATCCCCCACAAAGTCTCATTGGCACATTTCACCATTTATTTCCAAAACATTGTTTATATACCGGTACTTAGTGGAGACTGTGAAGTTGAACTTCCACTTAGAGATTTATGCTACACTAGATCACAACTTGAATAGTGGACTATGCCTTGAACTACAAGTTTTCTGTGAGACTAGTTTCACACAAACTCTTGACCGATCTTGGCCGCAAAGGCTTCCCCACGCAATTGGAGCGTATCGTCATACTCCGGGGCCTTTCATGAATTTATTAGAGAACACCCAATTCTCACGGATCGCAACGTTAACAATCAAATTCACATAGGTGTGTTCCTCGGAAGATGTTCTGCAGGACAACATCTCTGCTTACCCGAATAAGCCACTTGGAACACATTAAGATAAGTATCAACCTGCCATGCAGATCAGGAGAGTATTGCATCTTCACGGAGTGGGATAGTTAATATAGGGATACTCTCCTCCTAGCTGACCAACAGCTTGTCTCCCACTTCTACTTCACGGGATCTCCGATCACATAGAGTGGGTTACCACTATGGACAACTCATGTGATGGGTCTTAGACCCATCTCCATCGATGCATTATCTATCACATTACGTGATAGACCCTTTGTGAAGGGATCTGCCAAGTTTTTCGACGTTTGGATATAATCCAATGTAATAACTCCGGAGTTCCTTAGTTTCCTGACAGATTTTAATCTCCTCTTCACATGCCTTGAGGACTTCATATTGTCCGTAGAACTGTTTATCTTGACGACCATAGTTTGATTATCACAGTTCATCAGGATAGGGGTATTGGTTTTTCAACCATAGGTAAGTCCATCAATAGCTCACGAAGCCACTCGCTTCAACAATTGGCGGTGTCTAATCTTTGTGAGTTCTGCTTCCATAGTTGACCTCGTTAAGATGGTCTCGCTTGCAAGACTTCCAGAAACAGCGCCACCACCAAGTGTAAAAACATAACCACTTGTGGCCTTAATCTCATCGACATCGGATATCGATTCGAGTCACTATAACCCTCCGGTACCCTTGGATACCCGGTGTAGTGAATCCCATAGCTTGCAAAGTGCCCTTCAAGTAGCGCATAACTCTCTCAGCGCCGCGCCAATGATCATCTCCCGGTTTTGACACAAACCGACTCAGCTTGCTCACAGCAAAGGAGATGTCAGGCCTCGTGGCACTCGCAAAAATACATAAGCGAGCCAATAATCTGAGAATACCTCAGTTGATCTCTAGCAATCCGTCGATTCTTTCGAAGCAACACACTAGCATCATATGGAGTTGGAGAAGGCGTGCGATCGCTATACCCAAAATGACTCAAGACCTTTTCCACATAGTGAGGCTGAAGCGGTGTGATCCCACCATTCTCATCTCTCAACAGCTTGATGTTTAAGATAACATCAGCTACTCCTAGATCCTTCATCTCAGAACAGCGAGATAAGAAATCCTTAACCTCCTTGATTAAATCAAGTTTGGTTCCAGAGATCAATATGTCGTCGACATACAGACAAAGAATAACTCCTTCGCCCCCACCATAGCGATAGTACACGCACTTGTCACCATCGTTTACTACAAAGCCGGCAGTAGTTAATGTTCTTTCAAACTTCTCATGCCACTCCTTAGGAGCTTGCTTAAGGCCATATAAAGACTTTAACAACTTGCACACCTTTCCTTCCTGACTAGGTACTACAAAACCATCTGGCTGATCCATGTAAATTTCCTCCTTCAACTCTCCATTGAGGAAAGCCGTCTTAACGTCCATTTGATGAACGAGAAGACCATGTGAGGCAGCCAGTGATAGTAGCACCCGAATAGTGGTCAGTCTAGCCACGGGTGAGTAAGTATCAAAGAAGTCTTCACCTTCTTTACGGTATAACCCTTACCCACAAGCCGTGCCTTGTACTTTTCAATCGTACCATTAGGTCTAAGCTTCTTCTTGAACACCCGCTTACATCCTACAGGTTTGCACCCATAAGGACGGTCAGTGATCTCCCAGGTTCCGCTAGCTAAGATGGAATCCATCTCGGTACGTACAGCTTCCTTCGATGAGTCGCATCGAGGAGATGCATAGGCTTCGAAATAGTCCTGGTGTGTCATCCACAAGGTACACAATGAAATCATCACCAAAGGACTTTGCAGTCCTCTGTCTCTTACTCCTTATAGGAGTTTCATTGTCACCCTCAACTGGATTCTCAACGTGTTCCATCGCAATGGTGGGTTCAGGGAATTCGGTGAGTTCCTCACTAGATGGAATAGGTATCTCCTGATTTGATGAACTTGACATATCCTTCATAGGAAATATGTCCTCAAAGAAAGTTGCATCATTAGACTCCATAATCGTACCAACATGCATGTCGGATACCTCAGATTTTATTATCAAAAATCTATAGCCAATGCTATGAAAATCATAGCCCATAAGAACACAATCCACGGTTTTTGGTCCAATATTGCGATTCTTTGGAATTGGTATATTGACTTTCGCCAAACAACCCCAAGAACGTAGGTAAGAGAGTTTCAACCTTTTCCTTTCCCATTCCTCAAATGGAGTCATGGTCTTATGCTTTGTGGGAACTCGGTTTAGGACATGACACGCGGTCATTAGCGCCTCCCCCCACCATTCCTTGGAAAGACCCGATGTGTCTAACATGGCGTTAACCAAATCAGTTAGAGTTCGGTTCTTTCTTTCGGCCACCCCATTAGGCTGAGGTGAGTAGGGAGGCGTCCTCTCATGGGTTATACCATGTTCTGCACAAAACAGATCAAATTCATTGGAAAAATACTCTCCACCACGATCGGACCTAAGCCGTTTAATTTTCCGATCAAGTTGGTTCTCTGCCTCAGCTTTATAGTTTTTGAAGAAAGTTAAAGCCTCATCTTTTGATTTCAGAAGATACACATAACAATATCTAGTGGAGTCATCAATCAACGTCATGAAATATCTCTTTCCACCTTTTGTCAACACGCCATTCATCTCACAAAGATCAGAATGTATAAGCTCTAGTGGTGCCAAGTCTCTTGCCTCTGCAGTCTTATGGGACTTGCGAGGTTGCTTAGCTTGCACACATACTTGGCACTTAGAGCCTTTGACAGCAGAGATTTTCGAATTAAATTCAGATTGGCTAGCGCGTCATGCAACCAAAGTTAATGTTACAAATTCGTTAATGACAAATATCAGACTCATTTTTGTTTAAATCATTATTAATAACTTTAGTTAAAATATCTGACAAAGGTAGGCGGAATAAGCCTCCGCACTCATAGCCTTTTCCAACAAATTGTCCACACTTGGAAATTACAACTTTATTGGACTCGAAAACCAACTTAAAACCATCTCGACATAAATGGGAACCGCTAACGAGATTTTTATTGATGGACGGCACATGATGAACGTTCTTGGGACGCGGTCTTTCCCGAAGTAAACTTCAGATCGACCGTACCAACACCTCGAACGATGGCATGTGACCCGTTCCCCATCAGCAGACGGAGAAGTCCACGTGGCCTGGTAAGAAGAAAACATGGAGGCGTCGGCACAAACATGTACATTGGCACGGTGTCAATTAACCAATCAGGGATTGAAATACTAAAAGGATGGTAGGAAAAATACCGTACCACGATTCCTTTATCAAGATCACCGATGACAACATTAGCGGACTTGCCGCTCTTCTCATGTTCGCGCTCCTCAAAGCGGTTAGGACACTTGAGCCCAGTGATTAGGATCACCGCAGACATGGCAAAGTCCCTTCCCTTCTTATGAGAATTCTTCTTGAAGTTGGTAGAATGTGATGGCTTGTTCTTTGTATCAAACTTGCCTTTGCCACGAGGTTTGTTCTTGTTGTTTTTGAACTTGTTGGGCTAGAAGTTCTTCTTACGTACCATGTGGGCACTAGAAGCTCCCTCAGCAACTCGAGCACGTGTGTCTTTTGCTCTCGCCTTCTCTTCAACATCAAGAGTACCAATGAGATCCATAGCGGAAAACTCCTGTCTCTTCTGTTTTGAGGAAGTAGCAAAATTGTTCCACGAAGGTGGAAGCTTGGAAATGATGCCTCGGCAACAAATTTGTCCGCAACACACACTTGAAGTGCTCAAGTTCTTTATGCGGTATTTGTATCTCATGAGCCTGCTGTACAATAGAGCGCTCATCGGTCATCTTGTAGTCATAGAATTGCTCCATGACGTACAACTTCGCTAAGGCGTCCGAGGCACCAAACTTGGCCTCGGCGCAGCCCACATGTCCTTGCCGTTGTCAAGCGACATATCTGAATCCACAATGGAATCATCAAGAACACAGAAGAGCGCCTTTAAAGAGAGTATCGATCTTCTCAAAAGCTTCCAGCTGTCCGGATTAAGATCGCCCTCGGGCTTGCCCTTAATGGCGTCATAGCAGCCTATGGTCTGAAAGAAACCGATGAGGCTGCTCTCGCGCGCCACCTCTTATATTGCGCCCCTTAAAGGCAAAGTGACGGATGTGTGACAAAACCACTCGGAGTAAATTGCCTATAATCAGGTTTTTGGATTGTTGGAAATATGAGCAAATTACTACGAGATTTAATCCGAATAAATAGGAAATAGATCATGACAGCAATAGCAGAGATTAAACTAATCATGCGAACTAGCATAGCAGATGAACAGATCACATCTAGGGCATATACTAGAAACATGAATTCTACCACGATCTCGAACAGGAAGGATAGAATCACATAGGGTGCAGCGGCAGCGGCACCGCCGGCGTTGACGTTGTCGCCCATGTCGTCGAGGATGAGGTTGCCGAGGTCGGGGAAGAAGTAAATCGTTAGCGAAGTAAATCGGCTGCCAATGATCATGAGTCGCTCCCCAAAAACCTGATCGCCCCTCTCCCGTACAGGATCACGAGAGGCGGGGTTCCGGATGCCTGCTGTCCCTTCTCCCGGTGCACGCCGAAAGGAGGGATGGAGAAGACAACGAGATCGTGGTAGAATTCATGTTCGAGATCGTGGTAGAATTCATGTTTCTAGTATGTAGCTATCCGGGGCGGGGTGGGGCGAGCGAGGAGGAGGAGCGCGCGTGTAGGTCTCCTCTTCTCATGCTCATACAAGTGGTAGAAGAGCTCACCTTATAAAGAGGTGCAACTCCCTCTCAACTTATGAGGTGGGACTAAACTTTAGCCTCACTCACTCCACTCACATGTGTGCATGAATGGGCCAAGAGAATTTCAGAATTTTAGTTGGGCTTTGGGCCAAAAGCCCACTAGCAAATTCCAACACCTAGAGGATGGTGCTCAGTGTTGAAGTAACTGAAGAAAGTTGCAAGAGAAAATTGTTGTAGTTGACTCTTTGATATAAAAAGATGTCTAGGGCTCATCCTTTACGAAAATGATACTTGTGTAAGCAACAACAACTATTCCTATCAGAGGGAAAAGCTAGGGCTGTTGGTTCTAAAAAGACAAACATGAGATATAGTCTCCTTGATACTCAAACCAACAATTTCGTGCGTAAAGATAGGATTAAGCCAAAGACAGCGAGTTTACTTGACTAGATGCTGCTTCTGATAACAATAGGAGAGCTGATTGAGCTCAAATGGAAGTAGTACCTGGGTGTGAGCTGCTATGTATTTCAAGTTCTCAACAAATGCCACTCCCTTCGTTCCCAAATTCATGCCATTTTAGCTTTAAATATTTGGCCCTACATACATGACATTCTACGATTTTGAGATAGCTCTGCACCACTTCTTCCCTTATATACTCATCCCTTTGCTTTGTTTATATTCCACATTGCAGAATTTATAGCTCAAGCTCACTACTGAGAAGCAGAAACTGGGCTGACATCAAAATGTTCTGGAGATTTCAGAAAATCGGCAGCGTGTCATAGATTTTCCAAAGTACGGGCAGAATTGTGGGTGAGGGACCCTTCACGACCATCAGTAATTATACTGAAGTAAGAAAGCAGAAGGGTGTGTAAAAACAAGAGCAATACTGGAAGACTGAAACCAGAGTGTCAAAATCAGGTGGAGTTAAACTACGAGCTGTGAACATCATCTTAAGTGAGTCGGATGAAAAGGTGTAATAGCATAATTATATGACAATGCTAAGCGCCACCCAGCTGATCCTCAGCAAGGATTAGTTAGCAGGCTCGTGAGCCATTCGATTTTGAGACGTATGTGGTGTTCGATCAACCTTAAATGTCCCACGTTTTCCACCTGCATGTGACATGTGGACACACCAAAAAATCCATGTTTCAAGCGCCCTTGGTAGTAGTAATTGCGACCATCCCGCCATGCAGCGCAGAAAACAAAAGAAACCCATCTACTAGCTCATCTAAGAGCTGGTTTCTTTGAGACGATTATGAAGAATCTACGTCTGGTGGCCGGATGTGAACAATTGAGTTGCTGCGGGTTCATCTTTTCCTCCCTCGCTCAAGGAAATCAAGTTTTTTCTCCAAGAAGAGAGGTCGAGTTTTATTCCGGTGAAGTTGGATCCGGGCGTAGGGCGACACGTATGTCAACCAAGGAGTCCTACTAGGACATTCATTTCGAACACCGGGTTTCTTTGAGCCGATTATGAAGAATCTAGGTCTAGTGGATGGATGCAAACAATTGAGTTGCTGCGGGTTCATCTTTTCCTCCCTCGCTCAAGGAAATCAAGTTTTTCTCGAAGAAGAGAGATCGAGTTTTATCCGGTGAGGTTGGATCCGGGCGTGAAGGCTACACGTCGTCAACCAAGGAGTCCTACAAGGACATTCATTTCAACACGGGTTTCTTTGAGCCGATTATGAAGAATCTAGGTCTAGTGGATGGATGCAAACAATTGAGTTGCTGCGGGTTCATCTTTTCCTCCCTCGCTCAAGGAAATCAAGTTTTTCTCCAAGAAGAGAGATCGAGTTTTATTCGGTGAGGTTGGATCCGGGCGTGGGGCGACACGTCGTCAACCAAGGAGTCCTACTAGGACATTCATTTGAACACCGGGTTTCTTTGAGCCGATTATGAAGAATCTAGGTCTAGTGGATGGATGCAAACAATTGAGTTGCTGCGGGTTCATCTTTTCCACCCTCGCAAGGAAATCAAGTTTTTCTCCAAGAAGAGAGATCGAGTTTTATTCCGGTGAGGTTGGATCCGGGCGTGAGGCGACACGTCGTCAACCAAGGAGTCCTACTAGGACATTCATTTCGAACACCGGGTTTCTTTGAGCCGATTATGAAGAATCTAGGTCCAGTGGATGGCTGCAAACAATTGAGTTGCTGCGGGTTCATCTTTTCCTCCCTCGCTCAAGGAAATCAAGTTTTTTCTCCAAGAAGAGAGATCGAGTTTTATTCCGGTGAGGTTGGATCCGGGCGTAGGGCGACACGTCGTCAACCAAGGAGTCCTACTAGGACATTCATTTCGAACACGGGTTTCTTTGAGCCGATTATGAAGAATCTAGGTCTAGTGGATGGATGCAAACAATTGAGTTGCTCTTGGGTTCATCTTTTCCTCCCTCGCTCAAGGAAATCAAGTTTTTCTCCAAGAAGAGAGATCGAGTTTTATTCGGTGAGGTTGGATCCGAGGCGTGAGGCGACACGTACGTCAACCAAGGAGTCCTACTAGTACATTCTTTTCGAACCCCAGGTTTCTTTGAGCCGATTATGAAGAATCTAGGTCTAGTGGATGGATGCAAACAATTGAGTTGCTGCGGGTTCATCTTTTCCTCCCTCGCGCAAGGAAATCAAGTTTTTTCTACAAGAAGAGAGATCGAGTTTTATTCCGGTGAGGTTGGATCCGGGCGTAGGGGCGACACGTCGTCAACCAAGGAGTCCTACTAGGACATTCATTTCGAACACCGGGTTTCTTTGAGCCGATTATGAAGAATCTAGGTCTAGTGGATGGATGCAAACAATTGAGTTGCTGCGGGTTCATCTTTTCCTCCCTCGCTCAAGGAAATCAAGTTTTTCCTCCAAGAAGAGAGATCGAGTTTTATGCCGGTGAGGTTGGATCCAGGCGTAGGGCGATACCTACGTCAACCAAGGAGTCCTACTAGGACATTCATTTCGAACACCGGGTTTCTTTGAGCCGATTATGAAGAATCTAGGTCTAGTGGATGGACGCAAACAATTGAGTTGCTGCGGGTTCATCTTTTCCCTCGCTCTCAAGGTAATCAAGTTCTTTCTCCAAGAATAGAGATCGAGTTTTATTCCGGTGAGGTTGGATCATGGCGTGAAGGCGTACGTACGTCAACCAAGGAGTCCTACTAGGACATTCATTTAACACCGAGTTTCTTTGAGCCGATTATGAAGAATCTAGGTATAGTGGATGGATGCAAACAATTGAGTTGCTGCGGGTTCATCTTTTCCTCCCTCGCTCAAGGAAATCAAGTTTTATCTCCAAGAAGAGAAATTGAGTTTTATTCCGGTGAGGTTGGATCCGGGCGTAGGGCGACACGTACGTCAACCAAGCAGTCCTACTAGGACATTCATTTCGAACACCGGGTTTCTTTGAGCCGATTATGAAGAATCTAGGTCTAGTGGATGGATGCAAACAATTGAGTTGCTGCGGGTTCATCTTTTCCTCCCTCGCTCAAGGAAATCAAGTTTTTTCTCCAAGAAGAGAGATCGAGTTTTATTCCGGTGAGGTTGGATCTGGGCGTAGGGCGACACGTATGTCAACCAAGGAGTCCTACTAGGACATTCATTTCGAACACCGGGTTTCTTTGAGCCGATTATGAAGAATCTATGTCTAGTGGATGGATGCAAACAATTGAGTTGCTGCGGGTTCATCTTTTCCTCCCTCGCTCAAGGAAATCAAGTTTTTTCTCCAAGAAGAGAGATCGAGTTTTATTCCGGTGAGGTTGGATCCGGGCGTAGGGCGACACCTACGTCAACCAAGGAGTCCTACTAGGACATTCATTTCGAACACCGGGTTTCTTTGAGCCGATTATGAAGAATCTAGGTCTAGTGGATGGATGCAAACAATTGAGTTGCTGCGGGTTCATCTTTTCCTCCCTCGCTCAAGGAAATCAAGTTTTTCTCCAAGAAGAGAGATCGAGTTTTATTCCGTGAGGTTGGATCCGGGCGTGAGGCGACACGTCGTCAACCAAGGAGTCCTACTAGGACATTCATTTCGAACCCCAGGTTTCTTTGAGCCGATTATGAAGAATCTAGGTCTAGTGGATGGATGCAAACAATTGAGTTGCTGCGTGTTCATCTTTTCCTCCCTCGCGCAAGGAAATCAAGTTTTTTCTCCAAGAAGAGAGATCGAGTTTTATTCCGGTGAGGTTGGATCCGGGCGTAAGGCGACACGTCGTCAACCAAGGAGTCCTACTAGGACATTCATTTCGAACACCGGGTTTCTTTGAGCCGATTATGAAGAATCTAGGTCTAGTGGATGGATGCAAACAATTGAGTTGCTGCGGGTTCATCTTTTCCTCCCTCGCTCAAGGAAATCAAGTTTTCCTCCAAGAAGAGAGATCGAGTTTTATTCCGGTGAGGTTGGATCCAGGCGTAGGGCGATACCTCGTCAACCAAGGAGTCCTACTAGGACATTCATTTGAACACGGGTTTCTTTGAGCCGATTATGAAGAATCTAGGTCTAGTGGATGGACGCAAACAATTGAGTTGCTCTTGGGTTCATCTTTTTCCTCCCTCGCTCAAGGTAATCAAGTTCTTTCTCCAAGAATAGAGATCGAGTTTTATTCCGGTGAGGTTGGATCATGGCGTAGGGCGACACGTACGTCAACCAAGGAGTCCTACTAGGGCATTCATTTAACACCGAGTTTCTTTGAGCCGATTATGAAGAATCTAGGTATAGTGGATGGATGCAAACAATTGAGTTGCTGCGGGTTCATCTTTTCCTCCCTCGCTCAAGGAAATCAAGTTTTATCTCCAAGAAGAGAGATTGAGTTTTATTCGGTGAGGTTGGATCCGGGCGTGAGGCTTACACGTGACGTCAACCAAGCAGTCCTACTAGGACATTCATTTTGAACACCGGGTTTCTTTGAGTCGATTATGAAGAATCTAGGTCTAGTGGATGGATGCAAACAATTGAGTTGCTGCGGGTTAATCCTTTCCTCCTCGCTCAAGGAAATCAAGTTTTTCTTCAAGAAGAGAGATCGAGTTTTATTCCGGTGAGGTTGGATCTGGGCGTAGGCGACACGTATGTCAACCAAGGAGTCCTACTAGGACATTCATTTCGAACACCGGGTTTCTTTGAGCCGATTATGAAGAATCTATGTCTAGTGGATGGATGCAAACAATTGAGTTGCTGCGGGTTCATCTTTTCCTCCCTCGCTCAAGGAAATCAAGTTTTTTCTCGAAGAAGAGAGATCGAGTTTTATTCCGGTGAGGTTGGATCCGGGCGTAGGGCGACACCTACGTCAACCAAGGAGTCCTACTAGGACATTCATTTCGAACACCGGGTTTCTTTGAGCCGATTATGAAGAATCTAGGTCTAGTGGATGGATGCAAACAATTGAGTTGCTGCGGGTTCATCTTTTCCTCCCTCGCTCAAGGAAATCAAGTTTTTCTCCAAGAAGAGAGATCGAGTTTTATTCCGTGAGGTTGGATCCGGGCATAGGGCGACACACGTCGTCAACCAAGGAGTCCTACTAGGACATTCATTTCGAACACCGGGTTTCTTTGAGCCGATTATGAAGAATCTAGGTCTAGTGGATGGATGCAAACAATTGAGTTGCTGCGGGCTCATCTTTTCCTCCCTCGCGCAAGGAAATCAAGTTTTTTCTCCAAGAAGAGAGATCGAGTGTTATTCCGGTGAGGTTGGATCCGGGCGTAGGGCGACACGTACGTCAACCAAGGAGTCCTACTAGGACATTCATTTCGAACAACGGGTTTCTTTGAGCCTATTATGAAGAATCTAGGTCCAGTGGATGGATGCAAACAATTGAGTTGCTGCAGGTTCATCTTTTCCTCCCTCGCTCAAGGAAATCAAGTTTTTTCTCCAAGAAGAGAGATAGGGTTTTATTGCGGTGAGGTTGGATCCGGGCGTGAAGGCGACACCTACGTCAACCAAGGAGTCCTACTAGGACATTCATTTCGAACACCGGGTTTCTTTGAGCCGATTATGAAGAATCTATGTGTAGTGGATGGATGCAAACAATTGAGTTGCTTTGGGTTCATCTTTTCCTCCCTCGCTCAAGGAAATCAAGTTTTTTCTGCAAGAAGAGAGATCGAGTTTTATTCCGGTGAGGTTGGATCCGGGCGTAGGGCGACACCTACGTCAACCAAGGAGTCCTACTAGGACATTCATTTCGAACACCGGGTTTCTTTGAGCCGATTATGAAGAATCTAGGTCTAGTGGATGGATGCAAACAATTGAGTTGCTGCGGGTTCATCTTTTCCTCCCTCGCTCAAGGAAATCAAGTTTTTTCTCCAAGAAGAGAGATCGAGTTTTATTCCGGTGAGGTTGGATCCGGGCGTGAGGCGACACGTCGTCAACCAAGGAGTCCTACTAGGACATTCATTTCGAACACCGGGTTTCTTTGAGCCGATTATGAAGAATCTAGGTCCGGTGGATGGCTGCAAACAATTGAGTTGCTGCGGTTCATCTTTTCCTCCCTCGCTCTACGAAATCCACTTTTCTCTCCCAGAAGAGAGATCGAGTTTTATTCCGGTGAGGTTGGATCCAGGCGTAGGGCGACACCTACGTCAACCAAGGAGTCCTACTAGGACATTCATTTCGAACACCGGGTTTCTTTGAGCCGATTATGAAGAATCTAGGTCTAGTGGATGGACGCAAACAATTGAGTTGCTGCGGGTTCATCTTTTCCTCCCTCGCTCAAGGTAATCAAGTTCTTTCTCCAAGAATAGAGATCGAGTTTTATTCCGGTGAGGTTGGATCATGGCGTAGGGCGACACGTACGTCAACCAAGGAGTCCTACTAGGGCATTCATTTAACACCGAGTTTCTTTGAGCCGATTATGAAGAATCTAGGTATAGTGGATGGATGCAAACAATTGAGTTGCTGCGGGTTCATCTTTTCCTCCCTCGCTCAAGGAAATCAAGTTTTATCTCCAAGAAGAGAGATTGAGTTTTATTCCGGTGAGGTTGGATCCGGGCGTAGGGCGACACGTACGTCAACCAAGCAATCCTACTAGGACATTCATTTCGAACACCGGGTTTCTTTGAGCCGATTATGAAGAATCTAGGTTTAGTGGATGGATGCAAACAATTGAGTTGCTGCGGGTTCATCTTTTCCTCCCTCGCTCAAGGAAATCAAGTTTTTTCTCCAAGAAGAGAGATCGAGTTTTATTCCGGTGAGGTTGGATCCGGGCGAGGGCGACACGTCGTCAACCAAGGGGTCCTACTAGGACATTCATTTGAACACCGGGTTTCTTTGAGCCGATTATGAAGAATCTAGGTCTAGTGGATGGATGCAAACAATTGAGTTGCATGGGTTCATCTTTTCCTCCCTCGCTCGAGGAAATCAAGTTTTTTCTCCAAGAAGAGAGATGAGTTTTATTCCGGTGAGGTTGGATCCGGGCGTAGGGCGACACGTACGTCAACAAAGGAGTCCTACTAGGACATTCATTTCGAACGCCGGGTTTCTTTGAGCCGATTATGAAGAATCTAGGTCTAGTGGATGGATGCAAACAATTGAGTTGCTGCGGGTTCATCTTTTCCTCCCTCGCTCAAGGAAATCAAGTTTTTTCTCCAAGAAGAGAGATCGAGTTTTATTCCGGTGAGGTTGGATCCGGGCGTAGGGCGACACGTACGTCAACCAAGGAGTCCTACTAGGACATTCATTTCGAACACCGGGTTTCTTTGAGCCAATTATGAAGAATCTAGGTCTAGTGGATGGATGCAAACAATTGAGTTGCTGCGGGTTCATCTTTTCCTCCCTCCCTCAAGGAAATCAAGTTTTTTCTCCAAGAAGAGAGATCGAGTTTTATTCCGGTGAAGTTGGATCCGGGCGTAGGGCGACACGTACGTCAACCAAGGAGTCCTACTAGGACATTCATTCGAACACCGGGTTTCTTTGAGCCGATTATGAAGAATCTAGGTCTAGTGGATGGATGCAAACAATTGAGTTGCTGCGGGTTCAACTTTTCCTCCCTCGCTCAAGGAAATCAAGTTTTTTCTCCAAGAAGAGAGATCGAGTTTTATTCCGGTGAGGTTGGATCCGGGCGTAGGGTGACACGTACGTCAACCAAGGAGTCCTACTAGGACATTCATTTCGAACACCGGGTTTCTTTGAGCCGATTATGAAGAATCTAGGTCTAGTGGATGGATGCAAACAATTGAGTTGCTGCGGGTTCATCTTTTCCTCCCTCCCTCAAGGAAATCAAGTTTTTTCTCCAAGAAGAGAGATCGAGTTTTATTCCGGTGAGGTTGGATCAGTTGGGGAACGTTGCAGAAAATACAAATTTTCCTACGGTTTCACCAAGATCCATCTATGAGTTCATCTAAGCAACGAGTAATAGGAGAGAGATGCATCTACATACCACTTGTAGATCGCGTGCGGAAGCGTTCAAGAGAACGGGGATGATGGAGTCGTACTCGCCGTGATTCAAATCACCGATGACCAAGTGTCGAACGGACAGCACCTCCGCGTTCAACACACGTACGGAGCGGATGACGTCTCCTCCTTCTTGATCCAGCAAGGGGGAAGGAGAGGTTGTGGAAGAAGGCTCCAGCGGCTGACAGGCGTGGTGATGGTGGAGAGGCAAGATCTCGGCAGGCTTCGCCAAGCACTTAACGGAGGAGGAGAGGTGTTGGGAGGGAGGGCTGCGCCTTGGATGTGTGTTGCAGCCTCCCTCGCCCCTCTATTTATAGGGAAAGGGCAAGGGGCGGCCCCCTCTAGATGAGATCTAGAGGGGCATGAGGGAGGGCTTGCCCCCAAGCAAGGGGCCGCCCCACTAGGGTTTCCCCAACCCTAGGCGCATGGGCCCAAAGGGGGTGCGCCCAACCCTCCAGGCTGGTTCCCTGCCCTTATGGCCCATGAGGCCCTCCGAGAGAGTGGCCCCTCGGTGGACCCCCGGAACCCCTCCGGTGGCCCCGGTACAATACCGATTTGCCCCCGAAACTTTCCAGTGACCGTATGACAGCTTCCCATATATAAATCTTCACCTCCGGACCATTCCGGAGCTCCTCGTGACATCCGGGATCTCATCCGGGACTCCGAAGAACATTCCGTAATCACATACAAGTCTTCCTAATAACCCTAGCGTCACCGAACCTTAAGTGTGTAGACCCTACGGGTTCGGGAGATATGCAGACATGACCGAGACGGCTCTCCGGTCAATAACCAACAGCGGGATCTGGATACCCATGTTGGCTCCCACATACTCCTCGATGATATCATCGGATGAACCACGATGTCGAGGATACAAGCAACCCCGTATACTATTCCCTTTGTCAGACGGTATGTTACTTGCCCGAGATTCGATCGTCGGTATCCCAATACCTCGTTCAATCTCGTTACCGGCAAGTCACCTGTACTGCATCACCGTAATGCATGATCCCGTGACCGACACTTGGTCACTTTGAGCTCATTATGATGATGCACTACCGAGTGGGCTCGGTGATACCTCTCCGTAACACGGGTGACAAATCGATCTCGATCCGTGTCAACCCAACAGACACTTCGGAGATACCTGTAGTGCACCTTTATAGTCACCCGATTCGTTGTGACGTTTGGTACACCCAAAGCACTCCTACGGTATCCGGGAGTTACACGATCTCATGGTCTAAGGAAAAGATACTTGACATTCGAAAAGCTCTAGCAAAATGAACTACACGATCTTGTGCTATGCTTAGGATTGGGTCTTGTCCATCACATCATTCTCCTAATGATGTGATCCCATTATCAACGACATCCAATGTCCATAGTCAGGAAACCATGACTATCTGTTGATCAACGAGTTAGTCAACTAGAGGCTCACTAGGGACATGTTGTGGTCTAAGTATTCACACGTGTATTACGATTTCCGGATAATACAATTATAGCATGAATAAAAGACAATTATCACGAACAAGGAAATATAATAATAATCCTTTTATTATTGCCTCTAGGGCATATTTCCAACAGTCTCCCACTTGCACTAGAGTCAATAATCTAGTTACATTGTGATGAATCGAACACCCATAGAGTTCTGGTGTTGATCATGTTTTGCTTTCATGAAGAGGTTTAGTCAGCGGATCTGCGACATTCAGATCCGTATGCACTTTGCAAATTTCTATGTCTCCATCTTGAACATTTTCACGAATGGAGTTGAAGCGACGCTTGATGTGCCTGGTCTTCTTGTGAAACCTGGGCTCCTTGGCAAGTGCAATAGCTCCAGTGTTGTCACAGAAGAGTTTGATCAGCCCCGACGCATTGGGTATGACTCCTAGGTCGGTGATGAACTCCTTCACCCATATTGCTTCATGCGCTGCCTCCGAGGCTGCCATGTACTCCGCTTCACATGTAGATCCCGCCATACGACGTTACGCTTGCAGCTGCACTTCTTCGCTCCACCATTCAACATATACACGTATCCGGTTTGTGACTTAGAGTCATCCAGGATCTGTGTCGAAGCTAAGCGTCGACGTAACCCTTCTGACGAGCTCTTCTTCACCTCCATAAGCGAGAAACATGTCCTTAGTCCTTTTCGTACTTCAGGATATTCTTGACCGCTGTCCAGTGTTCCTTGCCGGGATTACTTTGGTACCTTCCTACCAAACTTACGGAAAGGTTTACATCAGGTCTGGTACACAGCATGGCATACATAATAGAACCCATGGCTGATGCATTGGGGATGACACTCATCTCTTCTATATCTTCTGCCGTGGTCGGACATTTGAGCCGAGCTCAATTTCACACCTTATGTCTGAGGCAAGAACCCTTTCTTGGACTGATCCATTTTGAACTTCTTCAATATCTTATCAAGGTATGTGCTTTGTGAAAGACCTATGAGGCGTCTCGATCTATCTCTATAGATCTTGAAGCCTAATATATAAGCAGCTTCTCCAAGGTCCTTCATTGAAAAACTTTTATTCAAGTAGGCCTTAATGCTGTCCAAGAGTTCTATATCATTTCCCATCAAAAGTATGTCATCTACATATAATATGAGAAATGCTACAGAGCTCCTACTCACTTTCTTGTAAATGCAGGCTTCTCCATAAGTCTGCATAAACCCAAACGCTTTGATCATCTTATCAAAGCGAATGTTCCAACTCCGAGATGCTTGCACCAGCCCATAAATGGATCGCTGGAGCTTGCACACCTTGTTAGCGTTCTTAGGGTCGACAAAACCTTCCAGCTGCATCATATACAGTTCTTCCTTAAGATAGCCGTTAAGGAATGCCGTTTTGACGTCCATTTGCCATATCTTATAATCATAGTATGCGGCAATTGCTAACATGATTCGGACGGACTTCAGCTTCGCTACGGGAGAGGAAGTCTCATCATAGTCAATCCCTTGAACTTGCCGATAACATTTAGCGACAAGTCGAGCTTTATAGATGGTAACATTACCATCCGCGTCCGTCTTTTTCTTAAAGATCCATTTGTTTTCTATCGTCGCGATCATCGGGCAAGTCTGTCCAAAGTCCATACTTTGTTTTCATACATGGATCCTATCTCGGATTGCATGGCTTCAAGCCATTTGTTGGAATCTGGGACCGCCATCGCTTCTTCATAGTTAGAAGGTTCACCGTTGTCTAACAACATGATTTCCAGACAGGGTTGCCATACCACTCTGGTGTGGAGCGTGTCCTCGTGGACCCTCTGAAGTTCGGTAGCAACTTGATCCGAAGTACCTTGATCATCATCATTAATTTCCTCTCCGATCGGTGTAGGCACCACGAAACATTTTCTGAGCTGCACTACTTTCCGGTTCAAGAGGTAGTACTTCATCGAGTTCTACTTTCCTCCCACTTACTCCTTCGAGAGAAACTCTTTTCAAGAAAGGATCCGTTCTTGGCAACAAAGATCTTGCCTTCGGATCTAAGGTAGAAGGTATACCCAATGGTTTCCTTAGGGTATCCTATGAAGACGCATTTTCCGACTTGGGTTCGAGCTTTTCAGGGTTGAAGTTTCTTGACATAAGCATCGCATCCCCAAACTTTTAGAAACGACAGCTTAGGTTTCTTCCCAAACCATAATTCATACGGTGTCGTCTCAACGGATTTAGACGGTGCCCTATTTAAAGTGAATGTAGTTGTCTCTTGAGCGTATCCCTAAAATGATAGTGGTAAATCAGTAAGAGACATCATAGATCGCACCATATCCAATAGAGTGCGATTACGACGTTCGGACACACCGTTACGCTGAGGTGTTCGGTAGCGTGAGTTGTGAAACGATTCCACATTTCCTTAGGTGTGTACCAAATTCGTGACTTAAATATTCTCCTCCACGATCTGATCATAAGAACTTTATTTTTCGGTCACATTGATTCTCTACCTCATTCTGAAATTCCTTGAACTTTTCAAAGGTCTCAGACTTGTGTTTCATCAAGTAGACAAACCCATATCTACTCAAGTCATCAGTGAGAGTGAGAACATAACAATATCCTCCATGAGCCTCAACGCTCATTGGACCTTTTACATCGGTATGTATGATTTCTAATAAGTTGGTTGCTTTCGCTCCATTGTTCCGTAGAACAGAGTCTTGGTCATTTTTCCCATGAGGCATGGTTCGCATGTGTCAAATGATTCATAATCGAGAGACTCTAAAAGTCCATCAGAATGGAGCTTCTTCATGAGCTTGACACCAATGTGACCAAGGCGGCAGTGCCACAAGTATGTGGGACTATCGTTATCAACTTTACATCTTTTGGTATTCACACTATGAATATGTGTAATATTACGTTCGAGATTCATTAAGAATAAACCATTGACCATCGGAGCATGACCATAAAACATATCTCTCATATAAATAGAACAACCATTATTCTCGGATTTAAATGAGTAGCCATCTCGCATTAAACGAGATCCTGATACAATGTTCATGCTCAAACTTGGCACTAAATAGCAATTATTGAGGTTTAAAACTAATCCCGTAGGTAAATGTAGAGGTAGCGTGCCGACGGCGATCACATCGACCTTGGAACCATTCCCACGGCGCATCGTCACCTCGCCCTTCGCTTTGTCTCCGTTTATTACGCAGCTCTGCTGTGAGTTACAAATGTGAGCAACGTCACCGGTATCAAATACCCAGGAGTTACTACGAGTACTGGTAAGGTACACATCAATTACATGTATATCAAATATACCTTTAGTGTTGCCGGCCTTCTTGTCTGCTAAGTATTTGGGGCAGTTCCGCTTCCAGTGACCCTTCCCTTTACAATAAAAGCACACAGTCTCAGGCTTGGGTCCATTCTTTGACTTCTTCTCGGCAACTGGCTTACCGGGCGCGGAAACATCTTTTCCGTCCTTCTTGAAGTTCTTCTTACCCTTGCCCTTCTTGAACTTAGTGGTTTTATTAACCATGAACAATTGATGTTCTTTCTTGATTTCAACCTCTGTTGACTTCAGCATTGAGAATACTTCTGGAATAGTTTTCACCATCCCCTGCTTATTGTAGTTCATCACAAAGCTCTTGTAGCTCGGTGGGAGCGACTGAAGGATTCTGTCAATGACCGCCTCATCCGGGAGGTTAATGTCCAGCTAGGACAGGCGGTTGTGCAACCCAGACATTTTGAGTATGTGCTCCTTGTGAAATATTTTCCTCCATCTTACAACTATAGAACTTGTCGGAGACTTCATATCTCTCGACCGGGCATGAGCTTGGAAAACCATTTTCAGCTCCTCGAACATCTCATATGCTCCGTGTTGCTCAAAACGCTTTTGGAGCCCGGTTCTAAGCTGTAAAGCATGCCGCACTAAACGAGGGAGTAATCATCAAGACGAGACTGCCAAGCATTCATAATGTCTTGGTTCTGCAGGATGGGTGCTTCACCTAGCGGGGCTTCTAGGACATATTTTTTCTTGGCTGCTATGAGGATGATCCTCAGGTTCCGGACCCAGTCTGAATAGTTGCTGCCATCATCTTTCAGCTTGGTTTTCTCTAAGAACGCGTTCAAGTTCATGGTGACATGAGCGTTGGCCATTTGATCTACAAGACATTTTGCAAAGATTTTAGACTAATGTTCATGATAATTAAGTTCATCTAATCAAATTATTTAATGAACTCCCACTCAGATTTGACATCCCTCTAGTCATCTAAGTGTTACATGATCCGAGTCGACTAGGCCGTATCCGATCATCACGTGAGATGGACTAGTCATCGTCGGTGAACATCTCCATGTTGATCGTATCTTCCATACGACTCATGTTCGACCTTTCGGTCTCTTGTGTTCCGAGGCCATGTATGCATACATGCTAGGCTCGTCAAGTTAACCCTAAGTGTTTTGCATGTGTAAAACTGTCTTACACCCGTTGTATGTGAACGTAAGGATCTATCACACCCGATCATCACGTGGTGCTTCGAAACGACAAACTTTAGCAAAGGTGCACAGTTAGGGGGAACACTTTCTTGAAATTATTATAAGGGATCATCTTATTTACTACCGCCGTTCTAAGTAAACAAGATGCATAAAACATAATAAACATCACATGCAATTATATAAAGTAGTGACATGATATGGCCAATATCATATAGCTCCTTTGATCTTCATCTTGAGGGCTCCATGATCATCTTGTCACCGGCATGACACCATGATCTCCATCATCATGATCTCCATCATCGTGTCTCCATGAAGTTGCTCGCCAACTATTACTTCTACTACTATGGCTAACACGTTTAGCAATAAAGTAAAGTAATTTACATGGCGTTGAATCAATGAAACGCAGCTCATACAATAATTAAGACAACTCCTATGGCTCCTGCCGGTTGTCATACTCATCGACATGCAAGTCGTGATTCCTATTACAAGAACATGATCTCATACATCACAATATATCATTCATCAGTCATCACAACTTACGGCCATATCACATCACATGACAATTGCTGCAAAAACAAGTTAGACGTCCTCTAATTGTTGTTGCATCTTTTACGTGGATGCAATTGGGTTCTAGCAAGAACATTTTCTTACCTACGAATAACCACAACGTGATTTGTCAACTTCTATTTACCCTTCATAAGGACCCTTTTCGTCAAATCCGCTCCAACTAAAGTGGGGAGGCGGACACCCGCTAGCCACCTTATGCAACTAGTGCATGTGGGTCGATGGAACCTATCTCACGTAAGCGCACGTGTAAGGTCGGTCCGGCCGCTTCATCCCACAATACCGCTGAAGCAAAATAAGACTAGTAGCGGCAAGAAAGTTGACAACATCTACGCCCACAACAAATTGTGTTCTACTCGTGCAAAAGAGAACTACGCATAGACCTAGCTCATGATGCCACTGTTGGGGAACGTTGCAGAAAATAAAAATTTTCCTACGGTTTCACCAAGATCCATCTATGAGTTCAGCTAAGCAACGAGTAATAGGAGAGAGATGCATCTAGATACCACTTGTAGATCACGTGCGGAAGCGTTCAAGAGAATGGGGATGATGGAGTCATACTCGCCGTGATTCAAATCATCGATGACCAAGTGCCGAACGGACAACACCTCCGCGTTCAACACACGTACGAAGCAGATGATGTCTCCTCCTTCTTGATCCAGCAAGGGGGAAGGAGAGGTTGAGGAAGAAGGCTCCAGCAGCACGACAGCACGGCGTGGTGATGGTGGAGAGGCGATACTCGGCAGGGCTTCGCCAAGCACTTAGCGGAGGAGGAGAGGTTTTGGGAGGGAGGGCTGCGCCTTGGATGTGTGTTGCAGCCCTCCCCTCTCCCCTCTATTTATAGGGGAAAGGGCAAGGGGGCCGGTCCCCTCTAGATGAGATCTAGAGAGGGGGGGGGGGGCAAGGGAGGGGGCTTGCCCCCCAAGCAAGGGGGGCGCCCCCACTAGGGTTTCCCCCAACCCTAGGCGCATGGGCCCAAAGGGGGGGGGTGCGCCCAGCCCTCAAGGGGCTGGTTCCCTGCCCCTTACGGCCCATGAGGCCCTCCGAGAGGTGGCCTCCTCGGTGGACCCTCGGAACCCCTCCAGTGGCCCTTACAATACCGATATGCCCCCGAAACTTTCCGGTGACCGTATGACAGCTTCCCATATATAAATCTTCACCTCCGGACCATTCCGGAGCTCCTCGTGACATCCGGGATCTCATCCGGGACTCCGAACAACATTCGGTAATCACATACAAGTCTTCCTAATAACCCTAGCGTCACCGAACCTTAAGTGTGTAGACCCTACGGGTTCTGGAGATATGCAGACATGACCGAGACGGCTCTCCGGATAATAACCAACAGCGGGATCTGGATACCCATGTTGGCTCTACATACTCCTCGATGATATCATCGGATGAACCACGATGTCGAGGATACAAGCAACCCCGTATACTATTCCCTTTGTCAGACGGTATGTTACTTGCCCAAGATTCGATCGTCGGTATCCCAATACCTCGTTCAATCTCGTTACCGGCAAGTCACTTTACTAAATCCGTAATGCATGATCCGTGACGAGACACTTGGTCACTTTGAGCTCATTATGATGATGCACTACCGAGTGGGCCCAGTGATACCTCTCCGTAACACGGAATGACAAATCCAGTCTTGATCCGTGTCAACCATGCAGACACTTTCGGAGATACCTGTAGTGCACCTTTATAGTCACCCAATTACGTTCTGACGTTTGGTACACCCAAAGCACTCCTACGGTATCCGGGAGTTACACGATCTCATGGTCTAAGGAAAAGATACTTGACATTGGAAAAGCTCTAGCAAAACGAACTACACGATCTTGTGCTATGCTTAGGATTGGGTCTTGTCCATCACATCATTCTCGTAATGACGTGATCCCGTTATCAACGACATCCACTGTCCATAGTCAGGAAACCATGACTATCTGTTGATCAACGAGTTAGTCAACTAGAGGCTCACTAGGGACATGTTGTGGTCTAAGTATTCACACGTGTATTACGATTTCCGGATAATACAATTATAGCATGAATAAAAGACAATTATCACGAACAAGGAAATATAATAATAATCCTTTTATTATTGCCTCTAGGGCATATTTCCAATAGGATCCGGGCGTAGGGAGACACGTACGTCAACCAAGGAGTCCTACTAGGACATTCATTTCAAACACCGGGTTTCTTTGAGCCGATTATGAAGAATCTAGGTCTAGCGGATGGATGCAAACAATTGAGTTGTTGCGGGTTCATCTTTTCCACCCTCGCTCAAGGAAATAAAGTTTTTCTCCAAGAAGAGAGATCGAGTTTTATTCGGTGAGGTTGGATCCGGGCGTATGGCGACACGTACGTCAACCTTGGAGTCCTACTAGGACATTCATTTCGAACAACGGGTTTCCTTGAGCCGATTATGAAGAATGTAGGTCTAGTGGATGGATGCAAACAATTGAGTTGCTGCGGGTTCATCTTTTCCTCCCTCGCTCAAGGAAATCAAGTTTTTTCTCCAAGAAGAGAGATCGAGTTTTATTCGGTGAGGTTGGATCCGAGGCGTGAGGCGACACCTCGTCAACCAAGGAGTCCTACTAGGACATTCATTTCAAACACCGGGTTTCTTTGAGCCGATTATGAAGAATCTAGGTCTAGAGGATGGATGCAAACAATTGAGTTGTTGCGGTTCATCTTTTCCTCCCTCGCTCAAGGAAATCAAGTTTTTCTCCAAGAAGAGAGATCGAGTTTTATTCGGTGAGGTTGGATCCGGGCGTAGGGCGACACGTCGTCAACCAAGGAGTCCTACTAGGACATTCATTTCGAACAACGGGTTTCTTTGAGCCTATTATGAAGAATCTAGGTCCAGTGGATGGATGCAAACAATTGAGTTGCATGCGGGTTCATCTTTTCCTCCCTCGCTCAAGGAAATCAAGTTTTTTCTCCAAGAAGAGAGATCGAGTTTTATTCGGTGACGTTGGATCCGGCGTGAGGCGACACGTATGTCAACCAAGGAGTCCTACTAGGACATTCATTTGAACACGGGTTTCTTTGAGCCGATTATGAAGAATCTAGGTCTAGTGGATGGATGCAAACAATTGAGTTGCTGCGGGTTCATCTTTTCCTCCCTCGCTCAAGGAAATCAAGTTTTTTCTCCAAGAAGAGAGATCGAGTTTTATTCGGTGACGTTGGATCCGGGCGTGAGGCGACACCTCGTCAACCAAGGAGTCCTACTAGGACACTCATTTCGAACACCGGGTTTCTTTGAGCCAATTATGAAGAATCTAGGTCTAGTGGATGGATGCAAACAATTGAGTTGCTGCGGGTTCATCTTTTCCTCCTTCGCTCAAGGAAATCAAGTTTTTCTCCAAGAAGAGAGATCGAGTTTTATTCGGTGAGGTCGGATCCGGGCGTGAGGCGACACGTATGTCAACCAAGGAGTCCTACTAGGACATTCATTTCAACACCGGGTTTCTTTGAGCCGATTATGAAGAATCTAGGTCTAGTGGATGGATGCAAACCATTGAGTTGTTGCGGGTTCATCTTTTCCTCCCTCGCTCAAGGAAATCAAGTTTTTTCTCCAAGAAGAGAGATCGAGTTTTATTCCGGTGACGTTGGATCCGGCCGTAGGGCGACACCTACGTCAACCAAGGAGTCCTACTAGGACATTCATTTCGAACACCGGATTTCTTTGAGCCGATTATGAAGAATCTAGGTCTAGTGGATGGATGCAAACAATTGAGTTGCTGCGGGTTCATCTTTTCCTCCCTCGCTCCAGGAAATCAAGTTTTTTCACCAAGAAGAGAGATCGAGTTTTATTCCGGTGACGTTGGATCCGGCGTGAGGCGACACCTACGTCAACCAAGGAGTCCTACTAGGACATTCATTTGAACACCGGGTTTCTTTGAGCCGATTATGAAGAATCTAGGTCTAGTGGATGGATGCAAACAATTGAGTTGCTGCGGGTTCATCTTTTCCACCCTCGCTCAAGGAAATCAAGTTTTTTCACCAAGAAGAGAGATCGAGTTTTATTCCGGTGAGGTTGGATCCGGGCGTAGGGTGACACGTACGTCAACCAAGGAGTCCTACTAGGACATTCATTTCGAACACCGGGTTTCTTTGAGCCGATTATGAAGAATCTAGGTCTAGTGGATGGATGCAAACAATTGAGTTGTTGCGGGTTCATCTTTTCCACCCTCGCTCAAGGAAATCAAGTTTTTTCTCCAAGAAGAGAGATCGAGTTTTATTCCGGTGAGGTTGGATCTGGGCGTAGGGCGACACGTACATCTACCAAGGAGTCCTACTAGGACATTCATTTCGAACAACGGGTTTCCTCGAGCTGATTATGAAGAATCTAGGCCTAGTGGATGGATGCAAACAATTGAGTTGCTGCGGGTTCATCTTTTCCTCCCTCGCTCAAGGAAATCAAGTTTTTCTCCAAGAAGAGAGATCGAGTTTTATTCGGTGAGGTTGGATCCGGGCGTAGGGGTGACACGTCGTCAACCAAGGAGTCCTACTAGGACATTCATTTGAACACTGGGTTTCTTTGAGCCGATAATGAAGAATCTAGGTCTAGTGGATGGATGCATACAATTGAGTTGCTGCGGGTTCATCTTTTCCTCCCTCGCTCAAGGAAATCAAGTTTTTTCTCCAAGAAGAGAGATCGAGTTTTATTCCGGTGAGGTTGGATCCGGGCGTAGGGCGACACGTCGTCAACCAAGGAGTCCTACTAGGACATTCATTTCAACACCGGGTTTCTTTGAGCCGATTATGAAGAATCTAGGTCTAGTGGATCGATGCAAACAATTGAGTTGCTGCGGGTTCATCTTTTCCACCCTCGCTCAAGGAAATCAAGTTTTTTCTCCAAGAAGAGAGATCGAGTTTTATTCCGGTGAGGTTGGATCCGGGCGTAGGGTGACACGGACGTCAACCAGGGAGTCCTACTAGGACATTCATTTCGAACACCGGATTTCTTTGAGCCGATTATGAAGAATCTAGGTCTAGTGGATGGATGCAAACAATTGAGTTGCTGCGGGTTCATCTTTTCCTCCCTCGCTCCGAAAATCAAGTTTTTCACCAAGAAGAGAGATCGAGTTTTATTCGGTGAGGTTGGATCCGGGCGTAGGGTGACACGTCGTCAACCAAGGAGTCCTACTAGGACATTCATTTGAACACCGGGTTTCTTTGAGCCGATTATGAAGAATCTAGGTCTAGTGGATGGATGCAAACAATTGAGTTGTTGCGGGTTCATCTTTTCCACCCTCGCTCAAGGAAATCAAGTTTTTCTCCAAGAAGAGAGATCGAGTTTTATTCGGTGAGGTTGGATCGAGGCGTGAGGCGACACCTACGTCAACCAAGGAGTCCTACTAGGACATTCATTTCAAACACCGGGTTTCTTTGAGCCGATTATGAAGAATCTAGGTCTAGCGGATGGATGCAAACAATTGAGTTGTTGCGGGTTCATCTTTTCCTCCCTCGCTCAAGGAAATCAAGTTTTTTCTCCAAGAAGAGAGATCGAGTTTTATTCCGGTGAGGTTGGATCCGGGCGTAGGGCGACACGTACGTCAACCAAGGAGTCCTACTAGGACATTCATTTCGAACAACGGGTTTCTTTGAGCCGATTATGAAGAATCTAGGTCTAGTGGATGGATGCAAACAATTGAGTTGCTGCGGGTTCATCTTTTCCTCCCTCGCTCAAGGAAATCAAGTTTTTTCTCCAAGAAGAGAGATCGAGTTTTATTCCGGTGACGTTGGATCCGGGCGTAGGGCGACACGTATGTCAACCAAGGAGTCCTACTAGGACATTCATTTCGAACACCGGGTTTCTTTGAGCCGATTATGAAGAATCTAGGTCTAGTGGATGGATGCAAACAATTGAGTTGCTGCGGGTTCATCTTTTCCTCCCTCGCTCAAGGAAATCAAGTTTTTTCTCCAAGAAGAGAGATCGAGTTTTATTCCGGTGACGTTGGATCCGGGCGTAGGGCGACACCTACGTCAACCAAGGAGTCCTACTAGGACACTCATTTCGAACACCGGGTTTCTTTGAGCCAATTATGAAGAATCTAGGTCTAGTGGATGGATGCAAACAATTGAGTTGCTGCGGGTTCATCTTTTCCTCCTTCGCTCAAGGAAATCAAGTTTTTTCTCCAAGAAGAGAGATCGAGTTTTATTCCGGTGAGGTCGGATCCGGGCGTAGGGCGACACGTATGTCAACCAAGGAGTCCTACTAGGACATTCATTTCGAACACCGGGTTTCTTTGAGCCGATTATGAAGAATCTAGGTCTAGTGGATGGATGCAAACCATTGAGTTGTTGCGGGTTCATCTTTTCCTCCCTCGCTCAAGGAAATCAAGTTTTTTCTCCAAGAAGAGAGATCGAGTTTTATTCGGTGACGTTGGATCCGGGCGTAGGGCGACACCTACGTCAACCAAGGAGTCCTACTAGGACATTCATTTCGAACACCGGATTTCTTTGAGCCGATTATGAAGAATCTAGGTCTAGTGGATGGATGCAAACAATTGAGTTGCTGCGGGTTCATCTTTTCCTCCCTCGCTCCAGGAAATCAAGTTTTTTCACCAAGAAGAGAGATCGAGTTTTATTCCGGTGACGTTGGATCCGGGCGTAGGGCGACACCTACGTCAACCAAGGAGTCCTACTAGGACATTCATTTCGAACACCGGGTTTCTTTGAGCCGATTATGAAGAATCTAGGTCTAGTGGATGGATGCAAACAATTGAGTTGTCTTGGGTTCATCTTTTCCACCCTCGCTCAAGGAAATCAAGTTTTTCACCAAGAAGAGAGATCGAGTTTTATTCGGTGAGGTTGGATCCGGGCGTGGGGTGACACGCGTCGTCAACCAAGGAGTCCTACTAGGACATTCATTTCGAACACCGGGTTTCTTTGAGCCGATTATGAAGAATCTAGGTCTAGTGGATGGATGCAAACAATTGAGTTGTTGCGGGTTCATCTTTTCCACCCTCGCTCAAGGAAATCAAGTTTTTTCTCCAAGAAGAGAGATCGAGTTTTATTCCGGTGAGGTTGGATCTGGGCGTGAGGCGACACGCACATCTACCAAGGAGTCCTACTAGGACATTCATTTCGAACAACGGGTTTCCTCGAGCTGATTATGAAGAATCTAGGCCTAGTGGATGGATGCAAACAATTGAGTTGCTGCGGGTTCATCTTTTCCTCCCTCGCTCAAGGAAATCAAGTTTTTTCTCCAAGAAGAGAGATCGAGTTTTATTCCGGTGAGGTTGGATCCGGGCGTAGGGTGACACGTACGTCAACCAAGGAGTCCTACTAGGACATTCATTTCGAACACTGGGTTTCTTTGAGCCGATAATGAAGAATCTAGGTCTAGTGGATGGATGCATACAATTGAGTTGCTGCGGGTTCATCTTTTCCTCCCTCGCTCAAGGAAATCAAGTTTTTTCTCCAAGAAGAGAGATCGAGTTTTATTCGGTGAGGTTGGATCCGGGCGTGAGGCGACACGTCGTCAACCAAGGAGTCCTACTAGGACATTCATTTCGAACACCGGGTTTCTTTGAGCCGATTATGAAGAATCTAGGTCTAGTGGATCGATGCAAACAATTGAGTTGCTGCGGGTTCATCTTTTCCACCCTCGCTCAAGGAAATCAAGTTTTTTCTCCAAGAAGAGAGATCGAGTTTTATTCGGTGAGGTTGGATCCGGCGTGAGGTGACACGGACGTCAACCAGGGAGTCCTACTAGGACATTCATTTCGAACACCGGATTTCTTTGAGCCGATTATGAAGAATCTAGGTCTAGTGGATGGATGCAAACAATTGAGTTGCTGCGGGTTCATCTTTTCCTCCCTCGCTCCAGGAAATCAAGTTTTTTCACCAAGAAGAGAGATCGAGTTTTATTCCGGTGAGGTTGGATCCGGGCGTAGGGTGACACGTACGTCAACCAAGGAGTCCTACTAGGACATTCATTTCGAACACCGGGTTTCTTTGAGCCGATTATGAAGAATCTAGGTCTAGTGGATGGATGCAAACAATTGAGTTGTTGCGGGTTCATCTTTTCCACCCTCGCTCAAGGAAATCAAGTTTTTTCTCCAAGAAGAGAGATCGAGTTTTATTCCGGTGAGGTTGGATCCGGGCGTAGGGCGACACGTACATCAACCAAGGAGTCCTACTAGGACATTCATTTCGAACAACGGGTTTCCTCGAGCTGATTATGAAGAATCTAGGCCTAGTGGATGGACGCAAACAATTGAGTTGCTGCGGGTTCATCTTTTCCTCCCTCGCTCAAGGAAATCAAGTTTTTTCTCCAAGAAGAGAGATCGAGTTTTATTCCGGTGAGGTTGGATCCGGGCGTAGGGTGACACGTACGTCAACCAAGGAGTCCTACTAGGACATTCATTTCGAACACTGGGTTTCTTTGAGCCGATTATGAAGAATCTAGGTCTAGTGGATGGATGCATACAATTGAGTTGCTGCGGGTTCATCTTTTCCTCCCTCGCTCAAGGAAATCAAGTTTTTTCTCCAAGAAGAGAGATCGAGTCTTATTCCGGTGAGGTTGGATCCGGGCGTAGGGCGACACGTACGTCAACCAAGGAGTCCTACTAGGACATTCATTTCGAACACCGGGTTTCTTTGAGCCGATTATGAAGAATCTAGGTCTAGTGGATCGATGCAAACAATTGAGTTGCTGCGGGTTCATCTTTTCCACCCTCGCTCAAGGAAATCAAGTTTTTTCTCCAAGAAGAGAGATCGAGTTTTATTCCGGTGAGGTTGGATCCGAGGCGTAGGGCGACACGTGCATCAACCAAGGAGTCCTACTAGGACATTCATTTCAAACAACGGGTTTCCTCGAGCTGATTATGAAGAATCTAGGTCTAGTGGATGGATGCAAACAATTGAGTTGCTGCGGGTTCATCTTTTCCTCCCTCGCTCAAGGAAATCAAGTTTTTTCTCCAAGAAGAGAGATCGAGTTTTATTCGGTGAGGTTGGATCCGGGCGTAGGGGTGACACGTGACGACAACCGTGGAGTCCTACTAGGACATTCATTTCGAACACCGGGTTTCTTTGAGCCGATTATGAAGAATCTAGGTCTAGTGGATGGATGCATACAATTGAGTTGCTGCGGGTTCATCTTTTCCTCCCTCGCTCAAGGAAATCAAGTTTTTCTCCAAGAAGAGAGATCGAGTTTTATTCCGGTGAGGTTGGATCCGGGCGTAGGGCGACACCTACGTCAACCAAGGAGTCCTACTAGGACATTCATTTCGAACATCGGGTTTCTTTGAGCCGATTATGAAGAATCTAGGTCTAGTGGATGTATGCAAACAATTGAGTTGCTGCGGGTTCATCTTTTCCTCCCTCGTTCAAGGAAATCAAGTTTTTTCTCCAAGAAGAGAGATCGAGTTTTATTCCGGTGAGGTTGGATCCGGGCGTAGGTCGACACGTACGTCAACCAAGGAGTCCTACTAGGACATTCATTTCGAACACCGGGTTTCTTTGAGCCAATTATGAAGAATCTAGGTCTAGTGGATGGATGCAAACAATTGAGTTGCTGCGGGTTCATCTTTTCCTCCCTCGCTCAAGGAAATCAAGTTTTTTCTCCAAGAAGAGAGATCGAGTTTTATTCCGGTGAGGTCGAATCCGGGCGTACGGCGACACGTACGTCAACCAAGGAGTCCTACTAGGACATTCATTTCGAACAATGGGTTTCTTTGAGCCGATTATGAAGAATCTAGGTCTAGTGGATGGATGCATACAATTGAGTTGTTGCGGGTTCATCTTTTCCTCCCTCGCTCAAGGAAATCAAGTTTTTTCTCCAAGAAGAGAGATCGAGTTTTATTCCGGTGAGGTTGGATCCGGACGTAGGGCGACACGTACGTCAACCAAGGAGTCCTACTAGGACATTTAATTCGAACACCGGGTTTCTTTGGGCCGATTATGAAGAATCTAGGTCTAGTGTATGGATGCAAACAATTGAGTTGCTGCGGGTTCATCTTTTCCTCCCTCGCTCAAGGAAATCAAGTTTTTTCTCCAAGAAGAGAGATCGAGTTTTATTCCGTGAGGTTGGATCCGGGCGTGAGGCGACACGACGTCAACCAAGGAGTCCTACTAGGACATTCATTTCAACACCGGCTTTCTTTGAGCCGATTATGAAGAATCTAGGTCTAGTGGATCGATGCAAATAATTGAGTTGCTGCGGGTTCATTTCTTCCTCTCTCGCTCAAGGAAATCAAGTTTTTTCTCCAAGAAGAGAGATCGAGTTTTATTCCGGTGAGGTTGGATCCGGACGTAGGGCGACACGTACATCAACCAAGGAGTCCTACTAGGACATTCATTTCGAACAACGGGTTTCCTTGAGCTGATTATGAATAATCGAGGTCTAGTACATGGATGCAAACAATTGAGTTGCTGCGGGTTCATCTTTTCCTCCCTCGCTCAAGGAAATCAAGTTTTTTCTCCAAGAAGAGAGATCGAGTTTTATTCCGGTGAGGTTGGATGCGGGCGTGGGGTGACACGTCGTCAACCAAGGAGTCCTACTAGGACATTCATTTCAACACCGGGTTTCTTTGAGCCGATTATGAAGAATCTAGGTCTAGTGGATGGATGCATACAATTGAGTTGCTGCGGGTTCATCTTTTCCTCCCTCGCTCAAGGAAATCAAGTTTTTTCTGCAAGAAGAGAGATCGAGTTTTATTCCGGTGAGGTTGGATCCGGGCGTGAGGCGACACGTCGTCAACCAAGGAGTCCTACTAGGACATTCATTTCGAACACCGGGTTTCTTTGAGCCGATTATGAAGAATCTAGGTCTAGTGGATGGATGCAAACAATTGAGTTGCTGCAGGTTCATCTTTTACTCCCTCGCTCAAGGAAATCAAGTTTTTTCTCCAAGAAGAGAGATCGAGTTTTATTCCGGTGAGGTTGGATCCGGGCGTAGGGCGACACGTACGTCAACCAAGGAGTCCTACTAGGACATTTATTTCGAACACCGGGTTTCTTTGAGCCGATTATGAAGAATCTAGGTCTAGTGGATGGATGCAAACAATTGAGTTGCTGCAGGTTCATCTTTTCCTCCCTCGCTCAAGGAAATCAAGTTTTTTATACAAGAAGAGAGATCGAGTTTTATTACGGTGAGGTTGGATCCTGGCGTAGGGCGACACGTACGTCAACCAAGGAGTCCTACTAGGACATTCATTTCGAACACCGGGTTTCTTTGAGCCGATTATGAAGAATCTAGGTCTAGTGTATGGATGCAAACAATTGAGTTGCTGCGGGTTCATCTTTTCCTCCCTCGCTCACGGAAATCAAGTTTTTTCTCCAAGAAGAGAGATCGAGTTTTATTCGGTGAGGTTGGATCCGGGCGTGAGGCGACACGTACGTCAACCAAGGAGTCCTACTAGGACATTCATTTCGAACACCGGGTTTCTTTGAGCCAATTATGAAGAATCTAGGTCTAGTGGATCGATGCAAACAATTGAGTTGCTGCGGGTTCATCTTTTCCACCCTCGCTCAAGGAAATCAAGTTTTTTCTCCAAGAAGAGAGATCGAGTTTTATTCCAGTGAGGTTGGATACGGGCGTAGGGTGACACGTACGTCAACCAGGGAGTCCTACTAGGACATTCATTTCAACACCTTTGGGTTTCTTTGAGCCGATTATGAAGAATCTAGGTCTAGTGGATGGATGCATACAATTGAGTTGTCATGAGTTCATCTTTTCCTCCCTCGCTCAAGGAAATCAAGTTTTTCTCCAAGAAGAGAGATCGAGTCTTATTCGGTGAGGTTGGATCCGGCGTAGGGCGACACGTCGTCAACCAAGGAGTCCTACTAGGACATTCATTTCGAACACCGGGTTTCTTTGAGCCGATTATGAAGAATCTAGGTCTAGTGGATGGATGCAAACAATTGAGTTGCTGCAGCTTCATCTTTTACACCCTCGCTCAAGGAAATCAAGTTTTTTCTCCAAGAAGAGAGATCGAGTTTTATTCCGGTGAGGTTTGATCCGGGCGTAGGGCGACACGTACGTCAACCAAGGAGTCCTACTAGGACATTTATTTCGAACACCGGGCTTCTTTGAGCCGATTATGAAGAATCTAGGTCTAGTGGATGGATGCAAACAATTGAGTTGCTGCGGGTTCTTCTTTCCTCCCTCGCTCAAGGAAATCAAGTTTTTTCTCCAAGAAGAGAGATCGAGTTTTATTCCGGTGAGGTTGGATCCGGGCATAGGGCTTACGTGACGTCAACCAAGGAGTCCTACTAGGACATTCATTTCGAACACCGGGTTTCTTTGAGCCGATTATGAAGAATCTAGGTCTAGTGTATGGATGCAAACAATTGAGTTGCTGCGGGTTCATCTTTTCCTCCCTCGCTCAAGGAAATCAAGTTTTTCTCCAAGAAGAGAGATCGAGTTTTATTCCGGTGAGGTTGGATCCGGGCGTAGGGTGACACGTACGTCAACCAAGGAGTCCTACTAGGACATTCATTTCGAACACCGGGTTTCTTTGAGCCGATTATGAAGAATCTAGGTCTAGTGGATCGATGCAAACAATTGAGTTGCTGCGGGTTCATCGTTTCCACCCTCGCTCAAGGAAATCAAGTTTTTTCTCCAAGAAGAGAGATCGAGTTTTATTCCGGTGAGGTTGGATCCGGGCATAGGGCGACACGTACATCAACCAAGGAGTCCTACTAGGACATTCATTTCGAACAACGGGTTTCCTCGAGCTGATTATGAAGAATCTAGGTCTAGTGGATGGATGCAAACAATTGAGTTGCTGCGGGTTCATCTTTTCCTCCCTCGCTCAAGGAAATCAAGTTTTTTCTCCAAGAAGAGAGATCGAGTTTTATTCCGGTGAGCTTGGATCCGGGCGTAGGGTGACACGTACGTCAACCAAGGAGTCCTACTAGGCCATTCATTTCGAACAATGGGTTTCTTTGAGCCGATTATGAAGAATCTAGGTCTAGTGGATGGATGCATACAATTGAGTTGTTGCGGGTTCATCTTTTCCTCCCTCGCTCAAGGAAATCAAGTTTTTTCTCCAAGAAGAGAGATCGAGTTTTATTCCGGTGAGGTTGGATCCGGACGTAGGGCGACACGTACGTCAACCAAGGAGTCCTACTAGGACATTTAATTCGAACACCGGGTTTCTTTGGGCCGATTATGAAGAATCTAGGTCTAGTGTATGGATGCAAACAATTGAGTTGCTGCGGGTTCATCTTTTCCTCCCTCGCTCAAGGAAATCAAGTTTTTTCTCCAAGAAGAGAGATCGAGTTTTATTCCGGTGAGGTTGGATCCGGGCGTAGGGCGACACGTACGTCAACCAAGGAGTCCTACTAGGACATTCATTTCGAACACCGGCTTTCTTTGAGCCGATTATGAAGAATCTAGGTCTAGTGGATCGATGCAAATAATTGAGTTGCTGCGGGTTCATTTCTTCCTCTCTCGCTCAAGGAAATCAAGTTTTTTCTCCAAGAAGAGAGATCGAGTTTTATTCCGGTGAGGTTGGATCCGGGCGTAGGGCGACACGTACATCAACCAAGGAGAACTACTAGGACATTCATTTCGAACAACGGGTTTCCTCGAGCTGATTATGAAGAATCTAGGTCTAGTGGATGGATGCAAACAATTGAGTTGCTGCGGGTTCATCTTTTCCTCCCTCGCTCAAGGAAATCAAGTTTTTTCTCCAAGAAGAGAGATCGAGTTTTATTCCGGTGAGGTTGGATCCGGGCGTAGGGTGACACGTACGTCAACCAAGGAGTCCTACTAGGACATTCATTTCGAACAATTGGTTTCTTTGAGCCGATTATGAAGAATCCAGGTCTAGTGGATGGATGCAAACAATTGAGTTGCTGCGGGTTCATCTTCTCCTCCCTCGCTCAAGGAAATCAAGTTTTTTCTCCAAGAAGATAGATCGAGTTTTATTCCGTGAGGTTGGATCCGAGGCGTAGGGCGACACGTCGTCAACCAAGGAGTCCTACTAGGACATTCATTTCGAACACCGGGTTTCTTTGAGCCGATTATGAAGAATCTAGGTCTAGTGGATGGATGCAAACAATTGAGTTGCTGCGGGTTCATCTTTTCCTCCCTCGCTCAAGGAAATCAAGTTTTTCTCCAAGAAGATAGATCGAGTTTTATTCCGGTGAGGTTGGATCCGAGGCGTAGGGCGACACGTGACGTCAACCAAGCAGTCCTACTAGGACATTCATTTCAACACCGGGTTTCTTTGAGCCTATTATGAAGAATCTAGGTCTAGTGGATGGATGCAAACAATTGAGTTGCTGCGGGTTCATCTTTTCCTCCCTCGCTCACGGAAATCAAATTTTTCTCCAAGAAGAGAGATCGAGTTTTATTCCGGTGAGGTTGGATCTGGGCGTAGGGCGACACGTATGTCAACCAAGGAGTCCTACTAGGACATTCATTTCGAACGCCGGGTTTCTTTGAGCCGATTATGAAGAATCTAGGTCTAGTGGATGGATGCAAACAATTGAGTTGCTGCGGGTTCATCTTTTCCTCCCTCGCTCAAGGAAATCAAGTTTTTCTCCAAGAAGAGAGATCGAGTTTTATTCCGGTGAGGTTGGATCCGGGCGTGAGGCGACACGTCGTCAACCAAGGAGTCCTACTAGGACATTCATTTCAAACACCGGGTTTCTTTGAGCCGATTATGAAGAATCTAGGTCTAGTGGATGGATGCAAACAATTGAGTTGCTGCGGGTTCATCTTTTCCTCCCTCGCTCAAGGAAATCAAGTTTTTACTCCAAGAAGAGAGATCGAGTTTTATTCGGTGAGGTTGGATCCGAGGCGTGAGGCGACACGTCGTCAACCAAGGAGTCCTACTAGGACATTCATTTCGAACACCGGGTTTCTTTGAGCCAATTACGAAGAATCTAGGTCTAGTGGATGGATGCAAACAATTTAGTTGCTGCGGGTTCATCTTTTCCTCCCTCGCTCAAGGAAATCAAGTTTTTTCTCCAAGAAGAGAGATCGAGTTTTATTCCGGTGAGGTTGGATCTGGGCGTAGGGCGACACGTATGTCAACCAAGGAGTCCTACTAGGACATTCATTTGAACACCGGGTTTCTTTGAGCCGATTATGAAGAATCTAGGTCTAGTGGATGGATGCAAACAATGGAGTTGCTGCGGGTTCATCTTTTCCTCCCTCGCTCAAGGAAATCAAGTTTTTCTCCAAGAAGAGAGATCGAGTTTTATTCCGGTGAGGTTGGATCCGGGCGTAGGCGACACGTCGTCAACCAAGGAGTCCTACTAGGACATTCATTTCAAACACCGGGTTTCTTTGAGCCGATTATGAAGAATCTAGGTCTAGTGGATGGATGCAAACAATTGAGTTGCTGCGGGTTCATCTTTTCCACCCTCGCTCAAGGAAATCAAGTTTTTTCTCCAAGAAGAGAGATCGAGTTTTAGTCCGGCGAGGTTGGATCCGGGCGTAGGGCGACACGTACATCAACCAAGGAGTCCTACTAGGACATTCATTTCGAACAATGGGTTTCCTTGAGCTGATTACGAAGAATCTAGGTCTAGTGGATGGATGCAAACAATTGATTTGCTGCGGGTTCATCTTTTCCTCCCTCGCTCAAGGAAATCAAGTTTTTTCTCCAAGAAGAGAGATCGAGTTTTATTCCGGTGAGGTTGGATCCGGGCGTAGGGTGACACGTACGTCAACCAAGGAGTCCTACTAGGACATTCATTTCGAACACTGGGTTTCTTTGAGCCGATTATGAAGAATCTAGGTCTTGTGGATGGATGCAAACAATTGAGTTGCTGCAGGTTCATCCTTTCCTCCCCCGCTCAAGGAAATCAAGTTTTTTCTCCAAGAAGAGAGATCGAGTTTTATTCCGGTGAGGTTGGATCCGGGCGTAGGGCGACACGTACGTCAACCAAGTAGTCCTACTAGGACATTCATTTCGAACACCGGGTTTCTTTGAGCCGATTATGAAGAATCTAGGTCTAGTGGATGGATGCAAACAATTGAGTTGCTGCAGGTTCATCTTTTACTCCCTCGCTCAAGGAAATCAAGTTTTTCTCCAAGAAGAGAGATCGAGTTTTATTCCGGTGAGGTTGGATCCGGGCGTAGGGCGACACGTACGTCAACCAAGGAGTCCTACTAGGACATTCATTTCGAACACCGGGTTTCTTTGAGCCGATTATGAAGAATCTAGGTCTAGGTGATGGATGCAAACAATTGAGTTGCTGCGGGTTCATCTTTTCCTCCCTCGCTCAAGGAAATCAAGTTTTTTCTCCAAGAAGAGAGATCGAGTTTTATTCCGGTGAGGTTGGATCCGGGCGTAGGGCGACACGTACGTCAACCAAGGAGTCCTACTAGGACATTCATTTCGAACAATGGGTTTCCTTGAGCTGATTATGAAGAATCTAGGTCTAGTGGATGGATGCAAACAATTGAGTTGCTGCGGGTTCATCTTTTCCTCCCTCGCTCAAGGAAATCAAGTTTTTTCTCCAAGAAGAGAGATCGAGTTTTATTCCGATGAGGTTGGATCCGGGCGTAGGGTGACACGTACGTCAACCAAGGAGTCCTACTAGGACATTCATTTCGAACACTTGGTTTCTTTGAGCCGATTATGAAGAATCTAGGTCTAGTGGATGGATGCAAACAATTGAGTTGCTGCGGGTTCATCTTTTCCTCCCTCGCTCAAGGAAATCAAGTTTTTTCTCCAAGAAGAGAGATCAAGTTTTATTCCGGTGAGGTTGGATCCGGGCGTAGGGCGACACGTCGTCAACCAAGGAGTCCTACTAGGACATTCATTTCGAACACCGGGTTTCTTTGAGCCGATTATGAAGAATCTAGGTCTAGTGGATGGATGCAAACAATTGAGTTGCTGCAGGTTCATCTTTTACTCCCTCGCTCAAGGAAATCAAGTTTTTTCTCCAAGAAGAGAGATCGAGTTTTATTCCGGTGAGGTTGGATCCGGGCGTAGGGCGACACGTACGTCAACCAAGGAGTCCTAGTGGGACATTCATTTCAAACAACGGGTTTCTTTGAGCCGATTATGAAGAATCTAGGTCTAGGTGATGGATGCAAACAATTGAGTTGCTGCGGGTTCATCTTTTCCTCCCTCGCTCAAGGAAATCAAGTTTTTTCTCCAAGAAGAGAGATCGAGTTTTATTCCGGTGAGGTTGGATCCGGGCATAGGGCGACATGTATGTCGACCAAGGAGTCCTACTAGGACATTCATTTCGAACAATGGGTTTCTTTGAGCCGATTATGAAGAATCTAGGTCTAGTGGATGGATGCATACAATTGAGTTGCTGCGGGTTCATCTTTTCCTCCCTCGCTCAAGGAAATCAAGTTTTTTCTCCAAGAAGAGAGATCGAGTTTTATTCCGGTGAGGTTGGATCCGGGCGTAGGGCGACACGTACGTCAACCAAGGAGTCCTACTAGGACATTTATTTCGAACACCGGGTTTCTTTGAGCCGATTATGAAGAATCTAGGTCTAGTGTATGGATGCAAACAATTGAGTTGCTGCGGGTTCATCTTTTCCTACCTCGCTCAAGGAAATCAAGTTTTTTCTCCAAGAAGAGAGATCGAGTTTTATTCCGGTGAGGTTGGATCCGGGCGTAGGGCAACACGTACGTCAACCAAGGAGTCCTACTAGGACATTCATTTCGAACACCGGGTTTCTTTGAGCCGATTATGAAGAATCAAGGTCTAGTGTATGGATGCAAACAATTGAGTTGCTGCGGGTTCATCTTTTCCTCCCTCGCTCAAGGAAATCAAGTTTTTTCTCCAAGAATAGAGATCGAGTTTTATTCCGGTGAGGTTGGATCCGGGCGTAGGGCGAGACGTACGTCAACCAAGGAGTCCTACTAGGACATTCATTTCGAACACCGTGTTTCTTTGAGCCGATTATGAAGAATCTAGGTCAAGTGGATCGATGCAAACAATTGAGTTGCTGCGGGTTCATCTTTTCCTCCCTCGCTCAAGGAAATCAAGTTTTTTCTCCAAGAAGAGAGATCGAGTTTTATTCCGGTGAGGTTGGATCCGGGCGTAGGGCGACACGTACATCAACCAAGGAGTCCTACTAGGACATTCATTTCAAACAACGGGTTTCCTCGAGCTGATTATGAAGAATCTAGGTCTAGTACATGGATGCAAACAATTGAGTTGGTGCGGGTTCATCTTTTCCTCCCTCGCTCAAGGAAATCAAGTTTTTTCTCCAAGAAGAGAGATCGAGTTTTATTCTGGTGAGGTTGGATCCGGGCATAGGGCGACACGTACGTCAACCAAGGAGTCCTACTAGGACATTCATTTCGAACAACGGGTTTCCTTGAGCCGATTATGAAGAATCTAGGTCTAGTGGATGGATGCAAGCAATTGAGTTGCTGCGGGTTCATCTTTTCCTCCCTCGCTCAAGGAAATCAAGTTTTTTCTCCAAGAAGAGAGATCGAGTTTTATTCCGGTGAGGTTGGATCCGGGCGTAGGGCGACACGTACATCAACCAAGGAGTCCTACTAGGACATTCATTTCGAACAATGTGTTTCCTTGAGCCGATTATGAAGAATCTAGGTCTAGTGGATGGATGCAAACAATTGAGTTGCTGCGGGTTCATCGTTTCCTCCCTCGCTCAAGGAAATCAAGTTTTTTCTCCAAGAAGAGAGATCGTGTTTTATTCCGGTGAGGTTGGATCCGGGCGTAGGGTGACACGACGTCGTCAACCAAGGAGTCCTACTAGGACATTCATTTCGAACACTGGGTTTCTTTGAGCCGATTATGAAGAATCTAGGTCTAGTGGATGGATGCAAACAATTGAGTTGCTGCGGGTTCATCTTTTCCTCCCTCGCTCAAGGAAATCAAGGTTTTTCTCCAAGAAGAGAGATCGAGTTTTATTCCGGTGAGGTTGGATCCGGGCGTAGGGCGACACGTACATCAACCAAGGAGTCCTACTAGGACATTCATTTCAAACAACGGGTTTCCTCGAGCTGATTATGAAGAATCTAGGTCTAGTGGATGGATGCAAACAATTGAGTTGCTGCAGGTTCATCTTTTACTCCCTCGCTCAAGGAAATCAAGTTTTTTCTCCAAGAAGAGAGATCGAGTTTTATTCCGGTGAGGTTGGATCCGGGCGTAGGGCGACACGTACGTCAACCAAGGAGTCCTAGTAGGACATTCATTTCGAACACCGGGTTTCTTTGAGCCGATTATGAAGAATCTAGGTCTAGGTGATGGATGCAAACAATTGAGTTGCTGCGGGTTCATCTTTTCCTCCCTCGCTCAAGGAAATCAAGTTTTTTCTCCAAGAAGAGAGATCGAGTTTTATTCCGGTGAGGTTGGATCCGGGCATAGGGCGACACGTACGTCAACCAAGGAGTCCTACTAGGACATTCATTTCGAACACTGGGTTTCTTTGAGCTGATTATGAAGAATCTAGGTCTAGTGTATGGATGCAAACAATTGAGTTGCTGCGGGTTCATCTTTTCCTCCCTCGCTCAAGGAAATCAAGTTTTTTCTCCAAGAAGAGAGATCGATTTTTATTGCGGTGAGGTTGCATCCGGGCGTAGGGCGACAGCGTACGTCAACCAAGGAGTCCTACTAGGACATTCATTTCGAACACCGGGTTTCTTTGAGCCGATTATGAAGAATCTAGGTCTAGTGGATGGATGCAAAAAATTGAGTTGTCTGGGTTCATCTTTTCCTCCCTCGCTCAAGGAAATCAAGTTTTTTCTCCAAGAATAGAGATCGAGTTTTATTCCGGTGAGGTTGGATCCGGGCATAGGGCGACACGTACGTCAACCAAGGAGTCCTACTAGGACATTCATTTCGAACATCGGGTTTCTTTGAGCCGATTATGAAGAATCTAGGTCTAGTGGATGGATGCAAACAATTGAGTTGTTGCAGGTTCATCTTTTCCTCCCTCGCTCAAGGAAATCAAGTTTTTTCTCCAAGAAAAGATATCGAGTTTTATTCCGGTGAGGTTGGATCTGGGCGTAGGGCAACACGTACGTCAACCAAGAAGTCCTACAAGGACATTCATTTCGAACACCGATTTTCTTTGAGCCGATTATGAAGAATCTAGGTCTAGTGGATGGATGCAAACAATTGAGTTGCTGCGGGTTCATCTTTTCCTCCCTCGCTCAAGGAAATCAAGTTTTTTCTCCAAGAAGAGAGATCGAGTTTTATTCCGGTGAGGTTGGATCTGGGCGTAGGGCTACACGTAAGTCAACCAAGGAGTCCTACTAGGACATTCATTTCGAACACCGGATTTCTTTGAGCCGATTATGAAGAATCTAGGTCTAGTGGATGGATGCAAAGAATTGAGTTGCTGCGGGTTCATCTTTTCCTCCCTGGCTCAAGAAAATCAAGTTTTTTATCCAAGAAGAGAGATCGAGTTTTATTCCGGTGAGGTTGGATCCGGGCGTAGGGCGACACGTACGTCAACCAAGGAGTCCTACTAGGACATTCATTTCGAACACCGGGTTTCTTTCAGCCGATTATGAAGAATCTACGTCTAGTGGATGGATGCAAACAATTGAGTTGCTGCGGGTTCATCTTTTCCTCCCTCGCTCAAGGAAATCAAGTTTTTCTCCAAGAAGAGAGATCGAGTTTTATTCTGGTGAGGTTGGATCCGGGCATAGGGCGACACGTACGTCAACCAAGGAGTCCTACTAGGACATTCATTTCGAACAACGGGTTTCCTTGAGCCGATTATGAAGAATCTAGGTCTAGTGGATGGATGCAAACAATTGAGTTGCTGCGGGTTCATCTTTTCCTCCCTCGCTCAAGGAAATCAAGTTTTTTCTCCAAGAAGAGAGATCGAGTTTTATTCCGGTGAGGTTGGATCCAGGCGTAGGGCGACACGTACGTCAACCAAGGAGTCCTACTAGGACATTCATTTCGAACACCGGGTTTCTTTGAGCCGATTATGAAGAATCTAGGTCTAGTGGATGGATGCAAACAATTGAGTTGCTGTGGGTTCATCTTTTCCACCCTCGCTCAAGGAAATCAAGTTTTTTCTCCAAGAAGAGAGATCGAGTTTTATTCCGGTGAGGTTGGATCCGGGCGTAGGGCGACACGTACATCAACCAAGGAGTCCTACTAGGACATTCATTTCGAACAATGTGTTTCCTTGAGCTGATTATGAAGAATCTAGGTCTAGTGGATGGATGCAAACAATTGAGTTGCTGCGGGTTCTTATTTTCATCCCTCGCTCAAGGATATAAATTTTTTTTCTCCTAGAAGAGAGATCGAGTTTTATTCCGGTGAGGTTGGATCCGGGCATAGGGCGACACGTACGTCAACCAAGGAGTCCTACTAGGACATTCATTTCGAACACTGGGTTTCTTTGAGCTGATTATGAAGAATCTAGGTCTAGTGGATGGATGCAAACAATTGAGTTGCTGCGGGTTCATCTTTTCCTCCCTCGCTCAAGGAAATCAAGTTTTTTCTCCAAGAAGAGAGATCGAGTTTTATTCCGGTGAGGTTGGATCCGGCGTGAGGGCGACACGCACGTCAACCAAGGATTCCTACTAGGACATTCATTTGAACACCGGGTTTCTTTGAGACGATTATGAAGAATCTAGGTCTAGTGGATGGATGCAAACAATTGAGCTGTTGCGGGTTCATCTTTTCCTCCCTCGCTCAAGGAAATCAAGTTTTTCCTCCAAGAATAGAGATCGAGTTTTATTCCGGTGAGGTTGGATCCGGGCATAGGGCGACACGTACGTCAACCAAGGAGTCCTACTAGGACATTCATTTCGAACATCGGGTTTCTTTGAGCCGATTATGAAGAATCTAGGTCTAGTGGATGGATGCAAACAATTGAGTTGTTGCGGGTTCATCTTTTCCTCCCTCGCTCAAGGAAATCAAGTTTTTCTCCAAGAAAAGAGATCGAGTTTTATTCCGTGAGGTTGGATCTGGGCGAGGGCAACACGTCGTCAACCAAGAAGTCCTACAAGGACATTCATTTGAACACCGATTTTCTTTGAGCCGATTATGAAGAATCTAGGTCTAGTGGATGGATGCAAACAATTGAGTTGCTGCGGGTTCATCTTTTCCTCCCTCGCTCAAGGAAATCAAGTTTTTCTCCAAGAAGAGAGATCGAGTTTTATTCGGTGAGGTTGGATCTGGGCGTAGGCGACACGTATGTCAACCAAGGAGTCCTACTAGGACATTCATTTCAACACCGGGTTTCTTTGAGCCGATTATGAAGAATCTAGGTCTAGTGGATGGATGCAAACAATTGAGTTGCTGCGGTTCATCTTTTCCTCCCTGGCTCAAGGAAATCAAGTTTTATCCAAGAAGAGAGATCGAGTTTTATTCGGTGAGGTTGGATCCGGGCGTAGGCGACACGTCGTCAACCAAGGAGTCCTACTAGGACATTCATTTTGAACACGGGTTTCTTTTGAGCCGATTATGAAGAATCTAGGTCTAGTGGATGGATGCAAACAATTGAGTTGGGGTTCATCTTTTCCTCCCTCGCTCAAGGAAATCAAGTTTTTATCCAAGAAGAGAGATCGAGTTTTATTCGGTGAGGTTGGATCCAACCAAGGAGTCCTACTAGGACATTCATTTCGAACACCGGGTTTCTTTCAGCCGATTATGAAGAATCTACGTCTAGTGGATGGATGCAAACAATTGAGTTGCTGCGGGTTCATCTTTTCCTCCCTCGCTCAAGGAAATCAAGTTTTTTCTCCAAGAAGAGAGATCGAGTTTTATTCTGGTGAGGTTGGATCCGGGCATAGGGCGACACGTACGTCAACCAAGGAGTCCTACTAGGACATTCATTTCAACAACGGGTTTCCTTGAGCCGATTATGAAGAATCTAGGTCTAGTGGATGGATGCAAACAATTGAGTTGCTGCGGGTTCATCTTTTCCTCCCTCGCTCAAGGAAATCAAGTTTTTCTCCAAGAAGAGAGATCGAGTTTTATTCGGTGAGGTTGGATCCGGGCGTAGGGCGACACGTCGTCAACCAAGGAGTCCTACTAGGACATTCATTTCGAACACGGGTTTCTTTGAGCCGATTATGAAGAATCTAGGTCTAGTGGATGGATGCAAACAATTGAGTTGCTGTGGGTTCATCTTTTCCACCCTCGCTCAAGGAAATCAAGTTTTTTCTCCAAGAAGAGAGATCGAGTTTTATTCCGGTGAGGTTGGATCCGCGTGAGGCGACACGTACATCAACCAAGGAGTCCTACTAGGACATTCATTTCAACAATGTGTTTCCTTGAGCTGATTATGAAGAATCTAGGTCTAGTGGATGGATGCAAACAATTGAGTTGCTGCATGGTTCATCTTTTCCTCCTCGCTCAAGGAAATCAAGTTTTTCTCCTAGAAGAGAGATCGAGTTTTATTCGGTGAGGTTTGATCCGGGCATAGGGCGACACGTACGTCAACCAAGGAGTCCTACTAGGACATTCATTTCGAACACTGGGTTTCTTTGAGCTGATTATGAAGAATCTAGGTCTAGTGGATGGATGCAAACAATTGAGTTGCTGCGGGTTCATCTTTTCCTCCCTCGCTCAAGGAAATCAAGTTTTTTCTCCAAGAAGAGAGATCGAGTTTTATTCGGTGAGGTTGGATCCGGGCGTAGGGGCGACACGCACGTCAACCAAGGATTCCTACTAGGACATTCATTTCAACACCGGGTTTCTTTGAGCCGATTATGAAGAATCTAGGTCTAGTGGATGGATGCAAACAATTGAGCTGTTATGGTTCATCTTTTCCTCCCTCGCTCAAGGAAATCAAGTTTTTCCTCCAAGAATAGAGATCGAGTTTTATTCCGGTGAGGTTGGATCCGAGGCGTAGGGCGACACGTCGTCAACCAAGGAGTCCTACTAGGACATTCATTTAACACCGGGTTTCTTTGAGCCGATTATGAAGAATCTAGGTCTAGTGGATGGATGCAAACAATTGAGTTGCTGCGGGTTCATCTTTTCCTCCCTCGCTCAAGGAAATCAACTTTTTCTCCAAGAAGAGAGATCGAGTTTTATTCGGTGAGGTTGGATCCGGGCGTGAGGCGACACGTACGTCAACCAAGGAGTCCTACTAGGACATTCATTTCGAACACCGAATTTCTTTGAGCCGATTTTGAAGAATCTAGGTCTAGTGGATGGATGCAAACAATTGAGTTGCTGCGGGTTCATCTTTTCCTCCCTCGCTCAAGGAAATCAAGTTTTTTCTCCAAGAAGAGATATCGAGTTTTATTCCGGTGAGGTTGGATCCGGCGTGAGGCGACACGTCGTCAACCAAGGAGTCCTACTAGGACATTCATTTCGAACACCGGGTTTCTTTGAGCCGATTATGAAGAATCTAGGTCTAGTGGATGGATGCAAACAATTGAGTTGTTATGGTTCATCTTTTCCTCCCTCGCTCAAGGAAATCAAGTTTTTCTCCAAGAAGAGAGGTCGAGTTTTATTCCGGTGAGGTTGGATCCGGGCATAGGGCTTACGTGACGTCAACCAAGGAGTCCTACTAGGACATTCATTTCGAACACCGGGTTTCTTTGAGCCGATTATGAAGAATCTAGGTCTAGTGGATGGATGCAAACAATTGAGTTGCTGCGGGTTCATCTTTTTCTCCCTCGCTCAAGGAAATCAAGTTTTTTCTCCAAGAAGAGAGATCGAGTTTTATTCAGGTGAGGTTGGATCCGGGCGTAGGGTAACACGAACGTCAACCAAGAAGTCCTACTAGGACATTCATTTCGAACACCGGTTTTCTTTGAGCCGATTATGAAGAATCTAGGTCTAGTGGATGGATGCAAACAATTGAGTTGCTGCGGGTTCATCTTTTCCTCCCTCGCTCAAGGAAATCAAGTTTTTTATCCAAGAAGAGAGATCGATTTTTATTCCGGTGAGGTTGGATCCGGGCGTAGGGAGACACGTCGTCAACCAAGGAGTCCTACTAGGACATTCATTTCAACATCGGGTTTCTTTGAGCCGATTATGAAGAATCTAGGTCTAGTGGATGGATGCAAACAATTGAGTTGCTGCGGGTTCATCTTTTCCTCCCTGGCTCAAGGAAATCAAGTATTTTATACAAGAATAGAGATCGAGTTTTATTCCGGTGAGGTTGGATCCGGGCGTAGGGCGACACGTACGTCAACTAAGGAGTCCTACTAGGACATTCATTTAACACCGGGTTTCTTTGAGCCGATTACGAAGAATCTAGGTCTAGTGGATGGATGCAAACAATTGAGTTGTTGCGGGTTCATCTTTTCCTCCCTCGCTCAAGGAAATCAAGTTTTTTCTTCAAGAAGAGAGATCGAGTTTTATTCCGGTGAGGTTGGATCCGGGCGAGGGGCGACACGTACGTCAACCAAGGAGTCCTACTAGGACATTCATTTCGAACACCGGGTTTCTTTGAGTCGATTATGAAGAATCTAGGTCTAGTGGATGGATGCAAACAATTGAGTTGCTGCGGGTTCATCTTTTCCTCCCTCGCTCAAGGAAATCAAGTTTTTCTCCAAGAAGAGAGATCGAGTTTTACCGTGAGGTTTGATCTCATGAGGGTTGACACGTCGTCAACCAAGGAGTCCTACTAGGACATTCATTTCGAACACCGGGTTTCTTTGAGCCGATTATGAAGAATCTAGGTCTAGTGGATGGATGCAAACAATTGAGTTGCTTTGGGTTCATCTTTTCCTCCCTCGCTCAAGGAAATCAAGTTTTTTCTCCAAGAAGAGAGATCGAGTTTTATTCCGGTGAGGTTTGATCCGGGCGTAGGGTGACACATACGTCAACCAAGGAGTCCTACTAGGACATTCATTTCGAACACCGGGTTTCTTTGAGCCAATTATGAAGAATCTAGGTCTAGTGGATGGATGCAAACAATTGAGTTGATGCGGGTTCATCTTTTCCTCCCTCGCTCAAGGAAATCAAGTTTTTCTCCAAGAAGAGAGATCGAGTTTTATTCCGGTGAGGTTGGATCCGGGCGTGAGGGCGACACGTCGTCAACCAAGGATTCCTACTAGGACATTCATTTCAACACCGGGTTTCTTTGAGCCGATTATGAAGAATCTAGGTCTAGTGGATGGATGCAAACAATTGAGCTGTTGCGGGTTCATCTTTTCCTCCCTCGCTCAAGGAAATCAAGTTTTCCTCCAAGAATAGAGATCGAGTTTTATTCCGGTGAGGTTGGATCCGGGCGTAGGGTGACACGTCGTCAACCAAGGAGTCCTACTAGGACATTCATTTAACACGGGTTTCTTTGAGCCGATTATGAAGAATCTAGGTCTAGTGGATGGATGCAAACAATTGAGTTGCTGCGGGTTCATCTTTTCCTCCCTCGCTCAAGGAAATCAACTTTTTCTACAAGAAGAGAGATCGAGTTTTATTCGGTGAGGTTGGATCCGGCGTGAGGCTTACGTACGCTAACCAAGGAGTCCTACTAGGACATTCATTTCGAACACCGAATTTCTTTGAGCCGATTTTGAAGAATCTAGGTCTAGTGGATGGATGCAAACAATTGAGTTGCTGCGGGTTCATCTTTTCCTCCCTCGCTCAAGGAAATCAAGTTTTTTCTCCAAGAAGAGATATCGAGTTTTATTCCGGTGAGGTTGGATCCGGGCGTGAGGCGACACGTCGTCAACCAAGGAGTCCTACTAGGACATTCATTTGAACACCGGGTTTCTTTGAGCCGATTATGAAGAATCTAGGTCTAGTGGATGGATGCAAACAATTGAGTTGTTATGGGTTCATCTTTTCCTCCCTCGCTCAAGGAAATCAAGTTTTTTCTCCAAGAAGAGAGGTCGAGTTTTATTCCGGTGAGGTTGGATCCGGGCATAGGGCGACACGTACGTCAACCAAGGAGTCCTACTAGGACATTCATTTCGAACACCGGGTTTCTTTGAGCCGATTATGAAGAATCTAGGTCTAGTGGATGGATGCAAACAATTGAGTTGCTGCGGGTTCATCTTTTCTCCCTCACTCAAGGAAATCAAGTTTTTCTCCAAGAAGAGAGATCGAGTTTTATTCAGGTGAGGTTGGATCCGGGCGTAGGGTAACACGAATCGTCAACCAAGAAGTCCTACTAGGACATTCATTTTGAACACCGGTTTTCTTTGAGCCGATTATGAAGAATCTAGGTCTAGTGGATGGATGCAAACAATTGAGTTGCTGCGGTTCATCTTTTCCTCCCTCGCTCAAGGAAATCAAGTTTTTTCTCCAAGAAGAGAGATCGATTTTTATTCCGGTGAGGTTGGATCCGGGCGTAGGGCGACACGTACGTCAACCAAGGAGTCCTACTAGGACATTCATTTCGAACATCGGGTTTCTTTGAGCCGATTATGAAGAATCTAGGTCTAGTGGATGGATGCAAACAATTGAGTTGCTGCGGGTTCATCTTTTCCTCCCTGGCTCAAGGAAATCAAGTTTTTTATCCAAGAATAGAGATCGAGTTTTATTCCGGTGAGGTTGGATCCGGGCGTAGGGCGACACGTACGTCAACTAAGGAGTCCTACTAGGACATTCATTTAACACCGGGTTTCTGTGAGCCGATTACGAAGAATCTAGGTCTAGTGGATGGATGCAAACAATTGAGTTGTTGCGGGTTCATCTTTTCCTCCCTCGCTCAAGGAAATCAAGTTTTTTCTTCAAGAAGAGAGATCGAGTTTTATTCTGGTGAGGTTGGATCCGGGCGTAGGGCGACACGTATGTCAACCAAGGAGTCCTACTAGGACATTCATATCGAACACCGGGTTTCTTTGAGCCAATTATGAAGAATCTAGGTCTAGTGGATGGATGCAAACAATTGAGTTGCTGCGGGTTCATCTTTTCCTCCCTCGCTCAAGGAAATCAAGTTTTTCTCCAAGAAGAGAGATCGAGTTTTATTCGGTGAGGTTGGATCCGGGCGTGAGGCGACACGTATGTCAACCAAGGAGTCCTACTAGGACATTGATTTCGAACACCGGGTTTCTTTGAGCCGATTATGAAGAATCTAGGTCTAGTGGATGGATGCAAACAATTGAGTTGCTTTGGGTTCATCTTTTCCTCCCCGGCTCAAGGAAATCAAGTTTTTATCCAAGAAGAGAGATCGAGTTTTATTCCGGTGAGGTTGGATCCGGGCGTGAAGGCGACACGTACGTCAACCAAGGAGTCCTACTAGGACATTCATTTCGAACACCGGGTTTCTTTGAGCCGATTATGAAGAATCTAGGTCTAGTGGATGGATGCAAACAATTGAGTTGCTGCGGGTTCATCTTTTCCTCCCTGGCTCAAGGAAATCAAGTTTTTTATCCAAGAAGAGAGATCGAGTTTTATTCCGGTGAGGTTGGATCCGGGCGAGGCGACACGACACGTCGTCAACCAAGGAGTCCTACTAGGACATTCATTTCGAACACCGGGTTTCTTTCAGCCGATTATGAAGAATCTACGTCTAGTGGATGGATGCAAACAATTGAGTTGCTGCGGGTTCATCTTTTCCTCCCTCGCTCAAGGAAATCAAGTTTTTTCTCCAAGAAAAGAGATCGAGTTTTATTCCGGTGAGGTTGGATCCGGGCATAGGGCGACACGTACGTCAACCAAGGAGTCCTACTAGGACATTCATTTCGAACATCGGGTTTCTTTGAGCCGATTATGAAGAATCTAGGTCTAGTGGATGGATGCAAACAATTGAGTTGTTGCGGGTTCATCTTTTCCTCCCTCGCTCAAGGAAATCAAGTTTTTTCTCCAAGAAAAGAGATCGAGTTTTATTCCGGTGAGGTTGGATCTGGGCGTAGGGCAACACGTACGTCAACCAAGAAGTCCTACAAGGACATTCATTTCGAACACCGATTTTCTTTGAGCCGATTATGAAGAATCTAGGTCTAGTGGATGGATGCAAACAATTGAGTTGCTGCGGTTCATCTTTTCCTCCCTCGCTCAAGGAAATCAAGTTTTTCTCCAAGAAGAGAGATCGAGTTTTATTCGGTGAGGTTGGATCTGGGCGTAGGGCGACACGTATGTCAACCAAGGAGTCCTACTAGGACATTCATTTCGAACACCGGGTTTCTTTGAGCCGATTATGAAGAATCTAGGTCTAGTGGATGGATGCAAACAATTGAGTTGCTGCGGGTTCATCTTTTCCTCCCTGGCTCAAGGAAATCAAGTTTTTTATCCAAGAAGAGAGATCGAGTTTTATTCCGGTGAGGTTGGATCCGGGCGTAGGCGACACGTACGTCAACCAAGGAGTCCTACTAGGACATTCATTTCGAACACCGGGTTTCTTTCAGCCGATTATGAAGAATCTACGTCTAGTGGATGGATGCAAACAATTGAGTTGCTGCGGGTTCATCTTTTCCTCCCTCGCTCAAGGAAATCAAGTTTTTTCTCCAAGAAGAGAGATCGAGTTTTATTCTGGTGAGGTTGGATCCGGGCATAGGGCGACACGTACGTCAACCAAGGAGTCCTACTAGGACATTCATTTCGAACAACGGGTTTCCTTGAGCCGATTATGAAGAATCTAGGTCTAGTGGATGGATGCAAACAATTGAGTTGCTGCGGGTTCATCTTTTCCTCCCTCGCTCAAGGAAATCAAGTTTTTTCTCCAAGAAGAGAGATCGAGTTTTATTCGGTGAGGTTGGATCCGGGCGTGAGGCGACACGTCGTCAACCAAGGAGTCCTACTAGGACATTCATTTCAACACCGGGTTTCTTTGAGCCGATTATGAAGAATCTAGGTCTAGTGGATGGATGCAAACAATTGAGTTGCTGTGGGTTCATCTTTTCCACCTCGCTCAAGGAAATCAAGGTTTTTCTCCAAGAAGAGAGATCGAGTTTTATTCCGGTGAGGTTGGATCCGGCGTAGGGCGACACGTACATCAACCAAGGAGTCCTACTAGGACATTCATTTCGAACAATGTGTTTCCTTGAGCTGATTATGAAGAATCTAGGTCTAGTGGATGGATGCAAACAATTGAGTTGCTGCGGGTTCATCTTTTCCTCCCTCGCTCAAGGAAATCAAGTTTTTTCTCCTAGAAGAGAGATCGAGTTTTATTCCGGTGAGGTTGGATCCGGGCATAGGGCGACACGTGACGTCAACCAAGGAGTCCTACTAGGACATTCATTTCAACACCGGGTTTCTTTGAGCTGATTATGAAGAATCTAGGTCTAGTGGATGGATGCAAACAATTGAGTTGCTGCGGTTCATCTTTTCCTCCCTCGCTCAAGGAAATCAAGTTTTTCTCCAAGAAGAGAGATCGAGTTTTATTCCGGTGAGGTTGGATCCGGGCGTAGGGCGACACGTACGTCAACCAAGGATTCCTACTAGGACATTCATTTCGAACACCGGGTTTCTTTGAGCCGATTATGAAGAATCTAGGTCTAGTGGATGGATGCAAACAATTGAGCTGTTGCGGGTTCATCTTTTCCTCCCTCGCTCAAGGAAATCAAGTTTTTCCTCCAAGAATAGAGATCGAGTTTTATTCCGGTGAGGTTGGATCCGGGCGTAGGGCGACACGTACGTCAACCAAGGAGTCCTACTAGGACATTCATTTAACACCGGGTTTCTTTGAGCCGATTATGAAGAATCTAGGTCTAGTGGATGGATGCAAACAATTGAGTTGCTGCGGGTTCATCTTTTCCTCCCTCGCTCAAGGAAATCAACTTTTTTCTCCAAGAAGAGAGATCGAGTTTTATTCCGGTGAGGTTGGATCCGGGCGTAGGGCGACACGTACGTCAACCAAGGAGTCCTACTAGGACATTCATTTCGAACACCGAATTTCTTTGAGCCGATTTTGAAGAATCTAGGTCTAGTGGATGGATGCAAACAATTGAGTTGCTGCGGGTTCATCTTTTCCTCCCTCGCTCAAGGAAATCAAGTTTTTTCTCCAAGAAGAGATATCGAGTTTTATTCCGGTGAGGTTGGATCCGGGCGTGAGGCGACACGTCGTCAACCAAGGAGTCCTACTAGGACATTCATTTCGAACACCGGGTTTCTTTGAGCCGATTATGAAGAATCTAGGTCTAGTGGATGGATGCAAACAATTGAGTTGTTATGGGTTCATCTTTTCCTCCCTCGCTCAAGGAAATCAAGTTTTTCTCCAAGAAGAGAGGTCGAGTTTTATTCGGTGAGGTTGGATCCGGGCATAGGGCGACACGTACGTCAACCAAGGAGTCCTACTAGGACATTCATTTCGAACACCGGGTTTCTTTGAGCCGATTATGAAGAATCTAGGTCTAGTGGATGGATGCAAACAATTGAGTTGCTGCGGGTTCATCTTTTTCTCCCTCGCTCAAGGAAATCAAGTTTTTTCTCCAAGAAGAGAGATCGAGTTTTATTCAGGTGAGGTTGGATCCGGGCGTAGGGTAACACGAACGTCAACCAAGAAGTCCTACTAGGACATTCATTTCAACACCGGTTTCTTTGAGCCGATTATGAAGAATCTAGGTCTAGTGGATGGATGCAAACAATTGAGTTGCTGCGGGTTCATCTTTTACTCCCTCGCTCAAGGAAATCAAGTTTTTCTCCAAGAAGAGAGATCGATTTTATTCCGGTGAGGTTGGATCCGGGCGTAGGGCGACACGTACGTCAACCAAGGAGTCCTACTAGGACATTCATTTCGAACATCGGGTTTCTTTGAGCCGATTATGAAGAATCTAGGTCTAGTGGATGGATGCAAACAATTGAGTTGCTGCGGGTTCATCTTTTCCTCCCTGGCTCAAGGAAATCAAGTATTTTATACAAGAATAGAGATCGAGTTTTATTCCGGTGAGGTTGGATCCGGGCGTAGGGCGACACGTACGTCAACTAAGGAGTCCTACTAGGACATTCATTTAACACCGGGTTTCTGTGAGCCGATTACGAAGAATCTAGGTCTAGTGGATGGATGCAAACAATTGAGTTGTTGCGGGTTCATCTTTTCCTCCCTCGCTCAAGGAAATCAAGTTTTTTCTTCAAGAAGAGAGATCGAGTTTTATTCCGGTGAGGTTGGATCCGGCGTGAGGGCGACACGTATGTCAACCAAGGAGTCCTACTAGGACATTCATTTCGAACACCGGGTTTCTTTGAGCCGATTATGAAGAATCTAGGTCTAGTGGATGGATGCAAACAATTGAGTTGCTGCGGGTTCATCTTTTCCTCCCTCGCTCAAGGAAATCAAGTTTTTTCTCCAAGAAGAGAGATCGAGTTTTACCGGTGAGGTTTGATCCGGGCGTAGGGTGACACGTACGTCAACCAAGGAGTCCTACTAGGACATTCATTTCGAACACCGGGTTTCTTTGAGCCGATTATGAAGAATCTAGGTCTAGTGGATGGATGCAAACAATTGAGTTGCTTGGGTTCATCTTTTCCTCCCTCGCTCAAGGAAATCAAGTTTTTCTCCAAGAAGAGAGATCGAGTTTTACCGATGAGGTTTGATCCGGGCGTAGGGTGACACATACGTCAACCAAGGAGTCCTACTAGGACATTCATTTCGAACACCGGGTTTCTTTGAGCCAATTATGAAGAATCTAGGTCTAGTGGATGGATGCAAACAATTGAGTTGATGCGGGTTCATCTTTTCCTCCCTCGCTCAAGGAAATCAAGTTTTTACTCCAAGAATAGAGATCGAGTTTTATTCCGTGAGGTTGGATCCGGGCGTGAGGGCGACACGACGTCAACCAAGGATTCCTACTAGGACATTCATTTCAACACCGGGTTTCTTTGAGCCGATTATGAAGAATCTAGGTCTAGTGGATGGATGCAAACAATTGAGCTGTTATGGGTTCATCTTTTCCTCCCTCGCTCAAGGAAATCAAGTTTTCCTCCAAGAATAGAGATCGAGTTTTATTCGGTGAGGTTGGATCCGGGCGAGGGGCGACACGAACGTCAACCAAGGAGTCCTACTAGGACATTCATTTAACACCGGGTTTCTTTGAGCCGATTATGAAGAATCTAGGTCTAGTGGATGGATGCAAACAATTGAGTTGCTGCGGGTTCATCTTTTCCTCCCTCGCTCAAGGAAATCAACTTTTTTCTACAAGAAGAGAGATCGAGTTTTATTCCGGTGAGGTTGGATCCGGGCGTAGGGCGACACGTACGCTAACCAAGGAGTCCTACTAGGACATTCATTTCGAACACCGAATTTCTTTGAGCCGATTTTGAAGAATCTAGGTCTAGTGGATGGATGCAAACAATTGAGTTGCTGCGGGTTCATCTTTTCCTCCCTCGCTCAAGGAAATCAAGTTTTTTCTCCAAGAAGAGATATCGAGTTTTATTCCGGTGAGGTTGGATCCGGGCGTAGGGCGACACGTCGTCAACCAAGGAGTCCTACTAGGACATTCATTTCAACACCGGGTTTCTTTGAGCCGATTATGAAGAATCTAGGTCTAGTGGATGGATGCAAACAATTGAGTTGTTGCGGGTTCATCTTTTCCTCCCTCGCTCAAGGAAATCAAGTTTTTTCTCCAAGAAGAGAGGTCGAGTTTTATTCCGGTGAGGTTGGATCCGGGCATAGGGCGACACGTACGTCAACCAAGGAGTCCTACTAGGACATTCATTTCAACACCGGGTTTCTTTTGAGCCGATTATGAAGAATCTAGGTCTAGTGGATGGATGCAAACAATTGAGTTGTTATGGTTCATCTTTTTCTCCCTCACTCAAGGAAATCAAGTTTTTTCTCCAAGAAGAGAGATCGAGTTTTATTCAGGTGAGGTTGGATCCGGGCGTAGGGTAACACGAACGTCAACCAAGAAGTCCTACTAGGACATTCATTTTGAACACCGGTTTTCTTTGAGCCGATTATGAAGAATCTAGGTCTAGTGGATGGATGCAAACAATTGAGTTGCTGCGGGTTCATCTTTTCCTCCCTCGCTCAAGGAAATCAAGTTTTTTCTCCAAGAAGAGAGATCGATTTTTATTCCGGTGAGGTTGGATCCGGGCGTAGGGCGACACGTACGTCAACCAAGGAGTCCTACTAGGACATTCATTTCGAACATCGGGTTTCTTTGAGCCGATTATGAAGAATCTAGGTCTAGTGGATGGATGCAAACAATTGAGTTGCTGCGGGTTCATCTTTTCCTCCCTGGCTCAAGGAAATAAAGTTTTTTATCCAAGAATAGAGATCGAGTTTTATTTCGGTGAGGGTGGATCCGGGCGTAGGGCGACACGTACGTCAACCAAGGAGTCCTAGTAGGACATTCATTTAACACCGGGTTTCTTTGAGCCGATTATGAAGAATCTAGGTCTAGTGGATGGATGCAAACAATTGAGTTGTTGCGGGTTCATCTTTTCCTCCCTCGCTCAAGGAAATCAAGTTTTTTCTTCAAGAAGAGAGATCGAGTTTTATTCCGGTGAGGTTGGATCCGGGCGTAGGGCGACACGTATGTCAACCAAGGAGTCCTACTAGGACATTCATATCGAACACCGGGTTTCTTTGAGCCAATTATGAAGAATCTAGGTCTAGTGGATGGATGCAAACAATTGAGTTGCTTGGGTTCATCTTTTCCTCCCTCGCTCAAGGAAATCAAGTTTTTCTCCAAGAAGAGAGATCGAGTTTTATTCCGTGAGGTTGGATCCGGGCGTAGGGCGACACGTATGTCAACCAAGGAGTCCTACTAGGACATTCATCTCAACACCGGGTTTCTTTGAGCCGATTATGAAGAATCTAGGTCTAGTGGATGGATGCAAACAATTGAGTTGTCATGGTTCATCTTTTCCTCCCTCGCTCAAGGAAATCAAGTTTTTTCTCCAAGAAGAGAGATCGAGTTTTACCGATGAGGTTTGATCCGGGCGTAGGGTGACACGTACGTCAACCAAGGAGTCCTACTAGGACATTCATTTCGAACACCGGGTTTCTTTGAGTCGATTATGAAGAATATGGTCTAGTGGATGGATGCAAACAATTGAGTTGCTGCGGGTTCATCTTTTCCTCCCTCGCTCAAGGAAATCAAGTTTTTTCTCCAAGAAGAGAGATCGAGTTTTATTCCGGTGAGGTTTGATCCGGGCGTAGGGTGACACATACGTCAACCAAGGAGTCCTACTAGGACATTCATTTCGAACACCGGGTTTCTTTGAGCCAATTATGAAGAATCTAGGTCTAGTGGATGGATGCAAACAATTGAGTTGCCGCGGGTTCATCTTTTCCTCCCTCGCTCAAGGAAATCAAGTTTTTTCTCCAAGAAGAGAGATCGAGTTTTATTCCGGTGAGGTTGGATCCGGCCGTAGGGCGACACGTACGTCAACCAAGGTTTCCTACTAGGACATTCATTTCAAACACCGGGTTTCTTTGAGCCGATTATGAAGAATCTAGGTCTAGTGGATGGATGCAAACAATTGAGCTGCTGCGGGTTCATCTTTTCCTCCCTCGCTCAAGGAAATCAAGTTTTTTCTCCAAGAAGAGAGATCGAGTTTTACCGATGAGGTTTGATCCGGGCGTAGGGTGACACGTACGTCAACCAAGGAGTCCTACTAGGACATTCATTTCGAACACCGGGTTTCTTTGAGTCGATTATGAAGAATCTAGGTCTATTGGATGGATGCAAACAATTGAGTTGCTGCGGGTTCATCTTTTCCTCCCTCGCTCAAGGAAATCAAGTTTTTTCTCCAAGAAGAGAGATCGAGTTTTATTCCGGTGAGGTTTGTTCAGGGCGTATGGTGACACATAAGTCTCCCAAGGAGTCGAACTAGGACATTCATTTAACACCGGGTTTCTTTGAGCCAATTATGAAGAATCTAGGTCTAGTGGATGGATGCAAACAATTGAGTTGCTGCGGGTTCATCTTTTCCTCCCTCGCTCAAGGAAATCAAGTTTTTCTCCAAGAAGAGAGATCGAGTTTTATTCGGTGAGGTTGGATCCGGCGTGAAGGCGACACGTACGTCAACCAAGGTTTCCTACTAGGACATTCATTTCAAACACCGGGTTTCTTTGAGCCGATTATGAAGAATCTAGGTCTAGTGGATGGATGCAAACAATTGAGCTGCTGCGGGTTCATCTTTTCCTCCCTCGCTCAAGGAAATCAAGTTTTTCCTCCAAGAATAGAGATCGAGTTTTATTCCGGTGAGGTTGGATCCGGGCGTAGGGCGACACGTCGTCAACCAAGGAGTCCTACTAGGACATTCATTTAACACCGGGTTTCTTTGAGCCGATTATGAAGAATCTAGGTCTAGTGGATGGATGCAAACAATTGAGTTGCTTGGGTTCATCTTTTCCTCCCTCGCTCAAGGAAATAAAGTTTTTTCTCCAAGAAGAGAGATCGAGTTTTATTCCGGTGAGGTTGGATCTGGGCGTAGGGCGACACGTACGTCAACCAAGGAGTCCTACTAGGACATTCATTTCGAACACAGGGTTTCTTTGAGCCGATTTTGAAGAATCTAGGTCTAGTGGATGGATGCAAACAATTGAGTTGCTGCGGGTTCATCTTTTCCTCCCTCGCTCAAGGAAATCAAGTTTTTTCTCCAAGAAAAGAGATCGAGTTTTATTCCGGTGAGTTTGGATCCGGGCGAGGGCTTACACGACGTCAACCAAGGAGTCCTACTAGGACATTCATTTCGAACACCGGGTTTCTTTGAGCCGATTATGAAGAACCTAGTTCTAGTGGATGGATGCAAACAATTGAGTTGCTGCGGGTTCATCTTTTCCTCCCTGGCTCAAGGAAATCAAGTTTTTTATCCAAGAATATAGAACGAGTTTTATTCGGTGAGGTTGGATCCGGGCGTAGGGCTTACACGTGACGTCAACCAAGGAGTCCTAGTAGGACATTCATTTAACACCGGGTTTCTTTGAGCCGATTATGAAGAATCTAGGTCTAGTGGATGGATGCAAACAATTGAGTTGTTATGGTTCATCTTTTCCTCCCTCGCTCAAGGAAATCAAGTTTTTCTTCAAGAAGAGAGATCGAAGTTTTATTCGGTGAGGTTGGATCCGGGCGTGAGGCGACACGTATGTCAACCAAGGAGTCCTACTAGGACATTCATTTCAACACCGGGTTTCTTTGAGCCGATTATGAAGAATCTAGGTCTAGTGGATGGATGCAAACAATTGAGTTGCTGCGGGTTCATCTTTTCCTCCCTCGCTCAAGGAAATCAAGTTTTTCTCCAAGAAGAGAGATCGAGTTTTATTCCGTGAGGTTGGATCCGGGCGAGGGCTGACACGTATGTCAACCAAGGAGTTCTACTAGGACATTCATTTCGAACACCGGGTTTCTTTGAGCCGATTATGAAGAATCTAGGTCTAGTGGATGGATGCAAACAATTGAGTTGCTGCGGTCTCATCTTTTCCTCCCTCGCTCAAGGAAATCAAGTTTTTTCTCCAAGAAGAGAGATCGAGTTTTACCGGTGAGGTTTGATCCGGGCGTAGGGTGACACGTGACGTCAACCAAGGAGTCCTACTAGGACATTCATTTCAACACCGGGTTTCTTTGAGCCGATTATGAAGAATCTAGGTCTAGTGGATGGATGCAAACAATTGAGTTGCTGCGGTTCATCCTTTCCTCCCTCGCTCAAGGAAATCAAGTTTTTCTCCAAGAAGAGAGATCGAGTTTTATTCCGTGAGGTTTGATCCGGGTGAGGTGACACATACGTCAACCAAGGAGTCCTACTAGGAGATTCATTTCGAACACCGGCTTTCTTTGAGCCAATTATGAAGAATCTAGGTCTAGTGGATGGATGCAAACAATTGAGTTGCCGCGGGTTCATCTTTTCCTCCCTCGCTCAAGGAAATCAAGTTTTTTCTCCAAGAAGAGAGGTCGTGTTTTATTCCGGTGAGGTTGGATCCGGGCATAGGCTACACGACGTCAACCAAGGAGTCCTACTAGGACATTCATTTCAACACCGGGTTTCTTTGAGCCGATTATGAAGAATCTAGGTCTAGTGGATGGATGCAAACAATTGAGTTGCTGCGGGTTCATCTTTTTCTCCCTCGCTCAAGGAAATCAAGTTTTTTCTCCAAGAAGAGAGATCGAGTTTTATTCAGGTGAGGTTGGATCCGGGCGTAGGCTAACACGTACGTCAACCAAGAAGTCCTACTAGGACATTCATTTCAACACCGGTTTCTTTGAGCCGATTATGAAGAATCTAGGTCTAGTGGATGGATGCAAACAATTGAGTTGCTGCGGTTCATCTTTTCCTCCCTCGCTCAAGGAAATCAAGTTTTTCTCCAAGAAGAGAGATCGAGTTTTATTCCGTGAGGTTGGATCCGGGCGTAGGCGACACGTCGTCAACCAAGGAGTCCTACTAGGACATTCATTTCAACATCGGGTTTCTTTGAGCCGATTATGAAGAATCTAGGTCTAGTGGATGGATGCAAACAATTGAGTTGCTGCGGGTTCATCTTTTCCTACCTCGCTCAAGGAAATCAAGTTTTTTATCCAAGAAGAGAGATCGAGTTTTATTCCGGTGAGGTTGGATCCGGGCGTAGGGCGACACGTACGTCAACCAAGGAGTCCTACTAGGACATTCATTTAACACCGGGTTTCTTTGAGCCGATTATGAAGAATCTAGGTCTAGTGGATGGATGCAAACAATTGAGTTGATGAGGGTTCATCTATTCATCACACTCTCAAGGAAATCAAGTTTTTCTCCAAGAAGAGAGATCGAGTTTTATTCCGGTGAGGTTGGATCCGGGCGTAGGGCGACACGATGTCAACCAAGGAGTCCTACTAGGACATTCATATCGAACACCGGTTTTCTTTGAGCCAATTATGAAGAATCTAGGTCTAGTGGATGGATGCAAACAATTGAGTTGCTGCGGGTTCATCTTTTCCTCCCTCGCTCAAGGAAATCAAGTTTTTCTCCAAGAAGAGAGATCGAGTTTTATTCCGATGAGGTTTGATCCGGGCGTAGGGTGACACGTCGTCAACCAAGGAGTCCTACTAGGACATTCATTTCAACACCGGGTTTCTTTGAGCCGATTATGAAGAATCTAGGTCTAGTGGATGGATGCAAACAATTGAGTTGCTGCGGTTCATCTTTTCCTCCTCGCTCAAGGAAATCAAGTTTTTCTCCAAGAAGAGAGATCGAGTTTTATTCCGGTGAGGTTTGATCCGGGCGTAGGGTGACACATACGTCAACCAAGGAGTCCTACTAGGACATTCATTCAACACCGGGTTTCTTTGAGCCGATTATGAAGAATCTAGGTCTAGTGGATGGATGCAAACAATTGAGTTGCTGCGGGTTCATCTTTTCCTCCCTCGCTCAAGGAAATCAAGTTTTTTCTCCAAGAAGAGAGATCGAGTTTTATTCCGGTGAGGTTGGATCCGGGCGTAGGGTGACACGTACGTCAACCAAGGAGTCCTACTAGGACATTCATTTCGAACACCGGGTTTCTTTGAGCCAATTATGAAGAATCTAGGTCTAGTGGATGGATGCAAACAATTGAGTTGCTGCGGGTTCATCTTTTCCTCCCTCGCTCAAGGAAATCAAGTTTTTCTCCAAGAAGAGAGATCGAGTTTTATTCCGGTGAGGTTGGATCCGGGCGAGGGCGACACGACGTCAACCAAGGAGTCCTACTAGGACATTCATTTCAACACCGGGTTTCTTTGAGCCAATTATGAAGAATCTAGGTCTAGTGGATGGATGCAAACAATTGAGTTGCCGCGGGTTCATCTTTTCCTCCCTCGCTCAAGGAAATCAAGTTTTTGCTCCAAGAATAGAGATCGAGTTTTATTCCGGTGAGGTTGGATCCGGGCGAGGCGACACGTACGTCAACCAAGGAGTCCTACTAGGACATTCATTTAACACCGGGTTTCTTTGAGCCGATTATGAAGAATCTAGTTCTAGTGGATGGATGCAAACAATTGAGTTGCTGCGGGTCATCTTTTCCTCCCTGGCTCAAGGAAATCAAGTTTTTTATCCAAGAATAGAGATCGAGTTTTATTCCGGTGAGGTTGGATCCGGGCGTAGGGCGACACGACGTCAACCAAGGAGTCCTACTAGGACATTCATTTAACACCGGTTTCTTTGAGCCGATTATGAAGAATCTAGGTCTAGTGGATGGATGCAAACAATTGAGTTGTTGGGGTTCATCTTTTCCTCCCTCGCGCAAGGAAATCAAGTTTTTTCTCCAAGAAGAGAGATCGAGTGTTATTCCGTGAGGTTGGATCCGGGCGAGGGCGACACGTATGTCAACCAAGGAGTCCTACTAGGACATTCATTTCAACACCGGGTTTCTTTGAGCCGATTATGAAGAATCTAGGTCTAGTGGATGGATGCAAACAATTGAGTTGCATGGTTCATCTTTTCCTCCCTCGCTCAAGGAAATCAAGTTTTTCTCCAAGAAGAGAGATCGAGTTTTATTCCGGTGAGGTTGGATCCGGGCGAGGGCGACACGTATGTCAACCAAGGAGTTCTACTAGGACATTCATTTCAACACCGGGTTTCTTTGAGCCGATTATGAAGAATCTAGGTCTAGTGGATGGATGCAAACAATTGAGTTGCTGCGGGTTCATCTTTTCCTCCCTCGCTCAAGGAAATCAAGTTTTTTCTCCAAGAAGAGAGATCGAGTTTTATTCCGGTGAGGTTTGATCCGGGCGTAGGGCGACACGTATGTCAACCAAGGAGTCCTACTAGGACATTCATTTCAACACCGGTTTCTTTGAGCCGATTATGAAGAATCTAGGTCTAGTGGATGGATGCAAACAATTGAGTTGCTGCGGGTTCATCTTTTCCTCCCTCGCTCAAGGAAATCAAGTTTTTCTCCAAGAAGAGAGATCGAGTTTTATTCGGTGAGGTTTGATCCGGGCGAGGGTGACACATACGTCAACCAAGGAGTCCTACTAGGACATTCATTTCAACACCGGGTTTCTTTGAGCCAATTATGAAGAATCTAGGTCTAGTGGATGGATGCAAACAATTGAGTTGCTGCGGGTTCATCTTTTCCTCCCTCGCTCAAGGAAATCAAGTTTTTTCTCCAAGAAGAGAGATCGAGTTTTATTCCGGTGAGGTTGGATCCGGGCATAGGGCGACACGTACGTCAACCAAGGAGTCCTACTAGGACATTCATTTCGAACACCGATTTCTTTGAGCCGATTATGAAGAATCTAGGTCTAGTGGATGGATGCAAACAATTGAGTTGTCATGGGTTCATCTTTTCCTCCCTCGCTCAAGGAAATCAAGTTTTTCTCCAAGAAGAGAGATCGAGTTTTATTCAGGTGAGGTTGGATCCGGCGTGAGGGTAACACGACGTCAACCAAGAAGTCCTACTAGGACATTCATTTCAACACCGGTTTCTTTGAGCCGATTATGAAGAATCTAGGTCTAGTGGATGGATGCAAACAATTGAGTTGCTGCGGTTCATCTTTTCCTCCTCGCTCAAGGAAATCAAGTTTTTTCTCCAAGAAGAGAGATCGAGTTTTATTCCGGTGAGGTTGGATCCGGTAGGGCGTACACGTCGTCAACCAAGGAGTCCTACTAGGACATTCATTTCGAACATCGGGTTTCTTTGAGCCGATTATGAAGAATCTAGGTCTAGTGGATGGATGCAAACAATTGAGTTGCTGCGGGTTCATCTTTTCCTCCCTGGCTCAAGGAAATCAAGTTTTTTATCCAAGAATAGAGATCGAGTTTTATTCCGGTGAGGTTGGATCCGGGCGTGAGGCGACACGTCGTCAACCAAGGAGTCCTACTAGGACATTCATTTAACACCGGTTTCTTTGAGCCGATTATGAAGAATCTAGGTCTAGTGGATGGATGCAAACAATTGAGTTGTTATGGGTTCATCTTTTCCTCCCTCGCTCAAGGAAATCAAGTTTTTTCTTCAAGAAGAGAGATCGAGTTTTATTCCGGTGAGGTTGGATCCGGGCGTAGGGCGACACGTATGTCAACCAAGGAGTCCTACTAGGACATTCATTTCGAACACCGGGTTTCTTTGAGCCAATTATGAAGAATCTAGGTCTAGTGGATGGATGCAAACAATTGAGTTGCTGCGGGTTCATCTTTTCCTCCATCGCTCAAGGAAATCAAGTTTTTCTCCAAGAAGAGAGATCGAGTTTTATTCCGGTGAGGTTTGATCCGGGCGTAGGGTGACACGATGTCAACCAAGGAGTCCTACTAGGACATTCATTTCAACACCGGGTTTCTTTGAGCCGATTATGAAGAATCTAGGTCTAGTGGATGGATGCAAACAATTGAGTTGCTGCGGGTTCATCTTTTCCTCCCTCGCCAAGGAAATCAAGTTTTTCTCCAAGAAGAGAGATCGAGTTTTATTCCGGTGAGGTTTGATCCGGGCGTAGGGTGACACATACGTCAACCAAGGAGTCCTACTAGGACATTCATTTCAACACCGGGTTTCTTTGAGCCGATTATGAAGAATCTAGGTCTAGTGGATGGATGCAAACAATTGAGTTGCTGCGGTTCATCTTTTCCTCCCTCGCTCAAGGAAATCAAGTTTTTCTCCAAGAAGAGAGATCGAAGTTTTATTCCGGTGAGGTTGGATCCGGGCGTAGGGTGACACGTCGTCAACCAAGGAGTCCTACTAGGACATTCATTTCAACACCGGGTTTCTTTGAGCCAATTATGAAGAATCTAGGTCTAGTGGATGGATGCAAACAATTGAGTTGCTGCGGGTTCATCTTTTCCTCCTCGCTCAAGGAAATCAAGTTTTTCTCCAAGAAGAGAGATCGAGTTTTATTCGGTGAGGTTGGATCCGGGCGAGGGCGACACGTCGTCAACCAAGGAGTCCTACTAGGACATTCATTTAACACCGGGTTTCTTTGAGCCGATTATGAAGAATCTAGGTCTAGTGGATGGATGCAAACAATTGAGTTGCTGCGGGTTCATCTTTTCTCCCTCGCTCAAGGAAATCAAGTTTTTTCTCCAAGAAGAGAGATCGAAGTTTTATTCCGGTGAGGTTGATCCGGCGTAGGGTAACACGTGACGTCCAACCAAGGAGTCCTACTAGGACATTCATTTTAACACCGGGTTTCTTTTGAGCCGATTATGAAGAATCTAGGTCTAGTGGATGGATGCAAACAATTGAGTTGTTGGGTTCATCTTTTCCTCCCTCGCTCAAGGAAATCAAGTTTTTCTCCAAGAAGAGAGATCGAGTTTTATTCCGGTGAGGTTGGATCCGGGCGTAGGGCTAAACGTACGTCAAACAAGGATTCCTACTAGGACAATCAATTCAAACACCGGGTTACTTTGAGACGATTATGAAGAATCTAGGACTAGTGGATGGATGCAAACAATTGAGTTGCTGCGGTTCATCTTTTCCTCCCTCGCTCAAGGAAATCAAGTTTTTTCTCCAAGAAGAGAGATCGAGTTTTATTCGGTGAGGTTGGATCCGGGCGTAGGGCTTACACGTACGTCAACCAAGGAGTCCTAGTAGGACATTCATTTAACACCGGGTTTCTTTGAGACGATTATGAAGAATCTAGGTCTAGTGGATGGATGCAAACAATTGAGTTGTTGCGGGTTCATCTTTTCCTCCCTCGCTCAAGGAAATCAAGTTTTTCTCCAAGAAGAGAGATCGAGTTTTATTCGGTGAGGTTGGATCCGGGCGAGGGCGACACGTATGTCAACCAAGGAGTCCTACTAGGACATTCATTTCGAACACCGGTTTCTTTGAGCCAATTATGAAGAATCTAGGTCTAGTGGATGGATGCAAACAATTGAGTTGCTGCGGGTTCATCTTTTCCTCCCTCGCTCAAGGAAATCAAGTTTTTTCTCCAAGAAGAGAGATCGAGTTTTATTCCGTGAGGTTGGATCCGGGCGTAGGGTGACACGTATGTCAACCAAGGAGTCCTACTAGGACATTCATTTCAACACCGGGTTTCTTTGAGCCGATTATGAAGAATCTAGGTCTAGTGGATGGATGCAAACAATTGAGTTGCTGCGGGTTCATCTTTTCCTCCCTCGCCAAGGAAATCAAGTTTTTCTCCAAGAAGAGAGATCGAGTTTTATTCCGGTGAGGTTGGATCCGGGCGAGGTGACACGACGTCAACCAAGGAGTCCTACTAGGACATTCATTTCAACACCGGGTTTCTTTTGAGCCGATTATGAAGAATCTAGGTCTAGTGGATGGATGCAAACAATTGAGTTGCTGCGGGTTCATCTTTTCCTCCCTCGCTCAAGGAAATCAAGTTTTTCTCCAAGAAGAGAGATCGAGTTTTATTCGGTGAGGTTGGATCCGGGCGTAGGGCGACACGTCGTCAACCAAGGAGTCCTACTAGGACATTCATTTCAAACACCGGGTTTCTTTGAGCCGATTATGAAGAATCTAGGTCTAGTGGATGGATGCAAACAATTGAGTTGCTGCGGGTTCATCTTTTCCTCCCTCGCTCAAGGAAATCAAGTTTTTCTCCAAGAAGAGAGATCGAGTTTTATTCGGTGAGGTTGGATCCGGGCGTAGGGCGACACGTCGTCAACCAAGGAGTCCTACTAGGACATTCATTTCAACACCGGGTTTCTTTGAGCCGATTATGAAGAATCTAGGTCTAGTGGATGGATGCAAACAATTGAGTTGCCACGGGTTCATCTTTTCCTCCCTCGCTCAAGGAAATCAAGTTTTTATCCAAGAATAGAGATCGAAGTTTTATTCCGTGAGGTTGGATCCGGGCGTAGGGCTACACGACGTCAACCAAGGAGTCCTACTAGGACATTCATTTAACACCGGTTTCTTTGAGCCGATTATGAAGAATCTAGGTCTAGTGGATGGATGCAAACAATTGAGTTGTTGCGGGTTCATCTTTTTCTCCCTCGCTCAAGGAAATCAAGTTTTTCTCCAAGAAGAGAGATCGAGTTTTATTCGGTGAGGTTGGATCCGGGCGTAGGGCGACACGTGATGTCAACCAAGGAGTCCTACTAGGACATTCATATCGAACACCGGGTTTCTTTGAGCCGATTATGAAGAATCTAGGTCTAGTGGATGGATGCAAACAATTGAGTTGTCTGCGGTTCATCTTTTCCTCCCTCGCTCAAGGAAATCAAGTTTTTTCTCCAAGAAGAGAGATCGAGTTTTATTCCGGTGAGGTTGGATCCGGGCGTAGGGTGACACGTACGTCAACCAGGGAGTCCTACTAGGACATTCATTTCGAACACCGGATTTCTTTGAGCCGATTATGAAGAATCTAGGTCTAGTGGATGGATGCAAACAATTGAGTTGCAGCTACTTCATCTTTTCCACCCTCGCTCAAGGAAATCAAGTTTTTCTCCAAGAAGAGAGATCGAGTTTTATTCCGGTGAGGTTGGATCCGGGCGTAGGGTGACACGTCGTCAACCAAGGAGTCCTACTAGGACATTCATTTAACACCGGGTTTCTTTGAGCCGATTATGAAGAATCTAGGTCTAGTGGATGGATGCAAACAATTGAGTTGCTGCGGGTTCATCTTTTCCTCCCTCGCTCAAGGAAATCAAGTTTTTCTCCAAGAAGAGAGATCGAGTTTTATTCCGGTGAGGTTTGATCCGGCGTAGGGTGACACGACGTCAACCAAGCAGTCCTACTAGGACATTCATCTAACACCGGGTTTCTTTGAGCCAATTATGAAGAATCTAGGTCTAGTGGATGGATGCAAACAATTGAGTTGCTGCGGGTTCATCTTTTCCTCCTCGCTCAAGGAAATCAAGTTTTTTCTCCAAGAAGAGAGATCGAGTTTTATTCCGGTGAGGTTGGATCCGGGCATAGGGCGACACGTACGTCAACCAAGGAGTCCTACTAGGACATTCATTTCGAACACCGGGTTTCTTTGAGCCGATTATGAAGAATCTAGGTCTAGTGGATGGATGCAAACAATTGAGTTGCTGCGGGTTCATCTTTTCCTCCCTCGCTCAAGGAAATCAAGTTTTTTCTCCAAGAAGAGAGATCGAGTTTTATTCCGGTGAGGTTGGATCCGGGCGTAGGGCGACACGTACGTCAACCAAGGAGTCCTACTAGGACATTCATTTAACACCGGGTTTCTTTGAGCCGATTATGAAGAATCTAGGTCTAGTGGATGGATGCAAACAATTGAGTTGCTGCGGGTTCATCTTTTCCTCCCTCGCTCAAGGAAATCAAGTTTTTTCTCCAAGAAGAGAGATCGAGTTTTATTCCGTGAGGTTGGATCCGGGCGTAGGGCGACACGTCGTCAACCAAGGAGTCCTACTAGGACATTCATTTCAACACCGGGTTTCTTTGAGCCGATTATGAAGAATCTAGGTCTAGTGGATGGATGCAAACAATTGAGTTGTTGGGTTCATCTTTTCCTCCCTCGCTCAAGGAAATCAAGTTTTTCTCCAAGAAGAGAGATCGAGTTTTATTCCGGTGAGGTTGGATCCGGGCGTAGGGGCGACACGTCGTCAACCAAGGAGTCCTACTAGGACATTCATTTAACACCGGGTTTCTTTGAGCCGATTATGAAGAATCTAGGTCTAGTGGATGGATGCAAACAATTGAGTTGGTGCGGGTTCATCTTTTACTCCCTCGCTCAAGGAAATCAAGTTTTTTCTCCAAGAAGAGAGATCGAGTTTTATTCCGGTGAGGTTGGATCCGGGCGTAGGGCGACACGTATGTCAACCAAGGAGTCCTACTAGGACATTCATTTAACACCGGGTTTCTTTGAGCCGATTATGAAGAATCTAGGTCTAGTGGATGGATGCAAACAATTGAGTTGCTGCGGGTTCATCTTTTCCTCCCTCGCTCAAGGAAATCAAGTTTTTCTCCAAGAAGAGAGATCGAGTTTTATTCCGGTGAGGTTGGATCCGGGCGTAGGGCACACGACACGTCAACCAAGGAGTCCTACTAGGACATTCATTTCAACACCGGGTTTCTTTGAGCCGATTATGAAGAATCTAGGTCTAGTGGATGGATGCAAACAATTGAGTTGCTTGGGTTCATCTTTTCCTCCCTCGCTCAAGGAAATCAAGTTTTTCTCCAAGAAGAGAGATCGAAGTTTTATTCCGTGAGGTTGGATCCGGGCGTAGGGTGACACGACGTCAACCAAGGAGTCCTACTAGGACATTCATTTCAACACCGGGTTTCTTTGAGCCGATTATGAAGAATCTAGGTCTAGTGGATGGATGCAAACAATTGAGTTGCTTGCGGGTTCATCTTTTCCTCCCTCGCTCAAGGAAATCAAGTTTTTCTCCAAGAAGAGAGATCGAAGTTTTATTCCGGTGAGGTTGGATCCGGGCGTAGGGTGACACGTATGTCAACCAAGGAGTCCTACTAGGACATTCATTTCAACACCGGGTTTCTTTTGAGCCGATTATGAAGAATCTAGGTCTAGTGGATGGATGCAAACAATTGAGTTGCTGCGGGTTCATCTTTTCCTCCCTCGCTCAAGGAAATCAAGTTTTTCTCCAAGAAGAGAGATCGAGTTTTATTCCGGTGAGGTTGGATCCGGGCGTAGGGTGACACGACGTCAACCAAGGAGTCCTACTAGGACATTCATTTCAACACCGGGTTTCTTTGAGCCGATTATGAAGAATCTAGGTCTAGTGGATGGATGCAAACAATTGAGTTGCTGCGGGTTCATCCTTTCCTCCCTCGCTCAAGGAAATCAAGTTTTTCTCCAAGAAGAGAGATCGAGTTTTATTCGGTGAGGTTGGATCCGGGCGTAGGCGACACGTCGTCAACCAAGGAGTCCTACTAGGACATTCATTTCAACACCGGGTTTCTTTTGAGCCGATTATGAAGAATCTAGGTCTAGTGGATGGATGCAAACAATTGAGTTGCTGCGGGTTCATCTTTTCCTCCCTCGCTCAAGGAAATCAAGTTTTTTCTCCAAGAAGAGAGATCGAGTTTTATTCGGTGAGGTTGGATCCGGGCGTAGGGCTACACGACGTCAACCAAGGAGTCCTACTAGGACATTCATTTCAACACCGGGTTTCTTTGAGCCGATTATGAAGAATCTAGGTCTAGTGGATGGATGCAAACAATTGAGTTGTTGGGTTCATCTTTTCCTCCCTCGCTCAAGGAAATCAAGTTTTTCTCCAAGAAGAGAGATCGAGTTTTATTCGGTGAGGTTGGATCCGGGCGTAGGGTAACACGACGTCAACCAAGGAGTCCTACTAGGACATTCATTTCAACACCGGGTTTCTTTGAGCCGATTATGAAGAATCTAGGTCTAGTGGATGGATGCAAACAATTGAGTTGCTGCGGTTCATCTTTTCCTCCCTCGCTCAAGGAAATCAAGTTTTTCTCCAAGAAGAGAGATCGAGTTTTATTCCGGTGAGGTTGGATCCGGGCGTGAGGCTACACGTCGTCAACCAAGGAGTCCTACTAGGACATTCATTTCAACACCGGTTTCTTTGAGCCGATTATGAAGAATCTAGGTCTAGTGGATGGATGCAAACAATTGAGTTGCTGCGGGTTCATCTTTTCCTCCCTCGCTCAAGGAAATCAAGTTTTTCTCCAAGAAGAGAGATCGAGTTTTATTCCGGTGAGGTTGGATCCGGGCGAGGGCGACACGTGACGTCAACCAAGGAGTCCTACTAGGACATTCATTTAACACCGGGTTTCTTTGAGCCGATTATGAAGAATCTAGGTCTAGTGGATGGATGCAAACAATTGAGTTGCTTGCGGGTTCATCTTTTCCTCCCTCGCTCAAGGAAATCAAGTTTTTCTCCAAGAAGAGAGATCGAAGTTTTATTCCGGTGAGGTTGGATCCGGCGTAGGGCGACACGTATGTCAACCAAGGAGTCCTACTAGGACATTCATTTCAACACCGGGTTTCTTTTGAGCCGATTATGTAGAATCTAGGTCTAGTGGATGGATGCAAACAATTGAGTTGCTGCGGGTTCATCTTTTCCTCCCTCGCTCTAGGAAATCAAGTTTTTCTCCAAGAAGAGAGATCGAGTTTTTTTCCGGTGAGGTTTGATCCGGGCGTAGGGTGACACGTCGTCAACCAAGGAGTCCTACTAGGACATTCATTTCAACACCGGGTTTCTTTGAGCCGATTATGAAGAATCTAGGTCTAGTGGATGGATGCAAACAATTGAGTTGCTGCGGGTTCATCTTTTCCTCCCTCGCTCAAGGAAATCAAGTTTTTCTCCAAGAAGAGAGATCGAGTTTTATTCCGGTGAGGTTGGATCCGGGCGTAGGGTGACACGACGTCAACCAAGGAGTCCTACTAGGACATTCATTTCAACACCGGGTTTCTTTGAGCCGATTATGAAGAATCTAGGTCTAGTGGATGGATGCAAACAATTGAGTTGCTGCGGGTTCATCTTTTCCTCCCTCGCTCAAGGAAATCAAGTTTTTCTCCAAGAAGAGAGATCGAGTTTTATTCGGTGAGGTTGGATCCGGGCGTGAGGCGACACGACGTCAACCAAGGAGTCCTACTAGGACATTCATTTCAACACCGGGTTTCTTTGAGCCGATTATGAAGAATCTAGGTCTAGTGGATGGATGCAAACAATTGAGTTGCTGCGGGTTCATCTTTTCCTCCCTCGCTCAAGGAAATCAAGTTTTTTCTCCAAGAAGAGAGATCGAGTTTTATTCCGGTGAGGTTGGATCCGGGCGTAGGGCGACACGTACGTCAACCAAGGTTTCCTACTAGGACATTCATTTCAAACACCGGGTTTCTTTGAGCCGATTATGAAGAATCTAGGTCTAGTGGATGGATGCAAACAATTGAGTTGCTGCGGGTCATCTTTTCCTCCCTGGCTCAAGGAAATCAAGTTTTTTCTCCAAGAAGAGAGATCGAGTTTTATTCCGGTGAGGTTGGATCCGGGCGTGAGGCGACACGACGTCAACCAAGGAGTCCTACTAGGACATTCATTTAACACCGGGGTTCTTTGAGCCGATTATGAAGAATCTAGGTCTAGTGGATGGATGCAAACAAATGAGTTGCTGCGGGTTCATCTGTTCCTCCCACGCTCAAGGAAATCAAGTTTTTCTCCAAGAAGAGAGATCGAGTTTTATTCCGGTGAGGTTGGATCCGGGCGTGAGGCGACACGTCGTCAACCAAGGAGTCCTACTAGGACATTCATTTCAACACCGGGTTTCTTTGAGCCGATTATGAAGAATCTAGGTCTAGTGGATGGATGCAAACAATTGAGTTGCTGCGGTTCATCTTTTCCTCCCTCGCTCAAGGAAATCAAGTTTTTCTCCAAGAAGAGAGATCGAGTTTTATTCCGGTGAGGTTGGATCCGGCGTAGGGGCGACACGTCGTCAACCAAGGAGTCCTACTAGGACATTCATTTCAACACCGGGTTTCTTTGAGCCGATAATGAAGAATCTAGGTCTAGTGGATGGATGCAAACAATTGAGTTGCTGCGGGTTCATCTTTTCCTCCCTCGCTCAAGGAAATCAAGTTTTTCTCCAAGAAGAGAGATCGAGTTTTATTCGGTGAGGTTGGATCCGGGCGTAGGGCGACACGTCGTCAACCAAGGAGTCCTACTAGGACATTCATTTAACACCGGGTTTCTTTGAGCCGATTATGAAGAATCTAGGTCTAGTGGATGGATGCAAACAATTGAGTTGCTGCGGGTTCATCTTTTCCTCCCTCGCTCAAGGAAATCAAGTTTTTCTCCAAGAAGAGAGATCGAGTTTTATTCGGTGAGGTTGGATCCGGGCGTAGGGCGACACGTCGTCAACCAAGGAGTCCTACTAGGACATTCATTTCGAACACCGGGTTTCTTTGAGACGATTATGAAGAATCTAGGTCTAGTGGATGGATGCAAACAATTGAGTTGCTGCGGGTTCATCTTTTCCTCCCTCGCTCAAGGAAATCAAGTTTTTTCTCCAAGAAGAGAGATCGAGTTTTATTCCGGTGAGGTTGGATCCGGGCGTAGGGCGACACGTATGTCAACCAAGGAGTTCTACTAGGACATTCATTTCGAACACCGGGTTTCTTTGAGCCGATTATGAAGAATCTAGGTCTAGTGGATGGATGCAAACAATTGAGTTGCTGCGGGTTCATCTTTTCCTCCCTCGCGCAAGGAAATCAAGTTTTTCTCCAAGAAGAGAGATCGAGTTTTATTCGGTGAGGTTGGATCCGGGCGTGAGGCGACACGTCGTCAACCAAGGAGTCCTACTAGGACATTCATTTCGAACACCGGGTTTCTTTGAGCCGATTATGAAGAATCTAGGTCTAGTGGATGGATGCAAACAATTGAGTTGCTGCGGGTTCATCTTTTCCTCCCTCGCTCAAGGAAATCAAGTTTTTTCTCCAAGAATAGAGATCGAGTTTTATTCCGGTGAGGTTGGATCCGGGCGTGAGGCGACACGTCGTCAACCAAGGAGTCCTAGTAGGACATTCATTTAACACCGGGTTTCTTTGAGCCGATTATGAAGAATCTAGGTCTAGTGGATGGATGCAAACAATTGAGTTGTTGCGGGTTCATCTTTTCCTCCCTCGCTCAAGGAAATCCAGTTTTTCTCCAAGAAGAGAGATCGAGTTTTATTCGGTGAGGTTGGATCCGGGCGTAGGGCTTACGTCGTCAACCAAGGAGTCCTACTAGGACATTCATTTCAACACCGGGTTTCTTTGAGCCGATTATGAAGAATCTAGGTCTAGTGGATGTATGCATACAATTGAGTTGCCGATTGTTCATCTTTTCCTCCCTCGCTCAAGGAAATCAAGTTTTTTCTCCAAGAAGAGAGATCGAGTTTTATTCCGGTGAGGTTGGATCCGGGCGTAGGGCGACACGATGTCAACCAAGGAGTCCTACTAGGACATTCATTTCAACACCGGGTTTCTTTGAGCCGATTATGAAGAATCTAGGTCTAGTGGATGGATGCAAACAATTGAGTTGCTGCGGGTTCATCTTTTCCTCCTCGCTCAAGGAAATCAAGTTTTTCTCCAAGAAGAGAGATCGAGTTTTATTCGGTGAGGTTTGATCCGGGCGTAGGGTGACACGTCGTCAACCAAGGAGTCCTACTAGGACATTCATTTGAACACCGGGTTTCTTTGAGCCGATTATGAAGAATCTAGGTCTAGTGGATGGATGCAAACAATTGAGTTGCTGCGGGTTCATCTTTTCCTCCCTCGCTCAAGGAAATCAAGTTTTTTCTCCAAGAAGAGAGATCGAGTTTTATTCCGGTGAGGTTTGATCCGGGCGTACGGTGACACATACGTCAACCAAGGAGTCCTACTAGGAGATTCATTTCGAACACCGGCTTTCTTTGAGCCAATTATGAAGAATCTAGGTCTAGTGGATGGATGCAAACAATTGAGTTGCCGCGGGTTCATCTTTTCCTCCCTCGCTCAAGGAAATCAAGTTTTTCCTCCAAGAAGAGAGATCGAGTTTTATTCCGGTGAGGTTGGATCCGGGCGTAGGGCGACACGTCGTCAACCAAGGAGTCCTACTAGGACATTCATTTCAACACCGGGTTTCTTTGAGCCGATTATGAAGAATCTAGGTCTAGTGGATGGATGCAAACAATTGAGTTGCTGCGGGTTCATCTTTTCCTCCTCGCTCAAGGAAATCAAGTTTTTCTCCAAGAAGAGAGATCGAAGTTTTATTCCGGTGAGGTTGGATCCGGGCGTAGGGCGACACGTCGTCAACCAAGGAGTCCTACTAGGACATTCATTTAACACCGGGTTTCTTTGAGCCGATTATGAAGAATCTAGGTATAGTGGATGGATGCAAACAATTGAGTTGCTGCGGGTTCATCTTTTCCTCCATCGATCAATGAAATCAAGTTTTTCTCCAAGAAGAGAGATCGAGTTTTATTCCGGTGAGGTTGGATCCGGGCGTAGGGCGACACGTCGTCAACCAAGGAGTCCTACTAGGACATTCATTTCAACACCGGGTTTCTTTGAGCCGATTATGAAGAATCTAGGTCTAGTGGATGGATGCAAACAATTGAGTTGCTGCGGGTTCATCTTTTCCTCCCTCGCTCAAGGAAATCAAGTTTTTCTCCAAGAAGAGAGATCGAAGTTTTATTCGGTGAGGTTGGATCCGAGGCGTGAGGCGACACGTCGTCAACCAAGGAGTCCTACTAGGACATTCATTTCAACACCGGGTTTCTTTGAGCCTATTATGAAGAATCTAGGTCTAGTGGATGGATGCAAACAATTGAGTTGCTGCGGGTTCATCTTTTCCTCCCTCGCTCAAGGAAATCAAGTTTTTTCTCCAAGAAGAGAGATCGAGTTTTATTCCGGTGAGGTTGGATCCGGGCGTAGGGCGACACGTACGTCAACCAAGGAGTCCTAGTAGGACATTCATTTAACACCGGGTTTCTTTGAGCCGATTATGAAGAATCTAGGTCTAGTGGATGGATGCAAACAATTGAGTTGTTGCGGGTTCATCTTTTCCTCCCTCGCTCAAGGAAATCAAGTTTTTCTCCAAGAAGAGAGATCGAAGTTTTATTCCGGTGAGGTTGGATCCGGGCGTAGGGGCGACACGATGTCAACCAAGGAGTCCTACTAGGACATTCATTTCGAACACCGGGTTTCTTTGAGCCGATTATGAAGAATCTAGGTCTAGTGGATGGATGCAAACAATTGAGTTGCTGGGTTCATCTTTTCCTCCCTCGCTCAAGGAAATCAAGTTTTTCTCCAAGAAGAGAGATCGAGTTTTATTCCGGTGAGGTTGGATCCGGGCGTGAGGCGACACGTATGTCAACCAAGGAGTCCTACTAGGACATTCATTTTGAACACCGGGTTTCTTTGAGCCGATTATGAAGAATCTAGGTCTAGTGGATGGATGCAAACAATTGAGTTGCTGCGGGTTCATCTTTTCCTCCCTCGCTCAAGGAAATCAAGTTTTTCTCCAAGAAGAGAGATCGAGTTTTATTCGGTGAGGTTGGATCCGGGCGTAGGGTGACACGACGTCAACCAAGGAGTCCTACTAGGACATTCATTTCGAACACCGGGTTTCTTTGAGCCGATTATGAAGAATCTAGGTCTAGTGGATGGATGCAAACAATTGAGTTGCTGCTTGGGTTCATCTTTTCCTCCTCGCTCAAGGAAATCAAGTTTTTCTCCAAGAAGAGAGATCGAGTTTTATTCCGGTGAGGTTGGATCCGGCGTAGGGTGACACGTACGTCAACCAAGGAGTCCTACTAGGACATTCATTTAACACCGGGTTTCTTTGAGCCGATTATGAAGAATCTAGGTCTAGTGGATGGATGCAAACAATTGAGTTGCTGCGGGTTCATCTTTTCCTCCCTCGCTCAAGGAAATCAAGTTTTTCTCCAAGAAGAGAGATCGAGTTTTATTCGGTGAGGTTGGATCCGGGCGTAGGGCGACACGTCGTCAACCAAGGAGTCCTACTAGGACATTCATTTCGAACACCGGGTTTCTTTGAGCCGATTATGAAGAATCTAGGTCTAGTGGATGGATGCAAACAATTGAGTTGCTGCGGGTTCATCTTTTCCTCCCTGGCTCAAGGAAATCAAGTTTTTCTCCAAGAAGAGAGATCGAGTTTTATTCCGGTGAGGTTGGATCCGGGCGTGAGGCGACACGTCGTCAACCAAGGAGTCCTACTAGGACATTCATTTCGAACACCGGGTTTCTTTGAGCCGATTATGAAGAATCTAGGTCTAGTGGATGGATGCAAACAATTGAGTTGCTGCGGGTTCATCTTTTCCTCCCTCGCTCAAGGAAATCAAGTTTTTCTCCAAGAAGAGAGATCGAGTTTTATTCGGTGAGGTTGGATCCGGGCGAGGGCGACACGTGACGTCAACCAAGGAGTCCTACTAGGACATTCATTGAACACCGGGTTTCTTTGAGCCGATTATGAAGAATCTAGGTCTAGTGGATGGATGCAAAAAATTGAGTTGCTGCGGGTTCATCTTTTCCTCCCTCGCTCAAGGAAATCAAGTTTTTTCTCCAAGAATAGAGATCGAGTTTTATTCCGGTGAGGTTGGATCCGGGCGTGAGGCGACACGTCGTCAACCAAGGAGTCCTACTAGGACATTCATTTAACACCGGGTTTCTTTGAGCCGATTATGAAGAATCTAGGTCTAGTGGATGGATGCAAACAATTGAGTTGCTTGGGTTCATCTTTTCCTCCCTCGCTCAAGGAAATCAAGTTTTTCTTCAAGAAGAGAGATCGAGTTTTATTCGGTGTGGTTTGATCCGGGCGTAGGGCGACACGTATGTCAACCAAGGAGTCCTACTAGGACATTCATTTCGAACACCGGGTTTCTTTGAGCCAATTATGAAGAATCTAGGTCTAGTGCATGGATGCAAACAATTGAGTTGCTGCGTGTTCATCTTTTCCTCCCTCGCTCAAGGAAATCAAGTTTTTTCTCCAAGAAGAGAGATCGAGTTTTATTCCGGTGAGGTTGGATCCGGGCGTAGGGCGACACGTCGTCAACCAAGGAGTCCTACTAGGACATTCATTTCGAACATCGGGTTTCTTTGATCCGATTATGAAGAATCTAGGTCTAGTGGATGGATGCAAACAATTGAGTTGCTGCGGGTTCATCTTTTCCTCCCTCGCTCAAGGAAATCAAGATTTTCTCCAAGAAGAGAGATCGAGTTTTATTCCGGTGAGGTTGGATCCGGGCGTGAGGGCTGACACGTGACGTCAACCAAGGAGTCCTACTAGGACATTCATTTAACACGGGTTTCTTTGAGCCGATTATGAAGAATCTAGGTCTAGTGGATGGATGCAAACAATTGAGTTGCTGCGGGTTCATCTTTTCCTCCCTCGCTCAAGGAAATCAAGTTTTTCTTCCAAGAAGAGAGATCGAGTTTTATTCGGTGAGGTTGGATCCGGGCGTAGGGCGACACGTGACGTCAACCAAGGAGTCCTACTAGGACATTCATTTAACACCGGGTTTCTTTGAGCGATTATGAAGAATCTAGGTCTAGTGGATGGATGCAAACAATTGAGTTGCTGGGTTCATCTTTTCCTCCCTCGCTCAAGGAAATCAAGTTTTTCTCCAAGAAGAGAGATCGAGTTTTATTCGGTGAGGTTGGATCCGGGCGTAGGCTTACACGTATGTCAACCAAGGAGTCCTACTAGGACATTCATTTCGAACACGGGTTTCTTTGAGCCAATTATGAAGAATCTAGGTCTAGTGGATGGATGCAAACAATTGAGTTGCTGCGGGTTCATCTTTTCCTCCCTCGCTCAAGGAAATCAAGTTTTTCTCCAAGAAGAGAGATCGAGTTTTATTCGGTGAGGTTGGATCCGGGCGTAGGCGACACGTCGTCAACCAAGGAGTCCTAATAGGACATTCATTTCGAACACCGGGTTTCTTTGAGCCGATTATGAAGAATCTAGGTCTAGTGGATGGATGCAAACAATTGAGTTGCTGCGGTTCATCTTTTCCTCCCTCGCTCAAGGAAATCAAGTTTTTATCCAAGAAGAGAGATCGAGTTTTATTCCGGTGAGGTTGGATCCGGGCGTGAGGCGACACGTCGTCAACCAAGGAGTCCTACTAGGACATTCATTTAACACCGGGTTTCTTTGAGCCGATTATGAAGAATCTAGGTCTAGTGGATGGATGCAAAAAATTGAGTTGCTGCGGGTTCATCTTTTCCTCCCTCGCTCAAGGAAATCAAGTTTTTCTCCAAGAAGAGAGATCGAGTTTTATTCGGTGAGGTTGGATCAGGCGTGAGGCGACACATATGTCAACCAAGGAGTCCTACTAGGACATTCATTTCGAACACTGGGTTTCTTTGAGCCAATTATGAAGAATCTAGGTCTAGTGGATGGATGCAAACAATTGAGTTGCTGCGGGTTCATCTTTTCCTCCCTCGCTCAAGGAAATCAAGTTTTTCTCCAAGAAGAGAGATCGAGTTTTATTCGGTGAGGTTGGATCCGGGCGTGAGGCGACACGTCGTCAACCAAGGAGTCCTACTAGGACATTCATTTCGAACAATCGGGTTTCTTTGAGCCAATTATGAAGAATCTAGGTCTAGTGGATGGATGCAAACAATTGAGTTGCTGCGGGTTCATCTTTTCCTCCCTCGCTCAAGGAAATCAAGTTTTTCTCCAAGAAGAGAGATCGAGTTTTATTCCGGTGAGGTTGGATGGGCGTGAGGCGACACGTCGTCAACCAAGGAGTCCTACTAGGACATTCATTTCGAACACGGGTTTCTTTGAGCCGATTATGAAGAATCTAGGTCTAGTGGATGGATGCAAACAATTGAGTTGCTGCGGGTTCATCTTTTCCTCCCTCGCTCAAGGAAATCAAGTTTTTTCTCCAAGAAGAGAGATCGAGTTTTATTCGGTGAGGTTGGATCCGGGGCGTAGGGTGACACGTCGTCAACCAAGGAGTCCTACTAGGACATTCATTTCGAACACCGGGTTTCTTTGAGCCGATTATGAAGAATCTAGGTCTAGTGGATGGATGCAAACAATTGAGTTGCTGCTGGGTTCATCTTTTCCTCCCTCGCTCAAGGAAATCAAGTTTTTCTCCAAGAAGAGAGATCGAGTTTTATTAGGTGAGGTTGGATCCGGGCGTGAGGCGACACGTCGTCAACCAAGGAGTCCTACTAGGACATTCATTTCGAACACCGGGTTTCTTTGAGCGATTATGAAGAATCTAGGTCTAGTGGATGGATGCAAACAATTGAGTTGCTGCGGGTTCATCTTTTCCTCCCTCGCTCAAGGAAATCAAGTTTTTCTCCAAGAAGAGAGATCGAGTTTTATTCGGTGAGGTTGGATCCGGGTGTAGGGCGACACGTATGTCAACCAAGGAGTCCTACTAGGACATTCATTTCAACACCGGGTTTCTTTGAGCCGATTATGAAGAATCTAGGTCTAGTGGATGGATGCAAACAATTGAGTTGCTTTGGGTTCATCTTTTCCTCCCTCGCTCAAGGAAATCAAGTTTTTCTCCAAGAAGAGATCGAGTTTTATTCGGTGAGGTTGGATCCGGGCGTGGGGCGACACGTCGTCAACCAAGGAGTCCTACTAGGACATTCATTTGAACACCGGGTTTCTTTGAGCCGATTATGAAGAATCTAGGTCTAGTGGATGGATGCAAACAATTGAGTTGCAGCGGGTTCATCTTTTCCTCCCTCGCTCAAGGAAATCAAGTTTTTCTCCAAGAAGAGAGATCGAGTTTTATTCGGTGAGGTTGGATCCGGGCGTAGGGTGACACGTCGTCAACCAAGGAGTCCTACTAGGACATTCATTTCGAACACCGGGTTTCTTTGAGCCGATTATGAAGAATCTAGGTCTAGTGGATGGATGCAAACAATTGAGTTGCTGCGGGTTCATCTTTTCCTCCTCGCTCAAGGAAATCAAGTTTTTTCTCCAAGAAGAGAGATCGAGTTTTATTCGGTGAGGTTGGATCCGGGCGTGAGGCGACACGTCGTCAACCAAGGAGTCCTACTAGGACATTCATTTAACACGGGTTTCTTTGAGCCGATTATGAAGAATCTAGGTCTAGTGGATGGATGCAAACAATTGAGTTGCTGCGGGTTCATCTTTTCCTCCCTCGCTCAAGGAAATCAAGTTTTTCTCCAAGAAGAGAGATCGAGTTTTATTCCGGTGAGGTTGGATCCGGGCGTGAGGGCGACACGTCGTCAACCAAGGAGTCCTACTAGGACATTCATTTAACACCGGGTTTCTTTGAGGCGATTATGAAGAATCTAGGTCTAGTGGATGGATGCAAACAATTGAGTTGTTGCGGGTTCATCTTTTCCTCCCTCGCTCAAGGAAATCAAGTTTTTTCTCCAAGAAGAGAGATCGAGTTTTATTACGGTGAGGTTGAATCATGGCGTAGGGCGACACTTAAGTCAACCAAGGAGTCCTACTAGGACATTCATTTCGAACACCGGGTTTCTTTGAGCCGATTATGAAGAATCTAGGTCTAGTGGATGGATGCAAACAATTGAGTTGCTGCGGGTTCATCTTTTCCTCCCTCGCTCAAGGAAATCAAGTTTTTCTCCAAGAAGAGAGATCGAGTTTTATTAGGTGAGGTTGGATCCGGCGTGAGGTGACACGTCGTCAACCAAGGAGTCCTACTAGGACATTCATTTGAACACGGGTTTCTTTGAGCCGATTATGAAGAATCTAGGTCTAGTGGATGGATGCAAACAATTGAGTTGCTGCGGGTTCATCTTTTCCTCCCTCGCTCAAGGAAATCAAGTTTTTTCTCCAAGAAGAGAGATCGAGTTTTATTCCGGTGAGGTTGGATCCGGGCGTAGGGCGACACGTACGTCAACCAAGGAGTCCTACTAGGACATTCATTTCGAACACCGGGTTTCTTTGAGCCGATTATGAAGAATCTAGGTCTAGTGGATGGATGCAAACAATTGAGTTGCTGCGGGTTCATCTTTTCCTCCCTCGCTCAAGGAAATCAAGTTTTTCTCCAAGAAGAGAGATCGAGTTTTATTCGGTGAGGTTGGATCCGGGCGTGAGGCGACACGTCGTCAACCAAGGAGTCCTACTAGGACATTCATTTCGAACACCGGGTTTCTTTGAGCCGATTATGAAGAATCTAGGTCTAGTGGATGGATGCAAACAATTGAGTTGCTGCGGGTTCATCTTTTCCTCCCTCGCTCAAGGAAATCAAGTTTTTTCTCCAAGAAGAGAGATCGAGTTTTATTCCGGTGAGGTTGGATCCGGCGTGGGGCGACACGTCGTCAACCAAGGAGTCCTACTAGGACATTCATCTCGAACACCGGGTTTCTTTGAGCCCATTATGAAGAATCTAGGTCTAGTGGATGGATGCAAACAATTGAGTTGCTGCTTGGGTTCATCTTTTCCTCCCTCGCTCAAGGAAATCAAGTTTTTCTCCAAGAAGAGATCGAGTTTTATTCGGTGAGGTTGGATCCGGGCGTAGGGCGACACGTCGTCAACCAAGGAGTCCTACTAGGACATTCATTTGAACACCGGGTTTCTTTGAGCCGATTATGAAGAATCTAGGTCTAGTGGATGGATGCAAACAATTGAGTTGCTGCGGGTTCATCTTTTCCTCCCTCGCTCAAGGAAATCAAGTTTTTCTCCAAGAAGAGAGATCGAGTTTTATTCCGGTGAGGTTGGATCCGGGCGTGAGGCGACACGTCGTCAACCAAGGAGTCCTACTAGGACATTCATTTCGAACACCGGGTTTCTTTGAGCCGATTATGAAGAATCTAGGTCTAGTGGATGGATGCAAACAATTGAGTTGCTGCGGGTTCATCTTTTCCTCCCTCGCTCAAGGAAATCAAGTTTTTCTCCAAGAAGAGAGATCGAGTTTTATTCGGTGAGGTTGGATCCGGGCGTAGGGCGACGTACGTCAACCAAGGAGTCCTACTAGGACATTCATTTAACACCGGGTTTCTTTGAGCCGATTATGAAGATTCTAGGTCTAGTGGATGGATGCAAACAATTGAGTTGCTGCGGGTTCATCTTTTCCTCCCTCGCTCAAGGAAATAAAGTTTTTTCTCCAAGAAGAGATCGAGTTTTATTCGGTGAGGTTGGATCCGGGCGTAGGGCGACACGTCGTCAACCAAGGAGTCCTACTAGGACATTCATTTCGAACACCGGGTTTCTTTGAGCCGATTATGAAGAATCTAGGTCTAGTGGATGGATGCAAACAATTGAGTTGCTGCGGGTTCATCTTTTCCTCCCTCGCTCGAGGAAATCAAGTTTTTCTCCAAGAAGAGAGATCGAGTTTTATTCGGTGAGGTTGGATCCGGGCGTAAGGCGACACGTCGTCAACCAAGGAGTCCTACTAGGACATTCATTTGAACACCGGGTTTCTTTGAGCCGATTATGAAGAATCTAGGTCTAGTGGATGGATGCAAACAATTGAGTTGCTGCGGGTTCATCTTTTCCTCCTCGCTCAAGGAAATCAAGTTTTTCTCCAAGAAGAGAGATCGAGTTTTATTCCGGTGAGGTTGGATCCGAGGCGTGAGGCGTGTCACGTCAACCAAGGAGTCCTACTAGGACATTCATTTCGAACACCGGGTTTCTTTGAGCCGATTATGAAGAATCTAGGTCTAGTGGATGGATGCAAACAATTGAGTTGCTGCGGGTTCATCTTTTCCTCCCTCGCTCAAGGAAATCAAGTTTTTCTCCAAGAAGAGAGATCGAGTTTTATTCGGTGAGGTTGGATCCGGCGTAGGGCGACACGTCGTCAACCAAGGAGTCCTACTAGGACATTCATTTCGAACACCGGGTTTCTTTGAGCGATTATGAAGAATCTAGGTCTAGTGGATGGATGCAAACAATTGAGTTGTCTTGGGTTCATCTTTTCCTCCCTCGCTCAAGGAAATCAAGTTTTTCTCCAAGAAGAGAGATCGAGTTTTATTCCGGTGAGGTTGGATCCGGGCGTAGGCGACACGTCGTCAACCAAGGAGTCCTACTAGGACATTCATTTCGAACACCGGGTTTCTTTGAGCGATTATGAAGAATCTAGGTCTAGTGGATGGATGCAAACAATTGAGTTGCTGCGGGTTCATCTTTTCCTCCCTCGCTCAAGGAAATCAAGTTTTTCTCCAAGAAGAGATCGAGTTTTATTCCGGTGAGGTTGGATCCGGGCGTAGGGCGACACGTATGTCAACCAAGGAGTTCTACTAGGACATTCATTTCGAACACCGGGTTTCTTTGAGCCGATTATGAAGAATCTAGGTCTAGTGGATGGATGCAAACAATTGAGTTGCTGCGGGTTCATCTTTTCCTCCCTCGCTCAAGGAAATCAAGTTTTTTCTCCAAGAAGAGATCGAGTTTTATTCGGTGAGGTTGGATCCGGGCGTAGGGTGACACGTCGTCAACCAAGGAGTCCTACTAGGACATTCATTTAACACCGGGTTTCTTTGAGCGATTATGAAGAATCTAGGTCTAGTGGATGGATGCAAACAATTGAGTTGCTGCTGGGTTCATCTTTTCCTCCCTCGCTCAAGGAAATCAAGTTTTTTCTCCAAGAAGAGAGATCGAGTTTTATTCGGTGAGGTTGGATCCGGGCGTGGGGTGACACGTCGTCAACCAAGGAGTCCTACTAGGACATTCATTTCGAACACGGGTTTCTTTGAGCCGATTATGAAGAATCTAGGTCTAGTGGATGGATGCAAACAATTGAGTTGCTGCGGGTTCATCTTTTCCTCCCTCGCTCAAGGAAATCAAGTTTTTCTCCAAGAAGAGAGATCGAGTTTTATTCGGTGAGGTTGGATCCGGGCGTAGGCGACACGTACGTCGTCAACCAAGGAGTCCTACTAGGACATTCATTTCGAACACCGGGTTTCTTTGAGCCGATTATGAAGAATCTAGGTCTAGTGGATGGATGCAAACAATTGAGTTGCTTGGTTCATCTTTTCCTCCCTCGCTCAAGGAAATCAAGTTTTTCTCCAAGAAGAGAGATCGAGTTTTATTCGGTGAGGTTGGATCCGGGCGTGAGGCGACACGTCGTCAACCAAGGTTTCCTAATAGGAAATTCATTTCGAACCACGGGTTTCTTTGTGCCTATTATGAAGAATCTATGTATAGTGGATGGATGCAAACAATTGAGTTGCCGCGGGTTCATCTTTTCCTCCCTCGCTCAAGAAAATCAAGTTTTTCTCCAAGAAGAGAGATCGAGTTTTATTCGGTGAGGTTGGATCGGGCGTGAGGCGACACGTCGTCAACCAAGGAGTCCTACTAGGACATTCATTTCGAACACCGGGTTTCTTTGAGCCGATTATGAAGAATCTAGGTCTAGTGGATGGATGCAAACAATTGAGTTGCTGCGGGTTCATCTTTTCCTCCCTCGCTCAAGGAAATCAAGTTTTTCTCCAAGAAGAGAGATCGAGTTTTATTCGGTGAGGTTGGATCCGGGCGTGAGGCGACACGTCGTCAACCAAGGAGTCCTACTAGGACATTCATTTGAACACCGGGTTTCTTTGAGCCGATTATGAAGAATCTAGGTCTAGTGGATGGATGCAAACAATTGAGTTGCTGCGGGTTCATCTTTTCCTCCCTCGCTCAAGGAAATCAAGTTTTTCTCCAAGAAGAGATCGAGTTTTATTCGGTGAGGTTGGATCCGGGCGTGAGGCGACACGTCGTCAACCAAGGAGTCCTACTAGGACATTCATTTGAACACCGGGTTTCTTTGAGCCGATTATGAAGAATCTAGGTCTAGTGGATGGATGCAAACAATTGAGTTGCTTGGGTTCATCTTTCCTCCCTCGCTCAAGGAAATCAAGTTTTTCTCCAAGAAGAGATCGAGTTTTATTCCGGTGAGGTTGGATCCGGCCGTAGGGCGACACGTATGACAACCAAGGAGTACTACTAGTACATTCATTACGAACACCGGGTTTCTTTGAGCGATTATGAAGAATCTAGGTCTAGTGGATGGATGCAAACAATTGAGTTGCTGCGGGTTCATCTTTTCCTCCCTCGCTCAAGGAAATCAAGTTTTTCTCCAAGAAGAGATCGAGTTTTATTCGGTGAGGTTGGATCGAGGCGTAGGGCGACACGTCGTCAACCAAGGAGTCCTACTAGGACATTCATTTCGAACACGGGTTTCTTTGAGCCGATTATGAAGAATCTAGGTCTAGTGGATGGATGCAAACAATTGAGTTGCTGCGGGTTCATCTTTTCCTCCCTCGCTCAAGGAAATCAAGTTTTTTCTCCAAGAAGAGATCGAGTTTTATTCGGTGAGGTTGGATCCGGGCGTAGGGCGACACGTCGTCAACCAAGGAGTCCTACTAGGACATTCATTTTGAACACCGGGTTTCTTTGAGCCGATTATGAAGAATCTAGGTCTAGTGGATGGATGCAAACAATTGAGTTGCTGCGGGTTCATCTTTTCCTCCTCGCTCAAGGAAATCAAGTTTTTCTCTCCAAGAAGAGAGATCGAGTTTTATTCGGTGAGGTTGGATCCGGGCGTGAGGCGACGTCGTCAACCAAGGAGTCCTACTAGGACATTCATTTCGAACACGGGTTTCTTTGAGCCAATTATGAAGAATCTAGGTCTAGTGGATGGATGCAAACAATTGAGTTGCTTGGGTTCATCTTTTCCTCCTCGCTCAAGGAAATCAAGTTTTTCTCCAAGAAGAGATCGAGTTTTATTCGGTGAGGTTGGATCCGGGCGTGAGGCGACACGTCGTCAACCAAGGAGTCCTACTAGGACATTCATTTAACACCGGGTTTCTTTGAGCGATTATGAAGAATCTAGGTCTAGTGGATGGATGCAAACAATTGAGTTGCTGCGGGTTCATCTTTTCCTCCCTCGCTCAAGGAAATCAAGTTTTTACTCCAAGAAGAGATCGAGTTTTATTCCGGTGAGGTTGGATCCGAGGCGTAGGGCGACACGTCGTCAACCAAGGAGTCCTACTAGGACATTCATTTCGAACACCGGGTTTCTTTGAGCCGATTATGAAGAATCTAGGTCTAGTGGATGGATGCAAACAATTGAGTTGCTGCGGGTTCATCTTTTCCTCCTCGCTCAAGGAAATCAAGTTTTTCTCCAAGAAGAGAGATCGAGTTTTATTCGGTGAGGTTGGATCGGCGTGAGGCGACACGTCGTCAACCAAGGAGTCCTACTAGGACATTCATTTCGAACACGGGTTTCTTTGAGCGATTATGAAGAATCTAGGTCTAGTGGATGGATGCAAACAATTGAGTTGCTGCGGGTTCATCTTTTCCTCCCTCGCTCAAGGAAATCAAGTTTTTCTCCAAGAATAGAGATCGAGTTTTATTCGGTGAGGTTGGATCCGGGCGTGAGGCGACACGTCGTCAACCAAGGAGTCCTACTAGGACATTCATTTAACACCGGGTTTCTTTGAGCCGATTATGAAGAATCTAGGTCTAGTGGATGGATGCAAACAATTGAGTTGCTGCGGGTTCATCTTTTCCTCCCTCGCTCAAGGAAATCAAGTTTTCTTCCAAGAAGAGAGATCGAGTTTTATTCCGGTGAGGTTGGATCCGCGAGGGTGACACGTCGTCAACCAAGGAGTCCTACTAGGACATTCATTTCGAACACCGGGTTTCTTTGAGCCGATTATGAAGAATCTAGGTCTAGTGGATGGATGCAAACAATTGAGTTGCTGCGGGTTCATCTTTTCCTCCCTCGCTCAAGGAAATCAAGTTTTTCTCCAAGAAGAGAGATCGAGTTTTATTCGGTGAGGTTGGATCCGGGCGTGAGGGTGACACGTCGTCAACCAAGGAGTCCTACTAGGACATTCATTTCGAACACCGGGTTTCTTTGAGCCGATTATGAAGAATCTAGGTCTAGTGGATGGATGCAAACAATGGAGTTGCTGCGGGTTCATCTTTTCCTCCCTCGCTCAAGGAAATCAAGTTTTTCTCCAAGAAGAGAGATCGAGTTTTATTCCGGTGAGGTTGGATCCGAGGCGTGAGGCGATGTCGTCAACCAAGGAGTCCTACTAGGACATTCATTTTCGAACACCGGGTTTCTTTGAGCGATTATGAAGAATCTAGGTCTAGTGGATGGATGCAAACAATTGAGTTCTTTGCGGGTTCATCTTTTCCTCCCTCGCTCAAGGAAATCAAGTTTTTATCCAAGAAGAGAGATCGAGTTTTATTCGGTGAGGTTGGATCCGGGCGTAGGGGCGACACGTCGTCAACCAAGGAGTCCTACTAGGACATTCATTTAACACCGGGTTTCTTTGAGCCGATTATGAAGAATCTAGGTCTAGTGGATGGATGCAAACAATTGAGTTGCTGCGGGTTCATCTTTCCTCCCTCGCTCAAGGAAATCAAGTTTTTCTTCAAGAAGAGAGATCGAGTTTTATTCCGGTGAGGTTGGATCCGGCGTGAGGCGACACGTATGTCAACCAAGGAGTCCTACTAGGACATTCATTTCGAACACCGGGTTTCTTTGAGCCGATTATGAAGAATCTAGGTCTAGTGGATGGATGCAAACAATTGAGTTGCTGCGGGTTCATCTTTTCCTCCCTCGCTCAAGGAAATCAAGTTTTTCTCCAAGAAGAGATCGAGTTTTATTCCGGTGAGGTTGGATCCGGGCGTGAAATGCGTATGTCAACCAAGGAGTCCTACTAGGACATTCATTTCGAACACCGGGTTTCTTTGAGCGATTATGAAGAATCTAGGTCTAGTGGATGGATGCAAACAATTGAGTTGCTGCGGGTTCATCTTTTCCTCCCTCGCTCAAGGAAATCAAGTTTTTTCTCCAAGAAGAGAGATCGAGTTTTATTCGGTGAGGTTGGATCCGGGCGTGAGGCGACACGTCAACAAAGGAGTCCTACTAGGACATTCATTTTGAACACCGGGTTTCTTTGAGTCGATTATGAAGAATCTAGGTCTAGTGGATGGATGCAAACAATTGAGTTGCTGCGGGTTCATCTTTTCCTCCCTCGCTCAAGTTAAATCAAGTTTTTCTCTCCAAGAAGAGAGATCGAGTTTTATTCCGGTGAGGTTTGATCCGGGCGTAGGGTGACACGTCGTCAACCAAGGAGTCCTACTAGGACATTCATTTGAACACGGGTTTCTTTGAGCCGATTATGAAGAATCTAGGTCTAGTGGATGGATGCAAACAATTGAGTTGCTGCGGGTTCATCTTTTCCTCCCTCGCTCAAGGAAATCAAGTTTTTCTCCAAGAAGAGAGATCGAGTTTTATTCGGTGAGGTTGGATCCGGGCGTGGGGTGACACATACGTCAACAAAGGAGTCCTACTAGGACATTCATTTTGAACACCGGGTTTCTTTGAGTCGATTATGAAGAATCTAGGTCTAGTGGATGGATGCAAAAAATTGAGTTGCTGCGGGTTCATCTTTTCCTCCTCGCTCAAGGAAATCAAGTTTTTCTCCAAGAAGAGAGATCGAGTTTTATTCCGGTGAGGTTGGATCCGGCGTGAGGAACACGTCGTCAACCAAGGAGTCCTACTAGGACATTCATTTTGAACACGGGTTTCTTTGAGCCGATTATGAAGAATCTAGGTCTAGTGGATGGATGCAAACAATTGAGTTGCTGCTTGGGTTCATCTTTTCCTCCCTCGCTCAAGGAAATCAAGTTTTTCTCCAAGAAGAGAGATCGAGTTTTATTCGGTGAGGTTGGATCCGGGCGTAGGGCGACACGTCGTCAACCAAGGAGTCCTACTAGGACATTCATTTCAACACCGGGTTTCTTTGAGCGATTATGAAGAATCTAGGTCTAGTGGATGGATGCAAACAATTGAGTTGCTGCTTGGGTTCATCTTTTCCTCCTCGCTCAAGGAAATCAAGTTTTTCTCCAAGAAGAGAGATCGAGTTTTATTCGGTGAGGTTGGATCCGGGCGTGAGGCGTGACACGTCGTCAACCAAGGAGTCCTACTAGGACATTCATTTAACACCGGGTTTCTTTGAGCCGATTATGAAGAATCTAGGTCTAGTGGATGGATGCAAACAATTGAGTTGCTGCGGGTTCATCTTTTCCTCCCTCGCTCAAGGAAATCAAGTTTTTCTCCAAGAAGAGAGATCGAGTTTTATTCGGTGAGGTTGGATCCGGGCGTGAGGCGACACGTCGTCAACCAAGGAGTCCTACTAGGACATTCATTTCGAACACCGGGTTTCTTTGAGCGATTATGAAGAATCTAGGTCTAGTGGATGGATGCAAACAATTGAGTTGCTGCGGGTTCATCTTTTCCTCCCTCGCTCAAGGAAATCAAGTTTTTCTCCAAGAAGAGAGATCGAGTTTTATTCCGGTGAGGTTGGATCCGGCGTGAGGCGACACGTCGTCAACCAAGGAGTCCTACTAGGACATTCATTTCGAACACCGGGTTTCTTTGAGCCGATTATGAAGAATCTAGGTCTAGTGGATGGATGCAAACAATTGAGTTGCTGCGGGTTCATCTTTTCCACCCTCGCGCAAGGAAATCAAGTTTCTTCTCCAAGAAGAGAGATCGAGTTTTATTCGGTGAGGTTGGATCCGGGCGTAGGGCGACACGTCGTCAACCAAGGAGTCCTACTAGGACATTCATTTCAACACGGGTTTCTTTGAGCGATTATGAAGAATCTAGGTCTAGTGGATGGATGCAAACAATTGAGTTGCTGCGGGTTCATCTTTTCCTCCTCGCTCAAGGAAATCAAGTTTTTCTCCAAGAAGAGATCGAGTTTTATTCCGGTGAGGTTGGATCCGGGCGTGAGGCGACACGTATGTCAACCAAGGAGTCCTACTAGGACATTCATTTCGAACAAGGGTTTCTTTGAGCCGATTATGAAGAATCTAGGTCTAGTGGATGGATGCAAACAATTGAGTTGCTCTTGGGTTCATCTTTTCCTCCCTCGCTCAAGGAAATCAAGTTTTCTCCAAGAAGAGATCGAGTTTTATTCGGTGAGGTTGGATCAGGCGTGAGGCGACACGTATGTCAACCAAGGAGTCCTACTAGGACATTCATTTGAACACGGGTTTCTTTGAGCCGATTATGAAGAATCTAGGTCTAGTGGATGGATGCAAACAATTGAGTTGCTGCGGGTTCATCTTTTCCTCCCTCGCTCAAGGAAATCAAGTTTTTCTCCAAGAAGAGAGATCGAGTTTTATTCGGTGAGGTTGGATCCGGGCGTAGGGTGACATACGTCAACCAAGGAGTCCTACTAGGACATTCATTGAACACCGGGTTTCTTTGAGCCAATTATGAAGAATCTAGGTCTAGTGGATGGATGCAAACAATTGAGTTGCTCTTGGGTTCATCTTTTCCTCCCTCGCTCAAGGAAATCAAGTTTTTCTCCAAGAAGAGAGATCGAGTTTTATTCCGGTGAGGTTGGATCCGGGCGTAGGGCGACACGTACGTCGTCAACCAAGGAGTCCTACTAGGACATTCATTTGAACACCGGGTTTCTTTGAGCCGATTATGAAGAATCTAGGTCTAGTGGATGGATGCAAACAATTGAGTTGCTGCTTGGGTTCATCTTTTCCTCCCTCGCTCAAGGAAATCAAGTTTTTCTCCAAGAAGAGAGATCGAGTTTTATTCCGGTGAGGTTGGATCCGGGCGTGAGGCGACACGTCGTCAACCAAGGAGTCCTACTAGGACATTCATTTCGAACACCGGGTTTCTTTGAGCCGATTATGAAGAATCTAGGTCTAGTGGATGGATGCAAACAATTGAGTTGCTGCGGGTTCATCTTTTCCTCCCTCGCTCAAGGAAATCAAGTTTTTCTCCAAGAAGAGAGATCGAGTTTTATTCCGGTGAGGTTGGATCCGAGGCGTAGGGCGACACGTCGTCAACCAAGGAGTCCTACTAGGACATTCATTTCGAACACCGGGTTTCTTTGAGCCGATTATGAAGAATCTAGGTCTAGTGGATGGATGCAAACAATTGAGTTGCTCTTGGGTTCATCTTTTCCTCCCTCGCTCAAGGAAATCAAGTTTTTCTCCAAGAAGAGAGATCGAGTTTTATTCGGTGAGGTTGGATCCGGGCGTGAGGCGACACGTCGTCAACCAAGGAGTCCTACTAGGACATTCATTTCGAACACGGGTTTCTTTGAGCGATTATGAAGAATCTAGGTCTAGTGGATGGATGCAAACAATTGAGTTGCTGCGGGTTCATCTTTTCCTCCCTCGCTCAAGGAAATCAAGTTTTTTCTCCAAGAAGAGATCGAGTTTTATTCGGTGAGGTTGGATCGGGCGTGAGGCGACACGTCGTCAACCAAGGAGTCCTACTAGGACATTCATTTCGAACACGGGTTTCTTTGAGCCGATTATGAAGAATCTAGGTCTAGTGGATGGATGCAAACAATTGAGTTGCTGCGGGTTCATCTTTTCCTCCCTCGCTCAAGGAAATCAAGTTTTTCTCCAAGAAGAGAGATCGAGTTTTATTCGGTGAGGTTGGATCCGGGCGTGAGGCGACACGTCGTCTACCAAGGAGTCCTACTAGGACATTCATTTTAAACCGGGTTTCTTTGAGCCGATTATGATGAATCTTGGTCTAGTGGATGGATGCAAACAATTTAGTTGCTGCGGGTTCTTCTTTTCCTCCCTCGCTCAAGGAAATCAAGTTTTTCTCCAAGAAGAGAGATCGAGTTTTATTAGGTGAGGTTGGATCCGGGCGTGAGGCGACACGTATGTCAACCAAGGAGTCCTACTAGGACATTCATTTCGAACACCGGGTTTCTTTGAGCCGATTATGAAGAATCTAGGTCTAGTGGATGGATGCAAACAATTGAGTTGCTGCGGGTTCATCTTTTCCTCCCTCGCTCAAGGAAATCAAGTTTTTCTCCAAGAAGAGAGATCGAGTTTTATTCCGGTGAGGTTGGATCCGGGCGTGAGGGCGACACGTCGTCAACCAAGGAGTCCTACTAGGACATTCATTTTAGAACACGGGTTTCTTTGAGCGATTATGAAGAATCTAGGTCTAGTGGATGGATGCAAACAATTGAGTTGCTCTTGGGTTCATCTTTTCCTCCCTCGCTCAAGGAAATCAAGTTTTTCTCCAAGAAGAGATCGAGTTTTATTCGGTGAGGTTGGATCCGGGCGTGAGGCGACACGTACGTCAACCAAGGAGTCCTACTAGGACATTCATTTCGAACACCGGGTTTCTTTGAGCCGATTATGAAGAATCTAGTTCTAGTGGATGGATGCAAACAATTGAGTTGCTGCGGGTTCATCTTTTCCTCCCTGGCTCAAGGAAATCAAGTTTTTTATCCAAGAATAGAGATCGAGTTTTATTCCGGTGAGGTTGGATCCGGGCGTAGGGCGACACGTCGTCAACCAAGGAGTCCTACTAGGACATTCATTTAACACGGGTTTCTTTGAGCCGATTATGAAGAATCTAGGTCTAGTGGATGGATGCAAACAATTGAGTTGCTGCGGGTTCATCTTTTCCTCCCTCGCTCAAGGAAATCAAGTTTTTCTTCAAGAAGAGAGATCGAGTTTTATTCGGTGAGGTTGGATCCGGGCGTAGGGCGACACGTATGTCAACCAAGGAGTCCTACTAGGACATTCATTTCGAACACCGGGTTTCTTTGAGCCGATTATGAAGAATCTAGGTCTAGTGGATGGATGCAAACAATTGAGTTGCTGCGGGTTCATCTTTTCCTCCCGGCTCAAGGAAATCAAGTTTTTCTCCAAGAAGAGAGATCGAGTTTTATTCGGTGAGGTTGGATCCGGGCGTGAGGCGACACGTATGTCAACCAAGGAGTCCTACTAGGACATTCATTTGAACACGGGTTTCTTTGAGCGATTATGAAGAATCTAGGTCTAGTGGATGGATGCAAACAATTGAGTTGCTGCGGGTTCATCTTTTCCTCCCTCGCTCAAGGAAATCAAGTTTTTCTCCAAGAAGAGAGATCGAGTTTTATTCGGTGAGGTTGGATCCGGGCGTAGGGTGACGTCACGTCAACCAAGGAGTCCTACTAGGACATTCATTTGAACACCGGGTTTCTTTGAGCCGATTATGAAGAATCTAGGTCTAGTGGATGGATGCAAACAATTGAGTTGATGCGGGTTCATCTTTTCCTCCCTCGCTCAAGGAAATCAAGTTTTCTCCAAGAAGAGAGATCGAGTTTTATTCGGTGAGGTTGGATCCAGGCGTAGGGCGACACGTCGTCAACCAAGGAGTCCTACTAGGACATTCATTTAACACCGGGTTTCTTTGAGCTGATTATGAAGAATCTAGGTCTAGTGGATGGATGCAAACAATTGAGTTGCTTTGGGTTCATCTTTTCCTCCCTCGCTCAAGGAAATCAAGTTTTTCTCCAAGAAGAGAGATCGAGTTTTATTCGGTGAGGTTGGATCCGGGCGTAGGCGACACGTCGTCAACCAAGGAGTCCTACTAGGACATTCATTTCGAACACAGGGTATCTTTGAGCCAATTATGAAGAATCTAGGTATAGTGGATGGATGCAAACAATTGAGTTGCCTCGGGTTCATCATTTCCTACCTCGCTCAATGAAATCAAGTTTTTCTCCAAGAAGAGATCGAGTTTTATTCGGTGAGGTTGGATCCAGGCGTGAGGCGACACGTATGTCAACCAAGGAGTCCTACTAGGACATTCATTTCGAACACGGGTTTCTTTGAGCGATTATGAAGAATCTAGGTCTAGTGGATGGATGCAAACAATTGAGTTGCTGCGGGTTCATCTTTTCCTCCCTCGCTCAAGGAAATCAAGTTTTTTCTCCAAGAAGAGAGATCGAGTTTTATTCGGTGAGGTTGGATCCGGGCGTGAGGCGACACGTCGTCAACCAAGGAGTCCTACTAGGACATTCATTTTGAACACGGGTTTCTTTGAGCCGATTATGAAGAATCTAGGTCTAGTGGATGGATGCAAACAATTGAGTTGCTGCGGGTTCATCTTTTCCTCCCTCGCTCAAGGAAATCAAGTTTTTCTCCAAGAAGAGAATCGAGTTTTATTCCGGTGAGGTTGGATCCGGGCGTGAGGCGACACGTCGTCAACCAAGGAGTCCTACTAGGACATTCATTTAACACCGGGTTTCTTTGAGCGATTATGAAGAATCTAGGTCTAGTGGATGGATGCAAACAATTGAGTTGTTGCGGGTTCATCTTTTCCTCCTCGCTCAAGGAAATCAAGTTTTTCTTCAAGAAGAGATCGAGTTTTATTCGGTGAGGTTGGATCCGGCGTGAGGCGACACGATGTCAACCAAGGAGTCCTACTAGGACATTCATATCGAACACCGGGTTTCTTTGAGCCAATTATGAAGAATCTAGGTCTAGTGGATGGATGCAAACAATTCAGTTGCTGCGGGTTCATCTTTTCCTCCTCGCTCAAGGAAATCAAGTTTTTCTCCAAGAAGAGAGATCGAGTTTTATTCGGTGAGGTTGGATCCGGGCGTGAGGCGACACGTCGTCAACCAAGGAGTCCTACTAGGACATTCATTTGAACACCGGGTTTCTTTGAGCCGATTATGAAGAATCTAGTTCTAGTGGATGGATGCAAACAATTGAGTTGCTGCGGTTCATCTTTTCCTCCCTGGCTCAAGGAAATCAAGTTTTTTATCCAAGAATAGAGATCGAGTTTTATTCGGTGAGGTTGGATCCGGGCGTGAGGGGCGACGTGACGTCAACCAAGGAGTCCTAGTAGGACATTCATTTAACACCGGGTTTCTTTGAGCTGATTATGAAGAATCTAGGTCTAGTGGATGGATGCAAACAATTGAGTTGTTGCGGGTTCATCTTTTCCTCCCTCGCTCAAGGAAATCAAGTTTTTTCTTCAAGAAGAGAGATCGAGTTTTATTCGGTGAGGTTGGATCCGAGGCGTGAGGCGACACGTGTATGTCAACCAAGGAGTCCTACTAGGACATTCATATCGAACACCGGGTTTCTTTGAGCCAATTATGAAGAATCTAGGTCTAGTGGATGGATGCAAACAATTGAGTTGCTGCGGGTTCATCTTTTCCTCCCTCGCTCAAGGAAATCAAGTTTTTTCTCCAAGAAGAGAGATCGAGTTTAATTCCTGTGAGGTTGTATCCGTGCTTAGGGCGACACGTATGTCAACCAAGGAGTTCTACTAGGACATTCATTTCGAACACCGGGTTTCTTTGAGGCGATTATGAAGAATCTAGGTCTAGTGGATGGATGCAAACAATTGAGTTGCTGCGGGTTCATCTTTTCCTCCCTCGCTCAAGGAAATCAAGTTTTTCTCCAAGAAGAGAGATCGAGTTTTATTCGGTGAGTTTGGATCCGGGCGTAGGGCGACACGTGACGTCAACCAAGGAGTCCTACTAGGACATTCATTTCGAACACGGGTTTCTTTGAGCGATTATGAAGAACCTAGTTCTAGTGGATGGATGCAAACAATTGAGTTGCTCTGGGTTCATCTTTTCCTCCCTCGCTCAAGGAAATCAAGTTTTTATCCAAGAATAGAGATCGAGTTTTATTCCGGTGAGGTTGGATCGGGCGTAGGGCGACACGTCGTCAACCAAGGAGTCCTACTAGGACATTCATTTAACAAGGGTTTCTTTGAGCCGATTATGAAGAATCTAGAGTCTAGTGGATGGATGCAAACAATTGAGTTGTTGCGGGTTCATCTTTTCCTCCCTCGCTCAAGGAAATCAAGTTTTTCTTCAAGAAGAGATCGAGTTTTATTCCGGTGAGGTTGGATCCGGGCGTAGGGCGACACGTCGTCAACCAAGGAGTCCTACTAGGACATTCATTTAACACCGGGTTTCTTTGAGCCAATTATGAAGAATCTAGGTCTAGTGGATGGATGCAAACAATTCAGTTGCTGCGGGTTCATCTTTTCCTCCCTCGCTCAAGGAAATCAAGTTTTTTCTTCAAGAAGAGAGATCGAGTTTTATTCTGGTGAGGTTGGATCCGGGCGTGAGGCGACACGTATGTCAACCAAGGAGTCCTACTAGGACATTCATATCGAACACGGGTTTCTTTGAGCCAATTATGAAGAATCTAGGTCTAGTGGATGGATGCAAACAATTGAGTTGCTCTTGCGGGTTCATCTTTTCCTCCCTCGCTCAAGGAAATCAAGTTTTTCTCCAAGAATAGAGATCGATTTTTATTTCGGTGAGGGTGGATCCGGGCGTAGGGCGACACGTATGTCAACCAAGGAGTCCTACTAGGACATTCATTTCGAACACCGGGTTTCTTTGAGGCGATTATGAAGAATCTAGGTCTAGTGGATGGATGCAAACAATTGAGTTGCTGCGGGTTCATCTTTTCCTCCCTCGCTCAAGGAAATCAAGTTTTTCTCCAAGAAGAGAGATCGAGTTTTATTCCGGTGAGGTTGGATCCGGGCGTGGGGTGACACGTCACGTCAACCAAGGAGTCCTACTAGGACATTCATTTGAACACCGGGTTTCTTTGAGCTGATTATGAAGAATCTAGGTCTAGTGGATGGATGCAAACAATTGAGTTGCTGCGGGTTCATCTTTTCCTCCCTCGCTCAAGGAAATCAAGTTTTTCTCCAAGAAGAGAGATCGAGTTTTATTCCGGTGAGGTTGGATCCGGGCGTGGGGCGTGACACGTCGTCAACCAAGGAGTCCTACTAGGACATTCATTTCGAACACCGGGTTTCTTTGAGCCAATTATGAAGAATCTAGGTCTAGTGGATGGATGCAAACAATTGAGTTGCTGCGGGTTCATCTTTTCCTCCCTCGCTCAAGGAAATCAAGTTTTTTCTCCAAGAAGAGAGATCGAGTTTTATTCGGTGAGGTTGGATCCGGGCGTGAGGCGACATACGTCGTCAACCAAGGAGTCCTACTAGGACATTCATTTCGAACACCGGGTTTCTTTGAGCCGATTATGAAGAATCTAGGTCTAGTGGATGGATGCAAACAATTGAGTTGCTGCGGGTAATCTTAACCTCCCTGGCACAAGGAAATCAAGTATTTTAACAAATAATAGAGATCGAGTAATATTCCGGTGAGGTTGTATACGGGCGAAGGGCGACAAGAACGTCAACCAAGGAGTCCTACTAGGACATTCATTTGAACACCGGGTTTCTTTGAGCTGATTATGAAGAATCTAGGTCTAGTGGATGGATGCAAACAATTGAGTTGACTTGGGTTCATCTTTTCCTCCCTCGCTCAAGGAAATCAAGTTTTTCTCCAAGAAGAGAGATCGAGTTTTATTCCGGTGAGGTTGGATCCGGGCGTGAGGCGACACGTCGTCAACCAAGGAGTCCTACTAGGACATTCATTTCGAACACCGGGTTTCTTTGAGCGGATTATGAAGAATCTAGGTCTAGTGGATGGATGCAAACAATTGAGTTCTTTGCGGGTTCATCTTTTCCTCCCTCGCTCAAGGAAATCAAGTTTTTCTCCAAGAAGAGAGATCGAGTTTTATTCCGGTGAGGTTGGATCCGAGGCGTGAGGCGACGTATGTCGTCAACCAAGGAGTCCTACTAGGACATTCATTTCGAACACCGGGTTTCTTTGAGCCGATTATGAAGAATCTAGGTCTAGTGGATGGATGCAAACAATTGAGTTCTTTGCGGGTTCATCTTTTCCTCCCTCGCTCAAGGAAATCAAGTTTTTTCTCCAAGAAGAGAGATCGAGTTTTATTAGGTGAGGTTGGATCCGGGCGTGACACGTGACGTCAACCAAGGAGTCCTACTAGGACATTCATTTCGAACACCGGGTTTCTTTGAGCCAATTATGAAGAATCTAGGTCTAGTGGATGGATGCAAACAATTGAGCTGCTGCGGGTTCATCTTTTCCTCCCTCGCTCAAGGAAATCAAGTTTTTCTCCAAGAAGAGATCGAGTTTTATTCCGGTGAGGTTGGATCCGGGCGTGAGGGCGACACGTATGTCAACCAAGGAGTCCTACTAGGACATTCATTTCGAACACCGGGTTTCTTTGAGCCGATTATGAAGAATCTAGGTCTAGTGGATGGATGCAAACAATTGAGTTGCTGCGGGTTCATCTTTTCCTCCCTCGCTCAAGGAAATCAAGTTTTTTCTCCAAGAAGAGAGATCGAGTTTTATTCCGGTGAGGTTGGATCCGGGCGTAGGGCGACACGTATGTCAACCAAGGAGTCCTACTAGGACATTCATTTGAACACCGGGTTTCTTTGAGCTGATTATGAAGAATCTAGGTCTAGTGGATGGATGCAAACAATTGAGTTGCTTTCTTGGGTTCATCTTTTCCTCCCTCGCTCAAGGAAATCAAGTTTTTCTCCAAGAAGAGAGATCGAGTTTTATTCGGTGAGGTTGGATCCGGGCGTGAGGTGACACGTCGTCAACCAAGGAGTCCTACTAGGACATTCATTTCGAACACCGGGTTTCTTTGAGCCGATTATGAAGAATCTAGGTCTAGTGGATGGATGCAAACAATTGAGTTGCTGCGGGTTCATCGTTTCCTCCCTCGCTCAAGGAAATCAAGTTTTTTCTCAAAGAAGAGAGATCGAGTTTTATTCGGTGAGGTTGGATCCGGGCGTGAGGCGTGACACGTCATGTCAACCAAGGAGTCCTACTAGGACATTCATTTGAACACGGGTTTCTTTGAGCGATTATGAAGAATCTAGGTCTAGTGGATGGATGCAAACAATTGAGTTGCTCTTGGGTTCATCTTTTCCTCCTCGCTCAAGGAAATCAAGTTTTTCTCCAAGAAGAGAGATCGAGTTTTATTCGGTGAGGTTGGATCCGGGCGTAGGGTGACACGTCGTCAACCAAGGAGTCCTACTAGGACATTCATTTCGAACACGGGTTTCTTTGAGCTGATTATGAAGAATCTAGCTCTAGTGGATGGATGCAAACAATTGAGTTGCTGCGGGTTCATCTTTTTCCTCCCTCGCTCAAGGAAATCAAGTTTTTCTCCAAGAAGAGATCGAGTTTTATTCGGTGAGGTTGGATCCGAGGCGTGAGGTGACACGACGTCAACCAAGGAGTCCTACTAGGACATTCATTTTGAACATCGGGTTTCTTTGAGCCAATTATGAAGAATCTAGGTCTAGTGGATGGATGCAAACAATTGAGTTGCTGCGGGTTCATCTTTTCCTCCTCCCTCGCTCAAGGAAATCAAGTTTTTCTCCAAGAAGAGAGATCGAGTTTTATTCGGTGAGGTTGGATCCGGGCATGAGGCGACACGTCGTCAACCAAGGAGTCCTACTAGGACATTCATTTTGAACACCGGGTTTCTTTGAGTCGATTATGAAGAATCTAGGTCTAGTGGATGGATGCAAACAATTGAGTTCCGCGGGTTCATCTTTTCCTCCTCGCTCAAGGAAATCAAGTTTTTCTCCAAGAAGAGAGATCGAGTTTTATTCAGGTGAGGTTGGATCCGGGCGTGAGGCGACACGTCGTCAACCAAGGAGTCCTACTAGGACATTCATTTCGAACACGGGTTTCTTTGAGCTGATTATGAAGAATCTAGGTCTAGTGGATGGATGCAAACAATTGAGTTGCTTGGGTTCATCTTTTCCTCCCTCGCTCAAGGAAATCAAGTTTTTCTCCAAGAAGAGAGATCGAGTTTTATTCGGTGAGGTTGGATCCGGGCGTAGGGCGACACGTCGTCAACCAAGGAGTCCTACTAGGACATTCATTTGAACACCTGGTTTCTTTGAGCCGATTATGAAGAATCTAGGTCTAGTGGATGGATGCAAACAATTGAGTTGCTGCGGGTTCATCTTTTCCTCCCTGGCTCAAGGAAATCAAGTTTTTTATCCAAGAATAGAGATCGAGTTTTATTCCGGTGAGGTTGGATCCGGGCGTAGGGCGACACGTACGTCAACCAAGGAGTCCTAGTAGGACATTCATTTAACACCGGGTTTCTTTGAGCCGATTATGAAGAATCTAGGTCTAGTGGATGGATGCAAACAATTGAGTTGTTGCGGGTTCATCTTTTCCTCCTCGCTCAAGGAAATCAAGTTTTTTCTTCAAGAAGAGAGATCGAGTTTTATTCCGGTGAGGTTGGATCCGGGCGTCGGGCGACACGTTTGTCAACCAAGGAGTCCTACTAGGACATTCATATCGAACACCGGGTTTCTTTGAGCCAATTATGAAGAATCTAGGTCTAGTGGATGGATGCAAACAATTGAGTTGCTGCGGGTTCATCTTTTCCTCCCTCGCTCAAGGAAATCAAGTTTTTCTCCAAGAAGAGAGATCGAGTTTTATTCGGTGAGGTTGGATCCGGGCGTGAGGCGACACGTATGTCAACCAAGGAGTCCTACTAGGACATTCATTTTGAACACGGGTTTCTTTGAGCCGATTATGAAGAATCTAGGTCTAGTGGATGGATGCAAACAATTGAGTTGCTGCTTGGGTTCATCTTTTCCTCCCTCGCTCAAGGAAATCAAGTTTTTTCTCCAAGAAGAGAGATCGAGTTTATTCCGGTGAGGTTTGGATCCGGGCGTAGGGTGACACGTCGTCAACCAAGGAGTCCTACTAGGACATTCATTTGAACACCGGGTTTCTTTGAGCCGATTATGAAGAATCTAGGTCTAGTGGATGGATGCAAACAATTGAGTTGCTGCGGGTTCATCTTTTCCTCCCTCGCTCAAGGAAATCAAGTTTTCTCCAAGAAGAGAGATCGAGTTTTATTCCGGTGAGGTTGGATCCGGGCGTGAGGGTGACACGTACGTCAACCACGGAGTCCTACTAGGACATTCATTTAACACCGGGTTTCTTTGAGCCGATTATGAAGAATCTAGGTCTAGTGGATGGATGCAAACAATTGAGTTGCTGCGGGTTCATCTTTTCCTCCCTCGCTCAAGGAAATCAAGTTTTTCTCCAAGAAGAGAGATCGAGTTTTATTCGGTGAGGTTGGATCCGGGCGTGAGGCGACACGTCGTCAACCAAGGAGTCCTACTAGGACATTCATTTCGAACACCGGGTTACTTTGAGCCGATTATGAAGAATCTAGGTCTAGTGGATGGATGCAAACAATTGAGTTGCTGGGTTCATCTTTTCCTCCCTCGCTCAAGGAAATCAAGTTTTTCTCCAAGAAGAGAGATCGAGTTTTATTCCGGTGAGGTTGGATCCGGGCGTAGGGCGACACGTCGTCAACCAAGGAGTCCTACTAGGACATTCATTTAACACGGGTTTCTTTGAGCCGATTATGAAGAATCTAGGTCTAGTGGATGGATGCAAACAATTGAGTTGCTGCGGGGTTCATCTTTTCCTCCCTCGCTCAAGGAAATCAAGTTTTTCTCCAAGAAGAGAGATCGAGTTTTATTCCGGTGAGGTTGGATCCGGGCGTGAGGCGACACGTCGTCAACCAAGGAGTCCTACTAGGACATTCATTTGAACACGGGTTTCTTTGAGCCGATTATGAAGAATCCAGGTCTAGTGGATGGATGCAAACAATTGAGTTGCTGCGGGTTCATCTTTTCCTCCCTCGCTCAAGGAAATCAAGTTTTTCTCCAAGAAGAGAGATCGAGTTTTATTCCGGTGAGGTTGGATCCGAGGCGTGAGGCGACACGTCGTCAACCAAGGAGTCCTACTAGGACATTCATTTCGAACACCGGGTTTCTTTGAGCCGATTATGAAGAATCTAGGTCTAGTGGATGGATGCAAACAATTGAGTTGCTGCGGGTTCATCTTTTCCTCCCTCGCTCAAGGAAATCAAGTTTTTCTCCAAGAAGAGAGATCGAGTTTTATTCGGTGAGGTTGGATCCGGGCGTAGGGCGACACGTCGTCAACCAAGGAGTCCTACTAGGACATTCATTTCGAACTATGGGTTTCATTGAGCCGATTATGAAGAATCTAGGTATAGTGGATGGATGCAAACATTTGAGTTGATGCGGGTTCATCTTTTCCTCCCTCGCTCAAGGAAATCAAGTTTTTCTCCAAGAAGAGATCGAGTTTTATTCCGGTGAGGTTGGATCCGGCGTAGGGTGACACGTATGTCAACCATGGAGTCCTACTAGGACATTCATTTAGAACACCGGGTTTCTTTGAGCCGATTATGAAGAATCTAGGTCTAGTGGATGGATGCAAACAATTGAGTTGCTGCGGGTTCATCCTTTCCTCCCTCGCTCAAGGAAATCAAGTTTTTCTCCAAGAAGAGATCGAGTTTTATTCCGGTGAGGTTGGATCCGGGCGTAGGGCGACACGTCGTCAACCAAGGAGTCCTACTAGGACATTCATTTGAACACGGGTTTCTTTGAGCGATTATGAAGAATCTAGGTCTAGTGGATGGATGCAAACAATTGAGTTGCTGCGGGTTCATCTTTTCCTCCCTCGCTCAAGGAAATCAAGTTTTTCTCCAAGAAGAGAGATCGAGTTTTATTCGGTGAGGTTGGATCCGGCGTGAGGCGACACGTCGTCAACCAAGGAGTCCTACTAGGACATTCATTTCGAACACCGGGTTTCTTTGAGCCGATTATGAAGAATCTAGGTCTAGTGGATGGATGCAAACAATTGAGTTGCTGCGGGTTCATCTTTTCCTCCCTCGCTCAAGGAAATCAAGTTTTTCTCCAAGAAGAGAGATCGAGTTTTATTCCGGTGAGGTTGGATCCGGGCGTGAGGCGACACGTCACGTCAACCAAGGAGTCCTACTAGGACATTCATTTAACACCGGGTTTCTTTGAGCCGATTATGAAGAATCTAGGTCTAGTGGATGGATGCAAACAATTGAGTTGCTGCGGGTTCATCTTTTCCTCCCTCGCTCAAGGAAATCAAGTTTTTCTCCAAGAAGAGAGATCGAGTTTTATTCGGTGAGGTTGGATCCGGGCGTGAGGCGACACGTCGTCAACCAAGGAGTCCTACTAGGACATTCATTTGAACACGGGTTTCTTTGAGCGATTATGAAGAATCTAGGTCTAGTGGATGGATGCAAACAATTGAGTTGCTGCGGGTTCATCTTTTCCTCCCTCGCTCAAGGAAATCAAGTTTTTCTCCAAGAAGAGAGATCGAGTTTTATTCCGGTGAGGTTGGATCCGGGCGTAGGGTGACACGGACGTCAACCAAGGAGTCCTACTAGGACATTCATTTCGAACACCGGGTTTCTTTGAGCCGATTATGAAGAATCTAGGTCTAGTGGATGGATGCAAACAATTGAGTTGGTGCGGGTTCATCTTTTCCTCCCTCGCTCGAGGAAATCAAGTTTTTTCTCCAAGAAGAGAATCGAGTTTTATTCCGGTGAGGTTGGATCCGGGCATAGGCGACACGTCGTCAACCAAGGAGTCCTACTAGGACATTCATTTGAACACCGGGTTTCTTTGAGCCGATTATGAAGAATCTAGGTCTAGTGGATGGATGCAAACAATTGCGTTGCTGCGGGTTCATCTTTTCCTCCCTCGCTCAAGGAAATCAAGTTTTTTCTCCAAGAAGAGAGATCGAGTTTTATTCCGGTGAGGTTGGATCCGGGCGTAGGCTAACACGTACGTCAACCAAGAAGTCCTACTAGGACATTCATTTCGAACACCGGTTTTCTTTGAGCCGATTATGAAGAATCTAGGTCTAGTGGATGGATGCAAACAATTGAGTTGCTGCGGGTTCATCTTTTCCTCCCTCGCTCAAGGAAATCAAGTTTGTTCTCCAAGAAGAGAGATCGAGTTTTATTCCGGTGAGGTTGGATCCGGGCGTGAGGGCGACACGTCGTCAACCAAGGAGTCCTACTAGGACATTCATTTGAACACCGGGTTTCTTTGAGCCGATTATGAAGAATCTAGGTCTTGTGGATGGATGCAAACAATTGAGTTGCTGCGGGTTCATCTTTTCCTCCCTCGCTCAAGGAAATCAAGTTTTTTCTCCAAGAATAGAGATCGAGTTTTATTGGGTGAGGTTGGATCCGGGCGTGGGGCGACACGTCGTCAACCAAGGAGTCCTACTAGGACATTCATTTAACACGGGTTTCTTTGAGCGATTATGAAGAATCTAGGTCTAGTGGATGGATGCAAACAATTGAGTTGTTGCTTGGGTTCATCTTTTCCTCCCTCGCTCAAGGAAATCAAGTTTTTCTTCAAGAAGAGAGATCGAGTTTTATTCGGTGAGGTTGGATCCGGGCGTGGGGCGACACGTATGTCAACCAAGGAGTCCTACTAGGACATTCATATCGAACACCGGGTTTCTTTGAGCCAATTATGAAGAATCTAGGTCTAGTGGATGGATGCAAACAATTGAGTTGCTGCGGGTTCATCTTTTCCTCCCTCGCTCAAGGAAATCAAGTTTTTCTCCAAGAAGAGAGATCGAGTTTTATTCCGGTGAGGTTGGATCCGGACGTGAGGCGACACGTCGTCAACCAAGGAGTCCTACTAGGACATTCATTTGAACACGGGTTTCTTTGAGCCGATTATGAAGAATCTAGGTCTAGTGGATGGGGCAAACAATTGAGTTGCTGCGGGTTCATCTTTTCCTCCCTCGCTCAAGGAAATCAAGTTTTTTCTCCAAGAAGAGAGATCGAGTTTTATTCCGGTGAGGTTTGATCCGGGCATACGGTGACACATACGTCAACCAAGGAGTCCTACTAGGACATTCATTTCGAACACCGGGTTTCTTTGAGCCAATTATGAAGAATCTAGGTCTAGTGGATGGATGCAAACAATTGAGTTGCCGCGGGTTCATCTTTTCCTCCCTCGCTCAAGAAAATCAAGTTTTTTCTCCAAGAAGAGAGATCGAGTTTTATTCCGGTGAGGTTGGATCCGGGCGTAGGGCGACACGTATGTCAACCAAGGATTCCTACTAGGACATTCATTTCGAACACCGGGTTTCTTTGAGCCGATTATGAAGAATCTAGGTCTAGTGGATGGATGCAAACAATTGAGTTGTTGCGGGTTCATCTTTTCCTCCCTCGGTCAAGGAAATCAAGTTTTTCTCCAAGAAGAGAGATCGAGTTTTATTCGGTGAGGTTGGATCCGGGCGTGAGGCGACACGTATGTCAACCAAGGAGTCCTACTAGGACATTCATATCGAACACGGGTTTCTTTGAGCCAATTATGAAGAATCTAGGTCTAGTGGATGGATGCAAACAATTGAGTTGCTGCGGGTTCATCTTTTCCTCCTCGCTCAAGGAAATCAAGTTTTTCTCCAAGAAGAGAGATCGAGTTTTATTCGGTGAGGTTGGATCCGGACGTGGGGCGACACATCGTCAACCAAGGAGTCCTACTAGGACATTCATTTTGAACACGGGTTTCTTTGAGCGATTATGAAGAATCTAGGTCTAGTGGATGGATGCAAACAATTGAGTTGCTGCGGGTTCATCTTTTCCTCCTTCGCTCAAGGAAATCAAGTTTTTTCTCCAAGAAGAGAGATCGAGTTTTATTCGGTGAGGTTGGATCCGGGCGTGAGGTGACACGTATGTCAACCAAGGATTCCTACTAGGACATTCATTTCGAACACGGGTTTCTTTGAGCCAATTATGAAGAATCTAGGTCTAGTGGATGGATGCAAACAATTGAGTTGCTGCGGGTTCATCTTTTCCTCCTCGCTCAAGGAAATCAAGTTTTTCTCCAAGAATAGAGATCGAGTTTTATTCGGTGAGGTTGGATCCAGGCGTGAGGCGACACGTATGTCAACCAAGGAGTCCTACTAGGACATTCATTTAACACCGGGTTTCTTTGAGCCGATTATGAAGAATCTAGGTCTAGTGGATGGATGCAAACAATTGAGCTGCTGCGGGTTCATCTTTTCCTCCCTCGCTGAAGGAAATCAAGTTTTTCTCCAAGAAGAGATCGAGTTTTATTCCGGTGAGGTTGGATCCGAGGCGTGGGGCGACACGTCGTCAACCAAGGAGTCCTACTAGGACATTCATTTAACACCGGGTTTCTTTGAGCTGATTTTGAAGAATCTAGGTCTAGTGGATGGATGCAAACAATTGAGTTGCTGCTTGGGTTCATCTTTTCCTCCCTCGCTGAAGGAAATCAAGTTTTTCTCCAAGAAGAGAGATCGAGTTTTATTCGGTGAGGTTGGATCCGGGCGTGAGGTAACACGTACGTCAACGAAGAAGTCCTACTAGGACATTCATTTCAAACACCGGTTTTCTTTGAGCCGATTATGAAGAATCTAGGTCTAGTGGATGGATGCAAACAACTGAGTTGCTGCGGGTTCATCTTTTCCTCCCTCGCTCAAGGAAATCAAGTTTTTTCTCCAAGAAGAGAGATCGATTTTTTATTCGGTGAGGTTGGATCCGGGCGTGAGGCGACACGTACGTCAACCAAGGAGTCCTACTAGGACATTCATTTCGAACACCGGGTTTCTTTGAGCCGATTATGAAGAATCTAGGTCTAGTGGATGGATGCAAACAATTGAGTTGCTACGGGTTCGTCTTTTCCTCCCTGGCTCAAGGAAATCAAGTTTTTTATCCAAGAATAGAGATCGAGTTTTATTTCGGTGAGGTTGGATCCGGGCGTAGGGCGACACGTACGTCAACCAAGGAGTCCTACTAGGACATTCATTTAACACCGGGTTTCTTTGAGCCGATTATGAAGAATCTAGGTCTAGTGGATGGATGCAAACAATTGAGTTGTTGCGGGTTCATCTTTTCCTCCTCGGTCAAGGAAATCAAGTTTTTTCTTCAAGAAGAGAGATCGAGTTTTATTCGGTGAGGTTGGATCCGGGCGTGAGGGCGACACGTATGTCAACCAAGGAGTCCTACTAGGACATTCATATCGAACAATCGGGTTTCTTTGAGCCAATTATGAAGAATCTAGGTCTAGTGGATGGATGCAAACAATTGAGTTGCTGCGGGTTCATCTTTTCCTCCCTCGCTCAAGGAAATCAAGTTTTTTCTCCAAGAAGAGAGATCGAGTTTTATTCGGTGAGGTTGGATCGGGGCGTTGGGCGACACGTATGTCAACCAAGGAGTCCTACTAGGACATTCATTTCGAACACCGGGTTTCTTTGAGCCGATTATGAAGAATCTAGGTCTAGTGGATGGGGCAAACAATTGAGTTGCTGCGGGTTCATCTTTTCCTCCCTCGCTCAAGGAAATCAAGTTTTTTCTCCAAGAAGAGAGATCGAGTTTTATTCCGGTGAGGTTTGATCCGGGTATACGGTGACACATCGTCAACCAAGGAGTCCTACTAGGACATTCATTTTGAACACCGGGTTTCTTTGAGCCAATTATGAAGAATCTAGGTCTAGTGGATGGATGCAAACAATTGAGTTGCCGCTGGGTTCATCTTTTCCTCCCTCGCTCAAGGAAATCAAGTTTTTCCTCCAAGAAGAGAGATCGAGTTTTATTCGGTGAGGTTGGATCCGGGCGTGAGGCGACACGTCGTCAACCAAGGATTCCTACTAGGACATTCATTTGAACACCGGGTTTCTTTGAGCCGATTATGAAGAATCTAGGTCTAGTGGATGGATGCAAACAATTGAGCTGCTCTTGGGTTCATCTTTTCCTCCCTCGCTCAAGGAAATCAAGTTTTTCCTCCAAGAATAGAGATCGAGTTTTATTCCGGTGAGGTTGGATCCAGGCGTGAGGCGACACGTCGTCAACCAAGGAGTCCTACTAGGACATTCATTTAACACCGGGTTTGTTTGAGCCGATTATGAAGAATCTAGGTCTAGTGGATGGATGCAAACAATTGAGTTGCTGCAGGTTCATCTTTTCCTCCCTCGCTCAAGGAAATCAAGTTTTTTCTCCAAGAAGAGAGATCGAGTTTTATTCGGTGAGGTTGGATCCGGGCGTAGGGCGACACGTTCTTCAACCAAGGAGTCCTACTAGGACATTCATTTCGAACACCGGGTTTCTTTGAGCCGATTTTGAAGAATCTAGGTCTAGTGGATGGATGCAAACAATTGAGTTGCTGCGGGTTCATCTTTTCCTCCCTCGCTGAAGGAAATCAAGTTTTTTCTCCAAGAAGAGAGATCGAGTTTTATTCCGGTGAGGTTGGATCCGGGCGTAGGGTGACACGTACGTCAACGAAGGAGTCCTACTAGGACATTCATTTCGAACAGCGGCTTTCTTTGAGCCGATTATGAAGAATCTAGGTCTAGTGGATGGATGCAAACAATTGAGTTGTTGCGGGTTCATCTTTTCCTCCCTCGCTCGAGGAAATCAAGTTTTTTCTCCAAGAAGAGAGGTCGAGTTTTATTCCGGTGAGGTTGGATCGGGGCATAGGCGACACGTCGTCAACCAAGGAGTCCTACTAGGACATTCATTTCGAACACCGGGTTTCTTTGAGCCGATTATGAAGAATCTAGGTCTAGTGGATGGATGCAAACGAATTGAGTTGCTGCGGGTTCATCTTTTCCTCCCTCGCTCAAGGAAATCAAGTTTTTCTCCAAGAAGAGAGATCGAGTTTTATTCGGTGAGGTTGGATCCGGACGTGAGGCGACACGTATGTCAACCAAGGAGTCCTACTAGGACATTCATTTCGAACACGGGTTTCTTTGAGCCGATTATGAAGAATCTAGGTCTAGTGGATGGGGCAAACAATTGAGTTGCTGCTTGGGTTCATCTTTTCCTCCCTCGCTCAAGGAAATCAAGTTTTTCTCCAAGAAGAGAGATCGAGTTTTATTCGGTGAGGTTTGATCCGGGTATCACGGTGACACATCGTCAACCAAGGAGTTCTACTAGGACATTCATTTGAACACGGGTTTCTTTGAGCCAATTATGAAGAATCTAGGTCTAGTGGATGGATGCAAACAATTGAGTTGCTGGGTTCATCTTTTCCTCCCTCGCTCAAGGAAATCAAGTTTTTCTCCAAGAAGAGAGATCGAGTTTTATTCGGTGAGGTTGGATCCGGCGTGAGGCGACACGTCGTCAACCAAGGATTCCTACTAGGACATTCATTTGAACACCGGGTTTCTTTGAGCCGATTATGAAGAATCTAGGTCTAGTGGATGGATGCAAACAATTGAGCTGCTGCGGGTTCATCTTTTCCTCCCTCGCTCAAGGAAATCAAGTTTTTCCTCCAAGAATAGAGATCGAGTTTTATTCCGGTGAGGTTGGATCCAGGCGTAGGGCGACACGTACGTCAACCAAGGAGTCCTACTAGGACATTCATTTAACACCGGGTTTCTTTGAGCCGATTATGAAGAATCTAGGTCTAGTGGATGGATGCAAACAATTGAGTTGCTGCGGGTTCATCTTTTCCTCCCTCGCTCAAGGAAATCAAGTTTTTCTCCAAGAAGAGAGATCGAGTTTTATTCGGTGAGGTTGGATCCGGGCGTGAGGGCGACACGTCGTCAACCAAGGAGTCCTACTAGGACATTCATTTTGAACACCGGGTTTCTTTGAGCGATTTTGAAGAATCTAGGTCTAGTGGATGGATGCAAACAATTGAGTTGCTGCGGGTTCATCTTTTCCTCCCTCGCTGAAGGAAATCAAGTTTTTTCTCCAAGAAGAGAGATCGAGTTTTATTCCGGTGAGGTTGGATCCGGGCGTAGGGTAACACGTACGTCAACGAAGAAGTCCTACTAGGACATTCATTTCGAACACCGGTTTTCTTTGAGCCGATTATGAAGAATCTAGGTCTAGTGGATGGATGCAAACAACTGAGTTGCTGCGGGTTCATCTTTTCCTCCCTCGCTCAAGGAAATCAAGTTTTTTCTCCAAGAAGAGAGATCGATTTTTATTCCGGTGAGGTTGGATCCGGGCGTAGGGCGACACGTACGTCAACCAAGGAGTCCTACTAGGACATTCATTTCGAACACCGGGTTTCTTTGAGCCGATTATGAAGAATCTAGGTCTAGTGGATGGATGCAAACAATTGAGTTGCTGCGGGTTCGTCTTTTCCTCCCTGGCTCAAGGAAATCAAGTTTTTTATCCAAGAATAGAGATCGAGTTTTATTTCGGTGAGGTTGGATCCGGGCGTAGGGTGACACGTACGTCAACCAAGGAGTCCTACGAGGACATTCATTTAACACCGGGTTTCTTTGAGCCGATTATGAAGAATCTAGGTCTAGTGGATGGATGCAAACAATTGAGTTGTTGCGGGTTCATCTTTTCCTCCTCGGTCAAGGAAATCAAGTTTTTCTTCAAGAAGAGAGATCGAGTTTTATTCGGTGAGGTTGGATCCGGGCGTGAGGCGACATTATGTCAACCAAGGAGTCCTACTAGGACATTCATATCGAACACCGGGTTTCTTTGAGCCAATTATGAAGAATCTAGGTCTAGTGGATGGATGCAAACAATTGAGTTGCTGCGGGTTCATCTTTTCCTCCCTCGCTCAAGGAAATCAAGTTTTTTCTCCAAGAAGAGAGATCGAGTTTTATTCCGGTGAGGTTGGATCCGGACGTAGGGCGACACGTATGTCAACCAAGGAGTCCTACTAGGACATTCATTTCGAACACCGGGTTTCTTTGAGCCGATTATGAAGAATCTAGGTCTAGTGGATGGGGCAAACAATTGAGTTGCTGCGGGTTCATCTTTTCCTCCCTCGCTCAAGGAAATCAAGTTTTTTCTCCAAGAAGAGAGATCGAGTTTTATTCCGGTGAGGTTTGATCCGGGCATACGGTGACACATACGTCAACCAAGGAGTCCTACTAGGACATTCATTTCGAACACCGGGTTTCTTTGAGCCAATTATGAAGAATCTAGGTCTAGTGGATGGATGCAAACAATTGAGTTGCCGCGGGTTCATCTTTTCCTCCCTCGCTCAAGGAAATCAAGTTTTTTCTCCAAGAAGAGAGATCGAGTTTTATTCCGGTGAGGTTGGATCCGGGCGTAGGGCGACACGTACGTCAACCAAGGATTCCTACTAGGACATTCATTTCGAACACCGGGTTTCTTTGAGCCGATTATGAAGAATCTAGGTCTAGTGGATGGATGCAAACAATTGAGCTGCTGCGGGTTCATCTTTTCCTCCCTCGCTCAAGGAAATCAAGTTTTTCCTCCAAGAATAGAGATCGAGTTTTATTCGGTGAGGTTGGATCCAGGCGTGAGGCGACACGTCGTCAACCAAGGAGTCCTACTAGGACATTCATTTAACACCGGGTTTCTTTGAGCCGATTATGAAGAATCTAGGTCTAGTGGATGGATGCAAACAATTGAGTTGCCACGGGTTCATCTTTTCCTCCCTCGCTCAAGGAAATCAAGTTTTTCTCCAAGAAGAGAGATCGAGTTTTATTCGGTGAGGTTGGATCCGGGCGTGAGGCGACACGTACGACAACCAAGGAGTCCTACTAGGACATTCATTTCGAACACCGGGTTTCTTTGAGCCGATTATGAAGAATCTAGGTCTAGTGGATGGATGCAAACAATTGAGTTGTTGCGGGTTCATCTTTTCCTCCCTCGCTCGAGGAAATCAAGTTTTTTCTCCAAGAAGAGAGGTCGAGTTTTATTCCGGTGAGGTTGGATCGGGGCATAGGGCGACACGTCGTCAACCAAGGAGTCCTACTAGGACATTCATTTGAACACCGGGTTTCTTTGAGCGATTATGAAGAATCTAGGTCTAGTGGATGGATGCAAACAATTGAGTTGCTGCGGGTTCATCTTTTCTCCCTCGCTCAAGGAAATCAAGTTTTTCTCCAAGAAGAGAGATCGAGTTTTATTCGGTGAGGTTGGATCCGGGCGTAGGGTAACACGTCACGTCAACCAAGAAGTCCTACTAGGACATTCATTTTGAACACCGGTTTTCTTTGAGCCGATTATGAAGAATCTAGGTCTAGTGGATGGATGCAAACAATTGAGTTGCTGCGGGTTCATCTTTTCCTCCCTCGCTCAAGGAAATCAAGTTTTTTCTCCAAGAAGAGAGATCGATTTTTATTCGGTGAGGTTGGATCCGAGGCGTGAGGCGACACGTCGTCAACCAAGGAGTCCTACTAGGACATGCATTTCGAACACCGGGTTTCTTTGAGCCGATTATGAAGAATCTAGGTCTAGTGGATGGATGCAAACAATTGAGTTGCTTTGCGGGTTCATCTTTTCCTCCACGGCTCAAGGAAATCAAGTTTTTATCCAAGAATAGAGATCGAGTTTTATTTCGGTGAGGTTGGATCCGGGCGTGGGGCGACACGTCGTCAACCAAGGAGTCCTACTAGGACATTCATTTAACACCGGGTTTCTTTGAGCCGATTATGAAGAATCTAGGTCTAGTGGATGGATGCAAACAATTGAGTTGTTGCGGGTTCATCTTTTCCTCCCTCGGTCAAGGAAATCAAGTTTTTTCTTCAAGAAGAGAGATCGAGTTTTATTCCGGTGAGGTTGGATCCGGGCGTAGGGCGACACGTATGTCAACCAAGGAGTCCTACTAGGACATTCATATCGAACACCGGGTTTCTTTGAGCCAATTATGAAGAATCTAGGTCTAGTGGATGGATGCAAACAATTGAGTTGCTGCGGGTTCATCTTTTCCTCCCTCGCTCAAGGAAATCAAGTTTTTCTCCAAGAAGAGAGATCGAGTTTTATTCCGGTGAGGTTGGATCCGGGCGTGAGGCGACACGTATGTCATCCAAGGAGTCCTACTAGGACATTCATTTCGAACACCGGGTTTCTTTGAGGCGATTATGAAGAATCTAGGTCTAGTGGATGGATGCAAACAATTGAGTTGCTGCGGGTTCATCTTTTCCTCCCTCGCTCAAGGAAATCAAGTTTTTTCTCCAAGAAGAGAGATCGAGTTTTATTCCGGTGAGGTTGGATCCGGACGTAGGGCGACACGTATGTCAACCAAGGAGTCCTACTAGGACATTCATTTCGAACACCGGGTTTCTTTGAGCCGATTATGAAGAATCTAGGTCTAGTGGATGGATGCAAACAATTGAGTTGCTGCGGGTTCATCTTTTCCTCCCTCGCTCAAGGAAATCAAGTTTTTCTCCAAGAAGAGAGATCGAGTTTTATTCGGTGAGGTTTGATCCGGGCATACGGTGACACATACGTCAACCAAGGAGTCCTACTAGGACATTCATTTCGAACACCGGGTTTCTTTGAGCCAATTATGAAGAATCTAGGTCTAGTGGATGGATGCAAACAATTGAGTTGCCGCGGGTTCATCTTTTCCTCCCTCGCTCAAGGAAATCAAGTTTTTCCTCCAAGAATAGAGATCGAGTTTTATTCGGTGAGGTTGGATCCGGGCGTGAGGCGACACGTCGTCAACCAAGGATTCCTACTAGGACATTCATTTTGAACACGGGTTTCTTTGAGCCGATTATGAAGAATCTAGGTCTAGTGGATGGATGCAAACAATTGAGCTGCTGCGGGTTCATCTTTTCCTCCCTCGCTCAAGGAAATCAAGTTTTTCCTCCAAGAATAGAGATCGAGTTTTATTCGGTGAGGTTGGATCCGGGCGTAGGCGACACGTCGTCAACCAATGAGTCCTACTAGGACTTTCATTTAACACCGGGTTTCTTTGAGCCGATTATGAAGAATCTAGGTCTAGTGGATGGATGCAAACAATTGAGTTGCTGCGGGTTCATCTTTTCCTCCCTCGCTCAAGGAAATCAAGTTTTTACTCCAAGAAGAGAGATCGAGTTTTATTCCGGTGAGGTTGAATCCGGGCGTAGGGCGACACGTACGTCAACCAAGGAGTCCTACTAGGACATTCATTTCGAACACCGGGTTTCTTTGAGCCGATTTTGAAGAATCTAGGTCTAGTGGATGGATGCAAACAATTGAGTTGCTGCGGGTTCATCTTTTCCTCCCTCGCTCAAGGAAATCAAGTTTTTTCCAAGAAGAGAGAGCGAGTTTTATTCGGTGAGGTTGGATCCGGCGTAGGGTGACACGTCGTCAACCAAGGAGTCCTACTAGGACATTCATTTGAACACCGGGTTTCTTTGAGCCGATTATGAAGAATCTAGGTCTAGTGGATGGATGCAAACAATTGAGTTGTTGCGGGTTCATCTTTTCCTCCTCGCTCGAGGAAATCAAGTTTTTCTCCAAGAAGAGAGGTCGAGTTTTATTCGGTGAGGTTGGATCCGGGCATAGGGCGACACGTACGTCAACCAAGGAGTCCTACTAGGACATTCATTTCGAACACCGGGTTTCTTTGAGCCGATTATGAAGAATCTAGGTCTAGTGGATGGATGGAAACAATTGAGTTGCTGCGGGTTCATCTTTTCTCCCTCGCTCAAGGAAATCAAGTTTTTCTCCAAGAAGAGAGATCGAGTTTTATTCGGTGAGGTTGGATCCGGCGTGAGGCTAACACGTCGTCAACCAAGAAGTCCTACTAGGACATTCATTTGAACACCGGTTTTCTTTGAGCCGATTATGAAGAATCTAGGTCTAGTGGATGGATGCAAACAATTGAGTTGCTGCGGGTTCATCTTTTCCTCCCTCGCTCAAGGAAATCAAGTTTTTCTCCAAGAAGAGAGATCGATTTTATTCGGTGAGGTTGGATCCGGGCGTGAGGCGACACGTCGTCAACCAAGGAGTCCTACTAGGACATTCATTTCGAACACCAGGTTTCTTTGAGCCGATTATGAAGAATCTAGGTCTAGTGGATGGATGCAAACAATTGAGATGCTGCGGGTTCATCTTTTCCTCCACGGCTCAAGGAAATCAAGTTTTTATCCAAGAATAGAGATCGAGTTTTATTTGGTGAGGGTGGATCCGGGCGTGAGGCGACACGTACGTCAACCAAGGAGTCCTACTAGGACATTCATTTAACACCGGGTTTCTTTGAGCCGATTATGAAGAATCTAGGTCTAGTGGATGGATGCAAACAATTGAGTTGTTGCGGGTTCATCTTTTCCTCCCTCGGTCAAGGAAATCAAGTTTTTTCTTCAAGAAGAGAGATCGAGTTTTATTCGGTGAGGTTGGATCCGGGCGTAGGCGACACGTATGTCAACCAAGGAGTCCTACTAGGACATTCATATCGAACACCGGGTTTCTTTGAGCCAATTATGAAGAATCTAGGTCTAGTGGATGGATGCAAACAATTGAGTTGCTCTTGGGTTCATCTTTTCCTCCCTCGCTCAAGGAAATCAAGTTTTTTCTCCAAGAAGAGAGATCGAGTTTTATTCCGGTGAGGTTGGATCCGGGCGTAGGGCGACACGTATGTCAACCAAGGAGTCCTACTAGGACATTCATTTCGAACACCGGGTTTCTTTGAGCCGATTATGAAGAATCTAGGTCTAGTGGATGGATGCAAACAATTGAGTTGCTGCGGGTTCATCTTTTCCTCCCTCGCTCAAGGAAATCAAGTTTTTCTCCAAGAAGAGAGATCGAGTTTTATTCGGTGAGGTTTGATCCGGGCGAGGGTGACACATCGTCAACCAAGGAGTCCTACTAGGACATTCATTTGAACACCGGGTTTCTTTGAGCCGATTTTGAAGAATCTAGGTCTAGTGGATGGATGCAAACAATTGAGTTGCTGCGGGTTCATCTTTTCCTCCCTCGCTCAAGGAAATCAAGTTTTTTCTCCAAGAAGAGAGATCGAGTTTTATTCCGGTGAGGTTGGATCCGGGCGTAGGGTGACACGTACGTCAACCAAGGAGTCCTACTAGGACATTCATTTTGAACACCGGGTTTCTTTGAGCCGATTATGAAGAATATAGGTCTAGTGGATGGATGCAAACAATTGAGTTGTTGCGGGTTCATCTTTTCCTCCCTCGCTCGAGGAAATCAAGTTTTTTCTCCAAGAAGAGAGGTCGAGTTTTATTCCGGTGAGGTTGGATCGGGGCATAGGGCGACACGTACGTCAACCAAGGAGTCCTACTAGGACATTCATTTCGAACACCGGGTTTCTTTGAGCCGATTATGAAGAATCTAGGTCTAGTGGATGGATGCAAATAATTGAGTTGCTGCGGGTTCATCTTTTCCTCCCTGGCTCAAGGAAATCAAGTTTTTTGTCCAAGAAGAGAGATCGAGTTTTATTCGGTGAGGTTGGATCTGGGCGTGAGGCGACACGTCGTCAACCAAGGAGTCCTACTAGGACATTCATTTCGAACACCGGGTTTCTTTGAGCCGATTATGAAGAATCTAGGTCTAGTGGATGGATGCAAACAATTGAGTTGCTGCGGGTTCATCTTTTCCTCCCTCGCTCAAGGAAATCAAGTTTTTTCTCCAAGAAGAGAGATCGAGTTTTATTCCGGTGAGGTTGGATCCGGGCGTGAGGGCGACACGTCGTCAACCAAGGAGTCCTACTAGGACATTCATTTCGAACACCGGGTTTCTTTGAGCCGATTATGAAGAATCTAGGTCTAGTGGATGGATGCAAATAATTGAGTTGCTGCGGGTTCATCTTTTCCTCCCTGGCTCAAGGAAATCAAGTTTTTTGTCCAAGAATAGAGATCGAGTTTTATTCCGGTGAGGTTGGATCCGGGCATAGGGCAACACGTACGTCAACCAAGGAGTCCTACTAGGACATTCATTTAACACCGGGTTTCTTTGAGCCGATTATGAAGAATCTAGGTCTAGTGGATGGATGCAAACAATTGAGTTGCTGCGGGTTCATCTTTTCCTTCCTCGCTCAAGGAAATCAAGTTTTTTCTCCAAGAAAAAAGATCGATTTTTATTCCGGTGAGGTTGGATCCGGGCATAGGGCGACACGTACGTCAACCAAGGAGTCCTACTAGGACATTCATTTCGAACACCGAGTTTCTTTGAGCCGATTATGAAGAATCTAGGTCTAGTGGATGGATGCAAACAATTGAGTTGATGCGGGTTCATCTTTTTCTCCCTCGCTCAAGGAAATCAAGTTTTTTCTCCAAGAAGAGAGATCGAGTTTTATTCCGGTGAGGTTGTATCCGGGCGTAGGGCGACACGTACGTCAACCAAGGAGTCCTACTAGGACATTCATTTCGAACACCGGGTTCCTTTGAGCCAATTATGAAGAATCTAGGTCTAGTGGATGGATGCAAACAATTGAGTTTCCGCGGGTTCATCTTTTCCTCCCTCGCTCAAGGAAATCAAGTTTTTTCTCCAAGAAGAGATCGATTTTATTCGGTGAGGTTCGATCCGGGCGTGAGGCGACACGTCGTCAACCAAGGATTCCTACTAGGACATTCATTTGAACACCGGGTTTCTTTGAGCCGATTATGAAGAATCTAGGTCTAGTGGATGGATGCAAACAATTGAGCTGCTGCGGGTTCATCTTTTCCTCCCTCGCTCAAGGAAATCAAGTTTTCCTCCAAGAATAGAGATCGAGTTTTATTCCGGTGAGGTTGGATCCAGGCGTGAGGCGACACGTCGTCAACCAAGGAGTCCTACTATGACATTCATTTAACACCGGGTTTCTTTGAGCCGATTATGAAGAATCTAGGTCTAGTGGATGGATGCAAACAATTGAGTTGCTGCGGGTTCATCTTTTCCTCCTCGCTCAAGGA